>CAMTDV010000016.1:9657079-10882912 GCA_947069175.1 Scalesia atractyloides | reverse complement strand
TGGCGTTAGGTTAGGCGTTGCCCCTTTGGTGTGGGTATTCTGCCTGGCGTAGGGCCGAGGTGGGGGGGAGGGAGGGTGAGTTGGCTAGCTTTGGTTGATTGGTCTAATATGGCTGGTTTTGGTTTGCTATTTTAATTATAAGAAAAATCCACATGGCTTGCCACGTCAAGCTAAGCCATTCCCCCTCCACACCCCACTTTTTTTGGGTGGCCTGATGGAACCCACCTCCGTCACGCAGGGGCGGACCTAGCACTTTACGAGCCGTAGCACGGGCTACGGCTCAACTTCGTGTCGGTAGCGTATATTTATATATATTTTTTCGGTGTTATACAAAGGATACTCCTAAACAACTACGAGGACATCAGCGACGGAACTACAGGAGGGTCCGGAGGGACAATTGTCAGTTAATCGGAATGCTCAAACAAGAAGTTTTCTTTTCCTTTTGACCCTCTAGTGTATTTCTCTTGAAGCATTTAAATCTGAAACAAAAATAACAAAGATAATATTTCTGGTGTTTTCCCGGCGAACCATACCTGCGAAGATCAAAGAGACGTAAAAAGAAGATAATGAATGTGAACGGTCCGGGGATATGGGCTTGAGACATTATTTCACATTTTATAATTTTCAAAAATCTTTACATGCAAAGCAAAATGTGAGTGTTGCCCTCCTTTTAACATTTATTAATATAAATAAATACTAAAGTAACAAATTACAAATAAGTGGCAGGTAAACGAGCAACAAGCTGCGCCGCAACCCCCTTCTGAATTGTAAAACCAATCCTACTAAAGACGAAACGGCCCTTAAAGGTTGAAAGATTACTATTCACAACATGTTGAACACTGTTTAGAAATTCCACAGCCTCTGAGGCTAGGGGCCCAAATGTATCAAAAGCGAATGGGATAAACACGTGTTGATTCTCTAAACAAGCCTTCTCGTGAATTTTTCATTGCAGCGAACAATTTTCTTAATGTTTCAATGATTTTTTAGCGCTTTCTTATATGAAGTTTTTTTTTATTTTGCTTTAATATTGTATGATTGCACGATGAAACCTTTTTTGGGATACCTCTGAGTTAATGTTCTAGTTCCGTCACTACCGTCACGTGTTGTGCAAAGCCCCTAACTCAAGCCCCCCTCCCCCACAACCTGCGGTCTAACATTGATACAATGCATCCAACTTCGTTGTTGTAATGGGTTTCAACTATGCAAATATTACTCCTCGATTACCCTGTATTTCTTACCTATTATAATGGCACGTCTATTGCTGCTAAAAATAGGTGGTCTTAAATTACATATGTTGTGTTATGCGTGCATGGATGCTCTAGAAAACTAGAGAGAGGGTGAATAATTTTCTTGAAATTTCTTTTTGAACAGTTGTCAAGAACCCAACAATACATAATAACATATGCAAGTATATAAAGAGTTAAGAGAAGAAAAAACAAAATCGATTTATAGAGGTTCGAGAGTTGTTAGCTAATCCCTCTAGGTCCTCTCCCTAATCCACCAATCGAGAGTTTCAGTACTAGTTGTCCCCCTAAGACCGGTATGGACACATGTTACACAATGGTCTCATTAAGCAAAGGTAGTAATCACCTGTACAAACGTCTCACTCTTCTAAGAAAAGTGATCTCCTTCTACGTCTCATTAATCTCAAGTACTAGTGATCATCACTATCTCTAATCACTAAACAAACTTAGTGATTCCCCATTCTAATGTCTCACAACAACACTAAACAAGCATACGATACAAAGCTCATAACACAAGAATGAATAATTGTTTAGTTGTGTAACAAATCTTTTTTTTTTTTGGCTTTTAATCTTAATCTTGAGTCTCTTTTAGATTTGGATTTTAAATCTTAAGAGAATTAGAGAGATTTAACTTAGATAAGTATTTTTAAATGTTTAAAGATAAATAGGTAAGTGAAAAAGGTTGGGATGGCTTGTATTAACAGTCAAAGCTCAACAATCAAGAAAACAACATCAAATAGTCTTAGTCTGACGGTCAATGGTATTGACCATGGACCGTCAAACTCGTCTTTTTTTCTTGTTTTTCAACTTTTGAACATTATGCAAAAGAGGTAAGTGAAAAAAAATTGGGGTGGCTTGTATAAACGGCTACCAACACATTTTTCACACCCATACCTCTTAATTTCAACTTTTCAAATCCCCTATTACACATGTATCGATATAGGGTTTAGGGTGAAGCATAGTTTATTTCATTTTGATGATGGTTGGATAGTTGGTGAAGTATAGTTTATTTCTTTCCATTTGTAGTAACCCTTTGTAACCACCATGGCATTCCCAAAAGGGATATTGGATTTAAATAATTTAAACTTTCATCCATTGGCCGATAACACTCCCAACTTTCAATTTGTACACCAGCACTCCCAACTTTCAACTGATTGGCCGATAGCACTCCCTAACTGACTGAACCCTAACCCAGTTAGCTGATGTCAGCTGCCACATCATTAAATATGCCATGTCAGCTGCCACATCATCAAAAAATGACATGTCAGCCGCCACATCAGCTGCCATGTCATCGAAAAATGCCATGTCAACTGCCACGTCATCAAAATTGTCACATCAGCTGCCACGTCATATGCCACATCAGCAAAAAGGGCCACATTAGATGCCACATCAGCAAAAACTAACTGGGTTAGGTTCAGTTAGTTAGGGAGTGTTATCGGCCAATAAGTTGAAAGTTGGGAGTGCCGGTGTACAAATCGAAAGTTGGGAGTGTTATCGGTCAATGAGTGAAAGTTAGGATTATTTAAATCCAATATCCCTTCCCAAAATGAAAAGAAATCAGCTAAAGTCTTCCATTTTCAAATATCAAAATTCCTCCAACTGATAACTAACTAGTTTAGGTTGGTTGGGATTTTTATTTGTAAGTCTATTTGAGAAAATAGATTTGTTATATTTTGATTAGTTATTCTCTCAAATTCCCAATTAGTTGTCTTTTATACCTTTATCTTTATGAATGATTGTTCAATGGTGAATTTTGCATGTTCAAGTCTTCAACAGTGATTGTCACTTTGATCGTTCTCATTTGAGTATAACAATATGTTGCACTTGGTGGGTCTCTTTGATGATTGTTGCACTTCATCATTCATCCAAGACAAGACCAATTTGATTTCAATAGGTTCTTAACACTTCATCTTCTAATTCTTCATACTTGAAATAGGTAATAACTACTAATAATTTGATTTCATGAAACTTGTAACACTTCTTCTTCTAATATTTCATCACCATAGTTGAAATATACATTATATGTGGCATATTGGCATTATGTTTCTTCAATTGTCATGATTGGCATTTACAAGTTCCTAATATAAAAACTAGGAATCATTTATGTTTCTTCAATTGTCATGATTGGCATTAACAATCCCCCCATTTTAATTTTAATGATATTTTGAGAAATCAAATCAAGTCTTAATATTACGAAAATAGGTCCAATTAAGACTTTTGGAAGCCATACATACATAAAGAACTTCAAAAGTGGATTTCCTTTCACATGACCTTACATAAGTTATTTACATTCATGTTTAAACAACACATAACAAGTTTCCAACATATAGAAGTTTAGTTTGACAATATGAAACCAAATAATGTCTTAAAAACCATACACATTCAAAGACTGTAATAATCCCACCTAGATGTCATTGGTTATTGGCCATTGGCAGCCCCATCTTTGAATATTCCTCCTGTCATTTCACCTATTTTTCCTCTACCGGTCCCCCGTTAAAAAAACCGAACTCCGTTAATTTTTTTCCGAATTACAAACAGATGTTTTAGAGCTTTTGATCAGAACGACGATACGAGTCGATTGATGTAAAAATTATCTCGAAACGGTGCTCCAAACGACGAAAATTGTGCTTCAATTCGGGTGTTTAAACTTCCAATTAACAAAAATCAAGTCGTTTGGAGTACTGTTTCCAGGTAAGTTTTATGTCAATCGACTCGTATCGTCGTTCTGATCAAAAGCCCTAAAACATCTGTTTGTAATTCGGAACAAAACCTAACTCCGTTAAGTTTTTTTAACGGGGGACCGGTTGAGGAAAAATAGGTGAAAGGTTAGACTGGCAGGGGAAATATTCAATGGGGACTGCCAATAGCAAATGACGTCTAGGTGAGATTATCACCGGCCAATTTCCCAAAATTAAATATACTCACAAAATGAAAAGAGCACCACTGGATTATTGTGTAATGTAGTGTGTTTAACATCATACTTCATCATCGCCATTATTCTTGTATTTTTTAATTTTATTTTAGGTCATCCTAACCTAAATCCATTCTAATTCAAACCTATCTTGACCAAACTCATCTTAACCCTTTTTTAATTTACTCATCATGACACATATCCTAACTTAATCAAACCCGCCCATTTTACCACTCTAATTTATTATCTATTATGTATAATAAATGAAAGTTTTTTAGGCTGAGGTGGCATGATATTAGAGCGTCTTGGATTGTGTTTTGGCGGGAAAATGTCCGGGTTATTATTTTCATAAGTGAAGCCCCGTTTATCCATTTTATGACCCGGGTATATAATATAGACTATCTAAAAACCTTAAACTCTCAATAGGTGAAAGGTTAGACTGGCAGGGGAAATATTCAATGGGGACTGCCAATAGCAAATGACGTCTAGGTGAGATTATCACCGGCCAATTTCCCAAAATTAAATATACTCACAAAATGAAAAAGAGCACCACTGGATTATTGTGTAATGTAGTGTGTTTAACATCATACTTCATCATCGCCATTATTCTTGTATTTTTTAATTTTATTTTAGGTCATCCTAACCTAAATCCATTCTAATTCAAACCTATCTTGACCAAACTCATCTTAACCCTTTTTTAATTTACTCATCATGACACATATCCTAACTTAATCAAACCCGCCCATTTTACCACTCTAATTTATTATCTATTATGTATAATAAATGAAAGTTTTTTAGGCTGAGGGTGGCATGATATTAGAGCGTCTTGGATTGTGTTTTGGCGGGAAAATGTCCGGGTTATTATTTTCATAAGTGAAGCCCCGTTTATCCATTTTATGACCCGGGTATATAATATAGACTATCTAAAAACCTTAAACTCTCAATTACCTCAATCTTCTCCTTCGCGCTGCAAGAACTCATTCCTATTGTTGATCCTTTTTCTTCTTCTTCTTCTTCAACTTCTGTAATTCATCTGCAATTAATTGATTCAATCCCGGGTATTATAATCCCTTTTTGTTCTGTTTTTAGTGGATATCTAACCTTGTATAACCCAAATAATAATAAAAAAACGTTTCTTTTTTCTAAACCATAGATCTCAATTGCTTTTTCCCTTACCATCTCACTCTGCCAGTTCTTCCCACTATTCAATGCATCCTATTTTTTGTGCTACCAGTAAATAGATTTGTCCCAGATGATGGTGGTCACCAAACTTCGAAGCGGTGTTCGGATTCATTGTAGGTTCGTTGTCAATCCATGTGATTTCACTGGACAAGGAAAACTTGCAAACAACCAGGTATGTTCATGCCATTTTGATAGACGATATAGGAGACCATCCGTTCTAGCTTTTGTTTACTTGTGTGTATAATTTAGTTGTTGTTATTAAAAGTGGCTGCTAGAATTTATTGGGTTAAAATTGGTTGGATGATTGGAATTGTGTTAAACTGGTTTATGGGGATTGTTGTTTATGATTGTAGAATCTGATGGTTGTTGTTGTGTTGGAGTTTTAGGTGAATTAGAGAAGTGTCCAGGGAGTTATGAATCTTCAAGCTTGAAGATGCTAAAACTTGAATTTGTTTGAAAAGTTGAGGACATATCGGTTTTTTGTATTGAGTTTATGTTTGTGGCAGTTTTTCATGCATACTAGGTGTTTGATGAAATGTCTTCAACAAAACCATTGATTAATGGGGATGGATTTTCACAAGTATGTTTTAATTTTAAATAGAATATATCTTTATGTATATTTACAAACTATTGATTCATATATATAAACGAAAATATAATTTCTTGATCTTGATCTGTGAATGGCGGCAGGTTTTTTCTCGAGCATAAAGAGGCTGATGCGCCGCTGAATCAAAGTAATGTTCGAAGTGCCTTTAGATCAATGTGAATTGACAGGTTCACTTTAGTTATTGTTTGCACCTGGTAGTAGTCTTTTACTTTAATTCACTTGATGGATTAAAGTAGCTACAATATCCCTTGGGTTTTCATAAAATAAAGCATTCTACCTTTTTAAACCTAATTGGACTAACTAATCTGATATCATAATTGTATGATCTCTTCATAGCCAGTGAAGAGAAGTCTTCTATTCCAGGTGTTGGGTTCATGCACTTGTGAAAGATGGAATTCTTGATAAGTTAAAAATGGACATTTGTAGTCTTCTTTTCAAAACAAATTAATGTGATTTTGATGGGTTAGTTTTTTTTACAAATATCAATTGTTATAAAAAATGATTTTCAGGTTTAAATCGACACAATAGATAAACAGCCTTGCATTGGTACCGGTTGTAAGATGGCATGATACCATGGAAGCTTTACATAGTGATTTAGCACACAAGGTATTCCTGTTACAACAAGTTGAATTTGTTCATATTTATTATGTATTTTTATTTTCAAAATAACATTGAAACTTGCCCGAACCTTAAATTACAAACCAGGATCGATTAGCATATTGTTGATTCACAAACAATTGCTAGCCAATTCTATAATTTTTTTCTAGCTTGAATAGTAACAACTTACAGAAACAATATTAATGGGTCACACAAGTCATTCCAACTTGAAACTTAGATTTTTATATAATTTCAAAGATTAATTATCAAAGTTAGTGTAGGATTTTTTTTATGTGGCAGATGCTTCGAGGTGTTTAGGTCCTGAACACGTGTACATATGCTCGAATTTGGTGAAAATAATCTAGAGTTCTGTAATGCAAGATAACTCAAAGAAAGTGCTTGTGTTACTATGAGGCCCATGTCTGGATATCTACCAATGCATATGATCTGTATGATATATGTGCAACTTATGGTATATCCGTAGTTCTTTCTTACAACTATTAATGGTCAAACGGAGTACTCCGAGAGTAACCGAGAGTAACCCGAGTCGTCCACCACCAATTCCAGGGAAAACCGGTAATCTACCCGCCCGTAGGCACGACGGTAAACTTACCGGTAAAACCCGTTTGGCTCTAGGATTGAACCCAGGTTTCCCTTCCCTGGGTCTCCTATCACTGCCCACCAGTGTCTCACTCTTTTTTTTTCACTGAGTGGGAATTAAACTTGAGGCTTCCAAGAAGAACTCAAATCCTCCTACCACTTGAGCTTGAGGTCATTGGCGATATTATATTGAGTTAACTTGATTAATATCATAAATGTAGGAGAAATTTCTTAGAGTGGGTCTAAACTCTTTAAGGTTATAGCTTTATCCCATCATCGATAGCATATGAATTTAAAATCTGGCAACAATGGTTTTAGTTTTTAAGCTCAAAAATGCTAAGAAACTTGATGGCTATCTCATCTTTCCCATTGATCGTACTTGTACATTTTTTTTCCAAAATAAACTATGTAATCATTTGTTAATGAAGTAAACGGTTTTTATTATGGTACATTGATATGTGTTGATGACGAAAACGGAATAAAGCATATTTTGCTATGTCGTGTGATATTGGGGAATGTGGAAGCTGTTCAAGCGGGGCCAAATAGTTCTATGTATTAGTGTTTTGATAGTGGAGTTGATGATCTGCGACATAGAATAATTATGTCATTTGGAACTATAATATGAACACACGCATCTTTCCCGAATGTGAAGTCAGTTTTAAGATGTCTCCAACCATCAAAGGTTTCCACTCTTCAACTGTGTATCTCAAGTATAGTAGTTTGAAATCACTGTTTGAAGTATGAAATAAAAAATATATTGAAATTTAGTTGTAGTTTTATTAAAAGGTCACCCATTATGTCATTACATGATATCCCATTGGTGAAGAAAGCACGCCTAATATGTCAAGAGTAACTACAACTCATGATCCACATGGATCCTTAGACCAAGATTCCTCTTCAAGTAATAAAATGGTATGCATTTTATCTTATTGATTTTATCTTAGTGTTGGAAATACTCAAAACGTTGATTTAACAATTATATTTTGAGCTTTTAACTTAATGTTGATGTTTACTCTTTCGGGTAAAAACGACAAGCAATTTGAAGGTGTGAACTTGCCATCTCATGAAAAGGTTCCAAGTGTGGGTTCAATACACTAAAAGCTTTTATTTCTGTAAGGTATGTGGTTTTTTTTTTTGAATTATATGACAATTTTATTTATTAAATATACATCCTTATCTGTAATATTTTATAATTTTTAGGTATGATGTCATCAGTTGGAGTTATTTGATGAGAGGAGAGGACATGTCTATTGGTGATCTTTGTGTTTTTAAATGGTCAAAGAGCCAAGGGAAGCTATTGGTTACCTCCAAAACATGCAGTATAATATTAAAATTGTCTCAAGGAGTTTGTGATCATTTAAATATTTGAACAACTTTTGTATAATACTTCAACTAATTTTTCAATTGTTTTATTAATCGTTAATTTTTAATAAAACGCCTCACTCGTGGTATGCGCATATAATGTATATATGTGTGGGCGCTCGAGGGGGGGGGCAAAAGTGAAAGTGCACTAATTTTAACGTTATTTTACTAATTTCGTGAAAATAATGTTAAAAGTGGAGATGGTTAATCATGCATCATGTGGTGGCGTTGATAGCTGAAAGACAAAGGAGTACATGCACTAATTGACATTTGTCTTAATTGTCGAGTTTTATGTGTCTTATGTCCAAGGCTTAATGCAAAACTACTATCACTGGAAGCAGTCTCTCTATTCCTACGGGGTAGAGGTATGGTTGTCTACATCTTACCTTTCTTAGACCCTAACTTAGCTTTGCTATTGGTGGGATTTACTGAGTATGATGATGAGGATGATAAACTTTAATAAAAAGTAAATTATAAACACGAATCATGAGCAATCAATAAGTTTATAAGTCTGCTTACAAGTTCACAACCTGTGATTAAGTTTATGAAAAGTTTATAGCTCTACTTATAGCGAAGACATTTAACATGTCATACTTTTTGTATGGTTTTAAGTATGTAGGGGAAGGTTCATTGGGGAACACTAAAAAAGTGGGGAACAGTGGGGAACCGACTCAAACGAACTCCGATTGGACTCATTCTAGTGATGTTGGAACCGGCTTGTCGAACCCTAACTAAGATCTCTTAACCCTAAACCCTAAATCCTAACCTCTAAACCCTAAACCCTAAAGCTAAAAAATAAGGCTAAAACCTAAGCTAAATCGTAAAATCTAAGCAATAAACCCTAAAGCTAAACCCTAAAACCATAAAGCTAAACCCTAAATACTAATGATTAACCCTAAGGCTAAACCCTAATATAAGACCCTAAATCCAAACCCTAATATTTTAGGGTTTAGGGGCTAGGGGCTAGGGTTTAGGTTTAGGGTTAAGAGATCCTAGTTAAGGTTCGACTAGCCGGTTCCAACACCGCTGGAATGAGTCCAATCGGAGTTCGTTTGAGTCGGTTCCCCACTGTTCCTCACTTTTTTAGTGTTCCCAGTGAACCTCACACTAAGTATGTATTAACCATAAATAGTTTTAGTTTTTAGTTTCTCAAGCCCGAGAAGCAATCCCGGATAATAACTAGTTCTTCTATATATATATATATATATAAATATGATAACATAAAGTCAAACACATAACAGATATATCCTATATCCTACATATTTTATACAATCTTAAATGTAAAAGTCGGTGACTTTTACATCCATAATTTTACATTCATAGCCTCTTACTTTTGCAACTTATAATTTTGACTTTTACTTTGGTAAATTATAATTTTTGACCCATATGCTTTATTTATACATAAATAGTCCTTCTTACATTTCTAGCTTATATTTTTTTCCATTGATAAATTACATTTTTTTCTCATATGCTCTATACCGACCCCTCAACTTTCAAACTTCGCATTTTTAACCCTCAAGTTTGAATTCTGCCACTACTTCTTAAGTTTTAAACTTTGTGTTTTTACCCCTTACTACCACTCCATTTGTACCATCGCCACCCCCTCAAGTTTTAAACTTTGTGTTTTTACCCCTTGCACTATTACTCCATTTTTTCCACCACCACCCCTCAAGTTTTAAACTTTACGTTTTTACTCCTTGCGCCGTTACTTTATTTTTACAAATCCTCAACTTTGAAAATTTTATATACTTAACGTATCATATAATGCTTCGACTAATCTATTCGATATTTGCAATATATTTACGCCGCAACGGGAGGCTAATTGCCAATATTATATGAAGAATGCTGCCAGCTGCTAGTTTTATAAAATTCTCAGCCGTTCCAAAAAGAAAATATAATATGAAGAATGATTGGTGGATAATTAGATTTATTATTTGGATCATGATTGAGAGATTTCTAAAAGTGGCGGGTAGTCCTAAATTCTTGGGAGGATTTCAATAACAAATTATGTTGGAAGTTATTAACATAACAAGTTATCGTCGAACACTCTAATTATATAGCTTGAATTTTTTAACGGCCAACGAATCCTTCAAATAGGTTACTGGCGAAATTCATCACATCGGTGTACACTCGTCTTCGAATCGGGGAAAACCCTCACCTAGGGCCGAAACCCACGAACACTCGCCCGAAGGCACGACGGTGTGGTGAGGTAAAACCCGCTCAGTTCAAGGATTGAACTAGCGATCTCCACCTACTCGCTTAGTCTTCCATCATCACCAGGTGCCGCGAGAAACAATAGGGAGGCAAGAATTGAACTTGGGTCTCTCAAAACACCAAATCTCTTCTTTACCACTCCATCACCACTTCATTGGCATTATAGAGCTTGTTTTATTTAAAAATATTATCCCATTTGAAAAAAAATATAATATATTAGTTGATTAATATAGAGCTTGTTTAATTTCAAAAAAAAAAACTATCCCATTTGAAAAATATAATGATTAATTAATACTTACATACAAATATAATTAGAAGTGTTAATTTCTAATGTCAATGATTAAACACTACATGAAAATAATCAAGTTTTGAGTTGTAATATGATTTGATTAACCAAATATCTTTTCAAATTGACCTAATTAATTATTATTTTAATTAAATGTACTAAAATTAAACAGTTGAGTAGTTGAGCCTTAAACCCGTTTAAAACTAGAAGAGAAAACAAAATAAGTATTTTATAAGAAAAAAACCCCTTAATCAAGACCCCTTAAAGATAAATAAGTAATACGGGTCGTTTTAGGTAGAGTAACTTCTAATATATCTATGGTACGGTTAGTGTTAACACAAAAAAAAAATATACTGTAAAATGTTCGAAAAGTTAGCTCGACTACGGTCCCAAACCAAAACTAATGACCCGACCCGAACTGGTTCGGAATCAAACCGGTCTCACCTAAAGCGGTCCCAACCCTATTCAAACCACCGATTTTGTATCTTTGGATGCTCAAACCGACACGAACCAGTTTCACAGCCAAACCGATCCTGAACCGATCTGATAAAACCGACTTGTTTTGAACGTTGTAGGTTTTGGTTGTTAGGGAACGGTCACTTAATGGCAGTTTTTTGCCCCCAAAATCACCATTATGCCATTCTATGATAGTATAAATAGCTAGTGGGAGTATTTAATTGATTAGAACTTACAAATAAGCGAAAAAAACGCAAAAAACGCTCTCGTATCACAAGTTTTCGCAATGACTCACTCACAATCATCTATTGCTAGTGTTGGTGTGTCATCTATCGATTTGCAAGTTATTTAATTTTAAATACGAAGATAAGCCCGAAATTTAAGGCGAAGGTAGAGGTTTAGGCTTATGTTTAATGTCGAACCAGTCTCGAAGAGATCGTTGCTGACGTTGTGAATTTTTTCCAACTAAACTCAAACTCAACTTTGAGAAATGATATGTCAAAATATTATTAGGATTTAAAAGAAAATCCATCTCAAACGGGTCAACCTAGGTCGGGTACCGAAGGTGGAATATTTACTTACAATTTTAACAAGGTTAAAAGATCTTTTGGCAAAGTTTGTGATTCAAGAAGGTTTGTTGTTCACCCACTTTGACAACGCTCGCTTGACGAAGATGATTCGAGGCACGCTCCAACGTTGTTAAAAAAAAGGGTAAATGCACGGTACCCCTGACCGCGGGAGGGTTCTCCCTCCCCAAGCTAGCTTAGCCCCATAGCTGCCTGGCGGTTACTACCCAGCAGGATTATTCGGGCCGAGCTGGACTCGAACCCGCGTCCTCCCGTTTAGAATGGGTGAGGCTGGCCACTGGGCTGACACCCCGTGGTTAATGTACAAACCGGTTTGAACATAACTAACATGTAAGTCATCAAACCCTTAAACGCCATTGTATGAAAATGTGGAAACAAGCTAAAAAAGAATGATTTGCATTTTTTGTAAATGTACAAACCGGTTTGAACATAACTAACGATGTTTGGTCGGCTCCACACGGTTTTCCAAAATCGTACATTTAATCACCATTCATTTGTGTGATCCCGCTACGTGGAAAATAATGAAACTTACAATTGCGTTCATCTAGTTTCCATATCCACACACCGGTGAAAATTCATTTCAACTTTATGTAATGTCAACTTTTTAATTAAATAACAAAATATTTTAAGTTTCGTTTGATAATGCCAAACAACACGAACACCGTTGAAAAATTAAAAATAAAACATAGATCGATTTGCAACGGTTATTTTTTTATACTCGATGTGCTACACATATTATTAATTTAATGCTGCAAGACGGCCTTGCGTGTCCATTGGTTAAGGATTCACATGTTATTCTCGACTAATGCTACATGATGTTTTTAAACAAAATAGGCAATGACACGCAATATACCAAAGACTGTGTCTAGATACGGAATCCACTTATTTAAGTCCAAATTTTGATATACATACTAGGTAGAATTCAACCTTTGCAATGTTTCAAAGTGCTTTACGGCAAAGAAAATCTTTACAACGTCTTCATAATGATCTTGTGGCACGTGGCCGCGTAAACCCGTACCCAGACGAGGGTTGGAAAACAATCGAATAAGTCACCGAATTTCCTTCCTGAGGTTTTTAAAAACGCAACTAAAAGATTATTGGGAACACATTATCTGACTAGTACATAGACTCTTCACGAATTATATTATATGGCTAACAAAACAAGCGAGTTTGAGTTTAAAAATGATTTGTTCCAACAAATGATAGAAACATGTGAAAGAAAAACTTAATAAATATTACCAAAAACTCCCATCCGTTTTTACTTGTGACTTGCTTTAAAACCGCGCTTATATACAACAGGTGTTGAAACTATAATCGACTACCAAAATTCCAATTTGGGTTTGTATGTAGATTCACCGAACTAGGCAACCAACGCAAAAAAAAAATTGATTTCTAAAAATATCTTTAAGAAATGTGTGATTTTTTTAATACGATATGGCCCCGAAGAACCATCTTCGATGGATTCAGGAACTATTGGTGTCGATAATAGCTCGGGCCAATGAACCCAAAAATCAATTTATATAATAAAGTGAGATTAAAGGAGTAAACGACAAAGGGTAATGCTTCACTTAGAGAACTTGCCTTATTTAAAATCCATGGATTTTATAAACACACTTAGCCTTGATTTTGATCAATTTGAACTTTTGGCTTGCTGCAAAAGAAAGGAAACCCAATGTCCAATCCTAGTCGCTATGGCGTGTGACCTACTAATCGTCGGAGCTTTTACGGTAGTTTTGAAATCTACTTTTCTTTCTTTCTTTCTTTTTTTAACGACCAAAAAAGCATGATCGCCCCGGGTAAACCCAATGGAAGAAGGTCACCACGCTCGCAAATGCAGATGGTGCTGGCGACTCAACCCGACGTCATTCTAGAGGAAAACACCGCCCGAAGGCCCATTGTGGTAAAACACCTAGCTCAACCAAGAGCATTTTTACTACAGGAAAGACTTGAACTCAGGACCTCCACTTTAAAAAGGTCATGTAGCAGCCAATGCACTAGAAGGTCATCGGCAATCTGCTTTTTCTTCTAGTGGCAGGCTTTTATCAATACAAAGAACAAGGCTCACTCCTCAGGCACTAACTAGAGATGTGCATTTGCTTAAAGGATCATTTGGATATGGTAGATCATATAAAAATAGATTTGGAGTCTCGGAGACGAAGCAATAGTAAAAGGACCAATACACGACTAATAGGTGGGTGAGGGATTAAGTCCTCCACGAGGACGAAAAAACATACAACACCTCAGTTCGCGATCAAAATTATGCGTTCGAAGAATAAAGGCTTGGTAGTTAGTAAAATAGATTTCAATAGCATTAAAATGCATTGTTCTTGTTGTTTTTTAGTTTGTTTTTTGTTTATTGATTTTCTCCTTTTTTTTGTTTTGAAAATCGAAATATGAATAAACGAAAACGTTATGTAAATTCTTTTTGTCGTATACTTTGAACCCTGAAAAAAAACTGATCAACGAAAACTAAACAACCAGTTAAAAACAGTTGTTCTTCACAGTAAATAAGGATTTGAGTCAAGTGTTGAAATAACTGCTCTCCCCAATGAAACAATTGACGAAGACATAAGAAGTGTTGGATCAAACACATGTTGAAGATATATACAAAAGCTAATGAAATTAATTGTTGTTAAAGGAACAATTGTTTGTTTTGTAAAACAATGGTTTTAGTTTAATATAACATGTTTTTTATGAAAAAATTCGTATGTAAGATTACAACCGGAATCATTCAGCTATTCTACTATGATTGTTTACGCTTGCTTTTTTTAGTGATGTCAGCTAATGTCATCAGCTTTTATTCTTTGTGTATAAATAGATGATGATATGTGTGTGGTCTATTGTATCATTTGTTCTAGATTTTGATAGTACAATTGTGAGATCATTATTAGTTGGGGGAGCATGAAACACAACATGATTTGATGGAATGAGAATATGTGATGACTTATTTGCAATTGGTGGAATATTTTAATAAAACACAAATTGTTACTGTTTTATTCGTCTAAAACACACCCTCATATCTCAACAAACTTAACGCGTGATACAAACTGGTTTGTAACCGGAACTTAAATCGGGTCAAAAACACCCGAAACTTTTAGTATTTTTCTTTTTCCTTTTAATTATATTTTATCGTTTTTCTTTAGTTTTAACTCTACGTAATGTTTTTCTAAATTCTGTATGTACCGGTCGTAAGCAGGTTATTTTACTTACGTTTTGAACCCGCTGATATTTGTTTCTATGGTTATAACGATTGTCAAATCGATACCATAACGAGCTAAACATGTAACTTTTTCGTGACTTTTAAATACAACCGTAAAGTGGTTTTTTGTTGTCACGTAGAATGTCCTATCGCGATTTGCTTATTTTTATCTACGTTTCGAACACTTCGTAAAAAGAGTGAGGTAACCCACTAGTTTTATCAATAAATAGTTATATTGAATATCTTTCGAATACAAAAATATGGGTAATCTATGTTAGATCAAAAGTTAATGATTTATAATTTATGAGTGCTTTTGGGTAATGACTAATGACATGAAACATTTCGAAAACATTCAAATCAAATAAATTTATAAGTAAATAATCAAATCTGCAGATTTCATAAACCTTTTAAAATCTTCAACTATCCCAAAACTTTAATATCAATCAGTGGCGGACCTAGAAAAATAAGTCAGGGGTGTCCTACTTTTTTTTTACCTAGGCACCTTTTAGCCGTGTAGACGGCTAAAAATGGGCATGGGTAAAAAAGTGCGGTTAAAAATGGGTCTAAAGTCATCCATTAGAGTTTCAGAGTCCTTAGGGGTCCTGTGTGGCTAGTGTGTGTGTGTATGTATGTCAGGTTACAGACCCGTATATTACACAGATTGAATATCAAAATATTAAACAATTAGTTAGATATAAATACGTATGTGATGAAATTACAGAAAGGATAATTTATTAAATAAACAACTACTTTAATGTTAGCCTTTTTGTTGTTTAAAAATAAACCATCAAATAGAGTATGTGAAGACTGTAAGTCGGTAAAAGAAACCTTTTGTGAAGGTTAAATGATAAATGAAGTGAAGAAAAATGATAGATAAAGAAAGTGAAAAAAAAATAAAGCAAATAATAATGTTTAAATGGTTTTATATTAATTAAAGTTTGACTTTAACTTATTGCTTTTTCATCCCATGCCCAATACATTAACATTAACATTTAAATATCAAATGTTGTGGCAGTATGGTTTTCGGGTGAAGGTCAGTCTGAGCGGCAGCCGGGGTCCGATAGAACATCACGTCGCAACGAATGCTGGGCTGACGGGTAACTATCCTTGATGGGAACCCGGTGACCAATGGTCCATATACTTATTGAAAGTCACCCTTCAAAAAAAAATCTAACTTCATCTTCATCGTTGTTTTAAATAACATTCATCTTCTCCATTCTTAAACATGGAGCACTGCAGGTTTCCGATGGCCGGAAGTTTCTTTTCCGTCTACCATAAAATCTCATTTCATCTTATCTTCATCTACACGTGTATCCTAGCATCTACTTAGGGGTATCCCGATAAATAAAACCGAGATTTTAAAAATAAATTACACTTTATCAAGAAAGTTGAGGAGTGTTCTGGACAACCCCTGCCCACCACATAGATCTGCCCCTGATATCAATAGGCGGCGGCCGAAAGATGATAGTGTGACAATGACACTTAACTAAAGCCCATAAATATCGGCCCAACAGGCTACTTCTTTTTTCACTTACAATAATTCATAATGATTTTTGACTTGAGGTCTTGAGCCATAGTTATTTTAACTAAAATAGCCCAATAGGAAGAGTTAGAATGCCATTAAAAACCACATAAACTATGATTTAAAACCATCCAAAGTTGTTGAGCTAATGGGCCACTAATTAAGGAACATCCAAAGTTTATGAGCTACTGGCCTGTAGGGTGACTTATATAAGCTATTTATCATACATATAAAAGCCAAAACAAGCCATGTTTCATAAAGTCAAGAACGTCAATTCCTAACATGACATGAACAATACACCAAACTTATTGGTGGCTACAAGCTATTTGTTAAATAGGTCAGCCCAAATAAGCCATGTTTTATAAACTGGTTAATCCTAACACCACTTGTTTAATAAACAAGTGGAATATTCTATCCAGATTTAAAAGGGTTAGCTTTTTAAAGTTTTTTACTTTAATTTTCAACTTCTTCCATTAATATTCATTTTTGATAAATGAAATCAATAATTGTTTCTCGTACTTTTTAGTGACTTCATTTTCGTTAACTTTACTAATTATTCTCAACTAATTATTTTCACATTCTCATTCTCATTCTCCAATCATTCATCTGGTTGCGTCAATTTAGTTGTTTAAATTATTGCTAAGTTTTATTTGAAAGTTCACCTTTATTCACATAGTCAAAGCAGCACAAGGTTGCACCCAAAAATAAAAACATAAGCAAAACAACAGCCTAATGCAAGCTAATTACAGAAATTAAATTTGCACCCATTGGATCTCCATTTTTGGATCGGTTCTTAACAATACATTGTACCAGTTTACTTTTCACCGGGGCCACCTGGTGCATATTCAGTACATCAGAGTGGGGGAGGCAAACCACACCATTCAGAAACATTCTGCCAGACCACAGTAGCAACAATGCAAGCCGAAAACAAATGCTCAGCGACTAGGGCATATGGAAGTGGAAATACCAATGCTGCGCCTTGCGAGAGCCAGCGCCAATCTCCAACAGAAGATGTTAACCTTCTTTGGAACCAAGAAACACAACCCGCTTTGCAACCATCCCTTGTTGAAGTCGGTTTTGCCATTAAACCCCTCAGTGCGATTTTACCGAGAACCCATCTGTCCTACCCGATTTAAGCGGCATAAATTCTCATCTTCTTGGTGATGGTGTAAGGCGAGTACCTACCCGATTTAAGCAGCAAAAATTATTGCTAAGTCATCAAACATTAGACGGGCTTTGGCAAATCATAGTCTTTCTTCTAGTTCGGCAAATCAAACCACTTATGTGTTCCATAACTGTGTCTCAAAATAGTTATGAAAAGATTCTGTTAATTAACATGATTGTTATTGAAATTATTTTATTACCCTTAATCTCTAATTTTAATTAAAGACGCATATCCTCACCATATTATTTCTTACATTTCTCACACACTTGCCACTTTTACAAAATCCTTAATCTTTATATTATATATATATATATACACACACTAGGCTATCACCCGGGAACTTCCCGGGTTAGGAAAATTTAATTTACATTAAACTAATTATGTCCTTAAATAAAATAAAAATACATGTTTTCAAACGTTATATTGTTTTATTAGCTTAGTTATTAATGTTACAAATAACAACCCACGAATTGAATCTTTTTATGTGCCAACTTCAATGTCCACTTCCCATATACACACGTATGTATATATATACTACATTGGCACTCCATTTATGGATAAAAGTGTAAAGGTGAAGCTGATTTGACTTGATGTTTTATACAATACAAATATGCATACATGTTCAAGTGTTTGGAAACATGATGATCAGAAATGAAGCCCTTGTAGAATAAGGTCCCTAGTGCCACAATAAACATTTATTTTCAATTGAGTTGGTACGTCTTATTTGATGTACACCAAAATTTACATTTATTTCTTTATACAAATTAGAGATATCAGCTTAAGTCATTTTTTAAAGTCTTAACAAAACAATCAATCGTGCTTGTGTAGCTTGAATCTCCTATTACTCTTGATTCCACTTGCAAAAAAAAACTTAAAAACTTAATAAAAACCAATTTCACTAACGAAATCGAGGTAGCATAACATAAATTATAAAGTTCAAACATAAGTGTTTTCTAATGCACAAGTCATGCAAATAATCATTAATTTATTTGTTTCTCAGCTCTAGTTGCAAATGAAAGAAAAAAAAAACAGAAGTTGGTGGTTCAAAAGAAGAGTGAGTATATAGTAAAAAAAACATAATTTAAATAACAAATTCCATACAATACCAAACCAAACCTAGCACATTGTTGATGGGTTCTAGTCAATTGAAAAAGTTAGCTGGGAAAGTATTATTTACATTTGTATTATGTATAAATAAAATTGTATGGTTTTCGTTACTAATTGACATGATCCTCTGTAGATGTTGGGTGTAATGCGACACTTGTTGCTAGTGTTTATTTCAGTTGTAGTGATCCTGAAATAAAAGAATTCGAATGAGTTTTCTCATTAGCTTAAAAGATGTTCTACAAACGTGATGTACATATGAGCTTAAACTGAATACTAAGACTCCATCAAGTATATATCATCTTTTTTGAATAATTCAAAGAAGAATAACTGAAATAGTTGAAACAAGAACTTAATTTAACTATAATATTGGTTAGTGAATACTAAGACTCCATCAAGTATATATCAACTTCGATACGAGCATAATGGCGAAAAGAGGGAGCTGTACAAGAAACTAAAACAAAAAATAAAGGAAACCGGATATGAATTGAAATTTCTCGCTTTGAAGATCGATCACCTAGAAGACAAAGAGGAGTGAAATGTACAGGAAACTGAAAGAAGAAATAAAGACAAAATATCGTACTTAGTTTGGTTTTTTTTAAGCTTCGGTTTTCTTAGCTTTCCTTTTGTTCTTTTTTTAAATTTATGTAGTCTTTTTTATTTAAATTATGTAACTTTTATTAATTTATGTAATCTTTTTTTATTTACATTATCTAATCTTCTTTTATTATTGTTAACTAGTTTTAAGCCCCCCGCGTTGCGGGGTGGGGGTGTAAAAACGTGTTACCAGTATTAGAGGGCCGAGGGTGTAAACCATGCTAAGTAGCAACTGAACTACAATCAAAATTGGGAAAAACGTATAACAAGAACACGAATTTTTAACATCAAGTGACACACATGACGTAAAAACTACCAAACATCGTGCTAAATAGTAACTAAACGAAAAAAAACTAAGGAACCAAATATGACCACCAAACATTGTGCTTAGTAACAATGAACGGCGACCAAATTCTGGAAAGAGGATACAACTAAAACTAATAAAAAAACTAAGCTTGTTTACTTTCTGTAACAAAATAAAAAAAAAAACAAACTTTTAAAACAAAAATAAAAAAAACCCTTAAGTAAAAGAAGAAACTAAACAAAACATAACAGACAAAAATATGTACTATTCATCAAGATGTGATGAACTAATACATAATATATGAATTATTATATAGATATTTTTTAAATAAATACACATTTTAAATAAAAATAATAACAAAAAGTATGTGTCACTTGTCGAATAACGTCATTTTTCCATGCCCCCTGTTTTTTCACCACGCCTCGTTTTCTGACGCGCGCGCTAACGTGTCGAATAACGCCCAACTTTCATGCCTTTCTCTCCTCATTACAACTAGCCCACATCAAATACAAAGGCTTATGCATGTCTGATAGGATTTTCTTACATATACACACATGATACGTAAATGCATATTTGATGCATGTTTATTTAACAATCATAGTCGTGTGCTTATACACAACATATGATACGTGTATTATATAAGAAGTTTATGATATCATCATAAAATACGCGGGTCGCATTTTGATGATCTGCTAATATAACAAGTATAGGTTATATAAACTAAAATGAATCTAGAATACTTTCTTGTTATTAAATTATTATTTATATCAAACCAAAAGGATGAAATTAACATGTTCCAGCTCCTGCCTCCTGGTCCACTTCTCCTCCAATTTTGACTAAGGTCTATTCAACAGATTTCAAGTTTCAACTTGAGACGTTGGATTGGATATCGTACGGCGTAGATAGTTTCAGATGAATCAAAGTACGCACACCAAATCAAAACTGACAGGTTTGCATGTGGCCATTTGTTTGTTTAATAGAAAGTAAAAAAAGTCAACGGTTGAGGAAAACATGCGTGGAGTGTCGGACGGAGCGATCTGCGTGACCCAATGTATCTATTTGATTTGGTACAACTCCAACGTCCCTACCCATGCTCTGCTTTCTTCCCGTGATATCGACCATCACCCACCACAATATATATTATATTAACTTATTCTAAGTATAATTATTATTGTTTATAAATTAAGGAACTAGAGGTTCGACTTTACTTATATTATATATGATAAACTTTATATTAGTTGTTGTGTGTGTAATAGGTTTTTTATTACTTTTGCACAAAACAAATACTAGAATGTTTCTCTATACACTGCCTATAACGGTACATGTAGTCAGGGGAGAACTCACCTTTTGACCAAGGTGTGCAGTTGCATCCCTTGAAATTTTATTTTTTTGTATATTTTAGTCAAAAAAAATCGACCATACCCCTTGAAAAATATGCTAAAACACCTTATTTGCACCCCCAACAAATAATTCTAGGTCCGTCACTCGTGTAGGGCAGGTGGCCAGGCAACGACATAAATCCCTAAAAGATTCCCAATTTAACAAGCTTCCACTATTATTCTTCTAATATAACAAACTGAGTTTGTGCTACAATTCATATATACACATGTGCACTAGGTTGTCCCTGAGAATACAATATTATACAAAAATTAAATGACTAGAACTCAAACTCGTATTCTCTATCTTGAAATATAAGTCACTAGTCAACTCATCTACATTGGTCTTGTTGTTCTTTTGCATATCAAAATAATTTAAATACATTTTATACGAAAAAATACTTTAAAAAAAAACTTCCGACCTCCCGGTGGTTTGGGCATTAGCCGTCGCCCACCTCGTTCATGCCTAATACTGGGCCTACGTGTGAAATCTCTTTTTAATTTCACTATTCATCTCACATTAATTAAAACTTGAAAACCAAACTTGTAAAATAATTATATATGATAGTATTTATCTTGCACAATCAACACAAATGAATACAGTATCATAAAATTAAGCACATTGTAAGAATCAGTATTCTTGATGTCAATTTGATTGTAATAAAAATTCTAAGTGATAAGTATAATTTAAGGGTTTCCAAGTAAAACTTTGTAAAAATCATAGTCTTCAATAACAACGTGTGACATTTTATAAACAACCCTTGTTGTTACAACAGATATGAGACCAAGGATAGTGGGAGATCCGGTTAGGCTAAAAGGCTTCAAAGGTTCAGATTAGCCTAACACAGGTCGTGGGGTCCCCCTACGTTTGCAAGACGTAGAGAGAGGTTCAATGATTTTATTGTTGTTCAATAAGAATCCGAGACCGAAAGGATTTCAGTCCGGGATGTAGGTAT
This sequence comes from Scalesia atractyloides, assembly GCA_947069175.1. Taxonomy (NCBI): domain Eukaryota; kingdom Viridiplantae; phylum Streptophyta; class Magnoliopsida; order Asterales; family Asteraceae; genus Scalesia; species Scalesia atractyloides. The sequence goes on along the minus strand of CAMTDV010000016.1, from coordinate 10,860,643 downwards.
TTAGTGAAACAATGTATTTTGAAGTGTAAAGAAAGAGCATGCATAGAACAAGTTCTCAAGGGAGAAGAGAATATCAGAGAGTATCTCCGCTCAGCTGATCTGGTGTCCATTGTATGGATGCTAGTTGCTTTCTTATATAGGAAAAGGATCTTCCCAAAAGGGAAACCTTTAACCCATGAACCTAAGCTGCAGTAGGGGACTTGCCCATTTTGAGGGTTGAAGGCTTTTAACCTGCGGATAAAAGGATGCTCTCTGTGCACATGTTCTCTTTTCGGCTGTGAGAGACTTTGACAAGCAATCAGTGAGTTGATGCTTTACTGTTCACGTGCTTTTTGTTGTTCACACGCTGTTTACCTAAATTGGCGGGTTAAGAACCCTTTAACCCTCTAACCTTTTTAGCATTAAGTGTTTAAACCATTTCATTTGGTCTTGGGCTACCCTGTCATCAGTCCCCAAGTCAGAGGTATTAGGGATGTAAGCTCAAAGGCATCTGAATTTTACACATTTGTTTTATTACTTAAAGGCTTGAAGGCTTGTAGGGTTCGGTACAGTTGAGGTTTTTGGAATTTGAAATTGGAAAAGACAGTTGATGTGACTAGAGGTGATTTTTGCAGAGGGCAGTTTTAATAACTGTCAGGTAATTATAGCGCCTATTCTTCTTTTAATTTTCTTTTTTATTTTGAGATAAACATTAAACTCCTTCATTTCCGTTCAAGTTTTCTCCATATCTTTCCTTCTTCCTACCAGGTTAGTTTTCTTTTCTGCTTGCTTCTTTTGATTATTTCACATGGGTGCCAAAAAGGATTTGTCGAGTACATATTCTTGTTTGACCCAAGCAGAAGTATAGGCTTTTTGTATCGAATGGAGTATTGGTTTAGATTTTAAACCAGTTGCACCAGGTTGTGATGTTTCGATTGATCGATGTCCTCCTGGGTCGATTGCTTTGTATTGTCACCACTTCGAGTTTTCTAACTTTCGTCATCCGTTTTCGATGTTTGTCTTGAATATTCTGGAGTATTATCGCGTTTCATTCGGTCAGATTCATCCACAGGGGATGTCTAGGGTTTTGCATTTTGAACTTTTGTGTCGTGCTAATGGGTATGACCTAACTCTTTTGGCCTTTCGGCGGTTTTTTTGTCTTGCAAAGAATGGTGACTGGTATACGTTTGAAACCGCTAAGGTTGATACTTGTTTGGTTTTATCCATGGTTACCAGTCTTAGTGTTTGGAAAAAACCGTTTATTTTGGGTGTTTGAGACTATAGTTCCTTTTAAAATGGTGTGAAGGCATCCGGATGCTGTTCTCAATGAGCCAGAACCCTTAGAATCTGAGGTTAACAGTTGTTTCCTTGATACCCTTAGGGCTTGTCCTTCGAGGGTTCATCCGTTCCCTGAACATTTGTTAGTTTTGTTGTGTGTTAGCAAACTGTGGGATAAAAAAGATCGAGATCCTGTTTTAATGAGGGATGGACAGGGTATACGTTTTTATTTGAGAGTTTTTGGATTTTGTTTTATCGTTACTTGTTTACTTATACTTTGCATTTGGTTTTGTAGTTATGTCTTCACTAGACTTTGTGAAGAGTGATGATACTTCAGATGTTGTGTTTGGGGATGCCGCAGCCACACCTGGTGAAGACGTTGTTGCTAGGGGATCAGAGCACCGGTTTGAGGGTTCCGGTTATGTGAATGTGCCAAATGTCAAGGGTTTTACCAAAACTGTTGCTTGCAATGCGTCCACTCGTCGTTCAAATCGGCGTTTGTTGAAACCTTCCGGGCCGTCATCTTCCCCAGAGCATGTGGATCTTAGTGATGATCTTGAGACTGCTATGGATCAGAGTCTTAGTGAGAATGTGGAGTATGAGCAAGAGTTGACTGTTGCTAAGAAGAAGAAGTTTGTTGGCAAGAAGGTTGTGGTACCCTCGATTCAGGGGTCGTCAAGGAGGGTTACTGAAGGTTCAAGTGGTGATGAGGTTTATGTCCCCAATTGGAGTGTCAAGGTTGGGGACAGTTTCAAGAATCCTGACGTCTGTGTTGATGCCTTAGCCAATTTTGCCCCTCCTGGAGTTCGTGGCTCCATTTCTTAGATGGAGGGTGATACCATGCTTTCAAGGTTGATCCTTAATTCCTGCAATCTCTCTGCCCTTTTGGCTGACGGTGTTACTTTTTTTAGGAAGGGGATGCAGGAATATGCTGAATTTTCAGAGAGGAAGGAGGAGATGAAATTTTCTATGGCTGCTATGAGGAAAGATATTGATGGGTTTGCAAAGAAGGAGGAGGCTTGGGTGAAAAAGGTTGGCGAGATCACTCGTAGGCATGAGGTTGAGATTGGGGATCTGAAGAAGAGGATGGAGGCAGATAAGCTTCAGTTGAAGGCTGATAGGGAAGCTTTGGATGTTCAGAAGAAAGCCTTTGCTCAGGAGAAAGAAAGGTTGAAAGCTTCAGTGGGTTAGGCTACTAGTGACAACTAATGGCTCATTGAACATGGTTTCCAACAGGTTGTCACTCATCTTCTTCATTCAACTTAGTTTAATTCCGCCCTTGGTGGTGTTTATACAAAATTGTTGAATTATGGGAAGCACTTGGGCTTGGTTGCTGGCTTTAAACTTCATGAATCGGATCAGGCTTTGGAACAATCTCCTCTATTTCATCTTGAAGCTTTAAAAGTTTTTGAGGAGTCCGTTCATGCGATGGAGCGACTGACTTACCCTTATGTAGGTGAAGTTTCTTCCTGTTTTGGTAAACCTATTTCCGTGGCTCAATGAGAAGGTTTTCTGAGGTGCTCGAATCCTTGTCCAAGAAGTGGTCCCGTTCAGGAGATAGCGAGGACACCTTGTTTGGTGATGCTGGTGGGTCAAAAGCGGTAACCCTTGAAGGTTCAGCCGTTGCCGGTGGTGATGACCCGAAAGCAAAGAAGGTAAAGAAAGCGAAGAAAGGTAAGGGTGATGGATCTGGGGTTTCCAAACCTTCTTCTGATGTGTGAACAATTTATTCGTAGCTATCTTAGCACTTTAAACAGTGTTATGTAACTTATGTCTTTTGAACAATTTTAGGTTTTGCAGAAACTCTTAAGGTTTCTGTTTTGTGGTTGTGGTTGGCCTTGATGGCCATTTGAACAGTTTGATGGGAACCTTTGTGGTTTCCTTATTGGCCTTAGTGGCTGTATGAACAATATTTAGGTTATGGCCCTTAAGGCCTTTTATGTTTATGCATCGTTTCACTTGATGTTTTGTATCTTTGTTGTTCATGTTCTAATGATACTTGTCTTGTTTGTTTGATGTGTCTCTTTATCTAATTTCCCTTAAGAAGTTTTAGTGCTGCAGTCACTTTAGCTTCAAGGCTTCATTAGGTAAATGGCACATGTTGTCTATCCTTTATATCGTTACTTAGTATATTTTTGTGCTTCGTAAACTTTTTCAAGAGTTTAAGGAACGATTTGATGTAGGCTGTTCAGACCCGTCTATGAGACAAGTTTGTTGAAAATTTTTCTAAGTCTCATGGAGTTGCATTGATTTAGGAACTCACCCCTTATATAGGTTCATTTAACCCTTGAACCAATTGAGCGATGTGGCCTGGGAGCTCATCCCTTACATGGCCCTTGCCATGGAGTTTTTTGCAAGGTTCTCAACCTGATTATAGGATAGTTAAGACAAGTTATGATAAAAGCTTCATCATTCATTCAAGAAGTTTTTCGTTTACAAAAGGGGAGATTATACAACTCTTGAAATACATTCTAATTTTTTTGTCTTAGACATTGAACCTTTTAAGGGTTTGGCCGTTCCAGTGCCTGGGAAGCTTCTTGCCTTCTGCGTCGGCCAACTTGTAGGATCCTCCTTTGTGGGCTTCAAGGATTGTGTAAGGCCCTTCCCATTTCGGGCCAAGTTTTCCTTGGTTTTCTTTTTTTCTAGCCTCGTTGTTTCGAAGCACGAGTTCCCCTGGTTTGAAACGTTCATGTTTTACCCTTGCATTGTAGTAGGCTACCATTTTTTGTTTGTATTTAGCTTCCTGAATGGCGGCCTGATCACGAATTTCTTCGAGAGTTGTAAGTTCAACAAGGTCTCTTTGTCGTTCGTTTCGAGGTCCATGTTGAGTGTTCTTTGAGTCACAACTCCAATCTCCGCTGGAATTACAGCTTCTGAGCCAAATACCAAGCTGTATGGTGTTATTTTATGGCTTGTTTTCCCGTTGTTCTTATCGCCCATAGAACGTTTGGGAGTTCTTCCAGCCAATTGTTTTCATGTTTTCCTAGTCGGTTCTTAATACCTTCGACTATGCTGCGATTGGTTCTTTCGACTTGACCATTGGATTGTGGGTATGCGACCGAGCTGAAGACTTGGGTTATTCTGAATTCCTTGCACCATGTGCTGAAAGGCTTTTCAGCGAATTGCTTCCAATTATCCGTGACCAGAACTCCTGGCAACCCGAAACGACATATGATGTTCTCCCAAACAAAGTAGATAACTTGTTTCCCTGTTATCTTTGCAAGTGGCTTAACTTCGGGCCACTTGGTAAAGTAGTCCACGGCTACTAATAAAAACTTCACTCCACCATTAGCCTGTGGGAATGGCCCAACGATATCCATTCCCCATTTGTGGAATAGCCAGGGTGAAGTGATGGGAACGAGATCGTGTTTGGGGCTCTTGGGAACCGGTGCATGTATTTGACAAGCTTCACACTTTCTTAGTTGCTCGGTGGCATCTCGATGCATAGAAGGCCAAGCAACCACTGATCTTGGTCCAAAATGAGCTCCACATATTCCCTCGTGAACCTCTTTGACTAGATATTGGCTTTGCTCAGGACCAACACATCTCAGCAACGGTGCAAGGTATCCTTTCTTGAAAAAGGTTTCCCCTTGCAACACGTATTGTCGGGATTTTACTAGAACCCTTTCGGCCTCTATCGGATCAATGGGTAATTCACCGTTTCTGAGAAATTTTTCAATAGGAGTCATCCAATTAGGGCCTTCTTCAGTGATTACATCTTGGACCTCCAATTCTTGGATGGAGGGGGTTTTCAACACTTCAACCAACACTTTTTTGGTAAGGTGAGCAAACGTGAGGGATGCAAGTTTGCTTAAAGCATCGGCTCTTTTGTTTTGGGATTTGGGGACTTGCTTGATGGTACATGCTTGAAATGTGTTGATCAACTCTTTTGACTTCTCCCGATACTTTTTCATGTTGGGTTCTTTTGCTACATAGTTATCATTGACTTGACTTGAAACGAGCAACGAGTCCGTGAAGACTTGAAGCCTTTGAACCTTCATTTCTTTGCCTATCTTTAGACCAGCGATTAGTGCCTCGTATCAGCTTCGTTGTTAGTGATCTGAAATTCAAGTCGGAGGGCGTATGTAAATTCTAACCCTTCAGGGTTGATTAAAATGAGCCCCACCCCTGACCCTTCAATACTGGAAGCCCCATCGGTAAAAAGCTTCCAGGCTTCAGGCTCAGAGGGTTCAGTGGCTGTGACATTAACTTTAGTGGTTTCTAGCTTTGGTATTTCAACGATAAAATCTGCCATGACTTGGGCTTTGATAGCTTTTCTAGGGACATAAGTGATGTTATGTTCACCTAGTTCCACATCCCATTTGGCTAATCGTCCTGAATTTTCTAGTTTTTCAAGCACACTTTTGATAGGTTGGTCAGTGACCACTTGCATTGGGTGTGCTTGAAAGTACCTTCTAAGCCTGCTAGTCGTTTGGACTAGGGCTAAAGCAAGTTTTTCCAAGGAGGATATTTGATCTCAGCCAGTTTTAACATTTTACTGAATAAATAAATGGGTACCTGAACTTTGTCTCTTTCGATAGTTACGACCGCGCTTATGGCTTCTTCAGCAGCTGAGAGGTAGACAGAGATCGTTTCTCCTGTTTCTGGGGCTGCTATGGTCGGGAGTGAAGCTATGTGATGCTTCATCTGGTTAAATGCTTCTTTTGCCTCTTCGGTCCATCTGAAATCTTTTTTGTTTGCACACCCCTTGAGTGTTTTGAAAAAGGGGAGTGACTTCTCAGCGAGTTTGGAGGTAAAACGCTTCAAGGCTGCAAGCCTTCCATTTAGACTCTCAACTTCTTTTTTGCTTTGTGGGGATTTTGTTTCCAAAACAGCTCTGACATTTTTGGATTGGCTTTTATACTTTGTTTCCCCATAATATGCCCCAGAATTTGCCTTCCTCAAACCGAATGAACATTTTACCGGGTTAAGCTTCATGTTGATTTTTCTCAGATTTTGGAAGGTCTCTTGAACGTCGTCGAGCATTTGATACTCGGTTTTGTTTTTATCACTAAATCATCGATGTAAGCTTCCATGTTTTGTCCAATTTGACTCGCGAATGCTTTGTCAATTAGGCGTTGGTAGGTTGCACCAGCGTTTCTTAGGCCAAAAGGCATCTTTTGATAGCAAAAAATACCCTTGTCTGTGTGAAACGCAGTTTTTTCTTCATCTTCTTCTTTCATGAGGATTTGGTGATATCCTTTGTAAGCATCGAGGAAACATTTAAAAGGATAACTGGTAAGAGAGTCGACTTTGAGGTCAATTTCTGGCAAAGGATAACAATCCTTTGGACATGCTTTATTCAAGTCTTTGAAGTCGATGCACATCCTCCAAGACTTGTCGGGTTTTCGAATCATAACAGGGTTGGCAATCCATGATTGGTACTCTACTTCTCGAAGGATTCCAACGAGAAAAGCTTTTCGACTTCTTGGCATGCTGCTAGGCTTCGTTCAGGAGCTAAACTCCGTTTCTTTGGACCACAGGCTTGAGATCTGGTGGTATTCTCAACTCATGTTCAGCAATGCTTTGAGGGATACCCGTCATGTCTTTCGGGCACCAAGCGAAGACATCGCTATAGTGTATGAGTAACTTTTCAAGGTATGACAAAGTTTCTTGGGATAAGTTCATGTTAACCCTTATCCTCTGTTCAGGATACTTAGGGTTTATGATCAATCCTTCGCTGTCTTCATTTTGTGAACTTTCCCCTTCAACCATGAAAGCCTCCTGAGTTGGTTGAAGGGTTGCAATGCCTCTTTCAGTAGGAAACTTGACAGTGCCTTGGCCAACTGAGACAGCCATGCCGAATGCACACTGACCTGGCCTTCCTATGATAACATCATAGTTGGAAGGGATGTCTATAACCACAAAGGTAAGTGACCTAGTTCTTTCCATCTGGCCTTCACTAAAACAGACATCAAGGGTTAGCTGGCCTAAAGCCTTAAGAGGTATATCAGCGATACCTTTTATAGATGACCCTGAGGGTTGAAGCCTTGAACGTTCCTCTTCACTAAGGCATTTGAAGAATTTTTCAAACATGATCTCTGTGGCCGCCCCTGTGTCAATGTAGGCTTTGCTTGTCTTACTTGTCCCCACCATTGCTTCGACCACCAGGGGGTTTCAAAGTAGGTTTCCCTGAGGTGGTGGGAAGCAGACACATTGAAGCTCCCAAGCCTCCAAGAGTTGCTTTTTGCGAGAAACTTCTTGATCGATATTTACCATGTTTACTTCTTTGTTTTTTCCTTCAGCCATTTTGTCCCTGACTCCTTTCATAAATGAGCCAATTCCCCGGACTTAACGACTTCTTCAATTCTTTTCTTGAGTTGAAAACAATCTTTTGTGTGGTGACCTTTTTCCTCGTGGAACTCGCAGTATTGAGTGGAGTTTTCGTTTTTCTTGCTTTTGGGTAAAGGTCTTAGGGGTCGGAAGCTATGCTTGATTTCCTCAGTCGCTATGATTTCTTGAGGGGTTTTGCTCAGGGTTGTGAAATTAACAGTCCTTTCTCTGCTGGGAAGGTTTCGAGGTTCAGGTTTCCGGGAGTCTGAACCCTTGAACCGTTTATCGTAGTGACCAAAATTTCCTCTTTTTCTGCTTGGGCTGCTGCCTCGCCAGCTAGGTGCCCGTTTCCTTTGTTCCTTGATATTCACGACTTCCTCTCCTCGTATATGTGCTTCGGACCTTTCAAGGGCTTCTTCAAGAGTCTTGGGTAGGCTCTTGTTGAAGTCCTTTGTGAGATATTTGGAGGTGATAGCGTTCATAAAACCAGCTACCCTCATTTTTTCGTCTGCACCCACGTAGGTGAGACCTCTTTTTTGTATCTCTCAATAAATTCTCGAAGACTTTCATCGTCTCTCTGTTTGATTTGGAAAATCACAGTGGCGTCTTTGACGTACCTCCTTTGTTGTGAAAAATTGGCCAGGAACCCTTTGCTCAGATCATCGAAGCTTCGAACGCTTTTGGCGGGTAGGTCGTTGAACCATATCCTGGCAGATCCAACGAGAGTTTGCATGAACATGAGGCAACACTCAGCGTTGGACCATTTTTCAATTCTAGCTGCACCGGTGAAGATCTGTAGGTGATCTTCTGGATCCTCGGTTCCATCATATGTTTTTATATGAGACGGAATTTTGATCTTTGTTTGGAAGTCGTAGTCGGCGATTTGCTGGGAAAAACACGACAGGTTGTTGGGCTTGTAAGGTTTTGCAAGGTCTTCTTCTGCCCTTGTAGCAGGATTCTGACTTGTCGTTCTTGGTGAGTACTCAACACTTGGTTGATGAGCTGAGACCAAGGAAAATATGCCATCATTTGAGCCATCATCTGGGGCATGAGATTAAAGCCTTGAAGGCTTTCTGGCTGTGCAACACAAGGCATTCCCATGGAGGCATTCATAACAGCGCCCGTACCAGAGGCGAAGTAGCCAATGCTTGTTCCTATGTGGAGGCAACCAGATGGGGAACACTTGTTACTGGAGACTGCCATAGCTGCTCAAAAGTGGTCTCATGCCCGACTGGTGCACTAGTCATGACCGGTTGAGAGGTGAATATGGGGAAGGCTGTTGGGTTAGGCCTTCCATAAGAATAAGGGGTAGGGTTGAAAGGTTGGTATACTGTGCTTGGACCAGCTACATGGCCAGAGGCCATGGGTTGTGAATTGCTGAAGGGTGGAGGTGGTGTCCCGGCGATAAAGACGGTTCTGGCTCGTCATAATCCAACCTTATTCTGACCCTTTTTTCTCGTTCTTGACTCACGTGTTGGTTGAGGAGAGTCCTCAACCACAAGAAATTTCTGGCAACTCGTTCAGGGTCAAATCGACGCGTTCTGGGGCACTTGAGGTGCCGATCTGTGGGGAAGGAACCCCAGAACGGAAATGAGTTGGCGTTTGGAAGAACTCAGTGAAGAGATTCCGGCAGAAGTATCTCCAGGGGTGGAGAGTGGGGTTGTCACAACCGGTGAGGCTGGACTAATGATGGACGTTAAAGTACGTGGTACTTGATTAACTTCTCCCGGAGATCCGTTTTCTGACATGCTGATATTGAAGAAAAATGGAGCTACACTACTGGTCTTTAAGATAAAGTAAGCGGCGTAGCCCACGGTGGGCGCCAACTTGTTGTTACAACAGATATGAGACCAAGGATAGTGGGAGATCTGGTTAGGGTAAAAGGCTTCAAGGGTTCAGATTAGCCTAACGCAGGTCATGGGGTCCCCCTACGTTTGCAAGACGTAGAGAGAGGTTCAATGATTTTATTGTTGTTCACTAAGAATCCGAGACCGAAAGGATTTCAGTCTGGGATGTAGGTACTTAGTGAAACATTGTATTTTGAAGTGTAAAGAAAGAGCATGCATATAACAAGTTCTCAAGTGAGAAGAGAAGATCAGAGAGTATCTCCACCATGATCGGTGTCCATTGTATGGATGCTAGTTGCTTTCTTATATAGGAAAAGGATCTTCCTAAAAGGGAAACCTTTGACCCATGAACCTAAGCTGCAGTAGGGAACTTGCCCATTTTGAGGGTTGAAGGCTTTTGACCTGTGGATAAAAGGATGCTCTTTGTGCACATGTTCTCTTTTCGGCTGTGAGAGACTTTGACAAGCAATCAGGGAATTGATGCTTTACTGTTCACGTGCTTTTTGTTGTTCACACGTTGTTTACCTAAGTTGACGGGTTACGAACCCTTAACCTTTTTAGCATTAAATGTTTAAATCATTTTATTTGGTCTTGGGCTACCCCCATCATCAACCCTTAATAACAAGTCTTCATAATTATCTTTCTACTTTTGGCATACTACACAACTTACAAATCTTACTTTAGTTTTTTTCTTTAACTCTGAGTTATTTAGAGGATATGGCTGAGTTTGAGGTAAATCAACTTGGAACAACTATTAGGTTGTCGGGTGTGGGGATGATGGTTTGGGTTATGGTTGTCATATGGACATGATTCGCATGGTATACCACCCCCCCCCACCCCCCCTCTCAATGCATGCATGGTGAGCATTGATATTTCTATGCGGACCATGAGCCTCCTTAAATTAATTGGGGAAATTCAACTTGGAACAACTATTAGGCTGTCCGGTGTGGGGTGTAGGGATGGTGGTTTGGGTTATGGTTGTCATATGAACATGATTCGCATGGTATACCCCCCCCCCCCCACCCCCGCGCTCTCAATCCATGCATGGTGAGCGTTGATATTTCTATGCGGACCATGAGCCTACTTAAATTAATTGGAAAAATTTAATTGGTCGTAGAAGATGGTGGATAGCGGTGGGCGTCATGGACAACACACCATATAGGATAGTAGACGAGATGGTGGATGAAGGTGGAGTGATGTGACGTCTATGCAGAGGGTTTCATTAAAGAAGGTTTTATTAAATTTATCTTGATCAAGAGTCTCCAAGGTCTTCGATTTAACTTTCAAACCATTATTTGTTCCAAACTATCTAAGTGATAGGGAACATTTGTTAAAAATTGCAAACCCTAACCCTTGCACATGACTCGCAGTTTGTCTTGTAGTTGACACACATCAATGTTAATACTCCATACTTCAATCTCTTCAACAACTTGTTTGGAGTCTTAAAGATGCTTAACCTCAACTTGAAATGTGAGTTTGGGATGACAACTATCAAATGCAAAGCTTAGAAAGTCGACTTGTTGGAGTCTAAGATGCTTAACCTCACTTGAAATGTGAGTTTGGATGACAACTATCAATGCAAAGCTTAGAAAGTCGACTTAGGTTACGATTTCATTTCATTTTTTTTCACTTCATGTTACCACCACATCATATAGTAATTGCCACATCACCAAACCACTTTCGCTTATTTTTTTCACTCCACCCTACTTTCGTTTCACTTTCACGCCCTATTAAAAAATATTAAAATTTGAAAAAGTTTAAAAAAAACGAAACCACTTGATTGGTTGGTGGGCATGGCGCCACCTAACTCCCCCTCTTCACGCCTTGCTCAGCCTCACTCGCGTATGTGTTCTACGCCGTCAGCCAGCAAGCAACCTGGCAAAGACGTGTCATAGTGAACGGTCTTAAGTTTTGTCAGTGTTGGCTAACTCCTAGTTGTCATAGAATACAAACATAAGTTGGTTTAGTTAAACCGTCTATATTGGCCAACATTCTCAAACGCTAACAATATATTAAGTGTATACACAGGTCTTTTTTGCACGACCAAATGAAAAGCGTTTAAATTGTCCAACACGTATTAACATTTACAATACTATGATTCAACTATGTGTGTACATAATTAACTATTTGTAAGTATAACAAGTAAATAATATATTCCATTCATTATTCTACATAATTGGAACTAAAAGGATACAACATGTGCCTTCCGAATCAAATCTTAAAAAAGTTATTGTTGTTACAACAAATACAAGATCAAGGATAGTGGAGAGACTGGTTAGACAAAAGGGTTCAAGGGTTTCGGTTTGCCTAACGCAGGTCGTGGGGTCCCCCCGCGTTTGCAGCACGTGGAGAGAGATCACTATTGTTATTCACTTTCAGATTCTGGATTGAAGAGTGTTCAACCCAGAATGTTAGTATCTAGTGTGATGATGTAGTATGAAATGGGGAATAGAACTAGCATGTAGCAAGTTCTAGGAGGGAGAAGTAAGATCAGAGCTCAAGATGATTTGAGTGATCTGGAATGGATCTCATGAATGACAAGAGGCTGTGATTTATTGGGAATGGATTCTCTATAAGAAGAAACCTTTGACCAGTGATCTTTGGCGGCAGGGGGGACTTGCCTTTTTGGTAGGTTGGAGGGTTAAGACTGCGGGTAAAAGAGTGTGCTCTCCCACATGCTCTGTTGCGGCTGTGCAGGAGAGTTTACACTTTACACGTAAAGTGTTGATGTGATTGGGTACTGTTCTCATACTTTTTGATGTTCACGACAGTTTTCGATTCCGAAACCTTTTACCTTTCAACCCTTTAAGCTATATTGTGTCTAAGTCATTTTATTAAGCTTGATCTACCCACTTCATCAGTTATATTGATGAGAAAGTGAATATTGGAGAGACACAATCTAGACTGAAAATGTTGAGGTGTAATCGTTGTTTTCTTTATGTTGTGTATGCTAATTTTGAGGCATGCTTAGTGCAATTGGATTTTCCCGTTAATGTTTTTTGCTTTTGTTTTTTGGTGACTTAGTGTGTTATACGGCATGGATCGCCTCGGGGTGCTGTTATGGATGGGAGAGCGGGGAACACCGCGTCACTTGCCGCTCTGTTCCTATAATATCCTTGGGTGAGAGTGACCACGGTCCCGAACTCCCGGTCACGTATGTACAGAAATGCTGAATCAAACTTACGAGCTTTTGTGTGCGCAAGCACATGTTGTTCCCTTGTATTTTTATGTTTGTGTAATTAATGACTACTATACTATGACCAATTTTCATCAACAATCCATGTGTGATTTTTTTTTTAACGGCTAACTGTTTTTTACGTGTAAACTCCACCCTTTCGGAGCTATGTCCAAAGGCCGCTACTCGACCACCGCTAGAAAGAATAGCACACCCCTGATGTGCATAAACCCCGTAGAATAAGTAAAACTGCGTTCCTTGACTCGAACCGGGTAAAACCCCGGGCCAGTGGAGGACCCAATCCATGTGTGATAACCATTATTATTTGATAAAAATCAACCTTTTAAGATAAATTATTATATATCTATTGAAAATGTTTATATAGAAATTTATAAATGTCAATGGTATGAAATCATTTGATTCAAAAAGGTTCGGTCCTCACTAAATCATGAGTACACTTTATTGGATTTACCTTTTCTCATTTTCATTAAAATATAATATTATTTATTTTTAAGGGAAGTTGTTTAGTTTACAGAAAAAAATAATATTATTTAAACTTTAAAGTATTGATCTCTGGTTAGTATTAGTATTTAATAAGTAGTATGGGGATCATGTACATTACAAAACTTTTGTAGGAAGTGTAGAAGATATTGAGAGAAGGACAAGTGGCATTAGCTTGAGGGGTAATTTAGTTTTTCCTCATTTGAAACAACTTCCTCACTGATTTTCAAGCAGCTATAACTTTTTTATACGCTAATATTTTTTAAAATAAATTAAATTGTATTAACGAGCATTTCATTATTAATTCGAGCAGCCTATTGCTATAGTTTTCTTAAAAAAATTACAAGATTTTGAATACCCATCAGTCCATTACATGATTAAGTGATTTTCATTACGTGATTACACATTCAACATAAAACATCACGTGATTACACATTCGACATAAACCATTATGTGAATACACATTCAATATGATTTGTTATAACTAATGTTATTACAATTATGTGTATTACGTGATTACGCATTCTAAGAGCTTTATTGTTTATGCTTTATTACGTTATTAAATTCCTTATATACGACATTATATGTGGTTATTATAGGTTGATTTTGACTATGTTTTGTATATAATTTATCTTTAATACGTTATTAAACTTGTAATATTAGGTATTCATATGAAATATTATGTATTGTAATTACGTAATCACTCAGTAGGGTTTCATATAAATATTATAATGAAATCACATACGAAATAAGTATTTAAAATCATGTAGTCACGTAATAATACTTAGTCAACTACTGTTACGTAATTACGTAATCACTTACAAAATGATGTAGTCACGTAATAATACATAGTCAACTACTGTTACGTAATCATTTACGGGGTATTCAAAATCACGTAATCATGTAATGGCTATTCAAAATCCATGTAAAAAGTTTTTAAGGAAAATATAGCAATATGATGCTCGAATTAAAGAAAATGAAATGCTCGTTAATGCAGTGTAATTTTTATAAAAAAATATTAACGTATGAAAAAGATATAGCCGTTTGAAAATAAATGAGAAGTGGGTTTATGAGTCAACAATATTAGATTTTCCTATTTTACCCTTTCCCCACTTGTTTCCCTTGTTTTTAGTTATGTGAATTCTATATTTGGCGATCACGTAATCTCAACCATTAATCTTGCGAATCAAGAGCCAAACTTGTCTTCTACACTTCGTACATTCTTTACTCTTGTACAATAACTTCTCTCTTAATAAGTAAATAGTTTAAAGTTTTGAAGTAAATAGAAAATAATTCTCGAGTTTGGCATTAGTATTAGGGGCTGTTTGTTTACCTCTTAATGAGGCTCTAATTGGTTCAGACCTCTTACTAGTTCAGCACTTAATGGTTCAAACTGTTTGTTTTGCGAGCAAATGTCTAATGGTTCAACACATTTGCCTCTGAATGGTTAAGCATTATACTGAGTCTGAATGGTTAAGACCTCTAATCTGAATTGGTCAAACATTTGCCTCTGAATGGTAAATATTATACCGGCTCTTTAATGGTTAAGACCTCTTACTGATTCAGCACTTAATGGTTCATACCTCTTACTGGTTCAGCACTTAATCATTCAGAGTTGCCAAACAGCCCCTTAGTATTGTAGTAAATAAATAGAAAATAATTCTCGAGTTTGCGCCAAAAAACTCGATGATGAACAAAATGGTTAAGAAAGCAAAAGGTCACAATACATGGCGCTTTTTTCTCGCACCTTTGCCCGACCACAAAAATATAATACATAATTATAAATATAAATTTGACTAAAGATAATATAATACATTGTTATGAGACGTGAGTTGTTACATGTATGATTACAATATTATATAATATGGGAGTTGAAAGATACGATAACAATATTATATAATATGGGAGTTGAAATATGTATGCATGATACTATGATAGTATAGAAAATGAGTGTCTTAAAGTATGAATGAAATTTTGATGTGTTAGCTTGACTTGATGAGTTTTATTTTGGTGTTTTATGTTTTTGAATTGGGTATATACTTATGTAATATATATTTTTTCAGTTACAAACGTGTTCTGTTGTTATCCCGTCTTCATGCTTAGCTGATTTTGTAATAACATTTTACGCCGCACATATGGTTAACGTTCAAATGCCATTGCCTTATTTTAATTTGATTGTGTCTAGAAGTTGGTCTTGCCTTATTAGTTTATCAGTTGGTCTTAACTAGGGTGTGCATGGGTCGGTTTGGGTCGGTTTTTGCTTAAAACCATAACCATAACCATAACCGACGGTTATGGGGTTATGGTTAATCAGTTTTGATGGTTATAGCGGGTTGGTTATGGGTGGTTAACCGTGTATTTAGCCTAACTAAAAATAGTTAATTTTTTAACATGAAATAAATTGTTATTGCGTATTTGTATATATTAGTATATTACATAGTATAAAAATACATACAACTCTATAATATTCATACAATTATTATCGAATATTCAAATAAAGTGATATCATATATTCCATAAATTCAATAAACATTCAACCAAAACCAAAACAGGATATGAAAAACCAATAAATACTAAAAAAAATTTTGTAAAAAACATCATTATAAATATGGTAAAAGTCTAAATTTTACAAAGATTTATTACATGTCGGTTCGGTTCGGTTATGGTGGGTATAGAAACATTGATAACCATAACCGACCCGCTACCTTCGGTTTTCAAAAAAACCATTAACCGACCCACCGGTTTTTGATTTGTTTGGTTTTTTCGGTTCGTTTTTCGGTTAATTCGGTTTGTTTGTTATTCACCCCTAGTCTTAACAGAATAACATGCTCATGATAGCAATTATTGGCTTGTCGCCGCCTTGATTGTGTGTTTTAACAAATGTTAGTGGCCAGGGCCTTTCCAAGCTTTTTGGAGGCCTAAGGCGAAATAAATTTTAGACCCTTTTTTCTTCTTTGGTTATTATAAGCGATACTTTTTATCCGCGTTTGAAACCAAACAAAAATCTAACACAACATAAACCTTCTACAACAACTAAATTAGTTTGCACTGATATTAATAGTTAACATATTAATTTTCTTTAATGAGACCTTGTTTTTTTTAGGCTCTAGACCCAAGCCTAGGTTAAATGTAGGTGATAGAAAACTCAAAAGTTTTGTAGGGTTTTATACTAGCCTATCTTAACAAGGAATAAACTCTTAGGTAATTATTTTCAGTAATCTTCACCAACATGACTCTATCTAGATAATTTATCTCAAGCAAACAATGTAGACTTTATAATAACATTTGCCTTATTTTAAATTCATTGTGTCTAGAAGTTGGTATTGCCTTATTAGTTTATCGATTGGTTGTAACAAAATAACAGGCCCTTGGTAGCACAACATGGTTTGATTGTGTGTTTTAACATATGTTGCGATAGGGAACTCGAAGTTTAGTAGGCTTTTATACTAACACATCTTGACAAGGAATAAACTCTTACTTAGATAATTATTTAAGTATGACACATGACGTGACACAAGTCATGCTTTGGCTTCCTAATAAGTTGAAAATATTGTACATCACCACCAGCAAGATTGATTTTACTATGCAACCATCAAACTATTAATCTTATAATTCAATCATTTAAAAGAAACCTAATATATTTTAACCAGTGTTATTGATACGCTTGTATATCGCTTTTAAACTAAATGTATTAAATAGCAAAACCCAAAATCCTTACGTATTAAATAAATAACTTTAGTGTAACGCCTCGCTTTTTCGCATATATTTTCATAAAATAAATAGATATATTCCAGGCATTAAAACGCAAGAATAATAAGAAAATAATAATAATGGTAATAATAATAATTATATATCGTTATATATATATATACACATAATTATTAATCGTTACTCATACAGATTAGTTATTCGAATATGTACCTTTACGCAAAACCGTACATCACGGGTTGCTAATACGCGTTCAACGACAATTAACGACTATTTTGGCATACAATAATTCTAAAACGATAACATACAATAATATACGACACACTATAAAATTCGAGAGTGAAAATGAACTTCGCAAACGCGATCGGGCCACTCAAAAACCCTAAGGACCAAGTTAACAGGCCTAGAGCCCAACACACAAACCTAAATGCATTTTTTTTAAATATAAACACACATACTACACACACACACCACACACACATATGAGATACACACGCCGCACACCCTTGTTCTCTCAAGGGTTCCGGCGACCGGAGACGATTCCGGCGCCGTTCGTTTTCCGGCGGACAACACCCACCCCCTTCTTCTCCGACCGCTCTCCCATAACACACACACACATGGAGCCCGCACACAGTCCCTCAGCCCCTTCTCTCTCATCGCATCAGTCTCCGGCGCCGCCACTCCGGCCGGACCGCCGGAGACGATACCTTGTTATCTCTCACAACCCCTCTCCACACTCGCTTATTCCCACCTCTCCCTCCTAAACAACAACAACTACACCACCGCTGCTCGGTGGTGGGAAAAGAACACCGGCAGTCAACTCCTGATGGATGGCGGTGGTCCTCGAACGACAACAGCGGCGGAAATCCGCGTTTCGCGGCGGCGGTAGTGGTGGCAATCAGTTCAGGTGCATCTCGGTTCTACCTCAGTCTCGGGTCAGCTGATTCACGTCTCAACTCCGCTTCGGTTCCGGCTCAGTCCTGCCCCGGTTAGGTTCAGTCCGGTTCATGTTGGTTCAGTGTCGGGCCTTGCTCGTGTTCAGTTTTGTTCCAGGTGAACTTGGGTCAGGTCTCATTACATACTCGACTCGGTTCAGTTAATGTGACTTGGCTCAGTTTCGGTCCAGGTACACGCAATGGTTTAGTCGTTTCAGTCCCAATCCATGCTGTTCGGGTTCACCTTCTATTTTTGTTTGTTTCAGGTTCGGAGATGGTGGTGCAACGACTTGGATTCGTCACTCGTTTCGCAGGTCGGTTCCGGTTCGAATCATGGCTCGAGTTCAGGCCAGCGGTCAACGGAAGTCAAACTTGTCAACCACCGGTCAGCGCAGTCAACTCAGCCGACACGGGGCTCGGTAAATTTAAATGTTACAGATTAGCTAGTTTGTTAATGTTAAATTCGAACCGAGTTCAAACCGATGTGTCTTGGCGAAATTTTAACTTGTTATAACGTCGTTTTTTTATATAAATGTCGATTAGTATTCAACTAAATTACCATTTTTGCACTTAGTGAAGTTATATATTGATATTATACTATTTGATGAGTTTTGACAAATATAAATCGATAACTAGCGTTGTCGGGATCCTCCCAAAACCGGGAAAACTCTGCCCGTTTTTCTTCTAATTATATATATATATATATATAAAATCCATTATGCTTTCATCAAGATATGTATATATCTATGACTATTATGCTTTTCAAAACATATAAATACCTATTAAGCTACTCGCCAAAATATTTATATGTCTATTACGTTATCGTCAAACTACATATTTCGCTACACTAATACTCAAGGGAAGTCTACGAAATAAAATATTAAAGTACATTTTCTTTATATTTCATCAACTCCTAAAAACTCTAATTCTTTACCATGCGAGATACGACTCGGAGACTTCAAGGATCAAAGACTACCCCGGTGTCCCATTCTTCAACTCATCGATTCCTTTCGGGATTTCCAAAGGAAATTGCAAACTGTGAGCATACTCGACCCTTTTTACGCTCCTTGACTTTTGGGTATAACATGTATTGAATAACAAATCTAACTAATTATACAACTACGAATCCTGTTATTGTTATACTTAGGACGTTTACGCTTGTTAACTTCAGCTTGTATTTTATGCTATTCGTTGTGTTTAGATTGGTTATGACTGTTAGTTTTATCTTGTGTATACATGCTTATCGTTATGTTAGGGTTGTTTACGTATGCTAGCTTCACGTAAATACAAGTTGTCTATTTAAATTCGAAACAAACTTTATACTTATTTTTCTATTCAAACTTGTATGCTCGCCAATACTTTTGTATTGATCCACGCTTTTAATACATGTTGCAGGTTTGACAATGAATGGAATCTGTTAGGATTGCCTAGAAACGCATTCAACTTTAATACTTGATGTATTGTAATTGTAAATTATGTTCATATATGTTGTATTTGTTTCCAACACTTGTACTAAACCTTGATTGATGAAATGAAATTTAATTGCTTGACCACTCGTGTACGTCATTTATTTCAAACTTGTTTTGTTCTAGTTCAAACAATGAAAATAGTAAATACTAAATACATGACACCAATAGCGTGATGAAGTCTCTTGCAATCTCGTTCTCGTCTCACTCCATGTTTCGCTATCGTTTGGGGTGTGGGCAGATTGGTATAAGAGCCATAACTATAGGGAGTTAGGTAGAATTGCCATGATTCGACCTAGTCTATAGTCTAAGTATCAAACTCGACCATACTTGCTTCTTGTTAAAATAATAATTCCTCCAAATTGATTTCACCTCTTCTTTCATCTAAATATACTAAGTGCATTACTAAAACATCTACACAATACACACACTTGATGATACTCTTCTTCCACAATTGAAATAACCCATCAAAATAGGGGTGATTCCCGCCTTTGGTGACAAATTTCAATCCACTTTGCATGATATTTTGCGTGAAATTCACAATCAAGTTAGGAGTGATATTCATATCTTGATAAGAGTTTCCATTTCATAATCCAGTGGATTCTTATTGACGATTCGAGATTCTATCTTGTTTCGTTCAATAAACCACAATTTGGGGGACGAAATTGTCAAGCCAGGATTGACATCCACACCTTGATGTCTGGTCCCCCTCTACGACTTTCAATCCCGCCAAAGTTTCGCATCTTCGATCAAATTAGGGACATGTACTAACTGGAAGGGTAAAATACCGCTAATCGCCTGGCGACGAGAGTATTATACCTATTAGGCCAAAGCATGTCTCCCTAATTCGAAAGGACTTGAGATTCACTTTGGAATAGTCGAAGTTTCTAAACTCGAAGCACTCCAATACTTATCAAGCCTCTCTTGTATATTAATTCAACTTTTACGCGATTTAATACTTGTTACCTCGTTATTTCAAAATCATCGCTATACACAATAAATTAATATACGCATACTGATACATTAAAATTGATTCGGGATTACTGGACACTCTTTATGTGATAAATGGTCATTAACTTCGGATGGAGCCACATCTTGACATATGTAGTGTTGTTTGAAGCACTACAGGATTAGCGCACCACCACATGGATTTGTGGTAATGTCAAGACATTCATACATACTTTACGGATCTTTTCAAAGCAACGAAATGATGACATGTGCTATGATTAGATGATGCTAGCGGAATCGATGGGTTGATAACTTGTCATTAACTTCGTAAGAAGCCGCATCTTAACATGTATAGTGCTTGTGTAGCACTATACGAGTAGCGCACCGCCACATGGATTTGTTGTCATGTTAAGTCATACACACATACATACATACATACTCGATCTCGTATTTGCGGAAGCGATGGTTTGACAGCTTGTCATTAACTTCGTAAGAAGCCACACCTTAACATGTATAGTGCTTGTGTAGCACTATAGGAGTAGCGCACCGCCACATGGATTTGTGGTTATGTTATGCCATACATACATACTTGCGGACACGATGGTTTGACCAGTGATACCACATGCCAGTAATGCGTTAATCTAGTTAACTACATACCTCATTTTAATCATACTCGTACCTACTAACCTCTCTCATACTTAAATACAATCATACTTACATACTTAAATACCTATACGTTATCATTCACCCTTGTAATACGTTGATAAACCCTGTTGGTGACACGGAACGTAATATGGCATCGATTGGCGAAACGAAAGTAATATGGTATGAACATGGTGGATACTCCACTGGTACTTCCTATATATAAGTATTCCTACCATATTACTGAATTTTCGTGAAAACGCGCCATGAGAAATTTGGTGCTCACTGCTATAGTTAAATACAACTTTAATCACTCACAACCTATTTCGCGATTATACCCATACATGCTTCGAAATGCCACCTTTTCTAAAGTCTTCATCTTGAATAAATTTCGGGACGAAATTTCCTAAAGTAGGGGAGACTGTAACACCTCGCTTTTTCGCATATATATTTCAGAAAATAATAGATATTTCGAGGCGTTAAAATGCAAGAATAATAAGAAAATAATAATAATGGTAATAATAATAATACGTGTATATATATATATAAATATATATATATATAATTATTAACCGTTACTCATACAAATCAGTTATTCGAATATGTACCTTTACGCAAAACCGTACATCACAGGTTGCTAATACGCGTTCAACGACAATTAATGACTTTTTTGGCATGCAAATAATTCTAAAGCGATAACATACAATAATATACGACAACACTTTTAAAATTCGAGAGTGAAAACGAACTTCCAAACGCGATCGGGCCACTCAAAAACCCTAAGGACCAAGTTAACAGGCCAAGAGTCCCAACACACAAACCCGAAATGAATTTCTTTAATTATAAACACACATACTACACACACCACACATACTCACACACACTATGCAGATACACACGCCGCACACCCTCTGTTCTCTCAAGGGTTCCGGCGACCGGAGACGATTCCGGCAACGTTCGTTTTCCGGCAACAACACCCACCCCCTTCTTCTCCGACTGCTCTCCCGCAACACACACACACATGGACGCCGCACCCAGTCCCTAGGCCCCTTCTCTCTCATCGCATCAGTCATCGGCGCCGCCACTCCGGCCGGCCGCCAGAGACGATACTTATTATCTCTCACAACCCCTCTCCACTCTCGCTTATTCCCACCTCTCCCTCCTAAACAACAACAACAACACCACCGCTTTCTCGGTGGTGGCAAAAGAACACCGGCAGTCGCACTCCTGTTGGGTGGCGGCGGTCCTCGAACGTAAACAGCGCGGAAATCCGCGTTTCACGGCGGCGGTATGGTGGCAATCAGTTCAGGTGCATCTCGGTTCTACCTCAGTCTCGGGTCAGCCGATTCACGTCTCAACTCAGCTTCGTTCCGGCTCAGTCCTGGCCCGATTAGGTTCAGTCTGGTTCATGTTGGTTTAGTGTCGGGCCTTGTTCTTGTTCAGTTTTGTTCCAGGTGAACTTGGGTCAGGTCTCATTACATACTGACTCAGTTCAGTTAATGTGACTCGGCTCAGTTTCGTCCAGGTACACGCTATGGTTTAGTCGTTTCAGTCCCAATCCACGCTGTTCGGGTTCACTTTCTATTTACGTTTGTTTCAAATTCGGAGATGGTGGTGCAACGACTTGGTTCGTCACTCGTGTCGCGGGTCGGTTCGGTTTGAGTCATGGCTCGGGTTCAGGCCAGCAGTCAACGGAAGTCAAACTGGTAAACCACCGGTCAGCGCAGTCAACTCAGCCGACGCGGGGCTCGGTAAAATTTAAATGTTACAGATTAGCTAGTTTGTTAATGTTAAATTCGAACCGAGTTCAAGCCGATGTGTCTTGGCGAAATTTTAACTTGTTATAACGTAGTTTTTTATATAAATGTCGATTAGTATTCAACTAAATTACCATTTTTGCACTTAGTGAAGTTATATATTGATATTACACTATTTGAAGAGTTTTGACAAATATAAATCGACAACTAGCGTTGTCGGGATCGTCCCAAAACAGGGAAAACTCTGCCCTTTTTCTTCTAATATATATATATATATATATATATGCCATTATGCTTTCATCAAGATATGTATATATCTATGACTATTATGCTTTTCAAAACATATAAATACCTATTAAGCTACTCGCCAAAATATTTATATGTATATTACGTTATCGTCAAACTACATATTCGCTACACTAATACTCAAGGGAAGTCTATGAAATAAATATTAAAGTATATTTTCTTTATATTTCATCAACTCCTAAAAACTCTAATTCTTTACCATGCGAGATACGACTTGGAGCCTTCAAGGATCAAAGACTTGTCACACCCCGACCCGCAACGGAATAAGAGTCGGGGCATAATTGGGTTATCACCAAAGCTCATGATGTTTACTAAAATGTTTCATATTTATTAAATTCAAGTTACAACTTAAATATTCAAATCAAATCCATACAATTACAAGGAAATGAAACTAAGTAAAACAATCCCAAGCTTAAACTGATTTATTCTTCTAGGCCTTCCTATGTGTTTCTTGCCTCAACTGGATCACCTGTATCATGTGTAAAACGGGGGATATTTTGGGTCAACAAAAGTTGGCGAGTGAACCTTGAGAAAAACATTGTTATTAATTTCTTTTTGTATTTAATATTGAAAATTTGTGCAATAATCACATGTGAGCAAACATATATATATAACAAAAACACAAACCACATTGGATGAGTAAATGACATGAATGATGATGTATATGAGATTAAGGCTCAATCAAACGGAGCCGATCGAGTGACATGAATGATGATGTATGTGAGATCAAGGCTCAATCAAACGGAGCCGATCGAATGAGGCACCTGATACTCAACCCGTATCCCACGGGGAGCTGATGGGCCAAATGAAATGCATGTACTGAAAATGATAACTTCAATATAAACATAATTCACACAACCATTGATACATAATTGATACACATTTGATCACGGATATGATGGATGCACAAGTGTTTAAATATAATAAGGAATTAAACGATACATGATACACCCCAAAATGTGATTAAAACGGGGAATCGGTAGAGATTCACTCACATTGGGTGCATTCTTTGATGACGTTGGATGCGCACGAATTTTAGGATTTGATCGACGAGGAAAAACTAACCTAAAATAATAACGAAATGATTTGGTAAATAAATGGATTTTATTTGAGATTAATACTTTTAATTCATACTCTTAATGGGATTTTTAGATTTATTTTTGTGAGTTTAAGGAGGTTTTCTAACTTTAAAAATCTTATTTTTAAGTATTTTTAAATGATTTTCTAATTAAATAAATTAATAAACGAAATAAAAATATTGACTTTTTGACCCCGTTGACCGTTGACCGGTCGGACTATGTGTTTGTATGCGCTGAGCGAGGTTCGAACTCAGGACCTCTCGTTTACGTGCACGCAGCTCTACCAACTGAGCTACGTGTCTAACCCGAAATATTCTCTGTTTTAATTATATTTATATACTAATTAATTTTTAACTTATTTGGTTTTTTTATTAAAAACGATTTATATGGCCGAACCGACTTCAGTGACCCGGATTCGAACTGAGACGTTCAGTTCGAGTACGCACAGCCCAACCAGTTGGGCTGTGTGCTTAACCTGTTTAATTACTGAATTATATTATATTTATATACATGTTGAAATGCATAGATTCATCACTCTGAATATCTTCCAGAGGAATATGGAGGTTCTCATCGGCGAGGCACTTCTTCAAGTTTGATACGTGGAATGTGGGATGAATTCTGTTGAGTTCTTCTGGTAAGTCAAGCTTGTATGCTACAAGACCTACTCTTTTGAGTATCTTGAAAGGTCCTACGTAGCGTGGTGCTAGCTTTCCCTTCTGGCCAAAACGAACTACTCCCTTCCACGGTGATACTTTTAAAAGTACTTGATCACCAATGTCAAATTCCAAGGGCTTTCGTCGTTTGTCTGCATAACTCTTTTGACGACTTTGTGCCGCTAGAAGATTGTTTCGAGTTTGATGCATCTTGTCGGTTGTTTCTTGAATTAATTCTGGACCGGTGATTTGTGCTTCCCCAATTTCGTGCCAACATACTGGAGATCGGCACTTACGACCATATAAAGCTTCGAAAGGAGCCATGCCGATACTTGAATGGTAGCTATTGTTGTACGAAAATTCAACTAATGGTAGATGAGCGTCCCAATTCCCTTTGAAGTCTATGACACATGCTCGAAGCATGTCTTCAAGAGTTTGGATGGTGCGTTTAGATTGTCCATCAGTTTGAGGATGAAAAGTGGTACTGAGGTCTAATCGTGTACCCAAGGCGGTTTGTACGGCTCGCCATGTTCGTGAAGTGAAACGACCATCACGGTCTGAAATGATGCTTAAAGGTACACCATGACGGCTTACAATCTCGCTGATGTAGATACGAGCTAACTTCTCATTTTTTAAGTCCTCGCGAATCGGTATGAAGTGAGCTGATTTTGTAAGACGATCAATGATTACCCATATGGTGTCATACCCACTGGAGGTGCGAGGTAACCCGGTAATAAAAATCCATGGTTATGTTTTCCTACTTCCATACAGGTATTTCGGGTTGGACTAGAAGTCCTGAAGGTCTTTGATGTTCAGCTTTTACTTTGGAACATGTAAGGCACTTGGAAACAAAAACAGCGATGTCCTTTTTCATGCCAGGCCACCAGTAGGTGTATCGTAGGTCTTGATACATCTTGTCGGCTCTTGGGTGTACAGAGTACCGTGTTTTGTGCGCCTCATTCATGAGGGAGTCATGAAGGTTGTCGCGATCAGGAATCCATATGCGGTTTAAATAGTATAGAATACCGTCGGATTTGGTTTCGATTTTGAGTTCCGCTCCACATGACAGCTCATCGCGTACGTCGTTTTCTGTTACAGAAACATGTTGAGCTTCTCGGATTCGATCTTTGATGTCGGTTATGATTTGCGAACATAGAAGACGAATGGAGTTCGCATAACCTTTCGACTGAGTGCATCAGCCACTACGTTTGCCTTGCCAGGATGATACCGAATTTCACAGTCGTAGTCGTTAAGAAGTTCGACCCATCTTCGTTGCCTCATATTCAACTCCTTTTGGTTGAAGATATGTTGAAGACTTTTGTGGTCAGTGTATATTTCACACTTGGTATCGTAGAGGTAATGTCTCCATATCTTGAGAGCGAACACAACGGCTCCAAGTTCCAGGTCGTGGGTGGTGTAATTCTTCTCATGAACTTTGAGTTGCCTAGAAGCATAGGCTATCACTTTTCCTCTTTGCATTAATACACAGCCTAGCCCTTGCCCTGATGCGTCACAATATACTACAAAGTCATCGCAACCTTCAGGAAGTGTGAGGATAGGTGCGCCACTAAGTTTTTGCTTTAGGGTTTGGAAGGCTTCTTCTTGTTTAGGTCCCCATATGAAGGGTTTTCCTTTATGAGTCAAAGCCGTGAGTGGTACAGCGATACGGGAAAAATTGACAATGAAGCGGCGATAGTACTAGCCATACCAAGAAATGATCTGTAACATTTGTCAAAAACGGTTTTTCCAAACCCGCTTCGTTTGTAATCGAATGTCAAGTTATAAATTTTTCGTTGCGTATTTATGTTTATTTTAATTTTAAATGATGCATAATTAATTAACAAATTAGAAATTAAAAACTATAATTAATAAAAAGTGAAAAGGAAATAAAAAAAAAGAAAAGAAAACCGGCTGCCGGGATTCGAACCCGGGTCAGCCGGGGTGAGTCTAAAGACTTAACACGCACACTTATAACCACTCCGCCACTTGATGTTTTCTGTTAGTTCTAGGAATCAATTAAATCATAACTTCAATCGCGAACCAACCTGGTTACGCCATCTGAAACCGTAACCGGTTTCCAAACGTCCAAAAACGTTTGAGTGATCGCGGTTTTCTGACAATAACCGATACACCGACATTTTCAATCAATTTAGTCTTGAATGGACTTGAATTTATGTGATGATCGGTTTTAATAACCGAAAATCTTCATTTCCTGGATTACTCCAACCATAGCACCCTCTCGCGATTCAAACTCATCCGCAGAACCTCCAATTTCACTTTCGCTCTACGTTCAGTTCGTCGGATAAGTTTTTTTGAACTCGCCGGACTTTCGCCGGAAAACCGTGTCTTCCATCAAATTAGTAAGTTTCTAAATTCTTTCATCGTCTATCAGTTGTTAAGCTTTTGCTAACTCAAACTCTTCAATCAGAATCAGTTCCAGGCGACGATATCGGATAATCATCATTCGCCGGAAAATCTCTGAGAATTTCTAGAACTCGCAGTGAAACGGTATAAACCTTTAAACATTCAGATAACTCTTGTTCAGTACTTCAATTCCACATCTAGCTAATCAAAATTGTTAATTTGTCCGCTCAGACAAAATCCATAAAAACAGAGCCGACGACTTCGCCGGAATTCTGAGAAAGATCGTTTCTCCGGTATGTTTACTTCCAAAATCTTCTCTGCCATTTCATTTTAGTCATTTGAATGTTTGTCAATTGAATTAAACAAGAAACAGTAGAGAAATCGTAGTCTGTGATATAATAACGAAGAAGATGAAGTTAGTTTGTTTATAAGTTTAATATAAATTGGATATTATCTCGGGTTAGACACACAGTCCAGCGGTGGACTGTGTGCGCACATATATCACACGCCGCGAGTTCGATCCTTGACACAAACGTATGCTCTGAAATAAAGATGTTTTCTTTTTCTAACTGAACCGGATTAACTCACTGAAGTTGTTAAGTATAATAAAAATCGGTATATTAACCAGGTTAGACACACAGTCCAGCGGTGGACTGTGTGCAACACTAACCCACAGGTCCGGGTTCGAGACCTGTTGCACACTCCGGTTTGATGATTAAAACCCTTTTTGAAAATAAAAGAATTTTGAATAAACTAAAATAGTATATAAATATAATTAAAAACACAATTATTTCGGGTTAGACACGTAGCTCAGTTGGTAGAGCTGCGTGCACGCGTACGGGAAGTCTCGGGTTCGAGCCTTACCCGGTGCACCCTTACACTTTAGCAAACCGGTCAAACGGTCAACAGTCCCGGTCAACGGTCAATGGTCAACGCAAAAGTCAACATTTTTTTATATTTTTATTTATTTATTTAATTTAAAAATCAATTAAAAATACTTAAAAATAATGTTTTTAAAGATAGAAAATAGCCTTAAACTCACAAAAATATATATAAAAATCTTATTAAAATTATTAATAAAATCCATTCATTTACCATACTTCCCGTTATTATTTAGGTTAGTTAAGTCTCGTCGATCAATCCTCTAAACTCGTGCGCATTTCATCATCTTCAACCGAACGCACCCAATGTGAGTGAATCTCTATAAATTCCCCGTTTTAATCACGTTTTTGGGGTGTATCATGTGTCTTACCATTTATTATATTTAAATCATTGTGCATACATCATATCCATGAACAAATGTGTATTCAACTCGTATCAACTGTTTTTGTGGTTATTGTTTAGATTTAATTTATCATTTTCAGTACATACATTATCATAGGCCGCCGCTCCCCATTACATTATGAGCGTTGAGCTGTTCCCCATTACATTATGAGCGTGAACCGGGAGTTGCCAACATACGATCGGCTCCGTTTGATTGAGCCTTGATCACACAGACATTCATCATAGGCCGTCCGTTCCCCATTACATTATGAGCGTGAACGTGACGTTGCCAACATATACAGTTTCATTCATGTTATATATTCATGAAAGTTGATATGTTATTGTATGTTATTGTTTGTGGTTGTTATTGTTATTGTATGATTATTTACATTTGCTCACATATGACTATTGCACAATTTTTCCATGATAAAGATAACAAGAAATCAATAATAAATGTTTATCTAACAAGGTTCACTCGCCAACTTATGTTGACCCAAAAACCCCTATTTTTACACATGATACAGGTGATCCAGTTGCAGCAAGAAACACATAGGATTGGCTTAGAAGAATAAACTGGTTTAGAGCTTGGATTGTTTAGTTGATTATTTTTCTTTGTATTTGTATGAACATGTTTGGAATATTGAGGATGTAATTTTGACTTAAATAAATATGAAACATATTAGTAAACATCATGAGCTTTGGTGATAACCCAATTATGCCCCGACTCTTATTCCGCTGCGGGTCGGGGTGTGACATGATCTTACTTTGGTAGGGGTACGTGGCGCTTGCCATTCCTGTACTGCCGTGATTTTCGAAGGATCGACATGTATTCCCTTGTCATTAACGACATGTCCAAGAAATTGTACTTCTCTTAACCAGAATTCGCATTTTGAGAACTTAGCGTAGAGCTTTTCAGGCCTTAAGAGTGTAAGGATGAGTCGAAGGTGTCGTTCATGATCGGATTTAGACTTGGAGTAGATGAGGATGTCATCGATGAAGACTATGACAAAGCGGTCGAGGTAGGGTTTGCATACCCTATTCATTAGATCCATGAAGACAGTTGGGGCGTTGGGTACACCGAATGGCATGACCAAGAATTCGTAATGACCATAACGAGTCCGGAAGGCGGTCTTTGGGACGTCTTCTTCATGTACTCTGAGTTGATGATAACCAGAACGAAGGTCAATTTTTGAAAAGCAGGTGGCGCCTTGAAGTTGGTCTAGGAGGTCATCGATACGAGGTAGTGGGTAGCGATTCTTAACCGTTAACTTGTTGAGTTCTCTGTAGTTGATAGACATGCGAAATATTCCATCTTTCTTCTTCACAAAAAGAACATGTGCACCCCAAGGCGAGGAGCTAGGACGTATGAATCCTTTGTCAGTCAGCTCTTGCAGTTGACTGGCCAGCTCTTGCATTTCGGATGGGGCTAACCTATAAGGAGATTTTGCGACTGGTGTAGCGCCGGGTACAAGATCGATGCGGAATTCGACTTCTCTCACATGAGGGAGTCCTTAGATGTCGTCGGGAAAGACTTGTGGGAATTCCTTCACCACTGGTATATCTTCGAGTTTCTTCTCCTTGTTTCCCTTTTTGACGACGTGAGTTAGGTATGCGACATAGTTCTTGCGGAGATATTTTCGGGCTTGAAGGCAGGACATTAATTTGAGTCCTTTCGAAGGGGTTTCTCCAAAGATACGTAGGGTCTGACTGTCTGCAAGAGGAATGCGAATTAATTTTTCGCGGCATACTACTTCAGCGTGATGCTGGCTGAGCCAGTCCATACCGATTATAATATCGAAACTTCCTAACTTCATAGGAATGAGGTCAACTGGAAAATCGTGATCGTTTAGAGTGAGTGTACAATTTCGTATAATAGAATTTAATGAAACGGGCTTTCCATCAGCAACTTCCACCGTTAGAGATTCCATGAGGTTATCACGAGTTTGGTTGAGGATAGGTTCTAATTCTAAGGACACAAAACTCTTATCCGCGCTAGTATCGAATAACATGGATGCATAACTACCATTGATGAGAAACGTACCGTTAACCACGTTGTTGTCAGCTCTAGCTTGGTTGGCATTGATGTTGAAAGCTCTTCCCCTAGCAGGTGGAGGAGCTTGGTTAGCTTGGTTTACCGGATTTGTTTGAGCTTGGGCATGGATGATGTTCACCAAGCGTGGACATGTGTTCCTGAAGTGGTTTGGGTCTCCACAGTTGTAACATGCTCGCATGGATTGCATCATGGGGTAGTTGGGTTGGTAGTAGCATTGAGCTATATGTTATGCAGGTGGTAGAAGTAAAGGTTGTTGGGCTTGACCCACTATCTGATGGTGGGTTTGGGTTGAGGGTTGATTGCGGTTCATTCGTTGAAGCGTGCGACAAGTTTGAATAGTGTGACCCGCACGGCCACAGCTGGTGCAATGTTGGCAAGGAGTTTCGGGGATGTGATGGTATTGACAACGGTTGCATTTTGGGTATGGGCCGGTGTATGGATTTTTAAATGGTGCAGCTGAGGGAGCAATTTGTGTAATTGGTGCGGCAGTGATAGGAAGGTTTGTTTGTGTGACGGCAAAATTTCTGCTGTTTCGTTTCCTCTTACCAGCAAACTTTGAAGAGGAGATGGAATGGTTTGGAGTTTGGGCCTCAATGGGGGCTTTCTTTTTCTCATCCTTGAATTTGCCGTTTCGGATGCGATTCTCGGTAAGTTCGGTAGCTAATTCCATTGTGGCTTCAAGTGTTGCAGGCGAAGTGCTTAGAACCGAGTCTTGAATTTTCGAGGGGAGGCCTCAAATGTAGTGTTCAACCAAGCGGTACACGGGGGTGAACAGATTAGGGATCATTTGGTTCAGTTCGAGAAATCTTTTGTTGTAGGAAGTGTGATCTCTTTCCTTTTGTTTCAATGAGTGGAATTCATCTTCCAACTTTTTGATTTCGCTTCTTGGACAGAAGCGCCTTGTCATGAGTTCCCTTAACTCTTCCCATGATAAGGCCATGGCATCCTTGACTCCTCGCTTACCCTTTTCTGTTTTCCACCAGGTAAGGGCTACTCCAAACAGTCTCCCTGATGCATAACGTACTTTGCGATCCTCGGGACAATCGCAATTGAGGAAGGTGTTCTCCATTTCTTCAAACCAGTGGAGGAGGGCAGATAACACCTTCGGTCCCTTCATACTTTGGGGGATCGCAAGATTTGAAGTGTTTGTAGGAGCACTTTTTGGAGTGAGGGTTGGCGACGCTCTGGTCTTCTTGATTGGGAGGGTTGATAGGATTTGCGGTGAGAGCTTGTTGAACTTGAATCACGATGTCAGGAAGTACCGCGGCCATTTGTTGATAGGATTTGCGGTGAGAGCTTGTTCATTGGATCTTCCTGACTTTCTACCTCCACGTAGTTGCCTAGCCGACATCTACAGGAACATACATAGGAAGATTGTGAGTTTAAGAAGTTTTTAGGTGTCATGTGTCGTTAAAAGAATACAAATAACATAACTATCAATAATGCAACTACATCCATAGGATGTCTTGGGTTTGCTCATGTTTGGGCCTCCAATGTCCCCCATACCATCGCCTGTACAGTCATGTGGGCCCCCATGACTATTGGCTTAGTAGGATTCACATTGGTGTTGGCAGTTTAACACTCGCATCACCCGAATGAAAACCATGAAATATGATTGCGAGATGTATGGTAGGAGGGTGTCCAGGTGTGGACACAATGACAACTCAAAGTGGGGTTAGCTCACGACGTTTGGTATAGCATGCTTTGGCCTAATAGGTCCTTCGTACTCTCATCGTTAGTCCCCAGGTAGGCAAACTGGTCCTTTATTTTGGATTTATACGAATGCCAAGCCTAGACAGGACGTTCCGACTACCGGTACTCGTACCCTTCCAGTTACTACATGCCCGTCATGAGAACTCACTTTGATGTGATTTGAAAAAATACAAAAATCGTTGCAAAAATCATGGGAATTGTGAGGTGTGTGCTCTCATGGATATGATATGTTATGAGGATATGATTCATGATGAGCATTGCATAATAATATGTACTTATGAACATGCTTGCATAACATTGAATGTAACAATAAACATAAAGCATATAAACATCATGAATTTTGTATGTAACGCATAAACAATTTAAAATTTTAATCAACTATAGTATAGGCTCTAAGGGTCTAATAACCTATCCTATATCCCTATAGTCATGGCTCTGATACCAATCTGTCACACCCCAACCCGCAACGGAATAAGAGTCGGGGCATAATTGGGTTATCACCAAAGCTCATGATGTTTACTAAAATGTTTCATATTTATTAAATTCAAGTTACAACTTAAATATTCAAATCAAATCCATACAATTACAAGGAAATGAAACTAAGTAAAACAATCCCAAGCTTAAACTGATTTATTCTTCTAGGCCTTCCTATGTGTTTGTTGCTTCAACTGGATCACCTGTATCATGTGTAAAACGGGGGATATTTTGGGTCAACAAAAGTTGGCGAGTGAACCTTGAGAAAAACATTGTTATTAATTTCTTTTTGTATTTAATATTGAAAATTTGTGCAATAATCACATGTGAGCAAACATATATATATAACAAAAACACAAACCACATTGGATGAGTAAATGACATGAATGATGATGTATATGAGATCAAGGCTCAATCAAACGGAGCCGATCGAGTGACATGAATGATGATGTATGTGAGATCAAGGCTCAATCAAACGGAGCCGATCGAATGAGGCACCTGATACTCAACCCGTATCCCATGGGGAGCTGATGGGCCAAATGAAATGCATGTACTGAAAATGATAACTTCAATATAAACATAATTCACACAACCATTGATACATAATTGATACACATTTGATCACGGATATGATGGATGCACAAGTGTTTAAAAATAATAAGGAATTAAACGATACATGATACACCCCAAAATGTGATTAAAACGGGGAATCGATAGAGATTCACTCACATTGGGTGCGTTCTTTGATGACGTTGGATGCGCACGAATTTTAGGATTTTATCGACGAGGAAAAACTAACCTAAAATAATAACGAAATGATTTGGTAAATAAATGGATTTTATTTGAGATTAATACTTTTAATTCATACTCTTAATGGGATTTTTAGATTTATTTTTGTGAGTTTAAGGAGGTTTTCTAACTTTAAAAATCTTATTTTTAAGTATTTTTAAATGATTTTCTAATTAAATAAATTAATAAAAAGAAATAAAAATATTGACTTTTTGACCCCGTTGACCGTTGACCGGTCGGACTGTGTATTTGTATGCGCTGAGCGAGGTTCGAACTCGGGACCTCTCGTTTACGTGCACGCAGCTCTACCAACTGAGCTACGTGTCTAACCCGAAATATTCTCTGTTTTAATTATATTTATATACTAATTAATTTTTAACTTATTTGGTTTTTTTATTAAAAACGATTTATATGGCCGAACCGACTTCAGTGACCCGGAGTCGAACTCGAGACGTTCGGTTCGAGTACGCACAGCCCAACCAGTTGGGCTGTGTGCTTAACTTGTTTAATTACTGAATTATATTATATTTATATACATGTTGAAAGATGATCTGAATAGGTTTAAAAAAAGATTGGTTTTATTTCTGAAAGTCGGTAACATGTGCGATTCCAACTCGGGACGTGCGTATTATGTTGCACACAGTCCACCGCTGGACTGTGTGTCTAACCGGGTGAAATATCCAGTTTTAATTAAACTTATACACATCGTCCGACTTCGTCTTCTTCGTTTAACATTTCAGAACAGTGAATTCCAACTGTTCTGTTTAATCGATCTTACTGATATTTGATTGAATTGAAGAGCGAAATGAAATGACAGAGTATACCAGAACGGCGAGTTTGCTTCAGGTTTTCCGGCGAAGTCTCGTCGTCTCCGATCTGCAGATTCCGGCTGAGGGAAACTGTTTAACAGTTTTGATTACTAGATTGAGCAATTAGATTATAAATCGAAAGATAGCAAGAGAAATTTAGATGATTGTACCGTCTGAAGAAAATCGCGGTTTTCCGTTCAGTGATTCCAGCGAAACTGGAATTTCCGGCGAAGTGCTAAAGCTTCGAGAAAATGGTGCGATTTTGAGCGAAAAGGTCACCAGAGGTTTGGGTGGGTATTTATAAGGATGAACAGGATGTATTGGGTCCGAATTATGGTCTTGATTCGCGGTCAGAACTTTTCTGGCGGTTACGACTGGAATTGGGGGTTAGACA
The DNA here is from genome assembly GCA_947069175.1 of Scalesia atractyloides. Classification (NCBI taxonomy): domain Eukaryota; kingdom Viridiplantae; phylum Streptophyta; class Magnoliopsida; order Asterales; family Asteraceae; genus Scalesia; species Scalesia atractyloides. The sequence goes on along the minus strand of CAMTDV010000016.1, from coordinate 10,826,237 downwards.
TCGGTTATAACCGATGTCGAAATTAGTTCACGCGTTTCAGTCAAAGAAAACGGTTGTGACTTGCGAAATCGTCGGTCTTTCCGGCAACTGCGGATTGAGCGCGCTGATTTCCGGTTTGACTTTTGGATTTACTTTAAATGTTATTTGTTTCTATATTTGGCATGAAAGAAGTGTGTGGCGGAGTGGTGTGGTGTGTGTTTGTGCTTATGGGCGACCCGGGTTCGAAACCAGGCAGCCTCATTTTATTTTTTTATTCACTTATTTTTATCATTTATTAATTATAGTTTTTAAATTCTAAAATGCTTATTAATTATGTATTGTTTAAAATTAAAATGAACAATATATACGCAACGAAAATTATAACTGAATATTCGATTAATAAACGAAGTGGGTTTTGAAACCCGTTTTTCGACGAATGTTACAAGACTACCCCGGTGTCCCATTCTTCAACTCATCGATTCCTTTCGGGATTTCCAAAGGAAATTGCAAACTGTGAGCATACTCGATCCTTTTTACGTTCCTTGCACTTTTGGGTGTAACATGTATTGAATAACAACATCCATTTTTCAAAACCTAACTTATACAACTACGAAATCCCATGAATACGTTACTTGTTATACTTAGGACGCTTACGCTTATTAACTTCAACTTGTATTTTTATGCTATTCGTTGTGTTTAGGTTGGTTATGCCTGTTAGCTTTATCTTGTGTATCCATGCTTATCGTTATGTTAGGGTTGTTTACGTATGCTAGCTTCACGTAAATACAAGTTGTCGTGTTAAATTCGAAACAAACTTTATATTTATTTTTCTATTCAAACTTGTATGCTCGCCAATACTTTTGTAGTGATCCACGCTTTTAATACATGTTGCAGGTTTGACAATGAAAGGAATCTGTTAGGATTACCTAGAAACGCATTCAACTTTAATACCTGATGTATTGTAATTGTAAATTACGTTCATATATGTTGTATTTGTTTCCAACACTTGTACCAAACCTTGATTGATGAAATGAAATTTAATTGCTAGACCACTCGTGTACGTCATTTATTTCAAACTTGTTTTGTTCTAGTTCAAACAATGAAAACAGTAAATACTAAATACATGACATCAACAGCGTTGTGAAGTCTCTTGCAATCTCGTTTTCGTCTCACTCCGATGTTTCCGCTTAGATACGTAAATAAAACGAACATAAATAGTAGATACATGAGTGAAGGGGCATGGTCCCAAAAATCGCCAGCGCAAGAGACCATACCATCAGAATGCTTTCAGATCTTTTTAAGAAAAGCCTTGCGCTCCTCGCGCAACCAAACGACAGATCTGGAAGGTTCAATTCTTATTAACCTTGCGCAAGAACAACGAGTAGGATGGTTAAAACTTCATTTAGCACTCTTGCGCCAAACTAAATGTATTAAATAGCAAAACCCAAAATCCTTACGTATTAAATAACCTTAGATACGTAATAAAACGAACATAAATAGTAGATACATGAGAAAACTTCTATATACAATCTTAACGGGTCATCTTATTGGTACACTTTTTCCCACTATATATATATATGTATATATATATATATATTGGTGTGTGTGTATATATATACATATAAAGAAAGAGCGAGCGAGAGGGTGTACCAATATTAACTCCCTTAGTTCACACATCTTTTGTTTATAAACATTTATTTTTCTCTTTAACTCCTCTCATGTTATTAAGTGACGAGATAATTCCGATGACTTTCTAGTGCATTGGCAGCCTCGTGATATTCTAAATGAAGGTCATGGATTCGAGTCTCGTCTAGAACCAAATTGCTCGAAGTTGATCCAAAGGTTTTACCACGGTGGTTATTTGGACAGTGGGTATCTTCTGAAACTGCGTCAAGCCCATAACCGACGCCATCTGCATTTTCAGAAGTGGGTAGTCTTTTGCCATTGGATTTACCCGGATTATGAGACTTTTCTTTTATTTTTTTTAGCGACCAACTAAATTATTGGATAAGCATCCTGGGATGCCCTCAATCGAGCAATTGCATCCTCTCCTCCATAATTGTTAGAGTTGGATGCATACCCGAGCCACCAGTTCTGAGGAAAACCCGCCCGCTCGAATGCCCACTGCGGTAAAACCCAGTTCGGCTCCGTCTCGAACTAGCAACCTCAAGAGAGACCTAATTCTTTTAATTTCAGTGTCATCACCGATATCCTTTAAAGTAATGCTGATAGGAGTTGAAATTGAAGCTGAATAAAAAAATTAAAGTGACTAACTATTAGAATATTTGCTAGTACGATTAGACTTTATCAGTCCTTATAAAAAAACATAAAAAAAGGTTGAAGTGTCTTGGCAAAGGTATGACTTGTCTTCCACGTGTCAAGCAATTACTACTCAAGTATATCTTTATACCCCACAGTCGGATCTTGTGGCGGGAAGATATCGCAACCCCCACCATGTTAGCGCCATGTTGTGTGTAATTGAATAATGAACCTCAAATTCAAATTTTCTTGTTTTCTACTTATATTTTAGTTTTTTAAAGTAATAACTAAAAAGTCCAAGTATAAATTATTTAAACTGACTTGATATGTGATATATATAGTTTTTAAACTATATTTTTTCGTTAAATTAACGGTATGATGTAGAAATAAATTATAAAGTACCTTTCTCGTATATTAAACTAGATTGTTGTCGGTGTGCACGGTTTGATTCGGTTTTTAGGAAAAACCAAAAATTCAATTTTTGAAAACCGTGCGGTTTCAGTTTTTTCATTTTTTGCAACGGTATAGTTTGGTTTCTTGGAACAAATTACGTAAAATTCAAAATTAAAAAGTCTAATTCAAAGTTTAAAAAATCTTTCTAGGTGTTTAAATTTAAGTTAATATATTTAATTTTTTAGTTAATATTGTTCGCATAAATCTAACATTTTAATATATTTTAATGTTTATTCAAAGTTTTTATTAAGAGGTTTTCTTTTATTATACGTTGAAACTCATTTAATTTTTATGTTAAATTTTGTTATCTTTTTATACAATAGATAAATCATTTCAATGATAAATAAACATGTTAATGTTCTTATTGTAATTTATGAATACTGAACATTTAAGAATAAAATTAATAATTTCTAAATCAATATATAATAAAAATAAATAGATAAATGTTTTTTTAGGTTGTATGGTTTGGTTCGGGTATTTTTCGGGTTTTTATAAAATGCAAAACTGTTCTGAACTGCAAATTTCGGTTCGGTTTATTTCGGCTCGGTTAAATCAGTTTTTTGTTTCAGTTTTCAGCCCACCCCTAGTTGTCATAGGTCGTGCATTGCGGTGGCGATGTCTTAGTTCTATATAGATGACATCACGTTATGTGATGCATTAACCATATGAAAACGTATGTTTGGACGTATCTGATCTAAAACACTGTGGTTACAAAAGAAACAGAATTGAATCAGAGTTGGTTCGTTCAGTGAGGGTTTCACCTAACCACTACACCCTTATACCTTTGCCTCAAGATCTGGCGGCGTCAAAACGTACAATAACTCTAATTTATACCAGATGAAAACGTATTATATTAGACTCGACCTTTTTTCGAACACAATTTACGTCAAAACGTAGACCAACCGAAAACGTACACAAAAAAGCATGAAAACATATTATCTTTGACCAAATTCGATTCCGAAAAAAAATATCAAAACGTTAATTTATGTTTTCTACATTGAAACGTGAATTTAGACTGACACAGTGAAAGCTAGGTTCACCAAAGCACGACAAATCGATCATGATTGTCGAGAATCCAAGATGCTAGTAATGATTGAAACTTAATTGCTGAAAGTTGAATTTTGATATTGAAAACTTGATTAGATGCTAGTAATTATTAAATACGTGATTTCAAAGAATATGATGTGATGGTATAATGTTTCTCCTCTATCCTGAAGATGAAAGGTTCAAGTTTTGCAAGTTGCAGATATAGAATTATTAGGTTTAATGTTAGTTTGTCGTTTAAAAAGAAATATATACTTGAATAGTTATCAAAATGTTTGTATCCAATGTACCAAGGTGTTTATTAAGATGTAATCCCTCCTAAGGGGGAAGGGAGTGGGCGGTAAAAGTGATCGGCAAAGTAGTTTGTCGCGCGGTAACACCGCCGCCAACTACTTTTACCGATCGGTAAAGTAGGGCTCACGGTAAACCTTCACCGATCGAGAAACATGGATGCTTGTGACCGTTGGGCTTATAATGGCTATATAGCCGTTCAAAAATTAAAAAAAAAAATTTTTAAACTTTTACTCTATATATTCAAACCAATCCCATTTAATTCATTTTACACTACAAAATCGTCCCCAAATCAAACCAAAAAATATAAAACACTAACCCAAGTTTTGGTCGATTCTGACGAGGACTAGATTGTTTTAATTATTTTAGTTTAGTGTAATTTTATTGTTTTTATTTTTATGTAATTTTTATTAATTCTATAATTTTCTTTTAGTTAAAATATATGTTTTTTATTAAATATGCTAAAAAAACCAAAAAAAAGTTTATCAATTCTTCAAGTGTCTAACCATTGAAAACACTTTTGACCAAAAGTTTAAACACTTTAGGTGGATTGACTTGGCACCATCTTATTGGTTGATTTTAATGTTTAAACACTTTAGGTGTTTAACAATTCCCTTCCGCCTAAGTAGCGAAACTTCAAATTCCATTATGAGAAAATCAAAATAATTAGAGATAGATTAGCTAGCCGTTAAAAAACAATCTGAATACTTGATTGAAACCTTTTATCTACGTTTAATGACAATTTAATTTCATTATATATTCTTTAATGACATTGTGACTCGACTCGAAAACTATTTCTTCGAGTTGATACTCATTCAAACATCGATATGTGAATACGAAATGATTTTTATCTCGATATTTACTTTTCTTTGTGTTTAATAAAAAGTTGATATAATTTGTTTAAAAGTAACCATAATTTTTATAATTTAATATGATCACGCGAACGAATACCGTGACCGTGTGCATGTAATAGTAGGACCGACATTATCACAGATATTTAGGTTGGAAAAAGGTGGGGGTGGATGACATCTGGCCATTTTGCCGGTCACGTGACCACGCCTTCAGTATTCAATTTTGGGATAGGTGGCAGCCTTATTGGCATCACAACACTTGTACATTATGCATCAATACTTGTACTATCAAGACCAAGTTTTCCAAAAAATATAAATTTATTAATAGTAAATATTTTAACTCAAAATGAAACGAGTACACTGTGTCACATGCTGACTGGTCCACCACTATATTTTTCATAAGTTTTTATAGGTTAATTAACTGTTTAAAAACAGAATATTCTGTTAATTAAAATTATTTGGCTAGCATATATTTTCCAAACATAAATACAAGAAAACCTCGTAAGATACACATAAAATTAAACTCTGTATATATAAAATATAAAAGCAAAAACATGCGTTAATTTTAGTTTGAAACCCGATTATAGCTAAAATATTATATTAATATATATCAAATACTCGATTATAACAATTCTACAATCTTCATAGTTTTATTATAGTTAAAGTATTTAATTAATAAATATTATATACTCCATTATAACAATTCTACAATTTTAATACTTTTAAAGTTTAAAAAGTTAGAAATTAGTTATTATACTTTTAAGTTGTATAATAACATAGTAAAATATATTAGTTTAATACATGTTCGGATAATCAGACCAAGGGAGAAGCTTCATAGTCCAGCCGGCCGGTCCAGTCGTGAAAACACCACCCTAACCATATCAATATTTGTAACTTTCTATTTAATTAAATTATAATTATAATTATAATCATACCTATTTTCCAGGTGGCCACCCCCTTGCCGTTGCTTCTTTTGAAATGGTCCCATTGGTTTGAAGTTGAAGGCAAGCAAAGGTGGCAGTGGACCCACACTCGGTCCTACATGGCATCCATTTCTACCTACACGTGTCAAGTTGACTTCTTTAGAAAGAAATTGAAATCCTTTCAAAATTCGGCCATCCCTCGTGATACCAATAAAGAAATTTCCAAATTGAACGAAATCTTATATTACATAATATTCATAAAGATAACCAAATATTTTAACTTTAATGATCATAAATGTAGAAAGGAAATTTGCCAATAATTATAACAAAAGATAAAAAACTTTTTACAATCAACTTATTAAAAAATAACTTTTTCTTTAATTTGTCAAATATTAAAATTTCTGTTTTTATCTATGTACAAGTGCGTCCTTGTGTGCATATAGATATTATTTTGATTTCATATAATTTTTACATTAAATACAATATTAACACTTATTTACTAAAAACCAAACTGTTTTGATATTTATTTCTTAGAAATACTTTCTACAACTAGCTAAGCTTCGAGCATCCACAATAGACATTTTTAGGGCGTTTTCAACCCATGTGGTGTTCTCGGGCGTTTAAGATTTACCATCTTTATTATTTGTAGTTCATGGTTCCGAGTTGCAAATCTAGTTTTTTAATTAACCGTTAATATTGAAAATTACAAAATTAGTAATTTTTATACTTTTGCAAATCTAGTTTTTTAATTAACTATCAATAATGAAAGTTACGAAGCTAGTAATTTTCATACTTTTATAGAATATCTAATTAAAATCACACTCATCTTTAACTGTTATAAATATCATTACCAAAAAAAATATTATTATTACAAAATTAAAAGCAATCGAATCCTATCATTAATTCCAACGATTCAAATACTCAATTCAGTTTTTATAAAAAATTTATTCTTCTTTCCCATTTAAATATTTCTTACCATTAATATCATTAATTAACTAAAAAATAAACCCATTGCTTGAATATAAATAATCCAAATCATTCCCACAGGGACCGAAAAGCCTGCTTCACTCCCAATTTCTAGAGAGAGAAACAACAAGAGAGAGAAACCTCTCTCATGGTGGTTTAGTCGATAAGCTACCAATTTCTTCAATTCTGGGCTCTCTCTTCTCTGTACTCTTCCCTTTTGTTTCATTCTTTCTCCCCCATATAAACCCACCCAAAATCAAAATAATTCTTCAAAATCTTATCATTAATTCCCCAAAAAAAACACCACAAGATGATGCAGATGGACCGGAAACCGGTTCTTGAAGAGTATGAGAAGCTTATTGTTCGTATGAATACCCCTAGGTCAGTTTCTTAGACCTTAGTTAATTTTTTTTTATTTATGTTTGCTCTAAATTCCAATTTCAAAATTTCAAAATATGGGTTTTGTTGATATTTTTTTGTTTTTTATTTGTCAGGGTGATGATTGATAATGCTGGTTGTGTAGATGCAACACGGATCATGGTGAGTTTGAATTCATTATTTTTTTTTTTTTGGTAATTTTTATGGGTTAATTTTTGAATTTTTTTAGATTGATAGTGCGAGGAATGATGGGATTTTGCTTGAGGCTGTTCAAGTTCTCACTGATCTGAATTTATCCATTAAAAAAGGCTATGTTTCCTCAGATGGTAGATGGAATATGGATGGTAAGTTTATAGTTTACACGGGCCGTATATAATCGTTAAAAAGCTTATACGGGCCGTATAAATTGTTTTAAATGTCAAATTTATTTATCTGCAACCTTTTTCTTTACTCATGTTGGTTAATTTCATCATCTACAGTTTTCCATGTCACCAATTTGGAGGGAAATAAATTAACAGATGATAGCATCATCAATTGCATTGAACAGGTAAATAATTGATTAATAATTAAAAAAAATTCATATTTAATTCACATTAAGTTGATAATATTCTCTCATTGTTATTATACAGTCACTTGGAACCATACACAGAACAAGATCAAAGTCCATTGATGGAATGACAACATTAGAACTAACCGGAACCGACCGAGTCGGACTTTTATCCGAAATTTTCGCGGTTTTATCCGAACTCAATTGTGATGTGGTTGAGTCGAAAGTATGGACACACAACGGCCGAATCGCGGCCATAATTCACTTAAAAGATTGCGACTCCGGGTCCCCAATCGAAGACGCTAAAAAGATCGACCGGATTGAAGCGCGGTTAAGAAATGTCCTGAAAGGGGATAATGATATAAGAAGTGCGAAAACTTCGGTTTCGCTAGCTGTCACTCACACCGAAAGACGGCTTCACCAGATGATGTTTGCTGATCGAGATTACGATAGAAACCCGATTGTATTGACTCATGGTCGATACTCACCGTTGGTTTCTGTTCAAAATTGTTCGGAAAAAGCGTACTCTGTTGTGAATGTGCAGTGTAGAGATCGGCCGAAGCTTTTATTCGACGTCGTTTGCACCTTAACCGATATGCAATATGTCGTGTTTCACGCAACGATCAATACCGGAGAAGATGGAGCATATCTGGTACTTATTCATTTAGAAAGAAAGTTATAAAATGGGTTTTTGTTCATTTTGCTAAATTTGATTTTTTTATGTTTTTTCAGGAATTTTTTTATCAGACATATAGACGGAAGCCCGATTAGTTCAGAAGCCGAAAAGCAACGAGTGATCATGTGTTTAAAAGCCGCAATCGAAAGAAGGGCGCCTGAGGGTGTGCGTCTCGAGCTATTCAAACCCGACAAACCCGGGCTGTTGGCCCAAGTGACACGAACGTTTAGAGAAAACGCGATGAATGTAACACAGGCCGAGATATCAACAACAATGGGTATGGCTCTAAACATTTTCTATGTAACGGACGCGATTGGAAACCCGGTGGATTTAAAACTCGTGGATTCGGTTATGCAAGGGGTCGGGTCGGGTTATTTAAGAGTGAAGGAGCTACCTTTGATGTATCATCAGAAAACAGATAGTGATGAACAAAACACAAGTAGTCTTGGTGGTGCTGTTTTGTTTTCACTTGGTAGCTTGCTAAGGAGGAATCTATACAATTTGGGGTTGATCAAATCATTTTCTTGAGTGTGCATTAAAGGGTTGTACTTTGTGCATTAAGGGTTGGATTATGTTGAAAAGAGTAGGGTATGCATGGTTTGCTTTAAGAAATGGGTTTGGTTTATTGGTTTGTATATAAAAAATACAAGGAAAGTGGGTGAGATAGTTGGTTTGGTGGATACACATTAGGGTTTTGATGGACACTATTGGATGTTTATTTAGATATATTGATGTTAAATATAATGGTTCACCATTGATTTCTAGGTTGGTTTCTAATTTTGTTTTATTATTGTTCATATTCATGGAACAAATTTAGTCTAACCTATATTTACATATGACCTGGGTCGAAAACTTATATACCAAAAAATTTATATATTAAAACTACATACTCTTCACTACTGAGCGAAAAGTTCAGACGGTCGGCCGCCCCCTCCCGTCCATTAAAAGCTTCGCCCATGGGTGTGTACATTCGATGAGATTGTCACGAGTTATTGTGTAAGAGTTTTTAACAATGAGATAAAAACTAAATATTATGAGTTGTTAATAAGTTTGAAGTTTTCTGTCACTTATATATGTTGTAATTTTTCAAGTTATTAATAAAGTTAGTGAATCATACTACGAATTTAGGCTTATGTTGTTATATAAACTAAAGTACAAAAATTTTAAAAATAGGAACTAACAAGCTGTTTAGTTGACCATTTATTTTGAAAGGGGAAAAGGATAGCACACCCACTCTATTACCAATAGATAAAACAAACTAAAAGGGCTTGTTTGGCTTCATTTGCACATCGATTAAGTTATGCAGGTCGTCTAAATTACGATGGCCTGCATGATTTTTTTTCATTTTCAAGACAAAACAAATATATGCATTAAAATTTATAGCTGAATATTATACAACTACTGTTCGTTTATTTTTAACTTGTTATTAGGGATAAGCTCGGTACCGAAAATCCCCAAAAGTGGGTGTCGGTACCGAATATACCCGGTACAGTAAGGTTCGGTACCGGTACCGAAAATGTCAAAAGTCGGTACCGAAAAGGTACCCGGTTCGGTAAATTCGGTACTGATGCTGGGTCGGTACCAGTACCGGGTACCATTTGCGGTACCGATGCTGGTTCGGTACCAGTACCAGGTACCATTTGCTCATCTCTACTTGTTATAGTCTATTGGATGGTTGATAACAAAATGACACCAAAGTCTTTAGGCCAGAGGGTATGGGTTGCCCCTTCCCCTGCCTCAACGTCATTAGAGGGCGCTATTGAACCATCACGGGCACAAGAATGAGCTGCAATGCCTGTTTTGTGGGGGCCACTTCACTTTAAACAAGTGTGTGTGTGGGGAGGGGGGCGGGGCGTACTGTATATGAGTGGGGCTTTAACCCATTTCTTGATTATTAAAGAGGGGCTTATGTTACGTGACATTGAGGTGGCATAATTGAGCCCTTAGGAGCCCCGTTTCATACCCTCCAACCTTATATTGTACGAAATCAAAAAGTTTGTGTTAAATTTTAGGAACGTATAATAAGACGAGATTTTATAATTTCATTATTGTATCTTGTATAAAATCATATATTATGTATGGTTCCGTACTTGTCAGGTATCCATTACATATTTTCCATTTATTTCGAGAGTATCTGTTTATTATCTTTAGTTGTCAGACATTACGTGTTAAATGTCTGTCACCTAAAACCAAATCTTAAACTCACCGAAAATGCAAAAACATTATCTATTAAATGTCTGCACTAAACCAAACCTTAAACTCACGAAAGCAAAAATTATCTATTAAAGCTGTACTAAAACCAAATCTACCACCTATGCAAATATAAAAGACCACCCTTCTAAAAAGTTTACAATAAATTTTAAACTTTTTTAATTCTACAATTGTATACAACAGTTGTTTTACCATATAGTTGTAGAAATTTAATGATTCTAATAACTACGAATTTCTACCATTCGTAAAGGATAAATTAACATATTTAGGTTTTGATACGTGTAAACATGTTAAGTTAATCGAACAAATATTTTCTCATACCATACCCGTCAAAAACCAGTGGATATTTTAAAACTATTTCCATACCTCTATACTCATCGAATGCTTTCTCAAATGTTTAAACTGTAGGGTTTCCCATTAAATTTGAATTCTTTTATTATTCCTACTTCTAACCTGTCAACTTCCAAACTCACTCTCAAATCTTAAGTAAAAATTTTTTTAGCAATTTGTTACATCAATATCTCCTCTTATTAAATTAAATCATTGCTAGTTGTTTGAAGTGTTATTGCATTTTGCTAATGACAAAATTTTCTTAGAATTATTGTATATTGTATAAAATCTAACACTACAAAAATTTCATGTAATATAGCGATAAGATGATGAAAACATCATCAACAAATCTTGAATAAAAACATAGTGATCTTGAAGTCTTAGTTTAGCAAACCGTTTTTAGATCATCCTCAATAGGGAGTTTGAGGGCGTGTTTGGGGCTTAGTGGTGTTTCACCTACATCTTAAAGTATTAATTTATACATACTTTTTATTGGTTTTCTTAGAAATATATTTGAAATAACTTATTTTTTTTTTTTAGAGCAAAACAAGCCCAAATTGAACAAAGGAACAAGCAAAAATATGAAAAATCTACTGAATAATCATCCGGATGAACCATAGTCACAAGTGTTAAACCCCTTAAACAGTTAAATTATTCTCTTAACTAATACTAAATTATAATGGTATATACTAACTTGTTGACTGGGCAGTACCATTATGGTTTGATCCCAATGAATGGCATTTCCTTATTAATTTAAAGCGATTTGGTCGAGTGTTGATATGAGCAAAAATGCACATGTTTTTATATCAAAGTATATCCACTTTTTATTATGTATTGTTAAAGAAATATTCAAACTAGCTAAAATTGCATTATATTAAAACAAACCCAATATTAACAAAGGAAGCAAGAATGGGTCAAAAAAGAAGAAAATGTCTAGACAAGCCCCATGCCTCGAACCTGGAGACTGCCAGACATATCCATAAGATCTCAACGCGAACACCAGTGAAGAAAAACCCAGGCACGCCCATGCAGGCAGAAAAGGACAAAAATGCCTTCTGGAAAATTTGGAAGATCTCGGGGGACTCACAAACTTGACCACGAGTTGTGTCTCGTAGACACGACCCGTGCCTCGGGAGGTTACCTATCTAGGCACGCCCCTGCCTAGCGCCCTCCAATTTTACTTCCTTATCTTCTCCCTTCTTCTCCACTATACACTTCTCTTCTACCTTACTATCACTAATCATTAGAAAAAACTCAAGAATCAGTAGTGTAATCAAGCATTTTATGATTAATATAATCTTTACAAGTTTGGTAAGATTTAGTTCCATGACCATTATTGGTCAAATTCTTGAAGGTGTTTGGGGTAAACTTACCCCCTTGATGCTAAGTTAACTAAAGAAGATCATTGGTGAACAAGGTGTGTGTGTGTGGTGTGTGTGTGTGTTTATGACTTTAGCTAATTAAATAGTTTATTAAAAGTGAGTGAAATATTTTAGTCACCAATAACTTGGGTCATTCATATTTCGGCCTAATCTTAAAATCTACCAATAATCTTGTAGTGCCATTAACTTGGTTCGTTCATGTTTAATATATCTATGTAGAATTAAAACATGGTGATGCTTTTAGCGGAGGTTAAACGTTTTGGATGGGAGTTTGGTTGGGTAAGTTTTTTCCTTTGCACGGAGATAGCACCAAAGTGTAAAGTACTTGGTTTATATAAAAGTAACTTCCTTAGAGGTATTGGCAACTCAGCGAGGGACTAATAAGGACAAGTAATTTAAACCCCTTAAATTATCTAATTAATTAATACTAAATTCCAGCCTCGAGTGGTGTTTCCCTGCTGATTCAAAGCGACATAATTGAGTGTGTTAGGATTCGGACCAAGATACTTCATAACAATACGCGTTTACACACATAGTTCCTTGTCTGACAATCGAGCCCTTGTTATCCCATGGTAAGAGCTAGTTAACGAAGCATCAAGAGATACGTTGATCCTAAACACCCTCTTTTCCTATCATGATTACTACCCTTTTTATCTTTTTCTTAATTTTTCTTTTAAGCCATTTTTAAAACTTTTACTTTTGGGTTTGACTAAACGTTAACAAAGACCCGTTACTAGAACTCATGTATCCTTGGACGACCTCAGTATCTTACAATCACTATATTACGCCAATGATAGGTGCAGTTACCCAACATGAAATGTAGTGTGATAGGATTTTAATGTGTTTTTATAACTATTAAAACTTGAACTAGTGTATGAAACAACTAAAAATTACCATCTTTTACATACACCCAGATAGCGTCAAGTTTTTGGTGTCGTTGCCGGGATACAAAGATTTTGGGAAAAGTCTAAGCTAACGACCTAGTCTCTTTATCTTTTTAAATACCTGTTCGGAACGAAACACGGGTTGTGTCTCGATAACACCGGTCGTGCCTCACGCCCAACAACGAAATGTTCAAATTTCTTTTGTATTTTAAAAAATGATTTTTTATCAAAGTTTTCATATGATTACCGTTATATGATCTGTGGAGGACTCCGTACTTATCAAAACTGTTACGTGTTCGCCGATCTTCCGGGTTTTAAAACCAACCAAAACCATATGATACACCCCAAGGGTGAGAGGATAATTCAGAGTCTCAAAGCTCTGGAAAAATGAATCCTTGAAATATATGCAGCGGAAGATGCAGAGCTAGAAGAAAGACACAGAAGAGAACATGAAAAGGATGTTGCACTAACCTTTTCAAGTGAAACAACATTTCCTCCCGCAACAACTACTTCATGCTCATGCACTAAGGAAATACAACTCTCTAAACAACAATCTTCAACAAGGAATGGTAAGATGGAAATCATTCTACATCCAACACGAACACTTTATACGTGTAAGATTACACAAGGCTTTCAAATCTCTTGTTCTTCAAGCTTCCTCTTAATCTTAATCGCTTCATGTATTATATCTTAATCTTGTTTATGGTTTTCGTTTTCACGTGAATAATGGCTGCCTTTGGATGTTACTTGATGATTGAAACCTAGGGTTTATAAAAATCTCTATTTTTATGAGTTTGATGATTTGTTGTTTACGTATACATGCATGTATAAGACTAGGATTTCGATTTATAACATGATCTTGATAATAACTTGATGAAAAAACAGATCTGCATATTTTATATGTGTCTTAGTAGTCAAATAGCTTGATAAATCATTATAAAAACGTTTTCGTAAACTGCTGTGAACAAACAATTTATGTGCATAATTTTATGTCAAATTGTATTGACTGTAACTTGATCAAAACATAATGCAAAAGTGTGGTTCTTGAGTCTAAGACGAAGTTTCATGAAATAACTTTCAAAACCAACTGGATTCATAATTTTTCGACAATTTTAGGTGAGTTAAAATACTAAAACAGAAACACATGTACAAGCTTCGTTTTTCTGCAAAAATTGAAGCCTGTTATGAAAGCCATAACTTGGTCTATGGTTAGAGTTAATACTTGAAAGTTTTATAGTAGATAGTCCTAGGAGGTTACTAAAATAAACCGTAAACTGGAATTTCTTCAATAGGATCCACAAGGATGTTTCTGTAAAATAAACCAAAACGATCGACAAAATTTGGCGAAATTGCCCTTTACGTGTTAAATGATTTTTGGTAATTTTTCTGTGAACATTATATTTTAAGAAAATTACACAAACCATTGCGGACCTAATGACACGTCTCATAAATTATTTGTAATTTTTCTCGTCCGTTTCTATTTTAAACGAAAATCACGAAAACAACTCAACAACGAACGATGAGCTGAAACATGATGTTTATGTGTATAAGTGCAATTGTTTGTTAGTACAAGGTGTTAATTTTTATGGTATCATCATTGAGTGTGTTACATGTTATGAGTTGTACACATACACGTAACCATACAAATGAACAACCAAGTGTCAACATGTATGCATGTTATGTGATAGTATACGTGTGGAATTTTTGTGACTTATGTGCATAGTAAGTAACGACAAAATGGTAATCATATCAGGACGTGGTTGACCACACTTAACTCTAGTCACCAAATTCTAAGTGATCAAATCTAAGGTGAGTTCACGACTTTTCTAAAAGCATGCAATTCCTGGTTTTGGAATTACACTATCCCAAGTTGGGACCACACTTTTATTCTTGGTTTTGGAATATGATAACTTAAATACTCCAGTTTAATTTCATATCTATAGTGGACTAAACGAAACATCTATCTTGAAAGTCCCTACTCTTTTATACCGATTAGTTGCCGAGTTGGCAAACGGGGTATTAGTTGATAGCGCTATTAGGTTTGACAAAACCTCACACTGTGCTGGGAGCCAGGCGTGAACTTTTGATGTTTAACTATTGCATCAATGAGGATAGACATTGATGTGGAGGGCATAAAAACTTACTATGTCGGTTTTCGGTATCACATGTTTAGTTGCTTAACAGTGGGTTAGCTACCCATGAAATGCCTTTGAAACATTGTATTTGGAACTTACTTTTCATCGAAATAAAACTGTGAACTCGCCAAATTTATGTTGATACACTTTAGCATGATTTGTAGGTCGTTAGGTACAACACACGTGGGAACGAGCAGCTTGGAGAGTGTCATGGTGTTAGTGAACTATTCTCATTATTTATGCTAAACGATTGTGGTTTTCCATTATGTATAGATTTTATACTTTGCTTTCGCTTATAACTTAAACTTACGTTTTTAAACTTTAAAACTGATATCACTATTCATGTTGAATATGGTAGTTAAGTATTTTACAGTTGTAACATCCGTCGAAAAACGGGTTTCAAAACCCGCTTCGTTTATTAATCGAATAGTCAGTTATAAATTTCGTTGCGTAAATATTGTCCATTTTAATTCTAAATACTATGTAATTAATAAATATATTAGAATTTAAAAACTATAATTAATAAACAATAAAAACAAGTGAAGAAAAAATAAAAGGAAGCTGCCGGGTTTCAAACCCGGGTCAGCCGATTCAACAAACAAACACTACACCACTTGACTCGTTTGTGTAAACAATGAAACAAATAATACTTAAGTTAAAACTCGAATTCAAAAACCGGACTTCAACGCGGAAGAACTCGCAATCACCAGAAAATCCGGCAATCCGCGAGTTTAGCCATTTTCCTATTGACTATAACGTTATAACCGACGTTGACATCGGTTATAACCGACGTCTAACCGTAAATTGCGGTCGTAACCGCCGGAGAAACCTTGACCACGAATCAAGACGAAATTCGGACTCAATCCATCCTGATTCTTCCTTATAAATACCCACCCAAACCTCTGGTAATCTTTTCGCTCAAAATCGCACAAGCTCTCGAAGCTTTAGCACCCGCCGGAGATATTTTACAGTCGCCGGACTTTCACCAGAAAACCGAGAATTACACCAAATCAGTAAATTTCTCGATTCTCTCATTTTCAATCCATTATTAGACAAGTAATAACATAAATCGTTCAACCAGAATCCGACTCAGAGAACGTTGCCGGGAATTTCTGCACTCGCCGGAAAATCACTGGAAATTCCGAAGTCTCGCTGTGAATCGGTACAATCATCTAAACCCCCTGATATCCATTGTTTAGTAACCTAATTTCACAACCCGTTGATCAAAACTGTTAATTGATTCACTCAGACGGAAGTCACAAATCAAAGCCGACGACTCTTGCCGGAATTCTGAAGAAAACATTCTGATCGGTACATTCGATTCCGTAACCCTCTCTATCCATTTTAATTCAATCAATTATATGATAGATGACCGATTTAAACAAGAACAGTCGGTCACCTTCGTTCTGTGTCTTTATAAATGAAGAAGACGAAGTCGAAATGTGTATAAGTATAATTAAAACTGAATGATTAACCGGGTTAGACACACAGTCCAGCGGTGGACTGTGTGCAAACATAAACGCACGTCACGAGTTCGAATCATACAACGTACCGACTTTCAGAAATAAAATCAATATTTTAAGAACTGAATCAGAACAAGTCATAGTATGTTTATAAGAGGAATATAATCCGTAAGATAAACAGATTAGACACACAGCCCAACTGGTTGGGCTGTGCGCATACGAACCGAAGGACCCGAGTTCGACTCCGGGTCCCTGCAAGCGGTTCGGCCATTTTAAATCATTTTAATATTAACCCAATAAAAATAACAATAAATTAGTATATATATATAATTAAAACAGATAATATTTCGGGTTAGACACGTAGCTCAGTTGGTAGAGCTACGTGCACGCGTACGAGAGGTCTCGGGTTCGAACCTCACTCAGCGCACACTTAACCACAGTCCGACCGATCAACGGTCAACGGTCAAAAAAGTCAAAATTTTTATTTCTTTTTATTTATTTATTTAATTTAAGAATCAATTAAAAATACTTAAAAATAATATTTATAAAGTTAGAAAACGTGCTTAAACTCACAAAAATGAATCTAAAAACCCTATTAAGATTATGAATTAAAATCTATTTATTTACCGAACCACTTCGTTATTATTTAGGTTAGTTTTCCTCGTCGATCAAATCCCAAAACTCGTGCGCATCCAACGTCATCAAAAGAACGCACCCAATGTGAGTGAATCTCTACAAATTCCCCGTTTTAATCACGTTTTGGGGTGTATCATGTGTCGTACAATCTGTTATTATATAAAGATAAACACTTGTGCATTCATTATATCTGTGATCTAATTTGTATCAAATGTGTACAAATGGTTGTGTGAATTATGTTTAGTTTGGATTTATTATTTTCAGTGCAAGCATTTCATTAGGCCCATCAGCTCCCCGTGGGATACGGGTTGAATACAGGTGCCTCATCCGATTGGCTCCGTTTGATTGAGCCTTGATCTCACATACATTCATGTCATACGATCGGCTCCGTTTGATTGAGCCTTGATCTCACAGTCATCATCATTCATATCATATACTCATCCAATGTGGTTTGTGTTTTGTTATATACATACGTTTGCTCACATGTGATTATTGCACAATTTTTCAATACTAAATACAACAAGGAATCAATAATAATGTTTTAACAAGGTTCACTTGCCAACTTTTGTTGACCCAAAAAATTCCCCGTTTTACACATGATACAGGTGATCCAGTTGAGGCAAGAAACACATAGGAAGGCTTAGAAGAATAATTCAGTTTAAGCTTTGGATTGTATTACTTAGTTTCATTTTCCTTGTAATTGTATGGATTTGATTTGACTATTTAAGTTTTTGAATTTAATAAATATGAAACATTTTAGTAAACATCATGAGCTTTGGTGATAACCCAATTATGCTCCGACTCTTATTTCGCTCCGGGTCGGGGTGTGACAACAGTTAATCTGAATAGTTTAACATGATTAGTGGCTTGATCCCGGTATGTCACATGCCTCTCATTAAAACCCTGCATATGGAATTTGAGGGTGTGACATGCATAAACAAACAAACTTGCTGGACTGCATAAGCAATATCTTGGCGAGTAATAGTGAGGTACTGTAGTGCCACTGCAAGACTTCCGTAAGCATAACCATCTGGTAAAAGCGGGCCATCCATAGCACTGAGTTTTAAGGACGCGTCTACAAGAGTGGCACATGGTTTACAAGAAGTCATATTCGCCCTATACAAATTATCTCTGGGATACTGAGATAGAAATTAACCATTTTCTTTACGTTGCATTGTAATCCCAAGAAAATGATGTATAGCCCCCATATCTGTGATTAAGAAACTGAATAATGTGATTAAGAAAACTTGTAGACGATGCGTCAATATAATATCATCGACATACAAAAGTAAGAAGGCCATATTGTTACCATGTTGTTACAAAAAAGTGAAGTATCACAAAGACTCCCTTTGAACCCCCTGAGAGCATATAAAATTAGAAAATTTGGTGAACCATGCCCGAGGTGCCTATTTCAGTCCATATAAGGAGCGTCGTAAATGACAAACAAAATCTGGTTTGGACTTATCAATGAACCCGGGTGATTGATGCATAAAGAACGTTTCCTGCAAGTCCCCGTGTAAGAAAGCGTTTTTAACGTCCAACTGATGTATTGGCCAACCCTTAGACGAAGCAAGTGATAAAACTGTATGAATAGTAGCTGGTTTGACCACGGGGCTAAAGGCATCCAAACAATCAAGGCCATTAGTTTGAGACTTCCCATTGACCACTAACCAAGCCTTATGACGTTCAAGCTACCCATCCGGTTTAAATATATGTCTAAAAAGCCACATGCATTGTATGACCGGATGAGACTCCGGACACCGAACCAATTCTCAAGTACCATTAGCTATTAATGCTTCATACTTTATCAACTAAGCCATTTGCCAATGCGGGTCAGTAACTGCTTTGTGATAGGAAGTGGGTATGGGTGAGATAGTAGCGGAGGTTGTGGTATTGAGACTGTCCTTGGGATTAGGTTTGGAAATACCTACATTACCCCTAGTTGTCATTTGGTGTGTGTTTATAGGTGGAGGGACATGAGCATGCATTGTTAGGCAGTGGTTGGGCAAATGTGTACTCGACCGGTTGATATGTCTAGGCAACGATAACCTCTAAAATTTTCTAGATAACCAAGAAAAATGCATTGGGTCGACCGCGTGTGTAGTTTGTGTGGTTGGGTGGCAGACATGTTCGGTTAACATGCGCATCCAAAAACGCGTAGATGATCGTACTTTGGATGGCAACGATAGAGAGCATAAGTTAGGGTATTAAAATTGAGTCTTTTGGTGGGAAGGATATTGTGTAAGCGGTGGCCACACGTATTTAAGTTACACCTATGATGGGCCTGGGTGAGTTTTCCTCTCCAGGTCTCAAGTTCGAGTCTGGGTGATAGGGGTTTCTCATTGAGGGGTTTAAATTGGGGTTCTATAGTGCGAGGGGGCTCTCTAGCGCAGACCCAGTTAAGACAACGTATTGTAGAACTCTCGACATTCGTGAATAATTCATACCTTTAAAAAAAGTGGTCATGAACCAAGAGAGCACGAATGATATCATTTAGACGTCGAATCATGCGTTCGGAACGTCCGTTTTGAGATGATGTTTCCATTTTGAGATGATGTTTGGGGACACGAAAACCAAAATACAAGGCCGTTTGCGTTTGCAAAATTATGAAAACGTATGATTATCAAACTCTCCCCCAAAGTTACATTGGAACGTTCTAATATGTTTTTGAAACTGGGTAAGTACAAATTTATGGAATTTGACAAAAGTGGGAAGGCTTCTGATTTAAATTTTAATGAATATACCCAAACATAGTGTTTATAATTGTCGATTAATACCGTATATATTTGTAAAATGATTTACTTAAAATAAGTGACGTCCACATATCACAATGGATGATATCAAAAGGTGCATAAGTAAATAAAGTAGAAGCAACAAATGGTAGTCTTTTACTATTGGATAAATGGCACGAATTTCAAAATCAAAAGAATCCTTATTGCAATTTATGAAACTATTATTTGAAAATGAATGTAAAACTTGTGAACCAAGGTGGCCCAGATGATCATGCCACTTATTTGATAAAGATGGAAGGAAGGTTTGAACGGGAGAGGTGAAAGGATAAAGGTCCCTAATGCTCTTATGGCGCAAAATTGTTTGTCCCGTCTTGAGATCCTTCAAAGTGAAACCATTTGGATCAAATTCAATAGACACATGGTTATCACCAGTAAACTTTCTAACCGAGATAAGGCTTTTAACTACGTTTGTTACCAAAAGAATATGGTTCCGGTGAAAGTTTTATCGGGCACTGTATGAATACCTGTTACCGTACCCACGATTGACAGAGTTTGACCGTTGCCAACAAAAATGTTTGCATTAAAAGACTTAGATAATTGAGTATTGATTTTATTATAGTCCGAAGTAATGTGAGATGATGCACCACAATCCGTATACCATCGTGGGTCGTATGGGTTGAGATTCAACGTGCTAAGGGCAGCGCCAAGATCAGTGGGGTTGACTGGATCAAAGGGTGGTGTTGGAGGTGGTAGGTAGTTAGGTTGGGTTGATGTTGTTGGGTCGGAGGCCCAAAGGTGGGGCAGGCTTGCGGCAAAGGGTTTGGTGGTGTAAACTGTTGAGGTGGGGTGTTGAGTTGGCCCTAGGTTGTGACCCAAGGCGATTGGTGTGGGTGTGGAAATGGAGGCAGTGAGGCCCACCAAGCATATCCATTCGGATTTGAGCCATAGCCATTAGGGTTTTGGTAACCTTCTTGAACTGCCATGGCTGGTAAGGGGTGTTTTGTTGCGGGTTGTATGATTGATTGTTGTTGCACCCCTGACACGACCACCTCGGTTTCCCTGGCCTCGTCCACAGCCACGGCCATGGCTTTCTTGATTTTGCCAAGTTTGGTATTGTTCACATTGTTAGCTTGGATGGTTAGATAGAGGCAGTTTAGGAGTTGGATTAGAGGTGTTAGGCCGTGTGTTGGTGGTACGTGTTGACACGAAGGCAGATTGGGATGAGTGTTGCCTAGCCTCTTGCCTACGTTGTACCCTGTCAATCATGTCGATAGCCTCGTCCTATGTGGTGTTCGATTGTGTGATGAAAGCAGCCATAGTATCATATTCAGAAGGCACACTCGAGACTAGTTTCAACGCCAATATGGATTCTATAACGGGTTGATCCACATTACTAAGTTGTTCAACAATATCCTTCAATTTCTGAAAGTACTCGTTGATGTTCGCGCAAGACGCTAGAGTTGTAGTGGTGAACGCATGGAGTAGATTTGAGGCTATAGAGTTTTTATTGTTATGGAATATGGCTTGGATGTGATTACACGCTTGCTGGGCAGTCGACTCGGACACTAAGATACGGACCAATAGGTCCTTGGAAAGTGTGCCATAGATCCATTGAAGGACTATGGCATCAATTTTACAATAGGACTCGTATTCATCATCTGTTACGGCAGGGGGTTTTGTTCCATCGATTATGTTTCAATACTTCGTATTCACATGCATGGAGTTTAAACAGTTTTACTCACGCTGTGTAGGTAAGTTTCACACCGTCAAGGATCCATCCTTTCTTCTGTATGTTAGTTACATAGTAAACCAGGTGCAAGGATTTGTTTTCGGTCATAACCGATGAGGAAGTGGGTTTATCGCTGGATTTATCGCTTATGGAAACGATAGATGAAGAAGATGGAACTTGATGAAGATGACGACACAAGTAGGGTTTCTTAGAACCCTAGCTCTGATACCAACAGAATGTTTATTGTATATGTTTTTTCATTCATTTCCAATACAGAGATAATACGACATATAATGTGTAGTTTAACAATATTCCATATCAATACAGTAACATAATCCTTTCCTAAACAATACAAAATATACGGAGATATATATTGCTAATAGTAGCTTTACTAGTAAAGGGTTGAGTTTGTTCAAAGACTTGTTGACCTTCGGATTGGTGGTGGATTTTGATTGGGGCATTTAACTTTTTTTAAATTAAATAAATAAAATAGTTTGTGGCATGGGTAGGTTCTGTCAGTGTTTACTAGCTAATGGGTACTTTGAGTCAAATTTGACATGACGGGTGTTGATTGTTCGGAGTTAGGGTTTTATACCCTTGAGTGCATGTAATACCCCAAACCTTAATGTATTGGTTATAAACGTATGGAATATGTAATTTATATTTTATATAACGAGTAAGATGCTTGTGTGAAATGTGAAATACCTTGACGAGCCTTGGCTATTATAGGAGACCGTTTTAAATTAAAATATATTATTTCTGACCTTACTCCGTTTTTAACGAAACTTAGGTTAAAATGTAGATAGAGCTCGTCCCAGTGGCATATTCATCGTTTTATAAAACGTTACAGTTTGAATTATACGAGAAAAACGAGTGAAGCAACTGAATTAATATATATAAGCAAGCAAGCTAGCAGGTCAAGCAGGCAAGTAGGCATGTCAATTGAATCCCATATCGACCCAGAGATGTTTTGAAGTGCTTACTTGTTTCCTTTAAATAGAAGTCCCGGTAGGTTGTTTAAGTATCAATTTTTTTTAATGGGAACACTCTGTTATAAGAGAATCCGAGTACGAGTACCCCTTTGGGTGTTGTTAGGAGTCGTTTTTGGAGTGAGTACAAGCACGAGTATGGAGACTCTACATCAGCCTGCCATAAATAGTTTTAAGGTATGCTCTCGTTCAAGTTTATGTTTAGTAGTTAACATTAGTATTATTATTAGTAGTAATATATTATTAGTAATAGTCTTAGTATTAAGGTACTCGGGTTATTTCAGGAGCATGTATTAGGTAGTATAACCTTAATTAGGCATGACTTGATCAACCATGCTTAAACAAAGGCAGTGTTAACTAATATCAAATCGTGATAATGACTATTTAGGTGTACCATTGCCTAACCTAGGATTATGTTATTGTGTCAGGACTCTGAGATAGTACCCGGTCGTACTAGCAGTTGTTTAGCAACTGCTAAACAGGTGAGTTATCATCTTTATTTATAAAATTGTGATTGTATACTCGTATGGCTTAACTGGTAATAATATAAAAATGTTGTAATGTGCAATTATCGGTAGGGGTTTATTTGGATCCTTATATTGTATGCATATCCGTTGTGTTGTTTTTATTTGGATCCTTATATTGCATGCATGTCCATTGTCCATTGTGGTGGTTGTGAAAAGGTTATGAATGGCACAAGGTTTCCCTTGGCCGAAAATATCACAACCCATGTTTCATGCAGGACCGGCCCAATGGGCTTCAGACCCTAGGCAAAGACCTAGGGCCACCCAAATTGAAAGGCCTCAAAAATTTATGATAGATTTTTCTATACTAGGCCCATTTTTATGTTTTACACTAAACAGTCCAGAACTTAAAGGCCAAACATCACTCAAACTATCTAATACAAAACCTACTGATTACTAAATCTCGTAAACAAAAAGTTGAAAAAACCAAAGGGCGCTTATATGGAAGGAAACCTCGGAATCTGCGGATGTGCGGCGACGATTGAGTAATCCAAAAGATGTAATGATTCGAAATTAAGGGTTGAAGGTAATCAGACGACGACGATGGAATCATTAATCGCAATTATCGGCCGATTGGTTAATCCACAGGTAACTCTTAACGACTCTTTTTTACTTTTTCACATATATATTGCAATTTGGTTTGATATTGTCGATTTGTCGACAGGACTGTTGCTAGTTTCTCGATTTGATTTGATATTGTTGATTTGGCTAGCTTGGAACTCAGTTTTGAGTTGTCGATTTGGCTGGCTTGGAAGTTAATTTTGATTGTTGTGGCGGACTTGAAACTCAGTGCCACTCAAGACACTCGATTTGATATTGTGGTTGGCTTGAAACTTGGCACTTTGGCAGTGTGGCACTCGGGTTTGATATCTACATTTGCATTTTGCCGAATAAGTTGTTAGTTTAGGTAATTAGGGCTTATTTGCTTTTAGGCATTAGGGCTTGTTTGTTTGCTAATTTGAAATTGTTGTTTAGTGAATTAGGGCTTATCGTTAATATCTTACCAAGTTGTGTTAACCATTTCTGTAACCGTTGCTACCATAGAACGTAGCTTTTCCAAACTAATAAAAAACTACTTAAGATCTACTATGTCACAGGAAAGATTAAACGGTTTAGCTATTATGTCAATCGAAAATTTTTTTTAGAGAAACTTGATTAGATGATTTCATCAAACAATTTGCCTCAATTAAAGCTAGAAAATAAATTTTATTTTAACATATATCCATAAAAAAACATATAACTTAAAAAAAAAGATTTTTTAACTACGCCAATTATAAACTTTTTAGCTTATAATTTGCCAGTCTCAAGCCCGGGTAAAGGAGGAGAGTTTTCTTATTAAATATATTGAAAATAATAATTTGCAAAAGCCTTCTATTTCGTAGTTCGCTTAGGCCTCCGAAAACTTAGGAACGGCACTGGTTGCATGCATGTCCATTGTGTTGTTTTTATAAACTGTATAACATGAGCTCAGCAGTATATAGCTGACGTCGTTTGAGTATACATGTCATACTTAATCAATGAGACACACTTAGGAATAGAGAGAAGATAGCTGAAGTCCGAAGATTTAGAAGTTCCTAGATGTCGAATACTGAAAATAAATAAAGTGTTGTATTCCACTAATATAAGTTTTAATGAAAATTCAGTTTGCTTTCGCTGTAGGTATATCAATTGTACATAATGATCTGGGTTACGGGTGAAGTGTTACACTTCCCATTGAATAGATAGAACGCAATTGGAATGAGTTGTGAGTTGTGAGTTGTGACCACCTTATAACGGTTTTTTTCTTTCTTATTTTCATAGTAATAAATGCGAGTCTTGATTTTTATAGGTTTAAAGTTAAAGGCTATTGAATCTAGGCTTAGATGATTATATGCACTAAGATACAAAAAGTTTTTATTTTAAAAACGATTAATTAGTAGATTATTTATTTTGTTGACCATTTTTTTGGAAATGGAAAAAGAAAGCACACCATATGACCAGAATATAAAACTAACTAAAAGAGCTAGTTTGGCTTTTTATGGCCAACAATTTTGTAGTTGTAAAGTCGAATATTACAATGGCCTGCTCTCTCTCTCTCTATCTCTCTCTCTCTCTCTCTCTCTCTTTTTTTTCCTATTTCTGTTTAAAGGGAAAAAACAAGGAACAAGCATTAAAATTTAAAACTGATATTATATTTGATAGGATTAAATATTAAGTGTTAATTATTAATGCATTACTTTATTCTATTGGTTGGTAACTAAATGACACCCAAAGCCTTGTAGATTATACCAAACAAAAGGCTGGATTTATAGTTATACTAAAAACGCCATTTCAAGTGACCCTCAAAATTTCAAGTTAAATGTTCAAAATTAATTATTAACTACTAGTAGCGACCTAAAGGACTCGTGTATAAATCTTAAATCATTTTATAAACAGCCCTACACATGGTTAAGAATGTTGGTTATATTAAAATTTTCACGTTTTGGTTAGGTTTTGCTATTCAAAATGAGGGGTACCAGGCACAACTTGTTACCGGTTTATCTGTCACTTTATTGTAATTAATGGTTTTGGTTGGAACTTAATAGTATGCTTTATTTATGGTGGGTGGTTAGGTTTTTATTAAATTAAAATACTCTTAAAACTTGTACAACAAACAAACGACATACCACGTACAATTAGCAACAAGAAGATGAAAACATAGTGATCTAAAGGTCATACCGAAGTAGGTTGCAAAGTTTTATTTGCGGCAGAAGCTAAAAGCTTAAGGATTTAAACTATATTAAATCCCCCATCGATGATTCTAATGCAAACCGAACAAAAGCAAGCGTATGTTATTTCAATAAAAAAACATATTTTCAATAATGTACTTATTGATGTATTGGTGATAAGGGTGGCAAGGAATCATGAAGCTTGATCTTCCAAGTTCCGACCCAAAGATATGGAAGAACTTTCTTGGTACAACTCTTTCTAGCTTTGTAACTGTGATAATTGAGAAAATTTAGCGCTCCAACCTTTGGGAGCCATAAGATATATATACTAAAATTATGGTACACCAATAGACACAAGAATAAATGAAATACAATGAATACAATTGTCTAATATCCCCTTCAAGCTATACAGTTGCGAACGAATTCCAAGACGATCTCGAAAGAATTCAAATGGGATTGAGGAAGACTTTTAGTGAAACTCTTCACAACCTAGAGCTTAGTCTGAACAAAGCACGTTCTCGAAAGAATTCAAACTGGGATTGAGGAAGACTTTTAGTGAAACTCTTCACAACCTAGAGCTTAGTCTGAACAAAGCACGTGTATAATTTTCTAGAGGAGACAAGTTCACGAACAAAAGATAATCGAGATCAATATGCTTAGCACGCTTGTGAGAGACAGGATTTTGCGTTATGAACAATGCACTTTTGTTGTCACACAAAAACGTTGAACGATCAGGAGGGAGAGCATGTAACTTACGTAGGAGGTGAGTAAGCTAGCCAATCTCAGCAGCAGTGTTGGCCATAGCACGATATTCAGATTTACAACTTGAGCGAGCAACAATAGGCTGTATCTTAGCACTCATGAAAAAGGTTCATTCCTAAGAAGATTGAGTAACCATAGGTGGAGCATCTGGTGTCAAAACAACGAGCCACTCAGCGTCAGAGTACCCAAGAATTGCAATTTTCGCTAGATTGCAGAAGGTCAATCCAAAAGCAATTGTTCCTTTTACATAGCGAAGGATGCGTTTAACAAATGGAAAATGTGTGTTGGTAGGAGCCTGTAGAAACTGGCTGGCTTGATTTACAATATAAGAGATGTCTAGGCGAGTGATTGTGAGGTACTCGAGAGCCCCAACCAAAGAGCGGTATGAAGTGGGATCTGAATGCAATTCCCAGTAGCCATAAAAGACTCAAGCGCTGCCATAGGAGTATGAACGAGTTTACACTCAAGAAGGTCTGCACGGGCAATGATGTCATGCGCATATTTCAACCGAGTCAAGAAAAGACCATCAGCAGTGCGATTGACTTCAAGACCAAGAAAGTAACTCAGATCACCAAGTTCTTTAATAGCAAACTCTTGATTAAGGCGTTTGACAAAACCACCCATAACGGATTCTTCATTACCTATTAAAATCAAGTCATCCACATAGACAAGGAGGTATAATACATGTGGGTCGCGCTTATATAAAAATAAAGAGGGATCATCCCTGCTGCAAACAAACCCATTGGTTAGTAAAAAATTACTGAGACGGTGAAACCATGCTCTTGTTGCTTGTTTGAGGCCATAAAGTGCCTTGTTAAGCAAGAAAACATGTGTGGGGAATTGTGAGTTTTCAAATCCGGGTGGTTATTCCATGTGTACACGTTCAGAGAGATAACCATGGAGGAAAACATTATTGACATCTAGTTGATGAAGTTTCCACCCATGTATGACTGCCGATGATAACACGACATCAATAGTTGAAGCCTTGACAACTGGGCTGAACGTGTGAGAGTAGTCCAAACCGGGCATTTGACTAAACCCTTATGAAACCAAACGAGCCTTGTACCTCTCAATAGATCCATCGGGCCGATATTTTGTACAAAACAACAATTTTGACTTAACAACATTTTGATTAGTGGGTCGCGAAATAAGGGTCCAAGTATTGTTATTCTGCAGAGCAGAAAGCTCTTTATGCATTGCGCCAAGCCAGTAAGCATGTTTGCCGGCAGATTTGAAGCCTTTCGCTTCCGTGTGAGAGAAAGGGCAAGGTAAAGATTATGAATGTTGAGGTGAGTAAGGTTGGCCTGATGTTTAGGTTTAAAGATGCCAGCTTCGGCACGGGTAACTACGGTGTGTGTTAGTGGTAGGATGAATCAGGTTGAGGGGATTTATGGGGGCAGACTCGGAACCAACCGTGGCATTGGTTTGAGGTACGGGGGGTGGGCTGACGTAGGAGTATAGGAGTGGGCTTCGGTGGTAGCGGAGTGGGTCGGTTGGGCTGGTGAGTGAGTGGAAGCGTTAACAGGTTGGGCCGTGGTTTGGGCTTTAGTCATTGGAGAGGTGGGATTTGGGCTTCGTTTTGGACTACTGGTATAGAGACATGGGCTGATTAGTGTATAGGAGAATGAGGTTGGGTTTGGTAAGGCTCAAGACAGTTTGGGCAAGGAGTGGGAATGGATTTTGGTTGAGGGATAGTTGTAGGGGGTGGGTTAGGAGATGGTGTAGGGAGGGACACATTAGAGAAGGTGTGCCATGCAAGTGAAGACAAGTTCAGAGCGGCATTGTCCCCTTCTAATGGCAAGGTATGCTCGTCAAACGGGCATGGCGAGTTATATAAATTCGAGAAGTGTCCGGGTTAAGACGCTTGAATCCTTTATATTGAATGCAATATCCACAAAAGACGCATGGTAAACTTCTTAGGGACAACTTGTTTGCCGAGTAATCCCTAAGATAAAGATATACACGACAACCAAAAAGTTATCTTAAATTGGTTTATTTAAGAAGAGAACTTCAAACGGTGATTTGTCATATTATACTTTAGTTGGGAGGCGTTTAATGATATATACCGCAGTGCTAAAAGCATGCACACAAGATGTGGCTATTGAAAAGTAGAGCCGGATCCGCCTCAACATT
Source organism: Scalesia atractyloides (assembly GCA_947069175.1). Taxonomy (NCBI): domain Eukaryota; kingdom Viridiplantae; phylum Streptophyta; class Magnoliopsida; order Asterales; family Asteraceae; genus Scalesia; species Scalesia atractyloides. Next base: position 10,797,273 of record CAMTDV010000016.1, on the reverse strand, counting down.
ATGTCGATGTTTTCTTTCGACTCGCACAATTTGTTGGGGAGTATACGAGCATGAAATTCTATGAAAGGTACCATCTTCATCAAATAATTGCTTTACATGTCGGTTTACAAACTCCGTGCCTCCATCACTTTGAAATTTTAATTTCCTTAAAAAATTGAGTTTGAGAGAACCACAAAAGGTTGCTACAATGGTGTAAAACTTTGATTTAAACTTTATTGGACATAACCAAGTGAAGCGCGAGAAGACGTCCACAAAAATTACTTAATATCTATAATTCCCAATGGTCAAACTAGAGATGGCCCCACAAGTCACAATGGACCAAATCTAAAGGATAGGATGCACAACTTTCATTTATTGAAAATGGTAAACATTGTCCTTTAAACAATTCACAAGAAGTACAAACAACTGGTTTACGCAAAATAGATGTGAGGTTCAATGACCCATTTTTATTTAAACATAAGGTAGTATCAACGAAAATGTATCCTAAGAGAGAGTGCCACAGTTCATACGATACTTTGGGAGGCCTCGATGAAATTGAGGAAAAAGCTTGAGGACCCGTATGCAACACATATAGACCGTCTTCACATCAACCTTGGGCCACCGTATGTTTCGTAGTGTTGTCCCCAATATAAAAATAGGGTTAGGAGAACATGTCCAAATGATTGTCAGTGGTAAACTTGCTTATAGATATAAGATTTTTCCTAAGGTTAGGAACTATCAAGACATCATTCAATTTTATATTCTTAGAAATATTAGAATGACCAATATGAGTGATTGGTAGAGAAAGTTCATTACCAAAAGTTACTTTGTGATCACATGTGTAAGGAGTAGCACCATTCAGATTCACAGATGGATTACCCATATGGTTCGTAGCACCTGTGTTAGCTACCCAATTAGGATCAAAACCGGTAACATGGCATTGGGCATGAAAAGCCTTGGCCAAGTCAAATGGAGAACGATTAGCAAAATCATGGAGATTAGGACAATTGTTAGCATAGTGCCCATTCAAACGACATAATTGGCATGCGAGGTGCGGCTTCCACGACCTGAGAAGTACCACCACGAGTGATACGGGTTCCGACCCTATGTTGTAATATCCAATATTTTTTCGTATGCTTTATCATCAGTCTTGTTACCATTTTGTTTATATTCCTACCTACCTTTATTAATACAATGCCTTAGATTTTTTTTCTTCCTTTTACATAACCTCGTTATTATATTTATCAATTCATCCAATTAACTATTTATATTAGTTTAACGATACTTATGTAATTATGTACCCTATTTAATTTACTCTAAATAAAAATTATTATGTGTTTCATCACTTAAGTTCATTTATTATTCAATCACAATTATGCTTTATTCTAATTCGTTTTGCTAGTCATGTTTATTTGATTAGAGTATAAAACTTTGTACCATCGACATACGTAATAGCAGTAATAAATAATAATAATAATAATAATAATTTAACGATACTCCAATTTTTATGAATCTTAGGTCATAAGATAGAGAAAAATAATCTCATCCCAACGGTATATTTGTATTTCTATAAAACATTATATTTTCCGAGTTATACGAGAAAAATGAATTAAGAAGATGAGTAAATTATATATATAATATATATATATATATATATATATATATATATATATATAATATATATATAGTAAAGGTTAGATAGAAAACCTAAAATTGAGAAAACCCTAGAAAACCCAACCTCCCGACATTTTTTTTTGAAAAAAATAACAAATGTAATATACATGTTTTTAAGAGTTTTGAGCAAAAAAAAATCAAAAAAGCGCCGAGTGGATATTTTAAAAAAAAGTAAACAAGTTTCAGCAACTTTCATCACTAACATGTGTTAGACAAAAGTTGCTGAATTTTGTTTATTTTTTTTAAAATATCCACTCGGCGCTTTTTTGTTTTTTTTTTGCTCAAAACTCTTAAAAACATGTATATTACATGTGTTATTTTTTTCAAAAAATAAAATATCGGGAGGTTGGGTTTTCTAGGGTTTTTCTCAAATTTTTTGGGGGTTTTTCTAATTAACCCTCCCCTAATATATTATAATATATATTATATATATATATATGGAAAAGTTCATTTGAGAAGAAAATTTTGTTGAGAAAAAAAAAACAAGGGTACAATTGTAAAATATTAAATAGTTTTTTCTCATCTATTTATTATTATGTTGACTAATTAATTAGTCATAAAGACTATTATCCCCACTCTAAAAATTTTTGTCTAAACATCAAAAGTTATCCTACACATTTCGAAATTTATCCTACACACATGAAATTTATCCTACACAACTCGTAATTTATCTTACAAACTCGTATTTATCCTACACTATAAATGATTTTTTTATTTTTTGAGAAAAATACGTATCTTAAAAATAAGTTACAAATTTAATATAGTTAGTTATTAAGGATGAAACTATCAATTAATGATATATGTAAGTTTACCAATATACCCTTATAGTTACATTAAGTACAAATATTAAATGAAGTCTAATGAAGCATTCTTATTGGTTGAAATTCTTCTTTTTCCTTCTTACAAAAAATTTCTTCTCATTTGAACCCTCCACAATTATATATATATATATATATACTAATACACATATATATATATATATACACACACAGAGAAAACCCACTTGAGTTGAGAAAGCTTAAGAAAACCCATGAAACATTTTTATTTTTTCTAAAAAAATAGGGAATGTAAGTTACATGTTAATGAACATTTTGTAATAAAAAAAAGCGCCGTATGGTTTTTTTATAATTTTTTTTTAAATTTCAGTGTTTACACAAAAAGTGCTAAAAAACTAAATTTTTGTAATTTTTTATAAAAAAATCCACTCGGCACTTTTTATTTTTTTTAAAAATGTTCATTAACATGTAACTTATATTCCCTATTTTTTAGAAAAAAATAAAAATGTTACATAAGGTTTTCTTGAGTTTTCTCAACTCAAGTGGATTTTCATTTTATCATCCCCTATATATATATATATATATAATATATATATATGGGTAAAATAAGAACCACCTTGAGTTATGAGAACCATAGGAACCAATATAAGTCATTGATCAAAAGTGTTTTAATGGATGAGATTAAAAGACAATGATGTAGCTGTAATCATTGTGCTTTAATTAATGAGTTTTTGTTTTAATGTGATAAGGGTAAATTGGTAATTTTACTAAGCTCTTTACCTATTGGTAATTAAAGTTGTAATCATTGTGCTATAATTAATGTTTGTGATTTAATTAATGTGACTTAATTAATTTTATTTTTGAATCATGCGGTAAGAAAATTTTTACGTAGGGGTTCAAACTTTTTTGCGCGCCGGTTTTAAACATTTTTACGCGCGGGTTCAGACTTTTTTTACGCGCGGTTCAGACTTTTTTACGCCCGGTTTTAAACTCTTTTTACGCACCGGGTTTAAACTTTTTTTACGCGCGGTTTTAAACTTTTTTAAGCGGCGGTTTTAAACTTTTTTACGTGCCGGTTTAAACTTTTTTATGCGCCGATTTAGAACTTTTTTTACGCGCATTTTTATACTTTTTTAATGTGCCGGTTTTAAAATTCTCTTTACGCGCCGGTTTTAAACTTCTTTTACGCGCGGTTTTTAACTTTTTTTACGTATCGGTTTTAAACTTTTTTACATGCCGGTTTTAAACTTTTTTACGCACCGGTTTTCAACTTTTTGTACGCGATGGTTTTAGACTTTTTTACGCGCCGGTTTTAGAACTTTTTTTATGCGCCGGTTTTAAACTTTTATTACGCGCGGTTTTAAACTTTTTTCACGCGCCGGTTTTAAACTTTTTTTACGCGCGGGTTTAAACTTTTTTACGCGTTGTTTTAAACTTTAAAACAATTTTTTTTTAAAAACATTTTTTTACGGGTTTAAACTTTTTTACAAAAAACAAAAAATATTTTACGCCAAACAAAAATATTTTATTTTTACAAAAAACTGTTTTACAAAAACTTTTTTTACAATTTTTTTCCAAAAACTTTTTTACAAATTTTTTTTACGCCTAACATCTTTTTACGCCCCCGACACCCCGATTTCGGGTTTACGAAATTTGAGAATCTTACCAAACGAAATCACCACAAAAATCACGACTCAATAGATGTCTCAAATTGAATTTTAAATAAAAGAGAGAGAAAAGATGTGACATGTTGACTTTTAAATAGAAGAGAGAGAAAAGATGTGACTTGGGAAGTAAAAGACTAAAATACCCTTTTGGTTTAATTTGGTTATGAGTGATGTATAAATATACTATTGGATGATAGTAGTTCTCATGGTTCTCGCAACTGGGATTGGTTCTCTCTTCAACCGAATTCTCTCTCTCTCTCTCTCTTTCTCTTCTCTCTCTCTCTATATATATATATAGGGGATAGATCATGAGAAAACAAAAAAACTAACTAAAAAATCCAAAAAAACATATCAATTTTTTTGATTTTTTTAATAAAAAATCGCTATATATATTATATAAAAAACTTAAAAAAATAAAAAATCATATAATAAACATGTGCAACATATACATATAATGCACATGTGCAGTACAAGTTTTTTTTTTGGAAAAATAAGTTTTTTCATACATAAAATGCAGCGATTTCTTATAAAAAATTGTTAAAAAAATATGTATGTTTTTTATGCTTTTTTTTTTTTTTTTTTAGTTAGTTTTCTAGTTTTCTCATTTATATTAGTTTTCTCATGATCCTCGTCCTATATATATATATATATACATGAGTAAACTGCCATTTTGGTCCCTGAGGTTTGGGCAGTTTTGCCACTTTAGTCCAAATCTCAAACTTTTTGCATATTAATCCCTGTGGTTTCAGTTTTATTGCCATTTTGATCTAAAAGTGATTTTTGTCTTCTAAAATTTTGCTATTTTGTCCTTTTCCTCACGGGCAAAATTGTCATTTTAAGCAGAGTTTTAGGTTTATTTATATATATATATAATATACTAATGCTTAAAATGACCATTTTGCCCCTGATGGAAATGACAAATAGTAGGATTTTAGAAGACAAATATCACTTTTGGACTAAAATGGCAATAAAACTGAAACCTCAGGGACTCAGATGCAAAAAGTTTGAGATTTGGACTAAAGTGGCAAAACCGCCCAAACCTTAGGGACCAAAATGGCAGTTTACTCTCTCTCTCTCTCTCTCTATATATATATATATATATATATATATATATATATATAGGGTAGGGTTCCTAAGAGAAGTCCATCCTATTTGAGAAACTTGAGAAGGATTATAGACCACACATTTTTTAAGCTTTTCGTAATATAAACATACGTATACTTTAAAATTCACTATATACATATATGTATATTGGATTATACACATATGTATATAGTCAATTTGAACTATACGTATGTGCATATTACGAAAAGCTTAGGAAAAATGTGTGGTCCAGAATGCTTCTCAAGTTTCTCAATTAGCAAGTGCTTTTTCACAAGATCCTAAACCTATATATATATTATATTATATATATAATATATATATATATATATATATATAAATGTAAATATACCACAAACCTTTTTAGTGTAAAATATTAGATTTTTAATAGTACAGCAGCCTCCACCGATTTGAATTTTAAGAGTCCGACCTACGCTGAGTTTTCAATAAAGTTCCGCCATTTATGTGATTCTTTTATATTTTGTTTTTAACTAACAGTTTTCTTATACCTAAATCACCAATTGACTTGAATGAAACACTACTTTATGAGGGGCAATCACCATGCTATTAAACCATAGTTGTTTCTTTCATCTTGGTTTATGTTGTATAAATATCTGTATAATAATTTTCATCTCAAATATGTGTATAAACTAGTTGACCCCCCGCCCGCGTTGCGGGACGATAACCAAATAATTCTCAACTAATTAAAAAAACCAGTCATATAATTTTGCTAGAAAAAAACTAAAAACGATGACAAGACTGTAATTTTGAACTCATTGCAAAACAGTAATTTGTCAGGACTGATGAGCGAGTGTTAGGAGGCAGTTGACATGAAAAACAAATAAATCGAGTAAACCAATGAAAAGAAAACACTTTTATTGTTTTGCTAAAAGAAACCAAAACAATGGAGTACTGTAATTTTTAACTGAGGGCAAAGTTATATTTTGTTTAATGTTTTCCAAAAGCTAAAGTGATGGTAATACCAAAATCATAAATTTGCACAGGGCCATTTGCATATTTTTTAACCTGGGGTAATATCGTAATATGAATTTGAACTAAGGGCACAATCGTAATTTTTAGCTGGAGGAAACCTTAATTTTATTTGAATTTGGGGCAAAATTGTTATTTTGAGTTTGGGGAAGAAGCATAATTGTATTAACCGGGGGCAAAATGATAATTTTTAACAGATGGCAAAATCATAATTTTGAACCGAGGGCAAATTCGTAATTTTGAGAAGAGGGCAAAACATAGAATTTTATTTTGAGTTGAGGGTGAAAACGTAATTTTAAATTGAGTATAAAATAATAAACTGGTTGGTGGAGTGCCAGGCAGCTGGCTGACACAATTCCCCCCATTTGAAACTAATGGCAAAACTGTAACATTAAACGGGAAAACCCGTAAATTTGAACCGATGGCAAAATTGAGAATTCTAGCTGGAGCAAAAACGTCATTTTATTTTTAACTGGGAGCAAATACGTAATTTAAACTAATGGAAAATCGTAATTTTTAGCGGGGTAAAAACATAAATTAATTGGACGATAGGGGAGTGCCAGACAGTTGCCTGACACTATTTCCCTTTGCCGTCCAAATCAGGCAGTAAAAGGCGAAAGCTATTCCCGTCGACTTCTGTGTTTGTTTGTATTGAAAATATCACTACTTTGTATAGACAAGAGAATCATACATACGACATAAATGATTGTGAATGTTATATCTTTAAATAATCATAATTGTTATTATTTGGGGTTGAAGTTATTAGTATTTATGATTTCCTTCAATACATACATTTAATAATTATTAAGTGATACAGGTGGTGGTTTCCTGGAAAGTCAAAAGCCTTTAGAAAAACCTAAGAGATGGAGGCCTTGGGTTCAAGTCCATAAACAACAGATAATAAAAGAAATGAATTTGCCGTTCAAAAAAAAAATAGCCATTATGAAATTTATTTGTAAAAGTGTTATTATTAATTTCTTTCAAGAGAAATCAAAAAGAAATCATTTTGAAATATTTTGATATCTGATGTATTAAATAGTAAATACATATTATTTTATATATAACTTAAATTCATGTAGATTTATATCATCAAAATATACATTTGTAAGAATGTAAATACTGTATTATTGTGATCAAATCATCAAACACGAAACATCAAAGTGAGATACCGAGATAAGGCCCATGCAAATTAGCAATACCTATTCTTTGGATTTTGTTTTAAGGCCCAACAACAAAAACCTCTCTTTTAAGCCATAAATTTAGTTCATATGAAACCCAAGATTAATATCTGGGCTTCGTTATTTTGCTAGCCTATTCTAATACTTAAATACCTAATTTTAAACGTGTTCTTATTCTTTTTAATTTAATGATTTTTGATTGATATGTTAGGATCTATGTGAAATAAAAATGACTGAGTTATATTTTTTAGACTTTTCGATATGTTCAAAGTATGAAAGTTTCTCATGTGACAAAGTAAACTACTTGTTAAAAGTAAACTACTTGTTAAAAGTAACAATTAAGTTGCAAACTATAAGTAAAGTGATTAACTTGTAATAGTTGTTCCAAAGGAATAAATTGATGGTTGGGTTACAAGGGAGAAAACATAGGTCGTGTTGTAGTCTTAGCATAAAGTTGAGGGGCTAGAGTTGACAGGTAAAAAGATGAAGGGCTAAATATTGAACTCGTGCACTGGTGTAAGTCATGTATAACATAAGAAAAAAATGTCATAAAACTCCTAACCTCTAAAACTAGTTACTACCATCTTCTTCATGTTTTTGAATCAACTAGTTACGATCTCGTTTTATCTTCATGTTTTTGTATCAACTAGTTAGGATCTCGTTTTATCCATTTTGTGTATCGGTTGTATAACATTCGAGATTCATGAAAAGGTCGTTAGAGAACTTTTTATACTTCTTACAATTTATAAGTTTGAAAAGTTGCTTCTATGTGCTCTTGATATCCTATAATTTTTTTTAACGACCAATTTCTTTTAATTCATGTTGTTTGTGGGCCTTGAACCCAAGACCTACACTTTCTAAACCAACTGTTTAAAGGGTCTGCCTTAGGGGACCCGGGGTGGTAAACATTTACCACGTGATGGACATGTATAACGCGTGAAACAAAAAACATCACCACCGCCACTATTGTTTACAACGCGTCAAGTTTACAATGCGTGATTTTTTTGACGCGTGATGGGTGTGGGTGGTGAGGGAAATTGTTGGTTTTGAGGGAAATTGTTGGGTGTGGTGGTGACTGTTGGGCATTTCCACTAAAAAAGGAACTTGATTGGTTAGGAACTTGATTGGAAGTTGTGAGTGAGTGATGAGTGATGGCCACCCTCTACCCCCCTTAGCCAATGGACCACCACCCTATTGTTAGATGCTCTAATATCTCAATGGTTTTATCAAGAAATTTAACAATTATCATCGTTACTTTTACTATTGGCTTATAGACATTGTACATAGCTCCTTTGTTGTAACACCCCATATTTTCAAAGGGTTATGAATTAGATCAATGTTAAAAGCTCACTTCAGGAAAAAAAAAAAAAAAAGGATGCCTCCTAGCAGCTCCATCCTCACATCTCATCTCTTCCATTTCTTGCAAGATAAGGAGAGAAAGTAGCTAGAGAAAAAAAGTACCCATTTGAGCTAAAAACACTACTTTTAGCCACAATTTTACAAAGGGGAGCTCACGGGTGGGTTGGGTTTGTCATCACAACCAAAAGCTTGTGTTGAAAAGGTGATCTTCACTAAGAAAAGGAAGGTTCGAGCTTGGGAAGCTCAGTTCTTACTCAACAAGGTGAAAGGTGAGGTTCACGTCAAAGCTTGTGTATTTAAAACGATTATGCGTGGGATCATGTTAAACAGTGACTTTGAGATATTTTAATTCATAAAGTTTGTATCTTGATGTATTTACAGACATCTAATATGATATCCGCAATTACAACAGGTTCGAGTTTTAGCAAGAAAAGAGAATGGTAACTCTCGCACCATCCTAATAGCTTATCAGTTATTTCATGTGATAGTTCCATGCAAAAGTTAACCATTGGTGATTGGAGATGCTATGTTGAAACGTATTATAACAAAGAGTGGGATACAGAAGCCCACGATGCTAAGGAAGAAACGATTTTAGCATATGGGTTCAGTTGAAACTAAATCAATTCATTAGACGAATGGATTGTAGACTCAGGATGCTCAAACCATATGACACGGGATAAAGAACGTTTAAAGAAACCTATGAAGTTACCAACAGCATGTGCTAGACAATTGACATGAGCGAGGGTGAGTATATTTTTACTATTGTTTTTAGTATCTTTTTACTCTTTTTATTAAGCTTTAAATTTATAAAACACGATATAACACTATCACTCTCTACAATACGTTAGGTCAAGTGCACCCATCGTTGGCGTAGTATATTGATGGTAAGATACCGAGGTCGTCCAATGACACAAGAGCTTTTAATACCGGATTATCGTCGATGTCTAATCTAATCAAACTTTGAGAAAATATTCTTAATAAGTAAAATAAAGAAGGAAAATAAAGTAAATAAATAAAACAAATAGGCAAGATAGAATCAATTGGTTCGGACTTGTCGTTTATGTATCCTTTGATGATTTCGCACTTTGGGTTTTCAAAGAGATTATCTTGGTTATAGTGGCATGTCCCACTTTTGGAGGTATTTCTACCCTCAGCCACATTGGTGTGAGTCAGCAGGGATACAGTCCCGCAAGACCAGAATATTGAAAGATAACTAAGCAAGTTACTAATGCAAAATGTGGCATGTCCCTCTTTTGGAGGCAACGCTACCCTCGACCATATCGGTCTAAGTTAGCAAGGATACAGTCCGGCAAGGCTGGTTTAAAGTTTTAATAGTAGTTTATTTATAAGAGATTCAAGCCATTCTTACTTCCCCCGATTTGCTGTTGTCTACCTCAAAGGAATCCCAATAAGCTTGAATCAAGTCCTCGTATGATCTATACACTGAACGAGGCAAGAACTTTATATAGACTGTAAAGACTGAACGAAGGAAGTCCTAATAACCACCCTTTCTAACCTCTTTTCAGGTAGTTAACATGCTTTATATAGACTGTAAAGACATGAATGAGTTAATCAACAAAACATGAAGAGATGATAGAATAGAGTTCACTTTCAATATAAAAAACTACATATTAAAGTAACTAATACAAACCCAATTAAAAAGTTAACAAAAGCTTGGAAATCAAAACTAATACATAAATGACTTGTCTTCACCAAGTGATGTAAGAGATTAGCCAAGCATGACCTTTATTTGACAAAAACTCTTACGATCAATCTTGGATCCCGAACTACACACACTCTAAAGATGGATGATGGATGAATGTGGTGGATGATGGTGGTATTGTGGTGGTGGAGTGGTGGCAGGTGTGAGAGAAGTGGTTTGCCAAGGGATGGATTGAAATGGAACTAAACACCCCTATTTATAGCTGGAAAAAGAAGCTTCACACGGCCCCGGGCCTGTTGGGCACGGCCACGTATCCTCCTGCTTCTCTATCTTCATTAAATGAGCTTGTCAGTCCAGATGCTTGCACGACCCTATGGCCATTGTACTTGCTGTACTATCCAAAATTTGCATATTTGGAAGTTGACCACGACCCGTGTCTATGCGACACGGCCCCATGTCTCTTGTCTGCTTCTGTTTGTCTTCTTCTTTCTGGAATCTTGAGTGGGTCACATCCCCATGCCTTGTTGGCATGGCCCCGTGCTTCTCTTCTAATTCGTTGTTTTTGGTCTTGGTTTGAAGCTTGGAGGGTTGGTATAATGTATCACTTTCCTTCTTTTATATTCATATTGGTTTTTGTCGTTAATTTGATCCTTTTGTAGATTTAAGCTCTTTTAATCTTGAAAATCAGAGTATACACTTTTTCCAACATTCGTACTAAAAATAGTTGATTTTATAACTTATTTGATATAATTTATATGTTGCATTTGGTGCATATCAACAATGTCTATCACGTACCTTGAGTGAAAAAGAATCTACTCTTTGTTCACCAAATCACAAAATCAGGATTGTATGTGGTGTTTGGTCCTTAAGAAGTTCAAGTGTTCGATGAACCTGAAACGAAGTCCAAACCAGTCTTGAATGGGAAGCGAAACGATAATGTGTATGTACTATCAGCTGCAACTACCTAAATAGATAAGACCAAAAGTAATCAAAATATTGGTGTTTGGCATAAATAGCTAGCCAGCTCGGGTACGTGGGTTGTTATAAATTGGAGCATATGATCAAGAATTGAGTTGTTAATGGAATACCAGGCCTTGAAGTTGATAGGGGATATTGTGTGTGCGGGATGTCAATATGGTAAAGTCCATTAGCAATCGTATGAAAATTCAAACCATCGTTCCTCAAAACCTTTAGAACTTGTGCACTTTGATGTATTTGGACTCGTGAAGCAAGCCTCAATCACAGGTATGCAATATATGATAACCTTTATTGATGAATTTTCTCAATTTGTTTGGGTATATTTCATGAAGGAGAAGTCAGAGGCGTTTGGAAAGTTTAAAGAATTCAAAGTGGATGCTAAAAGTTAAACCAAACATGTGTTAAAGTGTCTTGGATCAGAAAATGGGGGCGAGTACTCTTTAAGGGAATTTAATGATTTATTTATGAGCATTCAGAATTAAGAAAGAACTTACATGTTCTAATACTTCATAGTAAAACGGAGTGTCGGGGCGAAAGAATAGAACACTAACAGAACTCTTTAGAAACATCATTCATGAAAAACTCCTACTAGGAAGATTTCGGGCATAGTCGATGAAAACTACAGCCTATGCAACTAAATTTGAATTATATCTCCCCGTTTGAAAAGTTGTTCAAATTATAACCAAGTGTGAGTTATTTTCGTGTATTTTGGTGTGTGTTATGTGTTTATACCCACACACTTAAGACACAAATTGGAAAAGAATGTAGTTCATTGCATATTTGTAAGTTATGACCACCAAAAGAAAGGTTGGCGATGTTGCGAACCAGGTATAGGGAAGTCTTTTGTATCTCGTGATGTTATATTCGATGGCGTCATAGTGGTGGTCCGAAAGCCACGAAGTAGTACCTGATTCACATCAGTTCAAGAAGATGTTGCAAGTTAGGTTGCTCTTAAGTTTAACGATCTAGATGTTGAACTAGAAGAAAAGGAAACAGTTCGTATAGAACCTGTTTCAGCTTCTCGACAGTCACCATGGCAGACTGGAAGTTCAACCACTTGTCTCGGATCTGATGGTCAAGAAACAACTATCAATGAAGTTCAATCACAACTTAGAAGATCGAACATAACCTTGAAACCGAAATTACGTTATGCTAATGTTGTTAGTGTGGACGAAGCTAATGAGTTAGAGCGAGAAAGTTTGAGAAAGCTAATAAAAGTACACAGTGGTTGGAAGCTATGGAAGAGGAATACGAGGCTTTAATTGAAAATCAAACATGGAAACTAACATCTAAACCGAAAGATGTTAACATTATATCGTGTAAATGGGTGTACAAAATTAAAAGAAAAGTAGATGGTACAATCGAATGCTACAAGGCTTGATTGGTAGCTCATGGTTTCTCCAAACAATTTGGCTTAGATTACAAAGAGACATTTAGTCTGGTGGCCAAGTTAACTACGGTATGAGTCTTGGTTGCTATAGCTACTAGTAAAGGGTGGAAGCTATCACAGATATATGTTCGTAATGTTTTTCTTTATGGGGACCTGGATCATGTGATTTATATGAAACAACCTCAAGGGTTTGAAAGTTAAGAATTTCCAAGTTATGTATGCAAGTTAAAAAAGGCGTTGTACAGGTTGAAACAGTCATGTAGAGCTTGGTTTGGGAAAATTGGCAAGTTTCTGGAAGTTAATGGTTTTATTCCAACAACATCTAATACAAGTTTGTTTGTTCAAACTTAAGGAAAGAAGACATCCATGGTATTTGTGTATGACGATGACTTAATTATCACAAGTGACTTGCTTGAAGAAATTAATCAGTTGAAGCGAAACTTGTGCATCAAGTTTAGCATGAAAGATCTAGGAAATATCAAACACTTTCTTGGCATGGAGATTATTACAAGTCAGATAGAGTAATTATGCATAAGAGGAAATATGCAATAGACTATCTCATTAAGTTTGGAGTGGCAAGTTTCAAGCTTGATTTATTTAATGCTTACAAGACCCGACATTACGTTTGCAGTCAGAGTTCTGAGTAGATACATGCTCGAACCTTGTAAACCTCATAAGATGCCGGGAGGAGGGTTCTTCGGTACATCAAAACTACACCAAGCTGTGGAGTCATGTTCAAGAGGGAGGTTAAATTTGAGTTAGTTAGTTATTCTGATGATGCTGACTATGCAGGAGACTTAAGTACTCGAAGATCGACATCTTGATATGTGTTTATGATTGGATCTGGGGTTGTTTCGTTTTATAGCAATCGTTAACCAACCATGTCTTTATCAACTACATAGCAGAATATGGAGCAACAACTTTAGCAACTCAAGAGAGCACTTGGTTGATGCGATTGGTAAAATAATTAAATCATGTCGAGGAAACAATGTTAAGTTGTTTGGAGATAATATATCATCTATAATTTTGGCTGAGAATCCAACTTTTCATGCGAGAACAAAACATATTGAGGTGCATTATCACTTCATTGGAGAAAAAGTGTTAACAAATGAAATTGACTCTATGTAAATACACAGGAGCGGGTGGCTGATTTGTTTACAAAACCATTGTCAAAAGTCAAGATGGTAAAGTTCTACAAAGCATTGGGGTTAATGGAAGCTAACGTTGAGAGGGAGTACTAATTTGCAACGTTAGAGATAACGGTGGTTCGGTTGGTCTTATGGGATGGATGGAGGAGATCTAATATAATTTAATATTATATTGGTTAGAAGATAACTTGAAGGGCAAGAAGTATTAGCTGATTAGCATAAGGGTGTTATCTACTATCTTTTTGTTTTATTTTATTTTATCTGAATTAGGAATTAATATTCTAGTAGAATTGATATGTAGGCTATCAAATAAAGTCTGTAGGTATTTGTTTATATCCTGCAACTTGTCTTTTGTTTATTCGTTTGTGTAAGTAATACAACGAGTTCGTTTTGTGTGATTTGGCTTCTGATCATTCGAAATCACCATGAATGAAGTTACTGTTTAAGAACTATATGTCAAAAAGTAAATTCAACAAATGATGTTGCCGGGTTCAGGACGTTACGTTTGTCTCATTCATGGTTTACTCACTTTTCTCTCATATAATGGATATATGATGGGAATTTGTAACACCCAAAAAATATAAAATTATATATATATATGTATGTATATATATATAAACATGAGTGGGTCAGAACTAAGGATAAAATAACTAGAAATAATTAACCTAGTTAGTTATGTGTTTTTAAAACAATAAAAAAACATGAAATGGTTAAACCTTTTATAAACTTGGAAAGTAGAGGGACTAAAATGGACAAAAAACGAAAGTGGTTTTTAATAAAAGAAAATTTACACCAGAAACACACACAAGTGTTTCTGGTTGATGTTTTGCACAGAGAAAAGGGGATTCTCCCTTCAAACCCCAAACTCACTATTTTGCTAAAAAATAAAAGAGAAATCAAGCCAAGAATTGGGGCTTTAACTAAATTCGTGATCAGCTAAGCTAGGAGATCACAAGGTATGTTGAATTTCGTAATTTGGTGATATCTTGAATTTATGATGAGCACTCATAATCGAAATTCTAGAGTGAATGTTGAATATATGAGTGATATAGACATGAGTACAAGTCTAGGAACAAACCCTAGATGTAAACTTGTTAAATTATTGCCATAAATTAGTGATTCGGTTAGCTAATCATGTATGTGCTAAGTGGGTTTTAATCTTCTGATGAAATTGAAGATATAATTGTGTTTAGAATCATCATATATGATAGTAATGAGGAAATACTTGAACAATTTGTGTGTTTAAGTATATAAATCATACTTGCTAAGAAGTGAGTTTTGTATTATAAGATGAAAAATCGATGGTATATTCGTGTTGAATGATGTATGATATCATTATGTGTTAAAAACGATTTAAAGCTGTGTTAATTCGGTGAAATTCGAAGTGATTAAACCAGTAGCATAAGAATGATGCTTACCGGATATTGACAAAGTAATAAAACGAGTAGTTGATCTACATCGTGTAATTACTTTCGTCAATAGGCAGTTTGACTTTTAAAAGTCAAAATTACCAAAAATGTGATTGAATGATAATTTTGACATAAAACCCGTAAGATGGAGTGGTCGAGATTGATAATGACTAATCTAACCATCTTACGGATTATGATGATAGTTTGACGCTTGACAAACTAGGTGGAAGCTTGGGAATGAAGCGGGTCAAACGAATCAAGTATGAAGAAAAAACCTAATTTGGATGCAAGGTAAGTATAGCTTACACTATTCTTAATTCGTAAAATATTCTTATCATACTAATTATGAATAAGACAAATAAGCAATTGAAGTATAATGTTACGACGTGTAGTCGTACGGAATGAGATAAACGAAATGATACGAAACCATTTCGATGGTTAAAAGGAGTAAATCGGTAATTCGGACATAATATGACGAATAGAAAATGAACTTTAATGGTTACCTTATATGGTAAACCAAAATGAATGATAAGAGAAAAAACGGTAAATTGGTTACACGTTGACAATAACCGTTAGTTTTAAAAAGACACTTTACGGCGTAAGCCATAATGAGTCAAAAGAGTTAAGAAATGGTTTATAAGTAAAATGCCTGTACGGTGTAAACTGAAGCGAGTCATGTAGATGAGATGATAATAAATGTCATCTCGCAAAGATAAGCGGTCACTTAGACTAAACGGGTCAAAAGGTGAAGGTATCACCCTTTGACAATATCGACTAATGATTATCTGTCGAGCAGTATGTTTACAGGAA
This sequence comes from Scalesia atractyloides, assembly GCA_947069175.1. Taxonomy (NCBI): domain Eukaryota; kingdom Viridiplantae; phylum Streptophyta; class Magnoliopsida; order Asterales; family Asteraceae; genus Scalesia; species Scalesia atractyloides. Next base: position 10,781,151 of record CAMTDV010000016.1, on the reverse strand, counting down.
TAAACATCTAATGGATATCCGCTTTGATAGTAATTGGCGGTTACTAAAGCAAGGTATTAACGGGTCAATATATTGATCCGAGCCAGGTGCGTGTAATAGTTTAATTACTCATTTAGAACTTAAGGTTCAATGAGAGTTAAATAAGGTCAAAAATGGATATTTGGTTATCTTTTAGGTAAACCGAATGATTTACATTATAGTCATTGTGTTTTGAAAATATAATGATTATTCAAACAAGATCATAGTTTAATATGTGAGATTTTTGGGTCAATATGCCTTTTGAAATCATTCATCGTAAATGAAAGGCTTAGATGTACCAAAATGTCCTTGATCGACAAATCATGCAAAGGACCCTTTTGGGTTGTTTAGAAATAAGTCATTTGATCAAGTAAATACTTAGGACAAGTATAAAAGCGAAATGTATGATTCTTGTGAGTCAAATGCCTTAAAATGTGTAACACGTCAAAAAATGGATTTACCAAACCCGCTCCATTTATTAACCGAACAATCAGTTAAAAATTTCGTTGCTTATTTAATGCCCAAAATAATTTTAAACGATACATAATTAATAAGTATATGGGGATATATAATTTGTTTTTGAAAAACTGTTAAAAATAATGAAATAAAAATAAAATGGCACTGCCGGGTTTCGAACCCGGGTCAGTCAGCCGGGTCAACAACAACTTAACACTCAACTCTCCAACCACTGCGCCACTTGTATTTCTTGTTAATTATTGGAGTCAATTAATTCATATCATGAATCTCAAATTCAAAAACCGGCGCACCCAATTGCAGTCGTCGGAAATCCCGGCGATCTCGCGAGATTTGACGGTTACTTCAGTTATAACGTAAACCTTAATCACTACATCGGTTATAACCGATGCCTGAGTCCGCGACACAAGTTATAACCGCCGGAGAGTTTCTAACCGACGAATCAAGTCGGAAATCGGACCAAATTCATCAATGACCTGCCCTATAAATACCTCCTCGAACCTCTGCAAGGTTTTTTGCTCAAAACCGCACCCTTTCTCGGCGAAAATTTACTCGCCGGAAAATACCTGCAAATCGCCGGAAAACCGGGTTTTTCACTTCTGTGCCTTACTCTAAACACTGAACACTCAGAACTCATACCGAAGCCACCCACATTCATCTCAAGCTCGTTGAAGACCCTCTGCCGCAAGACACACGTCGCCGGAATCTTTTGCTGTCACCGGAGTTCTGCCGGAGAAACAGAGGAGTCCAGTTTCGGTATATCTAACACTTAATCTTTCATTCTTTTATATATCTCACCTGTAATTAACTGAAACACACTAACGATTTTGATTAAAACTTCGAACCAGTCGGACTTCCGATTCTGGTTAAGATTAACGAAGAAGACAAAGACTCGGTAGTATATAAGTTTAATTTAAATCAAGAAATAACTCGGGTTAGACACACAGTCCAGTGGTGGACTGTGTGCACATTAAAAACGCTTACGTCTCGAGTTCGAATCACGTCCCACGCTCCCTCGCTTTAATAAAAATGTTCCTTTTTATTACTGAGCCGGATTCATTTCATATAGTTGTTAAGTATAATAAAAACCGGAATAATAACCAAGACAGACACACAGTCCAGTGGTGGACTGTGTGCACGTTTAAAACACAGGTCACGAGTTCGAGTCCGGACTACTACACCGGTCCGGACAATTATTAAACTTTTTATTTAAGACATAAATGAAAATATTTAGTTTATATATAAGTATAATAAAAATCGGTTTATTTAACAAGTTAGACACACAGTCCAGCGGTGGACTGTGTGTTAACTCAACCCACAGGTCCCGGGTTCGAGACCTGTGGAGAGCACCGGTCCGACGCATTAAATCGTTTTTAAAAATAAATGATTTTCAGTTTAATCTAATTAGTATATAAATATAATTAAAAACAGAAATATTTCGGGTTAGACACGTAGCTCAGTTGGTAGAGCTGCGTGCACGCGTACGGGAGGTCTCGGGTTCGAGCCTCACCCAGCGCACACAATAACACATACGAACCGGTCAAAGGTCAACGGTCAAAAAAGTCAACATTTTTTTATTATTTTTATTTATTTATTTTAATTAAAAATCAATTAAAAATACTTAAAATAACATTTTTAAGGTTAGAAAATAGCCTTAAACTCACAAAAATACACCCAGCAATCCTACTAAAATGGATTAATAAAATCCGTTTACTTACCGAAACATTATGCCATTATCTAGGTTAATTTCACTCGTGGTTAAAACCACTTTGTGCGCATTCAACATCATCAACCGAACGCACCCAATGTGAGTGAATCTTACAACTCCCCCTTTTTAATTACACGTTTTGGGGTGTGTCATGTGTCACAAAATAATTAACTCGTTTATTTAAACTTGTGCCATACCATATTGTGATCTAAACTTAGATTGTTTTATATTTTGTGGTTATGTATTTCATTTTGTCAACTTATATGAAATTCATTTATTAAGCCCATCAGTTCCTCGTGGGAGACGAGTTAGAGCAACGCGTGCCTCAAAACAAATCCATTATTGTTCATGTGTGTATTATTGAGTTTATATTGTTTGTAGTTATGTATTTCATATTGTCAAGTTTATGCAATTCATTCATTAGGCCCATCAGTTCCTCGTGAGAGACGAGTTGAGCAACGCGTGCCTCTAAACGATCCATTATTGTTCATGTGTGTATTGTTTAATATTAAATTGATTGGTGAATAAGTTTACATCTATTTTTACTCATGTGTGGTTGTGCACTTTATTTTATAATCAATTAAATAAACTTGTTCAAATGTTTTCCATAGGATTCACTCGCCAACTTTTTGTTGATCCAAAAACCATTTTTACACATGATACAGGTGAGCAGGATGAAGCAAGGAAAACATAGGAAATGCCTTAGAAGAAAACAAAGAAGCTTAGATTGATGTTTAGGTCATGATATAATTATGTTTGTAAATTTCCATTAAATTGTATTAATGAATATGAAACGTTAAAATAAATGTCATGAGCTTTGATGATAACCCAATCATGCCCCGATCACCTTTTCCGTTGCGGGTCGGGGTGTGACAGATTGGTATCAGAGCCATGACTATAGGGATATAGGATAGGTTATTAGACCCTTAGAGCCTATACTATAGTTTGCCTAAAATTTTAATTGATTAGGTGGTTACATACAAACTTATGATATTTATTTTTTTTCATATTTGTTTATACTTACAGTCAAACATACATACATACATACACATTCATTATACATATTTCAATGTTCATATATTCAAATCATTTTCATACTCTCATTATTCAAAGATTTTGATGCAATTTTCAAATCCCATCAAAGTAAGTTCTGCGACGGGCATGTAGTAACTGGAAGGGTACAAGTATCGGTAGTCGGAACGTCCTGTCTAGGTTGGCATTCGTATAAATCCAATATAACGGACCAGTTTGCCTACCTGGGGACTAACGATGAGAGTACGAATGACCTATTAGGCCAAAGCATGCCACACCAAACGTCGTTCGAACTAACCCTACTTTGAGGTGTCACCGTGTCTACACCTGGACACATTCCGAATCTCATACGTTGTATACATATTTCTCGATTTTCTCCGGGTTTTAGTGTACGTAACCAGGCTAACACATGCGAACCATATGAAAAACCCGGTATTCATGGGGGCCCACATGATTACGAAGGTGAAGTATGGCGGCATGTAGGGCCTAATAACGAGCAAAGCCCAAGACATCCTATGGATGTAGTAGATTTATTTTTCTATAATTATTTTATGAATGTTCATTCCTAAGTGCGACCCATGATCCCAAAAGCATCCAACTCATACTCTTGACATGTATTCCTTGTAGATGTCTTCTAACCTCGCCCGTAGGAAGATGAGAGCAGGAAAAGCCCGCGAACGCATGGCTGCCCTAATCGCTCAACAAATGGCTGCCGTAATACCTAACATTGTAATCCAAGTCCAACAAGCACTTACCGCGAATCCTGTCAATCAAGAAGATCAACACGTTATCAACCCTTCCCCAAATACCACTAAATGCACCTACAAGCATTTCAAATCATGCGACCCTCCAAAATACAGAGGGACTGAAGGCGTCACCGCTCTCCTCCATTGGTTTGAAGAGATGGAGAACACTTTTCTAAATTGCGATTGCCCCGATGATCGCAAAGTGCGATATGCTACCGGTCGATTATATGGGATAGGACTTACTTGGTGGAATTCAGAGAAGGCCAAGCGAGGTGTTGAAGATGCTATGATTTTAACTTGGAATGAATTGAAGGAAATCATGACCAGACGATTTTGCCCAAGGAGCGAAATCAAGAAATTAGAAGATGAGTTATATTCGTTGAAGCAAAAGGAAGGCGACCACACCACGTACAACAAAAGATTCCTCGAGTTAAATCAAATGGTTCCCAACTTATTCACTCCCCTCTACCGTTTGATCGAGCACTACATTCGAGGTCTTCCGTTAAAGATTCAAGACTCTGTAATAAGTACCACGCCTGCAACTTTGGAAGCAGCAATGGAGCTAGCAACAGAGCTCACCGAGAACCGAATCCGGAACAAAGACTTCAAGGAGGAGAAGAAGAAGGATAAAGCATCGACTGAAACTCAAACTCCACCCAAACCGAATCCCCTTCTCAACCCACTTTTAAGAGAAAAAGAGACGGGCAACTTTTCGCTACTACCCAACGTAATCAACCAGTTTTACAAGCCATACCAATCCAAGCTATCCCAATCACTCAAGTGGCACCCAACTCAACTTACCCAAATAAGAAACCATATCTTGGACCTCACCCTCGATGCAACAACTGTTTTTATCACCATCCCCTTACTTTACCTTGTCGACTATGTGCAACTTGTGGACGCTATGGTCATTTGAGCAAGGTTTGCCGCACCTTTCACAACCAAATCTCTCCCCCTACTCAAAACATGATCCAAACCTATCAACAACCCCAATACACCATGTTCCCATATGTTCGAGCTTGTTTCAATTGTGGCGACCCTACCCACTTTAGAAACACGTGCCCTCGATTGGTTAACATCATCAACACTCAAGCTCAGTCAAACCCAGTTAACCAAGTAAATCAAGAAAACCCAATCACTAGGCCACCAGCAAGGGGAAGAGTTTTCAACATCAACGCCAATCCTGTCGAAGATAATGACGGCCCAAACGAAGATACCCAACTAGTCCTCTTCACCGGAAATCAAGATTCAACTCCAATCGTTTAATGTTATGTTTTTCTTTATCACATAGAACCAATCATAACTTAAGGATAAAGCCAATGGGAATTTGACAAGAGTATGGTGGATACGCCGCTGGTACTTCCTATATATAAGTATTCTTGTCAAAGGATCAGAGGCATTATCTGGCGGTTATGAGAGGTTCCATGTGTAAACTGTTTGAGTAATTATTGTTTATTATTTTCAGTACATGCAATTTCATAGGCCGCCGCTCCCCATTACATTATGAGCGTTGAGCATGTTCCCCATTTCATTATGAGCGTGAACCCGGCGTGCCCACATACGATCGGCTCCGTTTGATTGAGCCTTGATCGCACAGACATTTTTCATTTTCAGTACATGCAATACGATCGGCTCCGTTTGATTGAGCCTTGATCGCACAGACATTTTCATTATCAGTATCTTGTGGTTGTTGTGTTTGTTGTAGAGTCACATAGAACTAATCATAACTTGCGGATAAAGTCAATGAGAATTTGACAAGAATATGGTGGATACGCCGCTGGTACTTCCTATATATAAGTATTCTTGTCAAAGGATCGGAGGCATTATCAGGCGGTTATGAGAGGTTCCATGTATAAACTGTTTGAGTGATTATTGTTTATTATTTTCAATACATGCAATACGATCGGCTCCGTTTGATTGAGCCTTGATCACACAGACATTTTCATTTTCAGTACATGCAATACGATCGGCTCCGTTTGATTGAGCCTTGATCGCACAGACATTTTCATTATCAGTATCTTGTGGTTGTTGTGTTTGTTGTAGAGTCACATAGAACTAATCATAACTTGTGGATAAAGTCAATGAAAATTTGACAAGAATATGGTGGATACGCCGCTGGTACTTCCTATATATAAGTATTCTTGTCAAAAGATCGGAGGCATTATCAGGCGGTTATGAGAGGTTCCATGTATAAGCTGTTGGTGTGATTATTGTTTAGATTAAATTTATTATTTTCAGTACATGCAATACGATCGGCTCCGTTTGATTGAGCCTTGATCGCACAGACATTTTCATTTTCAGTACATGCAATACGATCGGCTCCGTTTGATTGAGCCTTGATCGCACAGACATTTTTTCATTTTCAGTATTTTGTGTTTGTTGTATTGGTTGTAGAGTCACATAGGACTAATCATAATTCAGTGATAAAACCAATGAAAATTTGACGAGAATATGGTGGATACGCCGCTGGTACTTCCTATATATAAGTATTCTTGTCAAAGGATCAGAGGCATTGTCAGACGGTTATGAGAAGTTCTATGTAGGATTTAGTAGTTTCTTGGTAACAAATCATAACTTGCGGATAAAACCAACGAAAATTTGACAAGAATATGGTGGATACGCCGCTGGTACTTCCTATATATAAGTATTCTTGCCAAAAGATCAGAGGCATTATCAGGCGGTTATGAGAAGTTCCATGTAGGATTTGGTATTGTCTTGGTTGAAATTTGTGTTACATTCATATCATCTCGCCATTTAAAGAAATTGGATTGTGTTCTAATTCTACATAAACTAACCTCTCCATCATAACAAACGAGAGAGGAACTGTCACCATTCAAACATATATGCTATCAGAATGTGGATTCAAATTTGGTTGTTGTGTTATTTATGTTCTAAAGTTACATCATAGGACCAATCATAACTTACTGATAAAACCAATGAAAATTTGACAAGAATATGGTGGATACGCCACTGGTACTTCCTATATATAAGTATTCTTGTCAAAGGACCAGAGGCATTGTCAGACGGTTATGAGAAGTTCTATGTAGGATTTAGTAATTTCTTGGTACATTAGTTGTTGTGTTTATTTATGTTCTATAGTCATAGAACCAATCATAACTTACTGATAAAACCAATGAAAATTTGACAAGAATATGGTGGATACGCCGCTGGTAATTCCTATATATAAGTATTCTTGTCAAAGGATCAGAGGTATTGTTAGATGGTTATGAGAAGTTCCATGTAGGTTGTAGTATTAGAAGTTTTGCTTTAGGATATAACCATATCCTTCCAAACATATCAAAACTCTTGCGCATGATATCATATTTAGCGAATCAACTCCGCTTATCAATATTTTCACCGAAGGCAACAAAATGCGATTCCTGTAACAGGGTACTTAACCCTTACAAGGAACGTTACCGCCTCAAACAAAAACTTAAACCCTTACTTTTTCTAAGCATGTAACTGTCAAACTAAACACCATCATTTTTTTGTCAAATATATCACTACTTAAATTTCGGGACGAAATTTCTAAAAAGCAGGGGATACTGTAACATCCGTCAAAAAACGGATTTACCAAACCCGCTCCGTTTATTAACCGAACAATCAGTTAAAAATTTCGTTGCTTATTTAATGCCCAAAATAATTTTAAACGATACATAATTAATAAGTATATGGGGATATATAATTTGTTTTTGAAAAACTGTTAAAAATAATGAAATAAAAATAAAATGGCACTGCTGGGTTTCGAACCCGGGTCAGTCAGCCGGGTCAACAACAACTTAACACTCAACTCTCCAACCACTGCGCCACTTGTATTTCTTGTTAATTATTGGAGTCAATTAATTCATATCATGAATCTCAAATTCAAAAACCGGCGCACCCAATTGCAGTCGTCGGAAATCCCGGTGGATCTCGCGAGATTTGACGGTTACTTCAGTTATAACGTAAACCTTAATCACTACATCGGTTATAACCGATGCCTGAGTCCGCGACACAAGTTATAACCGCCGGAGAGTTTCTAACCGACGAATCAAGTAGGAAATCAGACCAAATTCATCGATGACCTGCCCTATAAATACCTCCTCGAACCTCTGCAAGCTTTTTCGCTCAAAACCGCACCCTTTCTCGGCGAAAATTTACTCGCCGGAAAATACCTGCAAATCGCCGGAAAACCGGGTTTTTCACTTCTGTGCCTTACTCTAAACACTGAACACTCAGAACTCATACCGAAGCCACCCACATTCATCTCAAGCTCGTTGAAGACCCTCTGCCGCAAGACACATGTCGCCGGAATCTTTTGCTGTCACCGGAGTTCTGCCGGAGAAACAGAGGAGTCCAGTTTCGGTATATCTAACACTTAATCTTTCATTCTTTTATATATCTCACCTGTAATTAACTGAAACACACTAACGATTTTGATTAAAACTTCGAACCAGTCGGACTTCCGATTCTGGTTAAGATTAACGAAGGAGACGAAGACTTGGTAGTATATAAGTTTAATTTAAATCAAGAAATAACTCGGGTTAGACACACAGTCCAGTGGTGGACTGTGTGCATATTAAAAACGCTTACGTCTCGAGTTCGAATCACGTCCCACGCTCCCTCGCTTTAATAAAAATGTTCCTTTTTATTACTGAACCGGATTCATTTCATATAGTTGTTAAGTATAATAAAAACCGGAATAATAACCAAGACAGACACACAGTCCAGTGGTGGACTGTGTGCACGTTTAAAACACAGGTCACGAGTTCGAGTCCGGACTACTACACCGGTCCGGACAATTATTAAACTTTTTATTTAAGACAGAAATGAAAATATTTAGTTTATATATAAGTATAATAAAAATCGGTTTATTTTACAAGTTAGACACACAGTCCAGCGGTGGACTGTGTGTTAACTCAACCCACAGGTCCCGTGTTCGAGACCTGTGGAGCGCACCGGTCCGACGCATTAAATCGTTTTTAAAAACAAATGATTTTCAGTTTAATCTAATTAGTATATAAATATAATTAAAAGCAGAAATATTTCGGGTTAGACACGTAGCTCAGTTGGTAGAGCTGCGTGCACGCGTACGGGAGGTCTCGGGTTCGAGCCTCACCCAGCGCACACAATAACACATACGAACCGGTCAACAGTCAAAGGTCAAAGGTCATCGGTCAAAAAAGTCAACATTTTTTTATTATTTTATTTATTTATTTTAATTAAAAATCAATTAAAAATACTTAAAATAACATTTTTAAGGTTAGAAAATAGCCTTAAACTCACAAAAATACACCCAACAATCCTACTAAAATAGATTAATAAAATCCGTTTACTTACCGAAACATTATGCCATTATCTAGGTTAATTTCACTCGTGGTTAAAACCACTTTGTGCGCATTCAACATCATCAACCGAACGCACCCAATGTGAGTGAATCTTACAACTCCCCCTTTTTAATTACACGTTTTGGGGTGTGTCATGTGTCACAAAATAATTAACTCGTTTATTTAAACTTGTGCCATACCATATTGTGATCTAAACTTAGATTGTTTATATTGTTGTGGTTATGTATTTCATTTTGTCAACTTATATGAAATTCATTTATTAAGCCCATCAGTTCCTCGTGGGAGACGAGTAGAGCAACGCGTGCCTCAAAACAAATCCATTATTGTTCATGTGTGTATTATTGAGTTTATATTGTTTGTAGTTATGTATTTCATATTGTCAAGTTTATGCAATTCATTCATTAGGCCCATCAGTTCCTCGTGAGAGACGAGTTGAGCAACGCGTGCCTCTAAACGATCCATTATTGTTCATGTGTGTATTGTTTAATATTAAATTGATTGGTGAATAAGTTTACATCTATTTTTACTCATGTGTGGTTGTGCACTTTATTTTATAATCAATATTCACTCGCCAACTTTTTGTTGATCCAAAAACCATTTTTACACATGATACAGGTGAGCAGGATGAAGCAAGGAAAACATAGGAAATGCCTTAGAAGAAAACAAAGAAGCTTAGATTGATGTTTAGGTCATGATGTAATTATGTTTGTAAATTTCCATTAATTTGTATTAATGAATATGAAACGTTAAAATAAATGTCATGAGCTTTGATGATAACCCAATCATGCCCCGATCACCTTTTCCGCTGCGGGTCGGGGTGAACTATAACACCTAATGGCATACCTCTCAACATCGTCTGTGGACAGGAGAGATTCCTGGTTCATAAGTAATGCCCTACCTCTAAAATCACCAACGCGTTTTGGGCTTAATGCTAGTGGATGAGAGGAGAACTCCACAGTTAAGCGTGCTCAAGTGGGAGTAGTACCAGGATGGGTGACCTCCTGGGAAGTCTCCACCAGGGCAACAAAAAAACAAAGCCGTGAGTTCCTGGATGGGCCACCCATCAGGGGCAAAGCGGACAATATTGGTGATAACGAGGGGCAGGGGTGTTACAGAGTGGTATCAGAGCTACTCCTGTGCCGTTCGGGATGTTGGGGCAAAACCTCATCGAGGACGATGAGTCCCTTAGGGGGGGTGATTGTAACACCTAATGGCAACCTCCCAAATGTGGGGCAAAAAACCTCATCGAGGATAATGGCAACCTCCTACATGTTGGGGCAAAACCTCATCGAGGACGATGAGTCCCTTAGGGGGGTGATTATAACACCTAATGGCATACTTCTCAACATCGTCCGTGGACATGAGAGATTCCTGGTTCATAAGTAATGCCCTACCTCTAAAAATCACCAACGCGGTGAGTTCCTGGATGGGCCACCCATCAGGAGCAAAGCGGACAATATTGGTGATAACGAGGGGCAAGGGTGTTACAAAATGCGTCTCGTCGCAAAATAGTAATCCGAGTGATAAAACTCGAAACAAATAGTTACCACATTAAAATCCACCACAATTATAGTTGTGGTGGAAGAATATTTGATAAGAAATGTGGTAATATAATGCTAGAAGCAAATGAAAGTGAATTATGCAGAAAAGTGCTTAAATAACCTTAACGGGTCAAAATAAGCATCTAAGTAAAAACGGGTTTAAGAATGTATATAAACTCGCTATTTGAACCTAGTATAATAGACAACATTAAAATTATGAGGTTCATGAGAAATTGGGATCAAACAAACATGTTTGTTTGATAAATATATGAACGGGTCAAAACTTAGTAAATATATATTAAGCCAAAGGCTTAAAAAATCTCAACTTTTGTTAATCCGAGTGTCGGATTTTAACTCTATGTGATGGAGAACTAAATTATGATTACGTAGGAAGAAATGTGACTTAAATCGGATCAATAACGAATGAGTTATGTCCGTTTTCGTAAAATTTGGTTTGGCTGGAAAATGCAGGTTTCAGAATGAGAACTGCTGGAAAAACGTATCCCTCGCGCCACGCGACTGGGAAACGAAATTCCTGCGCGACACGCGATGGGTGGTCGCGGCCCGTGAAAGTCGGGCATGTCTCGGTCGCGACCCGCGAGAGACCAAGAGTTGGGCAAAACATGTTTTTCTTGTTCGTTTTGATATCCGGACTTGATTTTAACACGTATAAACTGCGAATAACTAACTTATTTCATGATTTATGAAATGTAGGTTTGCTTTATGGTGCCGGGAGACGATCAAGCTCGAGGAAGAACAGGACACGATCAAGATACAAGCTTCCGCACTATGTTTCGTCGTCATTTTAAACGACGAACTTATAAATATGAAGTTGAAATGTTTTAATTTTTTTAAATGTTTTAATAAACCCGCATTTTTCAAATGTATGTGTAATCGTAAATACACTTTTATACTCGAAACCAAATGAAAATTGTTAAATAGAAGTAAGGGTTTTACAGAATTTGTATCATTTCATCATTAATAATAAATTTACTTTTTAATTTTCATCCAAACAGTTTGTATTTTGTGTAAGTTTTTCAAGAAAGTATGAAGACAAATGAAATTGAAAATTTGAATACTTTAGTATATAAGTTAGATAATTCAAACTACATGCACTTGTTATTGATGGTAGAATGTTTGAAATATACCTCACATGCAAGTAATGTGATGTCTGTAACGACCCTTTTTGTTAACGACATCTGAATTATGGATTTTTAGTTGAAATAACCAATAAAGTTATAATCTATTATATTACATCGTTAAAGATTTTTATATATTTTTTCTACACATCATAGAGATGGATATTGTATATAAGAGTTTTTTTTTTATTAAATATAAAGAAGCATCTTGTGCAAAGTTGTACTTGAAAAAGATATAAATTATTATAATATTAAACAAAGGATATAGTGCATTTCTAATTTGTTTTCTTAATAAAAATACATTTGAAACAAAAATAAAATAAAAAATATGGAGTTGCTTTTAAAATTACATCTCCACCTACGATGAAAATATTTTGAAATAATAATCTCATTTAGAGGTGGGTGTCATTGGTTTTCCCACATTTGAATATTATTATTGGTAGTCCCACGTTTTAGGTGTTTTTTCTCTCATTACACCTCTGTTAAAAAGATTTAACGGAGTTAAGGTTTTTTTTTTTCAAATTTCAAACTAATGTTTTAGGGCTTTACATTAGAACGATGATACGAGTCGATTGATGTAATACTTACCTCGAGACGGTGCTTCAAACGACTTGATTTTTGTTAATTGGAAGTTTAAACACCAGAATTGAAGCGTCGTTTTGATCAATCGACTCGTATCCTTATTTTATTCAAAAGTCATAACACATCAGTTTAGGTGAAGTGAGAGAAAAATAATTAAAAAGTGAAACTGCCGGTAGTAATATTCAAATATGCGACTGCGAGTCAACCACCTCTAGGTGGAATTATTAAAATAAAAAAAATTTGAAAAGTAAACTTCATTAAAACACAAAACCAACCTCAAACCGAGGCGGCCTAACAAATGAATTACGTATTTACAAAATTATACCAATCAACCCACAAAATGGATTTATTTTTTAATCTACATTTGTACCACAAGAATCCAATCGACTTAACCTGACAAATGATTTCTTCCATTCTTAAAACCTTGTTATTGAATTTGATCCCATTTCTCGTCCGCCATAAACTTCAACATCCGATCCTTATAACGCCCTTTAATGCTTCTTTTTGTTAACCATTTAAACCAACGTAACACCACCAAGTTCTGGATATTAAAATCCAGAACTGCTTTGAAATATTACTACATTTGAAGTTCATTAAACCTCACCTAACTCTTTGTCATAAAAACAAAAAATAAAAAAAATCATCTAACTCATGTATCCTACCTAATAAAGTTCATACATAGGGGAAACATGACATTCATCTAGGTCCTCTATTTTCTATTTTCCTGCCAAAAATCACAAGAGATCCCTTTGATGTATCCGATTTGGACTATCCACTTAACTAAACGGGTCAAAAATTGTTATCTTATATAAACTTATAACCCGACTCCTTTCATTCTTTACCTCACAATCTCACTGCACCGATTAGGCTTTCTCTCTTTCTTTTCCTAGGGTTTCTATTGTCACACCCCGACCCGCAGCGGAAAAGGTGATCGGGGCATAATTGGGTTATCATCAAAGCTCATGACATTTATTATATGTTTCATATTCATTAATACAATTTAATGGAAATTTACAATAAATGATACAACATGTTCTAACTATCAGTCTAAGCTTCTTGTTTCTCTTCTAAGGCATATCCTATGTTTTCCTTGCTTCAACCTGTCCACCTGTATCATGTGTAAAAAGGTTTTTGGATCAACATAATGTTGGCGAGTGAATCCTATGGAAAAAATTTGAACGAGTTTATCCAATTGGTTATAAATAATGTGCATACCTCATATGAGTAAATGTAGATGTAAATTCATTCACACAACACATAATATTGAATATTGAACATACAAACACCAAATGTTAGTTTTGAGGCACGCGTTGTTCTCGTCTCACACGAGGAACTGATGGGCCTAATAAATGAGTTTTGAGGCACGCGTTGTTCTTACGAACTGATGGGCCTAATGTATGAGTTTTGAGGCACGCGTTGTTCTCGTCTCACACGAGGAACTGATGGGCCTAATAAATGAGTTTTGAGGCACGCGTTGTTCTTACGAACTGATGGGCCTAAATAATTTGTATACAACTTTGACAATATGAAATACATCACAAACAAACAATAGTTACATTCTAATTTAGTTCATATAATGGTATAGCACGAATTTGCATAAGAGAATTAGTTTAAGCGACACATGATACACCCCAAAACATGATAAAAAAAAGGGGAGTTCGTAAGAATTCACTCACATTGGGTGCGTTCGGTTGATGACGTTGAATGCACGCGAAATGGTGTTAACCACGAGTGAAATTAATCCTAGATAAATCGCATAATGGTTCGGTAAGTAAACGGGTTTTATGAATCTATTTTAGTAGGATTGTTGGGTGTATTTTTGTGAATTTGAGGCTATTTTCTAACCTTAACAATGTTATTTTTAAATATTTATAATTGATTTTTAATTAAAATAATTAAATAAAAATAATAAAAAAAATATTTTATTTTTGCTACAGTAATATTGACCGTTGACTTTGACTGACTGTTTGACCGGTTCAATGGCATGTTGTTGTGCGCCGGGTGAGGCTCGAACCCGAGACCTCCCGTACGCGTGCACGCAGCTCTACCAACTGAGCTACGTGTCTAACCCGTTATATATCCGATTTTAATTACATAAATACATTAATTAGGATTTAACAGAAATTCTTTATTTTAAAAATGAATTATATCTGGCGAAACGGCGCGCTCCACAGGTCTCGAACCCGGGACCTGTGGGTTTAGCGGACACACACTCCACCGCTGGACTGTGTGTCGCACTTGATTATTAACTCGGTTATCAATATACTTAACATATACTCAAGGCGACTCCGGTTCAGTTTGCTAAAAAAGGATTTTTATCAAGGCGGCGTGTGTGAAACCGGAATCGAACTCGTGACCTTAGCGTTAAAAGTGCACACAGTCCACCGCTGGACTGTGTGTCTAACCCGGTAAATAACTTGATTTTAATTATACTTAACCATTTCCGAAATGTCGTCTTCTTCACTGTTTTTAACCGGAAGTGACGACTAACTGGTTAAAATGCTGATTTAAGTTTCTATAGCGTTTAATGATCAATTACAAATGAGATAAAAGTAAAAAGGGAATGAATTTAAGCGTGAGATATACCGACTGGTTATACTCTGTTTTCCGGCAGAACTCCGGCGACAGAAACCTTTTTCCGGCGACAACTTCTTGCAGCAGAGAGTCTTCCGAAAGGTTACAAAGGGGGTGGGTGACTTAGGTGAAAGTTTAGGGGGTTCAGTAAGCTCGAAGGTTAATGATACGGTTTTCCGGCGATGTATCAAATACTTCCGGTGAGTGAGTTTTCGCCGAGATGAGGTGCGATTTGAGTGTGAAAAACTTCTGGCGAGTTATGGGTGCATTTATAGGGTAGCAACGAGATGAATGGGGTCTGAATTCGGTCTATATTCGAAGTCAACTGTTCTCCGGCGATTATGGCTAATGACGCGTTTTCAGACGTTGGCTAGCTGTCGCTAGAGTTAATTGATTGATTAAATTGGACGAAAACGTGTTTTATGGGCGAAGTCGTCGGGATTTCCGACGACAGCTGTTTGGGCGCAAGTTGACTGAATTTGAATTTCCGAACATCATTATTTTATTTAATAATTCCATTAACTTAACAGAAAATCAAAGTGGCGGAGTGGTTTACGGTGTGGGAGTTAAGTGTTTGGTTGAACCGGATACAGACCCGAGTTCGAAACCCGGCAACAGTAAAACATTTTTTATTTTGTTATTTTTATCAGTTTTTCAAAAACTAAATATATATCCCCGCATAATAATTGATTACGGATCGTTTAAAATTATTTTGGGCATTTAATTCGCAACGAAAAATTTGACTGACTGTTCGGTTTATAAACGGAGCGGGTTTGGTAAATCCGTTTTTGACGGATGTTACAGTATCCCCTGCTTTTTAGAAATTTCGTCCCGAAATTTAATTAGGGATATAATTGACTAAAAGAATGATGGTGTTGAGTTTGCCGGTTACATTTTTGAGAATTAGGGTTTAGGTTTTTGTTTGAGGCGGTAACGTTCCTTGTAAAGGTTAAGTATCCTAATACAGGAATCGCTTTTTGTTGCCTACTGTATAAGTATTGTTAAGCAGGAATGATTCGCTAAAATGATATCACGCATAAAAGTTTGAATATGCTTAGGGTTATATCCTAAGGCAGAAATTCTACAATCTACACAAATAAACACAACAACTAACAATTGTATCCACATTCTGATAGCATATATGTTTGAATGGTGATGGTTCCTCTCTCATTTGTTATGATGGAGAGGTTAGTCTATATAGAAATGGATCACAATCCAATTTCTTTAAATAGTGAGATGATATTTATATGTAACACAATTTCAATCAAGGCAATACTAAATCCTACATGGAACATCTCATAACCGCCTGATAATGCCTCTGATCCTTTGGCAAGAATACTTATATATAGGAAGTACCAGCGGCGTATCCACCATATTCTTGTCAAATTTTCATTGGTTTTATCAGTGAATTATGATTAGTTCTATGCGACTCTACAACATAAACAACACAACAACCAGCGCTTGAGTCTTAATTCTGATAGTATCCGTGTTTGACAAAACCTCTCTCGTTTAATATGATGGAGAGGTTAGTCTATGTGAAACTGAAATATGCCGTGAAGTATGATGATATGAATAATGAGTATAAAACCAACTGAACTAGTAATTTGCATTAAAATTTCTTGGGTAAAAATTCCAACTGAGATACATGAAAATCGAGATATAAACATAAAAACTAAGTGATTGGAGTTGAATCTTGATTCTTGGTGAGAGAAGGCTAGTTAAGTGGTTGGTTTGGTCCGTTAACATCTTCAACAGGATTGGCATTGATGTTATAAACTCTTCCCCTTGCTGGCGGTGGAGCTGGATTTGCTTGGTTTGCTTGGTTAACTGGGTTTGCCTGAGCTTGGGCATTTATGATGTTAACCAAACGAGGGCACGTGTTTCTAAAATGGGTAGAGTCGCCACAATTGAAACAAGCTCGAACATATGGGTACATGGGGTATTGAGGTTGTTGATATGTTTGGATCATGGGTTGAGTAGGGGTTGAGGTTTGGTTTTGAGGGGTGCGGCAAACGTTGCTCAAATGACCGTAGCGTCCACAATTCGCACATAGTCGACAGGGTAAGGTAGATGGATGGTGATAGAAACAGGTGTTGCATTGAGGGTGAGGTCCAATGTAAGGTTTCTTGTTTGGGTAAGTTGAGTTGGGTGCTACTTGAGCGTTTGGGATAGTTTGTGGAGGTACAACTTGTGAAGCTGGTTGGTTACGTTGGGTGACGGCGAAGATTTGCCCATCACGTTTTCTCTTAGAAATAGGTGGTGTAGAGGATTCGGTTCGGGTGGAGTTTGAGGTTTCGGTTGATGCTTTATCCTTCTTCTTCTCCTCTTTGAAATCTTTATTCCGGATTCGGTTCTCGGTGAGCGCGGTTGCTAGCTCCATTGCTGCTTCCAAAGTTGCAGGCGAGGTGCTTATTACAGGGTCTTGAATTTTTGATGGAAGACCACGAATGTAGTGCTCGATCAAACGGTAGAGGGGAGTGAACAAGTTGGGAACCATTTGATTTAACTCAAGGAATCTCTTGTTGTATGTGGTGTGGTCGCCTTCCTTTTGTTTCAAAGCATGGAACTCATCCTCCAATTTCTTGATTTCACTTCTTGGGCAAAACCGTCTTGTCATGATTCCCTTCAATTCTTCCCAAGTCAAGGTCATAGTTTCTTCAACACCTCGTTTGGTCTTTTCTGTATTCCACCATGTGAGTGCCGTTCCAAGTAAGCGACCGGTAGCATAACGCACTTTGCGATCATCGGGGCAATCGCAATTTAGAAAAGTGTTCTCCATTTCTTCGAACCAATGGAGGAGAGCGGTGACACCTTCAGTACCTTCGTATTTTGGAGGATCGCAGGATTTGAAGTGTTTGTAGGTGCATTTAGTGACTGAAGGATTGATAGTGTTTTGATCTTCTTGTTGAGTTGGGTTAACGGAATTAGCGGTAAGGGCTTGTTGAACTTGAACTACGATGTTGGGTATTACGGTCGCCATTTGCTGAGCGATTTGGGTAGCCATGCGTTCACGGGCTTTTCCTGCTCTCATTTTCCTACGAGCGAGGCTAGAAGACATCTACAAGGAATACATGTCAAGAGTATGAGTTGAATGCCTTTGGGATCGTGGGTCGTGTTTGGGATTGAACGTTCATAAAATAATTATAGAAAAATAACTCTACTACATCCATAGGATGTCTTGGGCTTTGCTCGCTGTTAGGCCCGTCATGCCGCCATACTTTACCTGTGTAATCATGTGGGCCCCCATGAATACCGGTTTTTCATATGGTTCACATGGTTTCTGCCTGATTGCGTACACAAAACCCGGAGAAAATCGAGAAATATGTATACAACGTGTGATATTCGGAATGTGTCCAGGTGTAGACACGGTGACATCTCAAAGGGAGGTTAGTTCGAACGACGTTCGGTGTGACATGCTTTGGCCTAATAGGTCCGTCGTACTCTCATCGTTAGTCCCCAGGTAGGCAAACTGGTCCGTTATTTTGGATTTATACGAATGCCAACCTAGACAGGACGCTCCGACTACCGGTACTTGTACCCTTCCAGTTACTACATGCCCGTCGCAGAACTTACTTTGATGAGATTTGAAAATTGCATAAAATCTTTGGATACTGAGAGTATGAAAATAAATTGAATACATGAACATCGATATATGTATATATGTATAATGAATGAGCATGTATGTTTGACTGAAATGCAAACAAATATGAAACAAATAAATATCACAAGTTTGTATGTAACCACCTAATCAATTTAAAATTTAGGCAGACTATAGTATAGGCTCTAAGGGTCTAATAACCTATCCTATATCCCTATAGTCATGGCTCTGATACCAATCTGTCACACCCCGACCCGCAGCGGAAAAGGTGATCGGGGCATAATTGGGTTATCATCAAAGCTCATGACATTTATTATATGTTTCATATTCATTAATACAATTTAATGGAAATTTACAATAAATGATACAACATGTTCTAACTATCAGTCTAAGCTTCTTGTTTCTCTTCTAAGGCATATCCTATGTTTTCCTTGCTTCAACCTGTCCACCTGTATCATGTGTAAAAAGGTTTTTGGATCAACATAATGTTGGCGAGTGAATCCTATGGAAAAACATTTGAACGAGTTTATCCAATTGGTTATAAATAATGTGCATACCTCATATGAGTAAATGTAGATGTAAATTCATTCACACAACACATAATATTGAATATTGAACATACAAACACCAAATGTTAGTTTTGAGGCACGCGTTGTTCTCGTCTCACACGAGGAACTGATGGGCCTAATAAATGAGTTTTGAGGCACGCGTTGTTCTTACGAACTGATGGGCCTAATGTATGAGTTTTGAGGCACGCGTTGTTCTCGTCTCACACGAGGAACTGATGGGCCTAATAAATGAGTTTTGAGGCACGCGTTGTTCTTACGAACTGATGGGCCTAAATAATTTGTAAACAACTTTGACAATATGAAATACATCACAAACAAACAATAGTTACATTCTAATTTAGTTCATATAATGGTATAGCACGAATTTGCATAAGAGAATTAGTTTAAGCGACACATGATACACCCCAAAACATGAATAAAAAAAAGGGGAGTTCGTAAGAATTCACTCACATTGGGTGCGTTCGGTTGATGACGTTGAATGCACGCGAAATGGTGTTAACCACGAGTGAAATTAATCCTAGATAAATCGCATAATGGTTCGGTAAGTAAACGGGTTTTATGAATCTATTTTAGTAGGATTGTTGGGTGTATTTTTGTGAATTTGAGGCTATTTTCTAACCTTAACAATGTTATTTTTAAATATTTATAATTGATTTTTAATTAAAATAATTAAATAAAAATAATAAAAAAAATATTTTATTTTTGCTACAGTAATATTGACCGTTGACTTTGACTGACTGTTTGACCGGTTCAATGGCATGTTGTTGTGCGCCGGGTGAGGCTCGAACCCGAGACCTCCCGTACGCGTGCACGCAGCTCTACCAACTGAGCTACGTGTCTAACCCGTTATATATCCGATTTTAATTACATAAATACATTAATTAGGATTTAACAGAAATTCTTTATTTTAAAAATGAATTATATCTGGCGAAACGGCGCGCTCCACAGGTCTCGAACCCGGGACCTGTGGGTTTAGCGGACACACACTCCACCGCTGGACTGTGTGTCGCACTTGATTATTAACTCGGTTATCAATATACTTAACATATACTCAAGGCGACTCCGGTTCAGTTTGCTAAAAAAGGATTTTTATCAAGGCGGCGTGTGTGAAACCGGAATCGAACTCGTGACCTTAGCGTTAAAAGTGCACACAGTCCACCGCTGGACTGTGTGTCTAACCCGGTAAATAACTTGATTTTAATTATACTTAACCATTTCCGAAATGTCGTCTTCTTCACTGTTTTTAACGGAAGTGACGACTAACTGGTTAAAATGCTGATTTAAGTTTCTATAGCGTTTAATGATCAATTACAAATGAGATAAAAGTAAAAAGGGAATGAATTTAAGCGTGAGATATACCGACTGGTTATACTCTGTTTTCCGGCAGAACTCCGGCGACAGAAACCTTTTTCCGGCGACAACTTCTTGCAGCAGAGAGTCTTCCGAAAGGTTACAAAGGGGGTGGGTGACTTAGGTGAAAGTTTAGGGGGTTCAGTAAGCTCGAAGGTTAATGATACGGTTTTCCGGCGATGTATCAAATACTTCCGGTGAGTGAGTTTTCGCCGAGATGAGGTGCGATTTGAGTGTGAAAAACTTCTGGCGAGTTATGGGTGCATTTATAGGGTAGCAACGAGATGAATGGGGTCTGAATTCGGTCTATATTCGAAGTCAACTGTTCTCCGGCGATTATGGCTAATGACGCGTTTTCAGACGTTGGCTAGCTGTCGCTAGAGTTAATTGATTGATTAAATTGGACGAAAACGTGTTTTATGGGCGAAGTCGTCGGGATTTCCGACGACAGCTGTTTGGGCGCAAGTTGACTGAATTTGAATTTCCGAACATCATTATTTTATTTAATAATTCCATTAACTTAACAGAAAATCAAAGTGGCGGAGTGGTTTACGGTGTGGGAGTTAAGTGTTTGGTTGAACCGGATACAGACCCGAGTTCGAAACCGGCAACAGTAAAACATTTTTTATTTTGTTATTTTTATCAGTTTTTCAAAAACTAAATATATATCCCCGCATAATAATTGATTACGGATCGTTTAAAATTATTTTGGGCATTTAATTCGCAACGAAAAATTTGACTGACTGTTCGGTTTATAAACGGAGCGGGTTTGGTAAATCCGTTTTTGACGGATGTTACATCTATCTTCCATCACACAACTCTATCTTCTTTCTTCATCCCCAGATCGCCTCCTGAAACATCTTCATCATCAAGGTTGGTTTCCGATTTCTTTCTATTAATCATCATGATTTACTAATTCTATTTATTTATTTGTTTTTTGTTTTATATTCGTTCTTAATCTAGGGTTTCTCCATCTTCAATCATAAATCTTTTGATAAATAAATGTATTCATCATCAAGGTACAAATCCCCTTTATATCTGTTTACATTCTTTATTGTTGATTATATTTAATTTCTTTGTATTCTATGAATTTCAATAGATGTAATTAGAGCAATCTTTCTCTTCTCCTTTGCAGTCATTCGTGACGAAAGCACCATAGGTATGTTACTTCCTATGTTAATTAAGAATCGTTGTTTTCTTTCTCTTATTTCTTTTTATTTGATTTCACGACCGATCTAATCCATCTCAGATTGTACTGCGTTTAAGTTGATTTTCGTTACTTTCTCCTGTTTCATGTTCTCTGATCATTGATTTTTCGTGTTGATGTTGTTTTTGAGCTTAAGGATTTGATATTGTGACTGATCATCGGATTATGATTGTTGTGTTTGTAATTTTTGTTAGACGAGATAAATTTGTGGAAATTTAGAAGTGTTTGGTTGTTTTTTATTTCACTATGTTGTCAAATCTTTGGTCCACCTTTCTATTGTTTGTTTGAAGATTGGTTGAATATCATATGTGTTCTTGAAGTTTAATGGTTTGATCCTTGATGTTTGATAATTGAATTTGGTTCATGATAATGGTTCGGTACTATCCATCTGTTTGTTACAAAATTATTATTGCTAATTATTATTTCCTTATATAGAGAATAGATAATAACTTGATTTTAAATTCAAAATTCGATTTGGAAGATAATACGAAAGTCAACGATTTGGAGTTAATAACATTTTTTGGATTGCCTTTTTTTGTGGGTTCAATGTACCTAAACATGTTAGTGGTCTAAAATTTAAAATTTTATATATAACTTTTGATTAAATTCTTTCAGAATATTATAGTAATTTAAATTTAAATTCTATTTGACTTATTTTCTCTTTATTATAACCAATTTTGGATTGAAACTTTCATGCTAATTTTAGTTATCTGAAGACTTAATAAATACCTTTTAAGGCGTTTATTTTTATATTTTTAAAGTTTAACAAAGTCAAATTCTAAATTAATTTGTAACTTTTTTTTGAACGGCAAAGGTTACATAATCTCTATTTCTAAATTACACCAAATTTCCTCTATGCTAGAAATTGAACCCTAGTCTTTCCCCAAGAGGTACAAAGCCTCTACCACCCCACCAAACTTCTTATTATAATATCAATCAAATTGATTTTGTAAGTTTTTATTACTTATCTCATAAACATATAACTGATATTTGTTAAATGTTTATTCAAATTTTAATCAACAAATATGGTTGCTTTAATTAAAATTCTTACCTAATATACGTAAAGAACTATTGAAGTCTTTTGATTGTTACCTAATCTATGTTTAATATATTTTTAGTATTTTATTTTTTACTTACCTAATTTTCTATTTGCGTTATAATTGTTAAAAATAAAATTGAACTTGACATATCATATCATATTCACCAAAGTTTTGGGTATTTTAATTTTATACATTTCATTTTTCAATTTAAAATCATTATAATTGGTAAGTTTTGTTTACGCTAATTGATATCATATTCACCCAAGTTTTTGTTTTTTTAAGAAATATGAGTCTCATACTTTTATTGTACAACATTTCCATTTTATTTGTTGCATATAAATGATAATGAGAATGCAAATGATGGATTTTTCCTGATTTTATTTGTCATGTTCATATCGTGATGCCCTTAATTTTGCAGGACTTTAAGATTTTATATGGAAAAAACTGACTCAATAGGATAGATGTTTTTGAAAGAATAGTGTTCTACACAAAACATACTAGATTGTAGGTGGTACAAATATTTTCATATCGATTGAAAGAAAAAGTACATGCATCTTTAAGATATTTGGTTTAATGCTCAACACTTTAAACAAGAGATTAAAGATGTTGACTTCAACAAGAACAAAATACAAATGTTTCTTACACCCACTTTCAAATCACAGGCTGCAAATTGATTTGTAATGTATCATAGTCATACTCTTATTAATACTTTGTAGTATTTAATTTCCTGATCAATTTTTAATATTTTTTTCGATATATATGTTTTATACCAGGTTTAGAGTTATTGGATGGTGTGATTTGATTAAAGTCGAAGATATTTCAACAGGTGATGAGTGTGTTATAATTAGTCTACAAAAAAATGCTATTTTATTGGTTTTAAAAGGTTAAGAAGCAAAAGTAGTAGATTAGAAGGTTCCATCACGATATTTCTCACAAGTAAAAACTTTTTTTTGATCATTGTTAATGTTTTCTATTAAATTGTTTGCCATCTATGGTTTGTGCATTGATTTTTTTTGTTTTAAACATTATGTCTTCGATATCATTGAGTTAAAAACAAGTTGGGTGCATCATTGATTTTTGATATAGAAGTATATATATTATTCTTTTTGTTTTTCTAATTTTCATGTCTGAGTATAGAGATGGGCATAATCGGGTTTTATTATTACCCGGAAGCGGTTCCAACCCGGACCCGGTTCTGCTTGGATGTCATTGGAACCGGGTATGGTGTGGAACCGGGTCCAGTTCCTACCCGGGTTCACACCCAAGAATATGGAACCGTGTAGAACCGGGTACGGGTATTATGGAACCGGGTATGGTGCGAAACCGGTTCCTGATAGTGTGGGAACCGGTTCCTGGCAGTCAAACCTGCCATTTACTGTTTAGAACCGGTTCCTGGCAGTCAAACCTGTTCAGTCAAACCTGCCATTTTACTATTGGAAACCGGTTCCTGACAGTCAAACCTGCCATTCACTGTTCAGAACCGGTTCCTGATAAAATGTTACCGTTGGAACCGGTTCCTAATTACAGAATCGGTTTTTCTATATAAACCCATTTACACTTTACATAATCGATTTTTCTATATAAACTTAACACTTTACACTTCAAATCTAATACTATCAAAGAGATAACGATGGCTTGCAACGATGAGGTCGTGGTTGTTTTGGAAACCAAAAGAAACCCCGCTATTTGGAAGCACTTTGACTTGTGCTTGATGTCGGATAGCCATGAAATGGCTAGATGCAAGGGGTGCGGGAAGTTCATGAAGGCGTCGGCCAACTCGACGCTCAAGAAACACACCGACCGCCATTGCCCGGTGACAAAGGCGAAAAACAATGAAAAGGGTGAAGCATCCGGGACCGGGTCATTGAAAGTTTAGTTTGTTTTATGTATTGTAAACCCATTTGTGTTTTATGATTAGTATGTTTAGTGTTTTATATGTTTTGTTTAACATTTCTTGTTTAGGTTGTTTGTGTAACCGGGTACTTGTTTCTAGCAAAGACTTATAAAAAAAACTCACATTAAAAATATATTGACGCCGGGTCTGGAAGGTTACCGTAGGAACCGGGTATGATAAGAACCGGTTACGGGTACAACCCGGGTATGGGTTGGAACCGGTTCCGGAACTTATTTTTTTCCAAAAATGTGGAACCGGGTAGGAACCATCGGGTATTTTGAACCCGGAACCGGTACTACTATATGTCGGGTAGGAACCGGAACCGGTCCCAGGTAGGTTCCACCGGGTCAGGTTTGGAACCGGTTATTATGCCCATCTCTATCTGAGTATGTTGATGAACAACTTTAATGTTAGGTAGTGATTGAAAAATTACAAATAAACTTTAATGTTGTATACTAAGTAGTATTTTAAAATTTTTAAATTAATTTAAGTGCGTTTTTTATTTCACAATGTATTATTTATTCAAAATCGCGAAGTTAGGATAGGTTTAAAACAATAAAGCTAGAAAAAGAGAAGGAAAGAAATTTAGGATAGGTTTAAAACAACTCATTCTACTTCGGATGTATAGTATACGTAGTCAAATCATATAAGAATCATTATTATCGTTTGTGGGGTTGTCTAATTAAAATTTCAATGCGTAACAATATTATAAGGGTGAAGGGTTTGGGGTGGCTCATGTTACCTCAGATTTTTATTCATCAATAGCGGCTCTTCCCCATATCAAGCTAGTTATTGGAGAGGCGCTATTGTATGCCATTCGAAGCAACAACGAACAATAATAAGATTTTGTGTGTGTGAGAGGCATTAAACATGGGGGGCACCATTGGTGAGACCAGGAAAGAGGGGGGCTCAATCTCATACCAAGCTAGCTATTAGTAGTGGCAATATATAAAGCCCCCTCATTGACGTGACACATACATGATGCAATGGAGCCCCCGCCACCTTCAAACCATACCCTACACTCTTATGTATTTATGTTAATTACAAGAATATCAAAACATTCATTTATTGTATTCACAATAAATACTACATGTATTTAATTTAGTTACAAATTATGTTGAGTTATGTTAGTTACAAGAATTGTGATTTTAAATTCTGAATTATGTCAATTATAAGAACTCATGATTTTAACTGTCGCGTGTTGCGGTGGCGTCGAAACATAAAGTAACTCAAATTTATATAATTTAATAATAACATATTAAATTTTCCCCGACTCTTTTTCTAGAAAAATAAATTACGTCAAAATGTAGTACAATTTAAAATGTGCATAAAATAAGCAAGACAATGCATTATACCTGACCGACTCGTTCCAGGAAAAAAATTATCTCGAATCGTAAACAACTTGAATTTATATCGACAGGCGACAGACACATAAAAATAAGCACACAAGAATCTAGTGTTTTCTAGTTAAGAACGGTCATGCGCATTGCGGCGGTGTCGAAGCGTAAAGTAGGTCATTTATATCGTCTATTGAAAACATTATCTTTGACCTGACTAATTTCGAAATAAAATTTATGTCAAAAACGTGGATCAACTGAAAAGATACATAAAATTAGTCTGAAGCATATTATATTTGACCTGACTTATTATGTCGAAATATAACCAACTTGAATTTATACCGACACATACATAATAATAAGCACGTAAAACTGTAGACCAACTGAAAATGTGTATAAAAATAAAAATGAAAATGTATTATACCTGATCCGAGTCGTTACCGGAAAAAATTAACCTCGAATTGTAAGTCGAATTGAATTTATACGCCAAAATATAGACCAACAAAAAACGTGTATAAAAACATATTATATGATGCATTGGTAGGATTTGCACATATAATAAAGCGTTTTTCAGTGATATAAAGATTAAAAACTATGTATCTTGTGAATCAACATCTCACGGGCATATGGTCCTAGTACCAAGATTTGGTTGGAGAAATGTCTAAGATTCCGAGATACTAGGTCTTTATACTACTTGTTATATGGCGTATTATACTTGTTCTTTTGTCTGCGTGTTGATGCTAACCTAGAACTTGATATCTTTGCTTAAATAGATCATTGTTGTAAGATCCCAAAAACAGATTTTGTAATTAAACCAAATTAACAAGGGATTAGCGGGTAAAATACCATTAGTGGTAAATGTTAAACAGATAAACGATAAGATTTAAGCAAATGAATCTAATGTTAAATAAAAGGTCAATAAGTGTTTTTATAAGGTAAAGTTATAAAAGGCCCGAGCTATGGTGACTTAATTTAAGTCGGGTTGTAACATCGCTGAACTTAGTAAATTGAATTATCATGTTCGTTTAATAATTAACATGAAGTATACAATGAGAAATGTTAACCTAGTTAACATTGTTGTTTATTAATGAAGGTTAAGTGTGTTGTAAACAAATAACATACATAACAAAACATGGATGGGCTGATTTGAACATTCTTGAAAGTTGAAAATTTAAGAGATTGAGAAAAATAAAACACACACAATGTGTGTATATGTCGACCAAAGAGAGAGAAAAGGGGAAAAGCTCACCCAAAACCTAATTGATGAAATTCAGCAAATTCAAGGATGGATTGATGACAAATCTTGTGCATGATTCCTGATTCTTGTTCATCTACACTTAACAATCTTAAGGTAAGTTGAAATTTGGTATCTGGTGAAGTGTAGTATGAAGAGGGAACTTGAATGTGCTAAATTTGGTAGAGTTTGTTGATAGTATGATGAAATTTATGTATGACATTGGTTTAGAACCATGAATTGAAAGGAAACACATGTAGAAATTATATGTGTGATTGACCTAGGTTGAAACTCTCATAGAAGATAAAGTGGGTTTGACATGTTTATGGGATTTGAGCCTTTTTAGGTGAAATTCTAGATAACAGTCATATGATACAAAATTGTGATGATTGAATATAGTTGAATGGCTTGAAATGTGGTTACTAGTATATACATGGTAAATTTATAAGATTAAGGCGTCTTGGATGAGAATAAAAAGTAGTGCCCACCAAGTGTTTGATAAAATGTTTAAATGACTTTTCAAAAGTCAAACTGACATATAATAGAATTGAATGAGAAATAGGGTATAAATATTCATAAGGTGTGATGGTAATTATATAGGGTGACTAATCTAACCATCATTTCCTCAGGAACATCCCTTTAGGATAATTAAAGCATGATCATGCGTGCCTAAGCTTTCGTACTTAAAAATTTGTCTATCGTAAAATATAATTCAAGTTTCGTAACTTGTTATGTCGATCATCTAGGTTGTCGGTTAACCCAGACGTATAAGTTTTATGTTTATGTATTGTTTTAAAAAAATATGGGGCCCAATTATCCGTATTTATTAAGATAATTACTTAAACGGGTTAGTGTTACATATGCTAAACTAAGAAGCCATAGGTGTTGTGACTCGTATGGGCAAATACATGTGTTCACTAAGTAGTGTTTATGAATAGATGACACCTTGTGTCGTTAGACCTATGTGACCTAATTGAGTATGTTATGATACATTTAAGAATTATTAAGAGTATGTGAGGTGATAACGATTGTTGATGATCGTATATGTTGTTTTATGAATTACAACATATTTATGCGTCGGTTTACCATTTTATTTATATTGGCCGGACTGGTCTAGTAATAGTATTCTTTGAAAGTGTCCTTACTCGATATTAGCAAGGATAGACATGATATATGAATAAAAAGCTCTTGGCTTAGAATTAGGGAAAGTCGCGAGATGCGTGACTTGAGATAATGAAGAAGTGCCTCGGCCGCGTCATGAGCATTGAATACTCCTTTGTGTTTGATACAACAGTAATATTGTGAGTCCTCAGTTAACAAAAGCTAATTTCATGGTGTTTTCAGGCATGTGATATGTTTGACAACAACGAACAAGGTAGACAAGCCATGAAGAACAATGGATTGACTTGAACCAGTAACATGAAAGAAAAAAAGAACTCGCAAGTCGTTCACCAATATTCCGTTTACACTATATATTAGTCATTGTTATTTTTACCGTAGATATATATATATATATATATATATATAACCTGAGTCGAGGATAATGATATGATAATGTTATAAGAAATATTTAGGTGGTAGAAAGGCGATTGTGATCAAGTCTTAAAAGAGGGTCGACGATGGGACGATTTAGTGATGTTTTGCTTACTAAGTATCAATTAGATTTAGTTATTTGCATTTGGAGATTAAGTTCAACGTTTGTTTTAGCCAATTGCTAGTATGTCAATGTGGGTGAGTTATGTTTGTTTTAAAAAAACCTTGGGTGTTAAGCAAGTTTTGTTTTCATAAGAATTGGTCGTTTTACAAACGAGTTATGTGGTGAAGCCCCAAAGATGGAATCTCCCAGCATGTGGTGAATTGGAATATGCTATGGACGAAATGTCTAACAATAAAGGCAACTCAAGTGAGGCTTCGGGAAGCCAAACTGGGAAAGAAGCTCGTCAAAAGGGTAATTTTAAGGTATATAATTACATTAGTTCATGACTAACATGTTGTAATGAGTTAACTATAAAAAAACTTTCAAGAGTAGAATGAAAGACCCTTTAGATCATGGGATATTTCAAGAGTAGAATGAAAGACCCTTTATATCATGGGGATAAGTGATCTTAAGTAAAACCGTATGAAGGACATTTAAATCAAATTATAAACGACCTATGGGGTCATAGAAGCAGCCGTATTGTCTAGCGAGAACAATCATGATCATGGATTATGGTAAGAAATGAATAAAATGATAGTCACCACATGGACTATGCGGGCATTTTTCTCTTACTTAGCTAAAAGAATTATAAATAAGTTGAACGAATAAAAATCATACATAATTTTTTATTAAATACGTTACACATGATTTAGTTATGGTTAAATAGAATATTGTTTACTAAAAAGTATTATTCGCTAAACAGGTCGTATTTGTGAGTTAAACATCATATTAACTAGATTTTAACACAACCTTACAGCTGGGTCAGGCATGCGAATTCACGCATGACATATGTATTTGTAGATTGATATAAACATACCCACTTAACCAAAAAGTATTTATTTTATATTTTGTATGGTAAATTAATACCTTAATTCTATAAATCTAAACCAAAAAGACAAATGTATATATAAAAATATAGTTTAAACTATAAAAACCAAAACGACAAATGCATATATAAAATTATAGTTTAAACTATAAAGCCTGATTGCCATTCCTTTTGTTCATATTTAGTTTTTGACGTAAAATTCCTATTAACTTCTTACCATTAGGGGTGTAAACGAGTCGAGCTAAGCCCGAGCTCGACAAGGCTCGAGCTCGTATAATTTATGAGAGCTCGAGCTCGGCTTGTTTGTAGTTTCTCAAGCTTCAACTCGGTTCGGGCTCGACTCGTTTATTATCTAATAATTAATATATTCAATAAAAATATACTCGTTTAGGCTCGCGATCTCGATAAGTAAACTCAGGCTCGTTTACTAAGCAAGCTTATTTTAGGCTCAAGCTCGGCTCGTTTACTAGAAAAATAAGCTTGCCTCGTCTCGTAAACAAGTTTAAATAAGCCCGGCTCGTTTACAAGAAAAAATTAAATAAGGGGTAAATGTTATTAAATACTAATAAAACTAATATTATACCAAAGCTCGATAAGGCTCGACGAGCCTAGCGAGGTTCACATGTCAAGCTCGAGCTCCGGCTTGATAAGTAAACGTGCTTTAGTTTAGAATCAAGCTTTGCTTTGACTCGATAAGGCTCAGCTCGTTTAGACCTTTTTTTCCGAGTCAATCTCGAGTAGCTCGTGAGTTGCTCGGTTCGTTTGCAACCCTACTTACCATATCAAACACTTTCGAAAAAAAAAGTTTTTAAAGGTCGTAAACCCACCAAGTTAACTTGAGTGAGACCCATTTAATTTAACTACACATATTTACAAGTTTGCAACAAGCAAATCGGTTTATTATTAAATTTTCATGTCATGCAAGAATTCAAACCCCTAAAAATTACGAATTTTAATACGTTTCCCAAGTCGTTCAGTCTTATTAGTTTTGACATATCTAGTTTTATTTATTAAATTCTAGTAATTAAAAATAAAAGGGGGCAAAAAAAGGAGTAATTTAAAAGTATTAGTTTACGATTCATTGTTTTGGGGTAGAAACCAAGATGGGCTTTTTAATTAAATAATTAACTTTCAATACAATAATATTCTTTTTATAATATTTCAATTGTTTTCATACACCTTTCTTTGTTTCCATTTAAAAAAGATTTTTACTATATTTTATTATGTATTAATTAAATAGAATAGAATTAAATATATTTTTCAAAAAAAGAGGTATGGTTGTCTTCATGCTACAACCTAATTTCACTTTTCTTTTACCGGACTTCAACCCCATTATTAACCAAAATACATAATATTCTCCCGCTTTAATAGTTGATAATGAAAGCCCAACATTAAATAATTTCTTTTTTTCTATTTTAATATATTTTCTTTTTAATTTAATTTATATTTTGGGCAATCTTGAGGAAACCATGGAGCCAAAATTGCTTTTAACATCTAAAACAACCACAGTTTTCCATACATCTCACAAAAGAAATTCAATCTTTATCTTCTGATACCAGTATACCACCCCATTATTCCTCAAAAAATCTGAGTTATTTCCTTTTTAATTTTAAAAAAATATATAATATATATATATATATTATATATATTTATTGATCATCTATACATCTTCTTCATACTGTGCACTCTCTCATCTTCATAATTTTCTGCAAATTTTTATTTCAAAAACAGTCTTGTTCTTACCTCTTTGATCTCTCTTCCATGAACAAACTTTCCCAGATTTTTGTTTCGTCTAAAAATATTGTCAGTTTTCAACTTTTAATCTTTTTTATTTAATTTTTCTTGTGACCTTTGGTTTTAAGTAAGTTGTACTAAAAATCAAAAACTGTAAAATCTCATTCAACATTTGAGATTTCTTTTCAAGATCATCAATAAAAAAAATTAAAAAAATTAATGTGTTCTTGTTAATTTTTTTTTTTCATAATTTTGTTGAGAAAATGGAAGAGATGAATACTAGTGGTGTTACAGTGGTGAAATCAGATGCACCATCAGACTACCAAATTGCTACAAGAACTGAACCCACCACCACAAGATCAATCCCACAATCCATCACAAGCCAACTGGCTGCTGCTGCATCATCTCCGCCGTACACGGCGGCCGGAGTAACACCGGTGACAGAAAAGAAAAAAAGAGGCAGACCCAGAAAGTACGGTCAAGATCAGTCAACTGTTGTCAGAAAGGCTTTATCTCCAAAACCCATCTCAACCGCTGCACCACCGCCGGTGATTGACTTTTCCACCGGAAAAAGTGCCAAAATCCGGTCACCCTCCGCCGGAAAACAACCAACACTCACAAAGATTGAACCTTTAGGTATTAAAGATTATCTTATGTTGGTAAAGTTGGAGTCTTTTTTGAGTAAATGTGAGGTGGTTATTGTTGATTTTTTATTTATTCCACCGGAAAAAGTGGCAACTCCGGTGACCCTTCGCCGGAAAACAACCACCACCCACAAAGATTGAATCTTTATGTAATAAAGATTATCTTTTGTTGGTAAAGCTGGAGTCTTTTATGTAAATGTGAGGTGGGTATTGCTTATTTTTTATTCTTCCGCCGGAAAAGTGGCAAATTCCGGCGACCCTTCGCCGGAAAACAACCAACACCCACAAAGATTGAATCTTTAGGTGATAAAGATCATCTTTTGTTGGTAAAGTTGAGTCTTTTTATGCAATGTGAAGTGGGTATTATTGTTTCAAGATTTTGAAGGGGTTTGATTTGAAGTGGGTCCTAAATGAACAGATCTTTATGTTGTTAATAGATGGTTCTAGAAGGTCTATGCTTTTTGTGTGTGTGTGGAAGTTGGTGTGTGTGAATTTGAAGAATCTTGAAACAGATGATTCTAATTTTGTGGCTTATCTTTTGGGATATATGTATATACATTGATGTATGTATGTGTATGTATGGCAAGAAAGAACATATGTTTTGAATCTTTCCTACAAAAATAAGGTTTGAAGAACTATAATTGCATGTAGTGTTGTGTCACTCTCTCAATATGTGTAAACAAACAAGATTTAGCTTTTATTATGTTGTGGGGTTGGTTTGTTGGCTCCAGGTTCTTGTCTGTCAAACAGTGGGGTTTTGTTGAACATTTTGCTGTCATATATGTGGGTTTGGTCTCCATGTTATGTCTATGTTATGAAAGTTCATTCGGTTTTGTTTTCGTGTTGATAATGACTTGCTTTGATCGTTGTTTCAGGTGATTGGGTTTCAAGCTCAGTTGGCGCTAGCTTTATGCCGCATATCATCAATGTGCACACAGGAGAGGTAATAGTTAGTTTTTTAACCTTTTGAAATCGGTTTGAATAATAATGAGTGGAATTGAATGCTGAATTTGTTTATTTTCGCTGAAAAAATATATTTTTTGGGTTCTGTTAGGACGTGACGATGAAGGTTATATCGTTCTCTCAACAAGGACCCCGTGCGATATGCATTCTCTCCGCAAATGGTGTAATTTCCAGTGTTACCCTTCGCCAGCCCGACTCATCGGGTGGTACGTTGACTTATGAGGTGACAAATTGACCTGCTTTGATCTTTCGACTTTTATCACTTGATATTTTAATGGTCCCATTTGTAGGGTATAATAAGAAAGATTAAATGTGATGTTTTTCTTGAAATTTTGACACCTTTCTTTGTTCTTAAGGGCCGATTTGAGATACTTTCATTGGCGGGATCATTTATTCTGTCTGAGAGCGGAGGAATAAGAAACAGATCCGGTGGGTTGAGTGTTTCTCTGTCAAGCCCTGATGGGCGTGTCGTTGGCGGCAGTGTGGCGGGTCTTCTGGTTGCCGCCAGCCCCGTGCAGGTATTTTTCCATCTCACATGATTGTATTTGTTACTTCATGCTTCTCGTAATTCATCTTTTGATTAATATTTTGGGTGTTTGTTTGTTATAAACCAGATTATCGTTGGAAGTTTCTTGACGGGTGTCCAGCAGGAACAGAAACCCGCCAAGAAACAGGAACCCGAAAGCATAACGATCACACTCCCGACTACAGCTGTGGTTCCAGTTCTTCCAGTTCCGTTTTCAGCTCAGACATCAGCACCGGTTCCCGTGCCAGCGCCTGCTCCAGCTCCTGAGACCAGCGAGCCGAGTTCTGCTAAACAAAGCATGTCGTCGTCACCTTCGTTTCGAGGCGATAATTGGTCTTCCCATAATGCGTCTGAGTCTCGGACCAAGCCAACCGACATTAACGTGAGCCTTGAGTAGTTAGTTACAAGGGGTGATTCGGTAAACTGACTGCGGGAGTGATTAGACTCATAATTTGGTTGTTTGTATGTAAAACTCTTTGGGGGTGCTTTTAGTTTAAAGTTTGATAGGAGATTTGATGATTAGAATTAGTTAGTTTGGTGTTCTCATTATCATGTGTTGTCTGTCTGTAAGATGATTTGGATTTTCCCATTTCATCTGAGTTATTATTTTATAAAACTTTGAGAAATCGTGTTTCTTATGGATGTTACTCGGTTTTAAAAGGCGAGCTTTGCATCAACTTTTGTGAGGCGTAAATCGAATACTAAAATTGGGGCCCTTCTTGCAACGGAAAAGATAACACTATGTATCAAACATTGATCACAAATCTCAAGCATCCAATTTTGAATCCTAAAAGAGAATTTAGATGTAAATTGGAAATGATTAAAAAAAATATATATAAAATAAATTCATTTAAAATTTAGGAGCTCTATTAGACTGGGTCCAAAACCCTAGCGTTAAAATACTTCCCCTTGAGCTGGCTCAGGTGCGGGTCCAGGCTTTTTACTACATAAGGTGCAAGTTATATGTGAGGCGTAGCTTAGGTGCTTTTTTTTACATAAAAGCTGGAAGAGGTGTGCAACTCTTGTAAATGACAAGTTTTTATACATCAGAATGTCGTATCTATAGCTTCTTAGGTTGTATATACGAGTTTTTGTATATGATAATGTTACACCTAGAGCTTTTAGGTTGTATATGCATATCACTTGTATATGAGATATATAAAAAACCTAGCGAACCAGGACATTATAGTAAGGAGTTGTTCTCAACTCTACCAACTACAACTAATGGTTCAACTAATGTTTTTCTAAAGAGAAAACTATATATATAAAATCCCGACGAGTTCTAGTTTAAATGGACTCAACTCCTCTGAAATTACTACAGAAAGAACAATCTTTGGCACGAGAACAACAAGAAAATGAGCAAGTTGATAAGAATTGTCGCATACAACATAACCATACGTAATTAGAAACTTATTATTATTAGAACATAAATAAAATATCAATTATTATTTTTATATTTTACATGTAATAAATGTTATTTAAGATATATTTAAGTAATTAAAAAGTAATTGCTCCTTTCAAAATCAATGATAATTAAAAATTATTATTATTATTAGAAAATAATAAAAATATCAATGATTATTTATATATTTTACATGTAATAATTGATGTTTAAGATATATTTAAGTAATTAAAAAAGTAATTGATCCTTTCAAAATCAATGATAATTAATAAATGAATTAATAAAGTTAAGTAATTAAAAAAGTAATTGCTCCTTTCAAAATCAATGATAATTAATAAATGAATTAAGAAATAAATAAATTTGTAATTTAATCTGACAATATATTTTTTAACTATTATTTTAAGTAGGCCTCCAATAAAGATAGCAAGGCCATGTGAACTAAAGAAAAGTTGGTTAAGGAGGTAAGAACCCACAATGATTATGATAAATTAATAAAACATGACACGTACAAGTTTCATATAATATTTTAATTTTGCAGTCATGAATTATTTAAATTTCTATGAAATAAATAAAGATTAGTTTTTTTTTTGGGTTACCTTCAATGGTTTTTTTAATTTATATAAGATTTGTATTTACACTTGATAATTATAAAGATATAAAATAATTTATTATGATTTTCTAAATATTTTTTTATTGTGGAAATACGAATGAATAGTTGTACCAATCACATCATATCATTATTTTAGTTATCATACCATTTCCTAACCCTTTGGACCACTAACGTATTATAGCTACTTACGTATTAAAACTACTATATCGTGTTGGTAGACAAAGAAAGAAAATTATAATTTAATATACAACAAGAACTCATAACTATTAAGCAATAATAATTATACATAAAAAAAACCAGTGAATTTAAAAGATAAGGGTTTGATTTATACATATAAATGTTATAAACAAAATAAAACATGAATTGGTAATTGGTAACATAAATATATGAGAGTAATATAAAAAATTATAATGGTAAAATAAATATATGTGCTTTGCTAACTTTAGTAGTTTAGTGTAAAAGAATACACACCATAAGATATAAAAAACGTTTAAATTAGGTTAATCATGACAGCAACTTAATAAATCTTTTCAATATTGCAATTGTTTCTAAAAATGCATACTGTAAATTTTCACCATAAGACATAAAAAACGTTTAAATTACGTCAATCATGAAAGCAACTTAATAAATCTTTTCAATATTGCAATTGTTTAAAAAAACATACTGTCAATTTTTATTTATTTGAAGTATAAAAAATAAGAAAGATGACATGATTGTATATGAATTGTTTAAAAGTTTAAAACAGAAAATATTAAAAATGGTATCAATAATAACAACAAAAACAACAACAACAAAACATAAAAATAATAATAATAATAAATATATATATTATATTATTATAGGAATAATTATGTCTTGTGTTGGGTTAAAAAATCATTTATTGTTAAATGTTTGACATTATATAGATAAGTAAAAGAAGATAAGAAATAGAGTTAATTACTGTTTTCATCCAGTGGTTTGTTAAAAATCACTATTTTAGTCCACTAGTTTAAAAATTGCGATTTCAATTCCTGTGGTTTCACTTTTTAACCATTTCAGTCCATGTGGTTTCACTTTCGTAACCACTTCAATCCATTTATTCTGTAAGTACTGGACTGAAATGTTGCAGGTGGACTGAAATGATTACGAAAGTGAAACCACAGGGACTGAAATCGCAATTTTTAAGCTAATGGACTGAAATAGTGATTTTTGACAACCACAAGGGACGAAAACAGTAATTAACTCTAAGAAATAAAACTGTATGGAAACTTAACTAATATAAAAGTTTGATAATATTTAGTTGGGAATAAATGTTTAATATTTACTGTTATTAAATAAATATAAGGGTAGTTAAATGGGTTAAGAATATATAAAATTAAACCAAACAGAATAATGATGATGAAAATATAAATAATGTTACAAATCTTTGTGAAATATTATGTATATATGGTAAGTTAATCTACAATGCACACGTAACATATAAGGTGTAAAAAGTAATTATATTTAAGGGAACTTAAAATTACGTATGAAAGAAATAATATTGAAAATTATGCAACGAAGGATACCATCAAAATTATGCCAAAAAATCACCCATAAGAAGATAAGAGTTGAAAATTAAGCATGAAGGAATTAAAAATTGTGCAACTTACTAATTATTTTTACATTTAGTACGTTAATAACCTTTATATTAAACTATATACACACCATTCAATAATAACAATATATAATAATAATAATAATAATAATAATAATATTATTTTATATTAATATAAAATAATACCAAAAGTAATAGCAATAAAAATAATAATAGCAGATGATAATAATAATAATAATAATAATAATAATAATAATAATAATAATAATAATAATAATAATATTTAAAAGATAAAATAAAAAAGTCAAATGTAAACGACAACAAAAAGAGAAAACGACAAAAAATTATTCATATGATATTCGGTATTAAGGGCTCAAATTGCAATAAACATAATGGGTAATTATATCCTTAGCCATCTTTTAAGTTATCCTTTTTTTCATGCCACATTAATATTATATCCTAGCATCTTTAGTTATCCTTTTTCATGCACATTAATTAAATTTTTTATATATATAGTTTTTAATATATTATATATTTTTAAACTTTGTATAAATATTTAACGAGTATTACAATATTTTTCTCAAAAATATTGTAACCAAATATACTAATTAGATAGTGGTAAATAGGTATGAACACAAGGAGTTTGTGAAAAATGTGTTTACTAAGTAGCTTGTCAATTACTAATATTAAAATTAAAATGCAAAAAAAAGTAATCTTAGATTTGGTTGTTTTGTTTGTAAAGAGTAAAATTAACTAACTATCACTTAACAAGATTTGATCCAGAAATGAGAACGAATGTTTTCCCTCAGTTTCAAGTTTTCTATGAATGTCAATGTCAAAGTTTAATTGGTAAGAACTACACGGACATAGTTCGTGAGTGTGTGTTTGATTGTGATAAAAGGGGACCAAGTACTTGGATTACAAGAACGCAAGGTTGTCACCCGATAATCAGTTACATATAGAACCCCAAATCCCTCTCAATAAATCCTGATTGCCTATGGCACCAATAATTGATGGTTTAGAATAAGGAATCTAACAATATAAACAATTATAATCAAACTCACAATCACCATAGCAATACAATCAAAGAGATCAAATTACTATCCCAAAAATAACATAAACAATGACAAACATTCATAAGAAATCCTTACAATCCGGGGAAAAACATAAAGGAAACTAGCCTCACATCGTTCAGTTGATCATCATCACTTCAAGTCGTTGTTCATATGAATCAAAGATGATAAAGTACCAACAAACGCACCCTAAACAATGTTTTGAAACCTTAATTCCGCCTCCAACAAGTTCTGAAACGAGAATAATGAAAAGGATCACCAAAAGTCATCCTCACCAACAACATAAAGAAAGCAAGTTTTTGCGTCTGGTCGCCACCCCACCACTATTTTACTTGATAATTTTAAACGGTTACATGTTCAACTACACATCCCGCTTTTCTTCCTTAACACGACTTGTTTATTAAACAGGTTAGACATGACAATCTAAATACTCATCATGTTTGTGCAAGTCAAATTGCCTAGCAGTTTGAAATCGAAGACAAAGGATCACCATACCCAGGTTTAAGATCTCCTAAAATGGGTTTTTTTTTATTGAATGGCAAACTAACCTACTACTATTAAGCACCAATACCTGCACTTTACATGATTTGAACCCTCCACCTCTACGATAGAGATGAGCCACCTTACCACACACCATGTCTCTTGGCGTTTGAAGAATAGCTATTATGACATGATTTTAAATTCTTGCCAACATTAAGACTTAAATGAACAAGATAGGTAGCATTGTAGCAATCAAATCAATTCAACCTGATCTATCGCTAGTCGGTTCC
This sequence comes from Scalesia atractyloides, assembly GCA_947069175.1. Classification (NCBI taxonomy): domain Eukaryota; kingdom Viridiplantae; phylum Streptophyta; class Magnoliopsida; order Asterales; family Asteraceae; genus Scalesia; species Scalesia atractyloides. The sequence continues at coordinate 10,741,964 of CAMTDV010000016.1, read as the reverse complement.
CCACTGCCTAGCTAGCGCCTAACAAGTTTTACAACCAAGGTTAGTCCCATCCATGATTATAGAACCTAATGTTATATTCGGTCCGATAATATCCGGTATCGTTACCCTTACCCATTGGGTTCTTAGGTATATCGATTGGGATGCCCACAACTGATAATCAGATTTTAAACTCACCTAAAACGACTTGAAATATAAAATATTTAACTACAGTTGTAACAATTCTATAATTGCGCAAATGTTTCATGATTGTTTTTCCATCCTTATATTAATGCAAGATCTAGATGTTATATATTTGGTTTTATGCAAAAAAAAAAAAAAGAACTTGTAGAATATGATGTTTATCCAGAAAATTTTGTTAGTAGAGCAGAAAATGATTGTTGCTAATTAAATAGTCATAACCATATGTAGAAGCACAAAACACATAGGATAATCAAAAATGACATTTAGATGACAAAGTTTGACTTATGTTGACTGTAAAAACAAGAATCAGGCAGGTTTCTCATAGGTGTTCTTCTCTCTAAACTCTTGAATGGCACTTCTTATCATTCCTTCCACATTGCTGCTAACGAAAAGATGAGTACCATCCAAGACGTGTATAATAAACTTCTGTGACTTGCGGTAATGAGGCGTTGTAATTGATTATAAATTGAGCCATTGGTATGTCGCTGCATTGACAAGAATGTAACAGACAGGTTCGTTTACGATCTGTATAAAGCTGTAAAAAAGAAAGAAATAAAAACAAGATTTGGATGCTAAAGTGTTACCATGATATAAAGATCCCTTTGGCTGCGTGTACCATGATGTTGAATGTAGCGGCAATGTAATTGGTAGTTAACTGCAACACCAACATATGCAAACTTTATTTTTTAAGATCACAGACACCAGTCAAAGTGTCAAACCATCATTCATTCATCAAAGGTAAAGTTTTGATACTTTGGTGGTACAATTTTCAAATGATTTTATAATCTTTAACAGTTGTAACATGAGTGAAACTAGGGATGTCAATCATGTTGGGCTGTGCTTGGTTTCAAAATGCGCGCATCAGGGGCGCTGATGAGATAGCATTAGCTGCAGCGACATAATGTGATTTCATGATGCGACGCATTATGTCGTTGACCAATATTTGAACAAAATAGACCATTGATTGCAATGGTCTTGAGTTTTCAAATTGAATACATCTGTACCAATTGAGCAATGGGTTTGAGTGTTTAAACAAATATAACCAGAGATTATAAAATATCTAATATTTTAGTGCTTTTTAATAACGAACGCCTCGCATAAGTGATGCGTGGGCATTGGCTTTTGGGATCAAAACGCATTGGAGTGCCACACATTTTTTAAAACCAACCCGTTTATCTAAACGAGTCAACCAAGTTGACAGGTTGTAAAGTTGTAACCGAGTTGTAAACGGGTTAAACAGGTTGGCATGTTGTAAACGACTTGGCGATCTTATAACAAAACGCTTTTATATTAACGGGTTGACGTGTCAACCTGTTCAACTAACTAAACGTGTCAAACCTAACTCGACCCGTTTGTCAACCAAAACACAACCTGTTTATTAAACAAGTTAGAAATAACAATCCAAAACCTAATTACTTTTATGTCGTGTTCGGTCATTCCACGAGTTGCCACCCCTAAATTTGCATAATCCACAAATGAGGTTTTCTATATACAAAAGCAACAAATAAAATATACAATTGATCAAAAAAATAACAATAAAAATTGGGAATCAATTAGAAACCCTAGATTTCTAGATGAGGATATAACCGATTACAAAAATGAGTTTTAACAATTGAGAGTGATAATTTTGTGGTTTTTTAAACATTCTCAATTAGAAAAGTGACCGGATTTTTGGGTGGAAAACTATGAGATATGAATTGGATGATGAAAATCAACAGAGGGTTGGATATGCAAGTAAACAATAAGATATAAATCAATGGAGATTATTTGATGAACAATACTTACTGTGTGTGTGTGTGCGTCTGTGATGGGTTGAGATCGAGAGGTTTGGAGGTGATGGTGGTGGTTCTCCGTTGATCCGATTTGCAGCGTCACTTGTAAGAAGATTTATTTTATGGGGTCCTTCTACTATTGAAGATTGTGCTTTTCTAGCAGTTTGTTTGCAAATTGATTTAAATAATTTAACTTTCTTAATTTGATAATAATAATTCTAACTTAGTTATTTGTCTATACGAGTTAACGCCAACTCGCGCGTTGCGGCGAGATGTTGATAATGAATGTCTTTGGTATCAATATATAAGATACGGAAACTATTAAGTTTTATGCAATGTAAATTGTCTTTTGAAGCATGTTCCATGACTTGTGGCTATTGTTATAATTTACTTAAGTATTATGAAATGTTAGTTTCAGTGTATGCATCCAAGGTTTTCATAAATAGTCGTCGTACTTATGACCTGCGCGTTGAGGCAAAGCACTTAAATGAAAGCAAAAATGATGTGAAAACGTTAAACCACGTAATGCATTGGACTTGTAACTCGTGCATTGCAAACGTTAAAATGTGTATTAAAATAAATATTAATATTAATATTAATTTGGATGTTATTTAGTTTAACTTTACGTATTTCAAATTTTGTGAGATCTGACATATGAATAGTTGAAAAGTTTGATGTATGCATCTAAAGCTCCATTCAGAAAAGTAAGTTATATGTTAAAAAAAATTTTATAACGTGAGGTAGTTATTTGCACAATGTAAAATGTTAAGTTAACCTAAATCAATATTTAATTAATCTAAATCCAAATAACCCGATAACATCATAACTGATTTTGTAAGTATACTAAATATTAAAACAATACAACTTATTTTAGATATGAAAGAAAATAACTAATAAAAATTATAATTGGTATTTATTAAATGCAGAATAAAATATCAAAATAACATTTCATGTTCCAATTCTTGTGTAGAGGCCGAGTTCAATGTTCCAAATACAACTTTTCAGTTTTCATCTCAAGCCATAACTCACTACAACCACTGAAATCAGTATTATGAATTTCTTTGATAGGTTGGATCGTTTAAATCGTTTAGATCAGATTTAAAAACCGGATGATTTTTCTTTTATTATATTTAGATGGCATCGTTTATAGTTATTATATTATAAAGTTAGAAAAAATAAAACAAATTAAACAAATAATAATATTGTTGAAATGATTTTCTTTTTTTGCATCTGCATAGATAAAAACTCTATATTTCCCAACTATTTAAATTTTTTCATCCACTTGTATTCTATCACACATATACTAATTTCATTTATATTCTACAGCTCTTCCCACGTTCGCATCGGATCTCACCGGAAGACGGGTGCCTATTAACATGAGTTCTACCACCCGCGACACTTCCCGCATACGCATACGCATCCACCGGCGCAATGTCTTCAATAGGTAACATGGCCTATGAAGTACCGTAAAGCCATTTCCAAGTTCTCCTTGTTCTTCCCTCCAAATAGGGGCATGGTAAATCTGCCCATGCAATTCCCAAATTTATATTCTTTGAGTTAAGAAAATAGGATTGATGTTCTATTTCTATGACCTCACAAATATGCAGAATCACATTCAAGATACACAACAAACAGAAAGGGGAGAAACCATTTGTTCATATCAATTTTCCTATTCTTCATTTGCAGCATGTACTAATTTAAAATGTGAAATATACATGGTGCAGATATTACAGAATACAGATCCTATTATATGTTCTGCATCATTCATATACAACTATTAAAAAAAAAACCCAATAAATTCAAATGAAAAATCACCTGGTTCCATCAAAATTTCACAATAACATACATATATAAAAACAAATGCTCGTTTAAATCAATAATAACATATTCACCAATCACATATAATTGCAAAAACTCACCTTTTCTTTTTTGATATCTTCTCTTCAGCGTTTACATAAGCCCAGTCGGATAGGCTAGCCTTGTACAATCCTCTCCATCAAGCGTAAAAAAACGATCGAAGAAAATTTGGTCGGTGAATGCAAAATCGAATTCGCCAGGGCCTTAAGGTAAAAATCAGAGGTCATGACGGACGTTCTATGAAACTCACACATTAGCCCCAATTCTGTTCATCGTTTTCAAGAATGTCGATTTGAACCTACCAAACGCAATTGATAAAATTTGTAAAGAAATACAGAGTTTGAATAAATTCAGTGAAGCATAAACACATATACTTGATGGGCACCAAAAACAAAAACTATTATGCGAAACGATATAATAAAAAAATATAGAAGACCATACATTTGAATAAAATTCAGTGAATCATAAGCACAAACACGGGTGGAACCAAAATCTAAAACTACCATGTCAATTTTTAATTCTTCAACTATGAGGAATCTAAGAAAAAAACCCAAATGGTAATTATATAAATACATCAAATGGATATCCGCATATACTAATGTAACAAATTACCTTGTAGAAATTATGCATATAACAGGGAAAAATAAAAGTAAAACAGAAGCGAGGCAATTAACATCATCATAGTCATAGGGGAGCGCACATATACACGTCGGGAATCCGATAAAATGTAACAGAATTTAGTAAATTGTTAATATAAACAGAAAAAAAACCTTCAACAGTGGATAAGCATCTTTTGGTAGATCTGGATTTTGAGGAACCCTAATCTTTTATCTGGGTTGAAGAGGGTGGATGAAACGTGATCGATATGCTTTGCGCATCCAGAAGAAGACGGTATTGTGATGGTTAATTTGTTTATATAAAGGGTATGAAACGGTGGCTAAGGGGCAACGGAGGTGATGATTGGAGGACACCGATTCAGAATGAGTTAAGAGGAGCAAATTGAAACGATGGCGCTATGATTGTGACGTGATGGCTTTTTTCCGCAACCGTTGAGGGGAGGCGGTAGTTATTTGGTTGATAATTGTATTAGGGTATAATTATCTGAATTGATCCACTTTTGACAGTTAATAGTCTACGTTAAAAATAGTTTAACAGATTAAGTTTTTTTTTTCGAATTACAAACTAATGTTTTAGGGCTTTTGTATAAAACGAGGATACGAGTTGATTGATGTAAAATTTACCTCAAAATACTGCCTGAAACAACGAAAACAGTGCTTCAATTCTGGTGTTTAAACTTCCAATTAACAAAAATCAAGCCGTTTGGAGCACTGTTTCAAGGTAAGTTTTACATAAATCGACTTGTATCCTCGTTGTGATCAAAATCCCTAAAACATCGGTTTGTAATTCGGAAAAAACTTAACTCCGTTAAGCTATTTTTAACAGCGGACTCTTATCGACCAAAAGTGGACCACTTCGGATTATTTATCGACAAATAACCTACTTGGGAATATTATCGACCAAATTAAGAAGTTGAGTTTATTTGAATCTAATTTGCCTTGTTTTTTCGGGCTCTATTTTTTATTTTTTGTTATCTCTGTATAATTATATATAGATACATGTATATAGAGAGATAATGGTGTGTAAATAAGACTTAGGGAAATCCATCGTCTGTGGCCTAGAGACACGAGGTCTGGGTTCTCTGGTGGAGACTCAAGTTCGATCCTCACTTGTGTCACTTTTGGTGGATTAAGGCAATGAATGATTTAAGCTAGGCCTTATGCGAGGTTGTTAATTTGAATCCCAAGCCCAGCCGGGTTTTCGTCTCACCATGTGTTACGAACATAGTTGTCAAAGGCGCACTCAAGGCGCAAAGCGTGAGCCTTGGGCCTCAATGCAAGGCGCTTAAAAAGCGAGGGCTTTTTTAGTCGAGTCGTTTAGTATAAAAATACAACTTTTAGAGATTTTAGACATGTTTTTGGCTTCTTTAGGGCTAGTTTAAGTTGTTTTAGGTTGTTTCCAGACTTGTTTAGGGTTCTTATAATTGTTTTAAACATGTTTCAACCTATTCAAACGATTTTTGACTGGAATTTCGTTATAATTTGGCCTGAAAATGCGCTTGAGGGCCTGAAAGGAGGGCTTTTGAAGCGAAGCAGAAGGCTGGGATGAGCCTGAAAAGTGGGCCTAGGCGCGCGCCTGGGTGAGCCTTGACAACAGAGGTTACGCAAGAGAGCTCTACTCTTGGAGTGGCACAACGACTGTTCAACTTGTTGATTTATCGACAAAAGGAATTGTCGTCTATACAATACACACTCTTCATGTTATTACTCCCTTTCGGTTTGAGGGGGCATATCAGAGATACACCTGACATACGTGCACTTTATGTTGTTTCAGCTTGTCGCTTCCTAACTATCTTCAGTTATGAGTTATATCTGTTATTCTCTTACAGCTGCTAGTCTTGAGAGTTGGTGCTTGTCACTATACATATAGGACCAACTGTATGACTTCTAATTCATGTAAAACCATTGATAGAAAATAATACAAATACTCACTTGGTTCATCTTCTTTGGTGTAATGAAAGTCAGTACACAAAAAGAAAATCAAATGTCTGCGAAAGTAGAAAAAAAGAAAATTAATATGTTTAACATAGAATCACAATCAACTGTAGCAATATAAAAAAAAAACCATGAGAAATAAATACCATAATGAATCTAAAGAACCACAATTGTTCTGCATTCCATGAAACACAACAAAAAGAAAATGATACAACCAAATGATTTTATAACTGAGAATTTATCCTCACAAACTAAGCCTATGTATTAAATTCCAGTGCCTCTACATCTCATCATCGTCCATGGCGTTATAGATCAACCTACAATGGTCAAAAATTAATTATAAGAATCCTAAATGAGCAATAAGCATAACATGAATAATTAGTAAAAAAATGTGGTACCAAAATAAGGTGATGAAGAGAAGAAACACAAGATATCCGAGTTTGAAAAGCCGTTGCTTCTTTTCCCAATTGAGTTGGTTAAAGATCTCCGTCACATCCACAAGGTGTTGTTTCCGGGTGTACCTAAACATTTTATACGTAAGTTAAAAATCTAAAATTACATGCCTAATCATGAGATGATTCTAAAAACGGTTTATATTCGCAAACATTTGTACTGAGAAAGAGGTAAACACGACTTACAATCTCACGTTGTAGTGGCAATGCAAGAAGAAACATCACCCAATGCCCCGTGAAAAGATATATCAAGCATAAAACTCCATGCGTTATAAATTCTGGTAATATCACAAAGTTTATCCGAGATGCAGAGTCATAAGGGTTAATGTAATCAAACTCTAAATCTGCTAAGCACATAAGCTGCAAGATAGAGAAAATTTGAAGTTACAACTGTTCCGAGCTCTAGAAATTAATAAATTATGATACGAAAAAAAAAACACAAATTGCAGTTTGTGCTCAACCTAAAGATTTTACTTAACATCACAACTTTCTTTATACAAAATAGTAGTTGCAACCCGAATCCATTGACACTGATGTGGTGTATCTGTATCTCCGGTTGGATGCCGTCACCCTATCGTTTGTTTGTGTGGTGTAATTTGTATCACAAACGAGCCTTAGATCTATCCTATTTCCACCTTTTCGATTAATTTCTAAATTTCCTATCTGTTGCCTATTCTAATCTACATCAATACATCACATAATGATTTTACTTTTATGTCATTGTTTGCAAAAGGGTTCCGAGTGGTAAAAAAAAAGAGTCTTCTTCAACTTCCATAACCTATTAAAGGTTGTTCTTCGAATTACAGTCTTACCAAACAGTTATATACGGGTGGCAATTCCTAACACGACCCTAAACATGGCATAATCATAGTAATACATAGGTTTAGGGTTGTCATATCTAACCTCAAGTTACGCTCGCTTGCGGTATGCGCATATAATGTATATATGTGTGGGCGCTCAGGGGCAAAAGTGAAAGTGCACTAATTTTAACGTTATTTTACTAATTTCGTGAAAATAACGGGATGGTTAATCATGCATCATGTGGTGGCGTTTATAGACGAAAAACAAGGGAGTACATGCACTAATCGGCCTTTGTCTTGATTGCTGAGTGTTGTGTGCCTTATGTCCAAGGCTTGATGCAAAACTACTATCGAGCCGGGTGTCTCATTAGAAGCAGCCTCTCTATTCCTACGGGGTAGAGGTAAGGCTATCTACATCTTACCCTCCTCAGACCCTACCTTAGCTTTGCTATTGGTGGGATTTACGGAGTATGATGATGATGATATCTAACCTCAAGTCAAGTTCGGGTTGACTTGCTTATCTCTTTAATTAAGCGAGTCGTGTTCGGGTCGGCATATTTTGCATTTAATTAAACAAGTCGACTCGTCAATCCATTTACAACTTGATTACAGCCCACCAACTTGTTTAAATCGTACGATTGATAGGTTAAAATGGTCATGTACAATCAACTTATCAAAGATAACGAATTGTTTATTGAATGAATAATGAGAAGATTACATCAGAATATATAGAACACCTAATTACACTTAGGTACCCTAGACAATACATAAATAATAATAACTTAGTCTAACATCCCCCCGCAAGTTGAGGGCGGGGAACGACCTGCAACTTGGACCGTAGAAACTCAAATCTTTGTGAAGGTAGAGCCTTTGTAAACACATCAGCAATTTGATCATCAGTGGAGATGAACTTGACATTCAGCTTCCCTTGAGTAACTTGTTCACGAACAAAGTGATAGTCTATTTCAACATGTTTTGTACGAGCATGAAATACTGGATTAGCAGAGAGATAGGTTGCACCAAGATTATCACACCAAATCGTTGGTGCCTTGCTAAACAGACCGAGTTCATGAAGAAGAGATTTCAGCCAAATCAGTTCTGCTACAGTATCAGCAATAGCCTTATATTCAGATTCTGTTGAAGATCGAGAGACAGTTCGTTGTTTTCGAGCAGACCACGAAATAAGATTAGAACCCAGATAGACAGCATATCCCCCCGTGGAACGACGATCAATAGGGCAACAGCCCAATCAGAATCCGAGAACGCCCGAAGATTAGTAGCCCAATGAGAGTCAGAAAAGGCTTGTAGCCTAGACCCCGTGTTGTGACGAAATAAGAGACCCATATCAGTCGTGCCCTTCAAGTAACGCAGAATACGTTTCACACCAGCCCAATGATTCTCGGTAGGAGCATGCATGAATTGACAAACCTTATTAACTGTAAAAGCAATGTCCGGACGAGTTAAAGTTGCATATTGAAGAGCACCGACCGTCTGCCTGTATCTAGAAGGATCATCAAGTAATGGGCTATCATCAGGTAAGAAAACCTGAGAAGTACTCATAGGGGACGACACGGGTTTGCAGTCTGCAAGACCTGCACGATGAAGAATATCAAGAATGTATTTTCGTTGAGATAGGACCAGATCCGAACCATGATGCACCACTTCAATACCCAAAAAATAATGTAATGGACCCAGATCTTTAATTGCAAACATAGAGCTCAAGCGGTCAATAACAGCATTAACAGCCCCAGAGTGATTACCTGTGATGATAATATCATCTACATAGACAAGAAGGTAAACCAAAGTACCATTGTTGTTAAGAATAAACAGGGACGGGTCAGTTTTGGACCCGTGAAAACCAATTGGTAAAGAGCCGTTGATAATTTTGTAAACCAAGCACGAGGAGCTTGCTTGAGACCATACAAAGACTTGTGTAATAAGCACACATGATCTGGCCTAGTCGGGTCAACAAAACCAGGAGGTTGCCTCATATAAACTTCTCCTGAAGATCACCATGCAGAAAAGCATTCTGAACATCTAATTGTCTGAGAATCCACTTGTTGGTGACAGCCAGGGATAAAATAGTCCGAACGTAGCAGGTTTGATTACCGGGCTGAAAGTCTCATGATAATCAACTCCATGTTGCTGGTGAAAACCTTTAGCAACAAGTCGTGCCTTGTACCTGCTGATGTTCCCATTTGCATTTGTTTTTAACCTGTAAACCCACTTACAATCAACCAAGTTAGTATGAGGGGCAGGGGGAACTAACGTCCATGTCCCATTCCTATGTAGCGCATCCAACTCTTCAGCCATGGCTTGGCGCCATTCTAAAGACTTATTAGCAACGGTAAAGGAGGTGGGCTCAACGGGTAAGGTAGGGGTAGTGGTGGCAGTATAGGCAGCGGGATTATAACGAGTGGGTGGCTTGGGGTTTGGACGAAGGTTGGATGGTCGAGTTCTAGGTGCTTGGGTGGGTTGGACCGTGGGAACTGTGGGTTCGGTTGAGGGTTCGGGTGGGGTGTTGGTATCAGTTTGTAGTTGTGGGTCTGATTGGGTAGGTTCGGGAGGTGCAGTTGTGGGTGGTATAGGAGGAGTAAGTGGTGTGGGTGCAGCTGGAAAACCGGATGGTCGGTCAGGAAATATTGAGACGTAGGGTGGGGAAGGTTGTGGTGGGGTTTGAGTAGGTACGGGTTTGTTATATGGAAAGACATGTTCATTAAAGCGAACATGTCGGGCAATGTATATTCGTTCGGTGGATGGTCAAAGCATCGATAGCCATGATGAACAGGGCTGTAGCCAAGAAAGACGCAAGGAGTGGATCGAAATTCAATTTTGTGACGGTTATATGGACGAAGATAAGGAAAGCATTGGCATCCAAAGACACGAAGAAAAGAGTAGTCAGGTTTTCGTTGAAATACATGTTCATATGGAGATTTGTTAGAGGAGACACGGGAGGGAAGTCGGTTGACTAAGTAAACGGCTGTCTCAAACGCAAATTGCCAGAAATGTTGGGGAAGACTGGACTGTGCAAGAAGTGTAAGTCCGGTTTCCACAATGTGCCGATGACGACGCTCGACCATCCCATTTTGCTCAGCTTTGTGAGGGCAAGAGCGGCGATGAATGATACCATGACTGGTGCAAAAAGATGTAAGCGTACGAAACTCTCCCCCCAATCAGATTGAATGCATTTAAGTTTGGTGTTAAATTGTCGTTCTACTAGTTTAATAAAGTTGGTTAGCACATTGTAAACATCTGATTTTTGAGCTAGGGGATAAAACCACATGTATCTAGAATAGTGATCTACACATAACAAAAAGAAACGATAACCATCAACAGACAGATCGGGGGACGGCCCCCAAACATCACAATAAACAAGATCCAACAAATTTTTGCTACGAAAAGATGAGTCTGATAAAGATAATTTTGACGACTTGCCTAGTTGACAAGGGGTACATAATGTATTTGAAAACTTGTCAGTAATAGGTAAAGAACAATGAGAGATAATTGAACGAAAAACTTGAGCATGAGGATGTCCTAAGCGTTGATGCCAAATGCTAGAAAAGCTTTGACAGCCGTGAAAGCGACTTTAGGGATAGACTTGAGCTGAGGAAGACGAATGGAGTACAAACCCTGTTCACTGGGACCCGTTAGGAGGGTTGTGCGTGTAGACTCGTCCTTCACAACAAAATAAGATGAGTGAAATTCAAAGAAAACATCATTATCCACACAAAATTTTTGAACGGACAAAAGGTTTTGTTTAAGGTCAGGAACATGAAGTATATTAGATAATTTAAAGGTTTTGTTAGGCGAGTAAATAGTTGAGGAGCCAATATGAAAAATTGGTAGTGGGTTACCGTCACCAATAAGTAAAGAATCATTACCAAAGTAGGCCTCCGAGTTGTCAATGCTAGATAAGTCTGGAGTGGCATGTCCATTGCATCCAGTGTCAGGCTTCCAAGTGAATCCTGATTGGGAGGCAACATCAGAGTGAGCAACAAAGTTGGCTTGTGGTGCTGCACGTGATTGGTTCGGTTGATTTGGACATTGAGATGGGAGATGACCAATGCCACAACGGTTACAGTGGCCATAGACTGTGTTCTGTGTTGACGCCCAAGAGAATTGACGAGTTCTAGTGTTGTCCTGATTGCGGTTATTTTGGCCACCACGAGAGTTACCACGGGAAGAACCACGAGAGCCACGGTTGCCTCTGTTGTTGTTAAAGGATCGAGACCCAAAGTAAGCTTGTGGTTGGGAAGAAGATGCAGGATGAAGTTGATATCCCAACTGAGAAGCCATGAGTTGAAGACTATGAAGTTGTTGCCGTAGAGAATCAATATTTGGCTGTGGTGGAGTTGGGACAGCAGCCGTAAGGGGCTGTTGTGAAGTTGTGGCAGCCGCAAACAAGGCGTGTGGCACCTGCTGATTGGTGGCCAAGATCTTTGTGATCATGTAGTCATGGTCACTCAGTAACCCGTGTAGTTCAGTAAAAGTAACAGGAGGGGAACGAGCCAATAAGTTGGCCTTGAGGCCATTAGATTCTTCACGAAGGCCGGTAACAGTTAACATGACCAGATCTTTGTCCTTCATCGGTTCTCCTATGTTGGCAAGGGCAGTAGCATACTCTTGAGCCCGGCCAAATAGGTAGCCGGTTTTTCATCACCCTTCATGGTGATTCGCAACGGTTGGCTTTTGAGAGTAAATTCATGAGAGGAGGAAACGGGTGCATAAGCGCGTTCAAGTGATAACCATACCTCACGAGAAGTGTGTCCTGAACATGCTGAAAAGATTCTTCAGAAACTGTGTTGACAATAAGCATACGGACATGAGCATCATTAGCAATCCATGGAGCATAACTCGGGTTAACAGTGGTGGTTGTTTCAGTTGTAACATCCTTTGATGGGCAAGGGATGGTACCATCCACATAACCGAGTAGGTTATGAGAGGCAAGGAAGGGTTCGACTATTTGTTTCCAGTAGCCATAGTTTGTAGGTTTTAGGTTGAAAGCAAACTTGTGAGAATTATGGATGGCTTTTTCCTGATTTGTAAAGGTTGTTATGGCAGCCATAATAATCGGCTTAGGTTTGTTAATCGATGCAGGAAGATGGCAGCCACAGGATTGGTAATCGGCTATTAAGATAGCAGCCACAGGATTGGTAATCGGCTGTTAGGTTGGTTAGGGTTGATAGCTGCAGCAGTGGAGAAAAAAAAAAGGAGAAGAAGAAGGCTGCGGCTGCTTTTAGGGTTTAGGGAATCCCAGAGCGTATAAGCTCTGATACCAAATCAACTTATCAAAGATAACGAATTGTTTATTGAATGAATAATGAGAAGATTACATCAGAATATATAGAACACCTAATTACACTTAGGTACCCTAGACAATACATAAATAATAATAACTTAGTCTAACATGTACTATCCAATTTTAAACATGCCTGGGTTAGAGTACACGAATAAGCATATGGGTCACGCTCGGGTTCATCGATTTGACCAGCCAGCCCAAAACCCATCAACCCCCCACGATTGCCACCCCAAACTTATACCTGACTTTTCACTGCAAACGAACCATATTTACTTGCAAAAATGCATAATATTTTGGACAAAAAAGGGTTATTTTTTAATTTAATTTCCACAATTTTGCATAATATTTTGAACAAAAAAGGTTTATTTTTTAATTTAATTTCCACAATTTTGCAAGAACAATGATTCAAAAGGTCAAATCTTTACAGTCAACGACTATTTGCAATTGCACAAAGCTAAAAGGAATTATAAAACACATAAAAACAACAAATTTTAGCAACCAGCATATCCAAATCTCAAAGATTGAATCTAATTACATATATGCATATTTCAATCCACCAAGAACCCTAATTCCCAAGTTAGAAAATTAACAAGATCTAAGGGCTTGATTGATTAATAATTATGTTAACCGATCATAAGAGCAGGAGTTGGTAACAGTTAAACGAAATAGAAATCACAATTTGCAGATTGTCAGAGTATATGATTGCAATTTGAAAAGGTAAAGTTTTTATAGAAAATGAACCTGATAAATGACGACAACAAGGAGAGCTATGAGGATGAAGAAGAACAGTAGCCATGTAAGTATCTCCCCCCATTTTTCTCTTCTTCTTCTTCCTGCTGTTGTTCTATATACAACACATAACCACGTTTGGATCTAAATTCTAAATTTACAAACCAAGTTTCATATGCTCTAAAACATTAAAGAATTGTTTTTTTTATCAATATATATATATATATACATATATATAAAAATAGTTAAATATAGAGAAATTAGATCTTAATAATCTGAACTTTGAAATTGATCCCAACTCACAAAATGTTTACCGATAGTCCTAACTTTAAAATATATTTTCCTTCACGGTCTCATACTAACTGAAAGTTTAACACAATTCGTTTTTTCTGATGTGGACCATCAAAACTTTGACGTATCCAAAACTAAGGGGGTGTTTGGTTACGGAATGTTTTGTAATCGAAATTGTAATTTGTATAAGAATTACAATTTGAAGGAATTGGATTTGGAATTTAAACATTCCAATTGGAATTGGAAATTGTTGGAATTCGGATCTCAATTTCATTTTTGTTGTGTTTGGTTAAATGAATTGGAATCCATCACCCCGGCACCCACAACCCCCGGTTCAGGTCGAAACGGTACTTGTCAAAAGGGGTTCGCGTTGAAATGGTTCGATCTGAAACAGTATGGATCGAAACGGTCCGATTCAAAACGGTATGGGGCAAAATGTTTCGCGCCAAAACGGTTCGCGTGGAATCGGTTCGGGTCGAAACTGTTCGATTCGAAACGGTACGGTCGAAACTGTTCGATTCGAAACGGTACGGTCGAAACGGTTCGATTCGATACGGTATGGGTCGAAACAGTTCGGATCGAAACCAGTTCGGGTCGAAGCCGTTCGGATCGAAACGGTACAAGTCGAAACGGTCGAAGATTCCAATGAATTTACTTTAATTCCTTCACATACAGGAAGGATTTTGAGTTCTTTTAGTTAATAGAATTTGAAGGAATTTTCTGCTTAATTTCAATTCCAATTCCTTTCTCAACCAAAATACATGAAGATTGGAATCGAGATTCCAATTCCATCAAATTCTGTGAACCAAGCATCTTAAGATATGAAATTCAGATTCCAGTTCCTTTAAATTCCATTGAATTCCTAAGAACCAAACGCCCGATCATCTTTTTACAAACATTTGAGTAGCACTTGTTAAAACATTTTCCAAATCATTTCATTTTTTATATAATTTTGAACGGTATCTCACTTTTTTATGATTCCAGCAAGAATGATACAAAAAGTATTCATTTTTAAGTTGTGTTTATCCTATGAAGCAATAATTTTTATCTTATCGTAACATCTTTATTGTTAATAGTTTATTAGTTTATAAAAACTCAATACAAAATAACTTCTAATCATTGCTAATAAGTCATAAAGCTTTACAACCAGATAAGCCACATATAATAATAATAATAATAATAATAATAATAATAATAACAAAAAACAACAATAATATATAATAATAATAATAATAATAATAATAATAATAATAAATAATATAATAATAATAATAATTAATAATAATAATAAAATAAATAATAATAATATAATAATAATAATAATAAAATAATAATAAATAATAACAATAATAATAATAATGCAAAGTAACAAAGTATGTTATAGTCCTGACAAGTTGGTCTAGTGGTTAGTCACTTGGTTTCTCTTTTTGAGGTCTCAAGTTCAACTCCTACTAGCATCAATTTGAAGGACATTGGTGGTGACAATGAAGTTTAGGACTAGACCTCCTTGGAGGTCGACAGTTCGAAACCGAGCCGAACCGGGTTTAAGCGCAGGGGCCTTTGGGCGGGCGGGTTTTCACCGTAACTGGTGGCTTGGTGGCTCGGGTATGCATACAACTCTGACCGTTATGAAAGAGGGAATGCATTTGCTCGATTGAAGGCATCCCAAATATTTATCCGATTATTTAGTTGGCCGTTAAAAAAAAAAGAAAACAAAGTATGCTGTAGTTAGCCAGTTATGACTATGACTATGTTTGATAGATTGTAGTAAGTTATAATAATAATAATAATGGTCATACTGTTTTAATAAGCACCATTGGGCCTTAAGTGACCCGAAAAAAGAATTATTCCCCTGAAAAACAAGAGCTCCACCATTTTTCTTGCTTAATTGATATTGTTACTTTGATTATTACTTATTAATCTGCCCCACATTCGTTTTCGATTTTTGTAACAAATAAAAATCATAAACACATACAGTATTTTAATTCGTGTTCTTTAATGTGAAAATAGTTATACATGGGAAAAAGAATTAAATAATCGAAGTGATTATGTTCACAAACATGATATATCCAATCTCAAAAGTTCAAGAGCATCCAACGAGATCTCGTTGTCGTTCGGAGTCAACGACTTCACTTTCTGCAAGGAAAAAAAAAGATCCCTGTTATTACTAGTACCAGGGTCGGTGTTACTGTTGCTATTATTATTAAATAAAATAAAAAAAATTTAAATAGAGAATCACACAATACCTCAACAAATTGGGCAGGATCATCAAGACTAGATGAACCTAGAACGATTTCTCTTCTTAATTTTGTTGTTAAGTGGTGACAAACCCGCAGCTGAAAAAAATCAAAGTGTCAAAACAAAAAACATTTTTTTTACAATATAAACTATTATTTCCAAAAAATTATAAGGTAGTTATTCTCACCTCTGATCTAGTTGCTCCACCAACAATAAAAACGAAAATACGATTACCCATCTTCTTCAACTCACGAGTCGTGTGACTCAGAACCGGGTCACTGCACAAAGCTCACTTCACTTTTAGTAACAATATAGGAAGAATAAAACAGATTTCTCATTATTAAATCTTATAAAATTTTAAAATATAAGAAAATGGTTACATGCAATGGTTTATTCATATCTCTTTAAATTAGAAAAATACAAACATTTTTTGTTTATATATAGAACCTACACATGTTCGCAAGTGATGTGTTATGTGTATGTTATATTACATACACATAGTTTACACATGTGTAGGTAAACGTTTAAAAATTAATAAAAAGAAATCTGATGAACATAACATGTTTTTTGTGTGCATAACATGTAAGAAGTGAAAATATTAAAAAAAAAATATGAGCCATAGATAAAAAAAAAAAACGATTTAGGTTTGTTCTTGTTCTTGTACTAACAAGTGTACCTGTCGTCAGAAGAACGTGGCCTAGCCCATGTTGATGGCCTGGATCTCACTGACTGACCGGGAGCATCATGTACACGGGCTGACCCGGAATATGAAGCCCCTTGATAAGTTGGACTTGGGTCATTCATGCATGGATATTCATTCATTGGAAGTTCATTTTTGCTAAGTTTTTCAATCAGCTCCTGAAAAGTTAACTTTTAATAAGGTTTTCAAAAATATTGTAAAACTTGTCTAATTTGTTTGGAAATTAGTTTGTCACACTGTACCTCAATCATGGGATGAAAGCGCGATAACTGCAAAGCTGATTCTTCACCGGGCCGATCTTTTCTAAGACCATGCTTCTTCTTCTAAATTCATAGTAAAAATAGAAGTCAACAGACAGTAGAACTAAAGGAGACAGTTTTGACCCACTTATATTGATATTTTGAGAGTTAGCTAAAAGGGAAGCGGGTCAAAAGTCATAAAAACAATATATTCCAAGATTAGTGATCAAGGTATGCTATAGTTTATTAATCATATTTAAAATGCTAAATATTATTAAATACAACAAAAGAAAAGACAAAAAGTATTTGTGAGACGATCGGTCCAGACCAGACTCATATTGACCCAAACCCATATGACACGCCCAATTCCCTTTACATAGAACCATGTATATACCTTAAGATGAAGTTTTACAGAGAGGGCACCCGCCGTCTTGGTTTCTGGTGCTGCCTCGAGAAATCTCATATTGTAAACAGCGTTCATATCGTCACGAGATAGGTTTGCTAACTAAAAAGTCAAGAAATATGAAATATATTTTATTATATTTTGATAAAAAACATAAATACACAATTTTGTTTAGTTTTATTGAAAACTAAGAAGTTAAAATGATGAAGAAAATGATTACCTCCATTAACTTTGTAAGTTTGTCACTCTCAAACTTCTCGGGACGAGTTGCTGCATAGATCATTAATAATCTCACCTTATATTCTTGTGGTATATCCTGCATGAATAGCCAACTTAACCAAACAAGAATTTGGACACATAAAAACACACAACACACATTCATAGCATTTTCCTACCATTTGTTCTTTAAGAAAGTTAATGACATCCTTGGTTCCTGCGTCGCCGAATACAAGATCCTGCTCTAGCTTCCCCACATTGTTAAGTCCTGTCTTGCGACGAATACCGTGAATCTTCGCAGCAATCTATTTCAAACAATATTTTGTGTCAGCTTGTATCAATATAAGTTGTTCCTTTTCCAAAGTAATAGCTAGCTAGTCATTCCCAAAACAATAACTTTTTGTGCAAGTAGGATGTTTAAGAAGGTCGATAGCTACTGGGGATCAGATCGGTAAAAAGCTCGAACGAGCCCAAACAAATTTCGTTTAGACTCGCGAGACTAAACGAGTACAAAAAAAAATTATATTATTTTTTACACATAAAATATACCTACTATTTAACATTGGCGAGCTTGCTCGTTTAAGCTATCGAAGTGAGCACAAGCCGAGCTTTTAGCTCGTTTAAAATTGTTCTCAGATTACCTCGAGCCGAGCCGAACTCGAGCTCTTGGATTTTACTTTCGAGCCGAGGTCGATCTCAATATAGTAGGCTTGAACCGGGCCAAGCTCGATCGAGCTTCATAAAAGCACGACGAGCTGAGCTCGAGCCTAGTTGGGCTCGGGCTTGGCTCAGCTCATTTACCCCTAGTTGTAGGTGTTTTTTTATGGAACTTCCTGTACTTCCAGGCAGTTCGCTACCTCCGTAAGTGAACTCGACAAACTCTATGGAGTTCGCTTGCCACCCAAGCAAACTTACTGTTGGTGATCTACTGCCCTATTTATAAATAAAACAAATAGATCACATGCATAGTGGGTCACGTGATCCTACTTTCCAACAACAAACTTCTAACGCATATTCTCTTTAAGACTATGGGGTATGGGGTGGGGGTTTGGGCGTGGGTTGGCGGGCAACGCCCAAGTCACCACCCCGGAGGGGCTTGGCTTATGGCGTGGCCCGTTGGGCGGTACTCTGGCACCCGGCGTTGGGCAGGGCTAGGTGGGTGAGGTGGCGGGTGGTGATTGGCGGGTCAACCTAGCCATTTTAAAATTTAAAAACAAACCGTTTGGCTTGGCCAAACGGCTAACCCGAGCAGTTATATATACAACCCCCCCCCCCCCCCCCCCCCCCCGCGCGCTAACCCAAACATCCCACCACCGCTATTCAACTTCGCTACCCACTATCGCCACCCGAAACCGACAACTTCAAACCGCTGATCATGGCCTCGTGGACAAACGAAGAAGAGCTTGCACTTGTCTCGTGCGTCGTCGACGCGATGAAGGCTCGCCAAGCCGGTGAAACCTGTTTCTGGCCGGAGGCTTTCACAAGCTTTCGGCATAACATCGGGAACGATCGGCACAACCTAAACGCTTGCCAACACAAGTGCCGCGACCTACGACCGAAACTTGAGCGGTTCAAGGCCTACTACCAAAGTGTACCGGGAGGGGACATAAGCCACGACGACCGGGTCGAGGTGGCCAACATCGAGTACCGGTCCAAGGAGAGGCGGGTGTTCGACAAGCTCGCCCTCTTCGAGATCTACTTAACGCTTTAGGGTTTTTTTTTTATATATGTATTGTTTAATAAGTAATTTTTTTTGTAATGTTTTAGGAATGTTTAATAAGTATTTTTTTTTGTATTGTTTTAGGATTGTTTAATAATATTTTAGGTTTTCTTAATTAAAATATTGTGTGTACTAAAAAAAAATCCACGTGGCCTAGCCAACGCCCCAAACCCCCGCCCCACCATACCCACCGTTGAGCCCATTCATGGGCGGGGCCCCTCCTTTTCCACGTGTCACCCAACCCCCCAAACCCCCGCCCCACCATACCCCACAGCCTAACGTCCACAGCCAACAAACTTGTTCTTCTCCTCCAGACCCGGGGCGCCGCGTTGTCATCAACCCACCACGCGTCAACTTCCGTGATACACCACCGCCACCACCTTTTATAACGCGTGAACTGGATAACGTGTTGCCATGATCACGCATGAAGAATTGAAGGTGCTGCACATGTTCGATGAAGGAGATGAGTGTGTGGTGAGTGATGGGCATTTCCACTAAAATCCATCACTAGTGATGGAACCAAGCTCGATAACATGGCGGAACTTGATTGGATGTTGTGAGTGATGGAAAACCATCACTAGTGGAGCTCCCCTACCCCCTTACAAGGGTAGCAAACTGTCTAGAAGTACAAGAAGTTTCAAAAAACACCTAGAAGTACCGGTCTCGATCCTAAACCACCTACTAAGTACTAATACAAAAATTCTCCCCAAAAAAAGCTGTCTTTGTTATCTATTTGTAAAATCTTAAAAACAAAAAGAATGATATTGTTGGGATTTATTCCAGACTTACATCAGCATGGAGGGATAACTTATCCTTTTGTTCACTATATTGTGGCAATGCTTGAACAAGCTTTTGCAAGTCACGAGTAGACAACACATCACCATCTCTACAGAAGGAAAAAAAAAATAAGTATTACAAATACCGATTTATGAACCATATAATGTTCGGTTTCACAGAAAGAATCAGTAAACATACCTTGAGCCTTGGTGCATCTGTGCAGCCTTATTCTTTGACATGAAATTTGTTATCTTGTCGTGTAACCGATCACTAGCCTGACAAAGGACCCTTGATCTATAAACCATATTATTGTAATTATATAAACTGAAGTAAAATGTTGTATAGAGTATAGACATACATCTGCTATGTGTGAATGCCGGAGCTCTAGCCATACTGGATCATGTTCCGCATCAAGAAGGACCTCTTTCCTTTCAAAACCACCTGATTCGATTGGGACCTAAGAAGTATAATAGCAAACGAACACAAACTTAGTCAGCGGTTCTTCTGAGCGGTGGAAATTTTGATCCATTTACTTGTGAATGGGTCGATTTGGGTTATCGTAAAGCTCAAATGAGTCAAATAGGTTGAAAGTTGAGCGACTGTATCTTAATGCATACAAAAGTTTTTGTAATCAAATATAACGCGTTAACTAATCATAATAAGAAAAAATAGAAATGGACATTAAGTGTTTACGGGTCATCTCAGTCTGACCGTACTAAAAAGTGACATGATGCAACCCGAACCCATTCTGACATGCTATGCAATGTGACTAACCTCATGAACATACTTATTCCCATCCATTTCTAGTAAATCGTGGCACATGGCATCATACGTCCATTCATGAATGATAGGCGCAATCTAAATCAGAAAGCAAATTAAAGATGAGAGGCTGCAGAAAGAAAACTAGAGTAAAATGCCATTTTCGTCTCTAAGGTTTGCCCACGTTTGCGACTCTCGTCCAATGGTTTGTTTTTTCGCATCCAGATCCATTTTCATCTGACTCATTAACTCCATCCATTTTTTACGTTAAGTCAGGGGCATTTTCGTCATTTTAGATATTTGTTTTGTTTATTTATAACAAAATGGCAAGATTAATGACGGAAATACCCTTGACTTTTCGTTAAAAAATGGATGGAGGTAACGAGACGGATGAAAATGGCAATATTTCAAACCTTTTGGATCAAAAAGAGATCAAACAAACCTTTGGACGAAAGTCGCAAAAGTGGCCAAACCTCAAGGATGAAATGACATTTTATTCAGAAAATTGAAACCACTATATATTCTTACTTTTTAGAAAAAAAAAATAAAGTTAACTTATTCAGAAAAATAACCTGGTCTATTGATCTATCTCCGATGAGCAACTCGCATGTTTCTGTCTGCGGAAAATTTTCGAGAGTGGTTTTATATTTCATAAGAATGTTCCAAACTGCAGCAGCAAGTTTTGTTGGGATCAGATCAGAAAATGTTGTCATTGTGGTATGGTCAAGGGATTTGGCAGCTCGGTAACGTACTAACGGGAACTCCTGTTAAGTAAAAGCTTATAGAAATATATTGGAAAATGTTAAAAAAAAAAAAAACAGAATTACCTACCGACATTGAAGCAAAAACGGTTGCAATTCGATTGGCCATTGCAGTTAGACATTCATCTCCTTTTTGGTAAATTCCTTCATCCCCATAAAGATCTTCCAAGGCCTTACCATGATCAGTGATGAAACACTGTGTGGAATAACTTTCACAAGTCAAAATCATGAAAATATATAAAATGGGAATTGTTTATTTAGCTTCATTACTAGATTAGTTAAGTTTAAGTGTGTGTTTCAGAGATATTGTTACAAGAAAAATGTTAAGGTTGTAACATCCGACCCCTAATACCAACCAGTATTGTTTGCTTTGCCCACTAGGAACACACATGTTTGTTTTTGGCTATGCAGTTATAGCGGTACAAAAACAAATAGCGGTCAAGGGTCGATGATAGATGCTAGCGAACAAAAAAAAACAGGCAACAGTATTTGAATTGAAATGATAGCACCAATTCGAGAAGGGGAAGTCTCCAATACAAACTGAGTTTGCTGATTAAAAACTTGAAATGATAAAAAGCAAAAGCATAGCCTGTTATATATACTAATAATAAAAGATAACTGCTCCATTAGAAACAAAAAGCTCCTCTAATGATCCACCTTCTAGCATGTTAATACTGGAAGATAATTGCTCCCTTAGAATTCTGAAGGCTCCTGGTCTGATCCACCTTCCAGCTTCTTTGGTTTCTTGAATGGGTCATAAATATAGCCGAAAATAGAATAAAAATGCTCCACATCAGCAGCTGATTTGGCACGATTGTTTCTCCTAGA
Source organism: Scalesia atractyloides (assembly GCA_947069175.1). Lineage (NCBI taxonomy): Eukaryota > Viridiplantae > Streptophyta > Magnoliopsida > Asterales > Asteraceae > Scalesia > Scalesia atractyloides. The sequence continues at coordinate 10,719,391 of CAMTDV010000016.1, read as the reverse complement.
ATACACTTTTAAGGGACGTGTATCATTACTTCCCTCCTGGTAAAACGCCTTGTCCTCAAGGCGAAAATCAGGGAATTGTTCCGCTAGCAAATCATAAGATTCCCAGGTAGCTTCTTCCAAGGGGCGATGACACCATGAGATTAGGAGTTCCAAGACTGGTTTACCAGCTTCGTTGACCCAGCGATGACTAATAATTGAATTGGGCTGTAGATCCACTTCCCAATCCTTAGTAATTGGTAAAGGGGCCACTGGTTGAGCAGAGAACGAACCACGAGCAGGCTTGAGCATGGATACATGGAAGACTGGGTGTACTCTGCGTTTAGCTAAACTCTTTTGGCGGTAAGGTTGGATTTTTAAAAATACGTAATCACCAACCTGAAATGATAGCTCACGTCACTTGGAATTAGCTTGGTTGCGCATTCGATCTTGAGCTTTTTGAAGATTGGTTTGTAGTAACTTCAACATATCATCCCTATCAACCAGTTGTTGCTCCAATATGGCATTCTTTGTTTCCCCCGCAACATATGGAGTAAGAGGAGGAGGTTCCCTACCATAGACGACTGAAAAAGGAGTTGTGCATGTAGACGTATGGTATCCGGTGTTGTAGGAGTATTCTGCCCAGGATAAATAATTACTCCATTTTGTCGGTTGCTCATGGGCAAAACAACGTAAGTACGCCTCTAAGCACCGATTTACAACCTCGGTTTGCCCGTCTGTTTGGGGGTGGTAACTGGTACTCAACTTTAGCTTAGTTTGGCTAAGACAGAATAGCTCTTGCCAAAAGTTGCTCAAAAAAATTACGTCCCGATCTGAAACGATTGATCGTGGGAACCCATGTAACCGCACAATCTCTTTACAAAATATAGACGCCACACCCTTAGCAGTGAAAGGATGTGACATGGGGATAAAGTGGCCATACTTACTTAGGCGATCAACCACAACAAGTATAGTATCAAACCTGTCAGACTTTGGCAAACCCACTATGAAGTCCATTGAAATGTCCTCCCAAACTTGCTTTGGAAGGGTAAAGGTTGCAGCAATCTTGCTGGGGCTAATGTCTCATACTTTTGTTGCTGGCAAACTAGACATTGCTGTACAAAAACTCGAATTTCTTGCTTCATTTTGGGCCAAAAATAATGAACAGATATTCGTTTAAATGTTTTCAAAAATCCCCCATGACCGGCCATTGGAGTGGAATGGGCTTCATGCAGAAGTTTATTTTTAAGGTCCAAAACATCAGGAACTACCACTCAATTTTTGAAAAATAATAACTGACCCACAATAGAATAACCTGGACATGAAGATGCTTCGGCTTCCAGCTGTTTCAGGATATTACTTGTATACGGATCATTTTTTAGACCTGCTTGAATGTCTATCATAATATCAGGACACAAAGAGACCACAAGAGTAAGGAAAGCACCGGAATGGGGTCGTCGAGACAAAGCATCCGCTCCTCTATTTTCCTTTCCAGCTCTATGACTGATGGAGAAATTGTAAGGCATTAGTTTGAGCAAAAGACGTTGTTCGATTGTGGTAATTCTTTGTTCCAACAGAAACTTCAGGGTATAGTGATCGGTGCGAATGAAAAAATGGTGACCCAAAAAGTAATGGTTCCATTTTTGTACCGCCAACACAATGCCAGTAGCTTACGATCATAGGCAGATTTTAGTCGGTTAGAAGGTGAAAATCCCTTGCTGAAATAGGCTATTGGTGGTCCTCCTGGGATAAAATAGCACCTACTCCTTCTGATGAAGCATCACACTCCACGGTGAAGGGCTTGGAAAAATCCGGTAGTCTAAGAATCGGAGTCGAATTCAAAGCTTGTTTTAGCTTATTGAAAGCTGTTAAGGCGTCGTTTGTCCACACGAACCCATCTTTCTTGGTGAGGGCTGTGAGCGGCCTGGCAATTAGACCGTAATTCCGAACGAACCTCCGGTAGTACCCCGTTAACCCGAGAAAACCGCGAACTTCTCGCACTGTAGTTGGAACTGGCCATGACTGAACTGCAAGGATCTTTTCCTGGTCAACTTGAACTCCAGCCAAAGTAATTACATGACCCAAGAAAACCACTCTCGACTGCCCAAAACAACATTTAGACAACTTAGCAAAAAACTGATGGCTGCAAAGTAACTCCAGGGCCTGTTCTAGATGGGATAGATGTTGTTCCATGTTGTGGCTGTATATTAAGATATCGTCAAAGAATACCAATATAAATTGGCGTAAATACGGACGAAATAAGTCATTCATCGCAACTTGAAATGTAGACGGGGCATTGGTTAAGCCGAAAGTCATAACCTTGAACTCATAATGCCCCAGAATGAGTTCTAAAAGTTGTCTTCATCACATCCTTTACATCCACCCTAATTTGATAATACCCAGAGCGTAAATCGAGTTTGGAGAATACTGTTGCTCCATGTAATTCATCCAAAAGCTCGTCGATATTGGGGATCGGATATTTATCGGCCACAATGATCTTGTTCAAAGCACGATAATCCACACACATTCGCCATGAATTATCTTTCTTCTTTACTAGTAGAACGGGGCTTGAAAAGGGGCTGGTACTGGGTTGAATAATCCCGAAGCGAGCAGTATTTCAACTTGTTTTTCTATCTCTGTCTTTTGGGAATAAGGATAACGATAAGGGCGAAGGTTGAGTGGGGCTGAATTCGTTAGCAGGGGAATTGAATGTGATGTCGAGCGAAAAGGAAGTAAATCAGTTGGTTCCTCGAACACCCGCTGATACCTAGAAATTAAGGGTTGCAAGTGTGAGGGTATGTCAGGTGCAGATTCGGAGTCCACAGCCAAGTGTTGGAAAGAAGCGGACCTTTGGGGGCCAGAAGAGATACCCTGAAGCTTGTATCTTTTACCATCAATGTTAAAAATCATAAACATTTCATTCCAATTGGCTTGAACGGTATTAAGAGTGGCTAACCATTGAATACCCAAAACCAAATCAGCCCCTCCTATAGAGAAAGGGTAGAAATTTTGAACAATTTTGAGGTCGGATACTTGTAATTAGACATCCTTGCAAACCTGTTTACAACAAATAATATCCCCATTTCCGATTTGGACACCGAAAGGTGTAATATGTTGGCTGGTAAGTTTCAATTCGCTTACAAGAACATCAGAAATAAAGTTATGAGTCGATCCACCATCAACCAAAATAAGTACCTCGGTTGTATTAAGCATACCGTGTACCTTCATAGTAGTTGGGTGTGAATTTCCTAGAATAGCATGAAGGCTGATCTCGGCAACATCATCCGAGTTACTATCAATGTTACTTGCTTAAGTGTATAGTTGTTCTTCAGATATATCCTCAACCTCCAACACTTTGAACGTACCGGTTTTACATCGGTGTCCATGCCCGTATTTATCCCCACAACGAAAACATTCCCCCGTAAGAACCGGGCCTGTTTTTCGGTATCCGATATTTGAGGGGGTGGTTTCGATGGACCTGTAACCGTAGTTGCATTGACCTTGTTATCAAGGAATGAAGGTTTGGTATGAACAGCTCCAGTGGATCCTTTTACTGTTCGCACATGCCCCAATTTTGATTCAAACTCTACCGCCAAACTCATCGAGTTATAAACGGTTCGAGGTTTGTGAATTCGAACATCAGCCTTTAATTCATCCTTGAGCCCATTTAGGAACACCCCCAACAAGCAATGATCAGGCCAACTTGACACCCGTGCTGATCGTTTTGCAAATTCCTGTTGATACTCCTGGATAGTGCCTGTTTGTTTGATGCTACAAAGATGCTCATCCGGGTTTTGGAACTCAGCCGGACCAAAGTTCTTTTGTAGGGTGTGTACCAACTCCTCCCAACAGACCAACAACTGATCGGATGATAACCATGAGTATAGATCTAATGCATCCCCTTCCAGGTGCATTGCTGCCACGTCGACCTTGTCTTCATCAGGAGTATCATAATACTTGAAATATTTCTCTGCTTTGAGAATCCAACCTCTTGGGTCACCGTCGCTGTATGTTGGCAAAAGAATTTTCGTAGAAGGACGGTACTGGTTGTTCCTCCACAATGTGTCTCCTTCATCAAAACGTCCGGATCCACTGTGACATTTACCTTGAGATTTTGATTGAGCTTTAAGTGTTGCGACGTCATCTTTGAGGCTTTCAATTGATTCCAAACGAGATGTGATGGCGGCTAATTGAGTGGCTATCGGGTCAGGTGGGTTACCGCCGCTGTCACTGGAACTATTCCAGGTTTGCACCATGTTTTCGATTTCCCGGCAATGGAACCAAAATGATAGATGCTAGCGAACAAAAAAAAAACAGGCAACAGTATTTGAATTGAAATGATAGCCCCAATTCGAGAAGGGGAAGTCTCCAATACAAACTGAGTTTGCTGATTAAAAACTTGAAATGATAAAAAGCAAAAGCATAGCCTGTTATATATACTAATAATAAAAGATAACTGCTCCATTAGAAAACAAAAAGCTCCTCTAATGATCCACCTTCCAGCATGTTAATACTAGAAGATAATTGCTCCCTTAGAATTCTGAAGGCTCCTGGTCTGATCCACCTTCTAGCTTCTTTGGTTTATTGAATGGGTCATAAATATAGCCGAAAACAGAATAAAAATGCTCCACATCAGCAGCTGATTTGGCACGATTGTTTCTCCTAGAATACACTTTTAAGGGACGTGTATGAGTCGATATTTGAGATATATGTTATCGCGGTGAGATATCTATATATTATGCAGAATATATATATACACATATATAAAACGTATAACATATATAATATTAATAGTAATATCAAAAGTTAAAACTCAAAAGTGCCAATATTTGAAACATGGTCTAATCGTAAGCCATGAAATCTTCCTCCAAGTCCACATCAACCAAGACATCCAGTCATCCAATATAACGTCCAATATCGGTCAAATATCGGTTAATAGCGGTCGATAGCGCCGATAATAGCGGTTCTGCTATTCTGGACCGCTGTTTGACACCGCAATTTTGGAAGAGCCCAATAACTGCTATCTCACGGCTATTGACTGCTTAAGTTTTTGGTTAGATGGATCAAATCACGCTTAAATGGGGAGTTCTCCTCTTATCCACAATTAATACGCTCAAAACCCTTATATCCGGTCGATGTGGATTTGCCTAAGGTGTTATATAGGCAATCACAATGACAAATAATGAAGTAAAACACAGATTTTTAAATAATAAAAGCAGTTTGTATAATCAACATCATATACCTGGCTATCAATGACGGTGTACTCCAAGTTCATCTGTAAACGCCCCCTAAGAAGTTAATATGATGACATATTTGTGTATATTATTCGAAAACAACTAAAAGAAAATAAATTAACCTCCTTCATGGCACGAAAGCGGGATCTTATGGTTGGCTCCCTTTTGATGTAAGCAATCAATTCTTTAGGAACAGTTGAACTAAAGAAGATGTAAGCCCTGAAACCAAGGAGAAAGATGATCAACTGTAACATGAAAAAATATATATATTTGATTATTAACGTACTCTCTATACAGCGGCGTCTTTCCAGCCATGTCGGATAATAGGATGACAACACTGCAAAAAGAAGCATGACATAAGGAGCTAAACATACTTGCATATCAGTTAATCATGTTATAAAACTAATAATAAAAATAATAATATTTACTTTTCTTTTGTTGGCTGGATGAAATATACTGCATCCATTTTTGGTAACGGCTGTCTTCGCTTGTTTAGGTCTTCAACCACTGCAGAAAATCATGAACTTGTTCACTTGTACATAATACAAAGGTGCATACTCAACAAAAAAACCGCAAAAATATCCCCTCTAATATAATCCGGTTTTCTGAAAAAAAAAATGTCATATAACATTTTTGCATGCTCAAAAAAGAAATAGGACCGTCTTTAAAAACGTGTTATGTAACTAAAAAGGACCCGGTTTGGGTTATTATATAACGAATGGCCACATTTTATGAGACTGGTGTTTGTATCTTACATGAAACTCCTTCGTTGGTTAATTCAGCCATCTTGCAAGGGTGTGACATAATTTTAACGGTAAATTTGTCCATTATGAGTACCTAAAAAGGTGGACGACGTTAAAAAAGATACTAACCAAATAAATACATGTTATCCTTGATCAAAAAGTTTGTTAAATGAACACATAATTATGGCTACTGAACCATGAAAATTATACCTTCCAATTTGATTTTGAGTCGGGTCTTTTTGCTGATCTAATCATTTCATATAATAATCCTGTGCAATGTATGAAAATATAAAAAACTAATGAGCAGAGTAACAGAACATATGCAAATAACAGAACATAGGCATTATATTTAAATGAAATAATAATATTTATAATCAGTATAAATATTTTTTTTCTAAGTAAAATGTTATGCTTATATATTTTGTAGATATTGTGTTGACTGGGATTATTTATATACTTTGGAGGAAGGCTTCGATTCTTTGACTTCTTTCTATCCTGTTCATCATCCATTTTTTATTTCTAGATTAATTGGCTGTTTTCTTTGTACTTGTTACAAACAGCTGTCTTAGACTTTTCTTTGCTTTTTAGTTTATTTACTTTTTCATAAAAATATAATTATTTACTAGTCCATCTCAAATTCAACTTTTCTCCAAAACAGCATATGGTATATGAAATTTGCAACAACTGATGAGACTTATTTTTATTCTTTCTTTATTTCTGGTAGCTCGGAACCGTAAATTGCTCACAAGTTGTGGTCTATTTGATCCACTGGCTAAATCCACTGAATCCTCTTGAGTTGCCATTGTGATTCCGATCGTCACCCGTGTGTCGCATTCGCAGTCCCTCGTTGATTCTTTTCATTGTTAGCCAATCTAGACCAAATAATGTGCAAGCAAACTATTATGTTAAGTGGTTACACTACACCTCTTTGTTTTCTATTTTAGCCTATGGCCTACACAATCTAGATTGTGGGGTCATGCACTCATGCCATCCACGACCATCTCTCTTCCACATCAGCGCCACATCATTTTCCCTGGTCTTTCCCTTCCCGATGGGCTGTGTTCCCACTCGGCTTAAATGCCAAATCACCCTACCTTCCCTGAAGATGATTTATTTATGGCAACAATGAAAACCCGTTATCATAGAACTCATGGAGCCAACAGGATAAGGTAAATCGTAGCTTACGCTAAACAGGTGGCCTTTTAAAAGGTCACGATAGGAAACAAGTAGAAGCAAGATCAACTATTCTCGATTTAACTAACCATTTCGACCCGTTTGAACCTCCCCCATAAGGCAAACTAAATTTAAAAATATAAGCATACATGAACATAGATAGACAACAGAAACATAGGAGTGAAGAAGTTGTATAGGTCGAAAAACTCACGATGACGAGTAGTTTCTTTGAAGTTTTTATGATCGTTGCCTCCTTGGGAAGACGTATCCGAATCCAACTCGACATGTTTGAATTGATAGAAGAATTCAAAGAGTTTGGTGAAAGAAATAATAAGAGAATGCGTGGAGGAGTATGTATATATTGGGGTGGAAATGGCTGACCAGTGGGCAACCCGACCAGAAATTTCTTAAATATTCTTCCTTTTGAATAACGGTCATAGTTGTTTGATACGACATATTTATTATAACGTGTACTTTGGTTTTTTTTTTACTTTTTTTAAGAAAGAGTATGGTTTAACTTTTATTAAAACATCTAGGTAGCATTTGATATGCAGCAATGAAAGCGGAATGAAATGGATCACTGTGAGGGAATGAGAAAAGAGTGTTTGGTGGGTCGATGGAATGAAATCGCTCAATCCAAAATGCATTCATTCCCTCAAAATCATTTCATCCGTCCCCCTGTTTTTTTCATTTCATTCCCTCTTCACCCTTCATTAAAACACCACAACCTACCACGTTGCCACCACCCACCACCACCGTCATCCATGGCCGTCACCCACCTCCCCTGCGCCACCTACCGCCGCCACCCACCGTCATCGCTACCACCTCCAATCACTGCCACCACCCACCTTCGATCATTGTCGTTGCCATCTCCGATCACCGCCGTCGTCGCCACCCGCCTCCGCCACCGCTATCAACCGCCACCGTCACCACCGCTACCACCTCCGACCATCGCCACGCCGCCTCCCACTACCGCCGTCACGCAACACCACCACCGTTGTCACCACCCGCCGTCGTCTCCAACCACCACCACCGCCAACCATCGCCACCGCTACAACTGCCACCTATCACCACCCACCATCACCGCCCATCATTGACTATCGCCATCCAATTTTATGCCTTCGTCTTTTCTCGCATACCAAACAACAAAAGGTAAAGGTTCATTCCATTCTCACATGGTAACCAAACAAGACATGAAATGATAATGATCAATTCCATTACATCATCCATTCCATTACCTCGTCCATTTCATTCCTCCGTCCATTCCATACCCCATACCAAACAGACCCTAGGGTTAGAGTTTCGGTATAAATGAGTTTTGACATACAAGTTGGCTTAATTTGAGAAGAGAAGGAACTTTTTTTTCTCATTTTGTTAAGCACAATAATTATAATTACTCTAGTACTCTTCTAGAGTAAATTCATGATTTTTTTTTATTTTTTATATTTTGTAATTAAATACCAAAGTTAAGTATATAGAAAAAAAAGAAAAAAAAAGCTTACTTAACTTTCTATATATATGTCCATTTTGTATATTATGGCTTATTTGTGTTTGATCCTTGCCCAAAATATTTATATAAGGGTATTTTTTATATAAATGGTTTGTTTTACACAAGTGGGTGATTATTATAAATAAAAAAAGTTAAGTTTACGCAAACACTTTTACCGTAATTTTAAACACAATATGTTTTTTTTACCATAACTTCTCTGTACATATCTTTATTGTTAATAGTTGATAAAAATGATGTCATACAATAAAAGAAAAGTAAATTACGCGTAGAGACGTGGTTATAAAATTATGAATATCTCTAAATATGGTCAATATTTGTTGCCATTCTAGAAGTTGATTGGTGGTTTGCAAAAAGAAATAAAAAACTATTAGCTAACAACGATAGTTGCCCCAAATCTTGCAACATCAATGTTTGCCCCTCTGATAAATACAATATTTGGATGTATATAATGATAACTAGAAATAAATACTATAAAACCAATTAAATTAACAAAATACAGTAAACGTGTTCTCTGGCATAAATAAAACCAACAAAACTAAAAGAAAAAAGTTGTATAAAAACAATGACCAAACAATATTTTACAAACAAGAAAAACTTACCATCTACATGGACAACTGAATCTTAGGATGATGCTTCTTGTTGATGATGTACAAAGTCAACAAACTAAAAGGAAGCCGATAATGAATATCGAAAAACTTAAGCCAAAAATGCAAAAAATTTGTTGCCAAGACAACTTTTTTCTCACAAAATGCTTCAAGTAGGATGGGCACAAAAGGGTAATCACCATCCGTGCTGGTGCTGCCCAGCGGCTGGGTGTCTGAGCCGTGAGAATTATGGTTCTCGGGGACAAGTGGCGGCTGGCCCGAATTACTGGAAGAGCCGCCAGGGTTTGACTTTGACCCATTTCCGTTAGGAGCGTCCTCGGTACCTTCTCTATCATCTTTTGGTTCGCTAGAGCCGCCGCCCCACCACTGCCGCCGTCATCGCCGCCAGGTTTTGGGATTCCGGGAACTAGATCTTCCCGAGCTTCTACACCAACCCGTCTCAGGTGTAACTGTCACCATGTTTATCACAAGTTTGAGAAACCTTTGTTAAATCATCTAATCCTATTGGTATAATACGAAGGAAAATGCCACTATCGTCCCCGAGGTTTGGCCAGTTTTGCAACTTTCGTCCAAAGGTTTGTTTCTCCGCATCTGGATCCAAAAGGTTTGAAATCTTGCCATTTTCATCCGACTCGTTCACTCCATCATTTTTCTCCGTTAAGTCAGGGGTATTTTCGTCTTTTTGCTAACTTAAAAGGCCATTCGGTCTTTTTCACTTTATGTTTACCAAATACCCGTGAAAAAGGCCGAATTGCCTTTTAAGTTAGCAAAAAAGACAGGAATACCCCTGACTTAACGGAGAAAAATAGATGGAGTTAACAAGCCAGACGACTATGGCAAGAATTTAAACCTTTGGATCTAGATGTGGAAAAACAAACCTTTGAACGAAAGTCGCAAAAGTGGTCAAACCTCAGGGACGAAAATGAAATTCTACTCTAATTAAAATTAATAATTATACAACTTATGTACCTTAAGATGGAGATTAATTTCATCCGGGCGCGAAAGAAATGGAAAATCGCCACCACTTTTAATGTATGCTTTTCTTGCACCAGGAAACTTTTCACTAACTTCATCTTTGAGTTGTTGAGGAATTGCACATTTGTCATTTGTCTTAAAAAGAAAAAAAAATAAATATATGAATAACATAAGTGCATTTGTACTGAAAATGCATATTATTATGAATTTTTCGAAGCATACATCGATTATAGTGATCATAGAATTGAAAGCAAGAGCGGTCCAATCGATGCATCATCGCTCGTTAAAGTCAATCTTGAAGCCAAATCCTCCCTTGAGAGGGTCTCAACCTGCATGTTTTGCACTTTTCAGCTCCAACGGGGTGGAGGGTAAAATAAGGATAATAATAACTTGAGTAAAGTAAACGGATGGTCCCTATGGTTTACTAAAATTTTGGATTTGGTCCCTAGCTTTCCAAAAGTACATGGATGGTCCTTGTGGTTTACTAAATTTTGGATTTGGTCCCTAGCTTTCCAAAAGTACATGGATGGTCCCTGTGGTTTACTAAAATTTTGGATTTGGTCCCTAGCTTTCCAAAAGTACACGGATGGTCCCTGTGGTTTGCACTTTGTAACGTACTTAGTCCCCAGCCAACAAATCTAAAGACTTAGCATAAATGCGTTACAAAGTGCAAACAACAAGGACCACCCATGTACTTTTGGAAAAATTTGGGGACTAAATGCATTACGAAATGCAAACCACAGGACCATCTGTGTACTTTTGGAAAGCAAGGAACGAAATCCAAAATTTTGGTAAACCATAGGGACCACCCATGTACTTTTGGTAAAAGCTGGGGACTAAATCCGTTACGAAATGCAAATCACAGGACCATCTGTGTACTTCTGGAAAGCTAGGGACTAATTTCAAAATTTTGGTAAACCACAGGGACCATCCGTGTACTTTAATAACTTTCTTGTATTGTGGCCTCGTTAACCTATTACCTATAAATGGGTTGGTTTTCGTAATGTTTTATCTTTAACGTGTTGAGCTAAAAGATATAATAGAAAAGATACAAGTTAAATGGGTCAAATTGGTCGAACATATGTCTTATTGTAATCATAAAACCACCAAAAACTGATTTATTACAGTGAATGTTTAATCAAATTTAACACATTAATTACTTAGAAACCAAGAAACATAATGACAAAACACTCACCTTCACTCTTTTACTTGGTGATACCGATAACTGTATTGGTCGTAATAGGTGACCTTGTTTAAAAAGATAACTATAGAAAACAAAAGGCCATTTTGCAGCTACAAACTATTAGAAGAGAGTTAATTATTCTCACCTGTGCAACAACGAAGTCAACAGAATCAGCAATAAATGGTTCATGTGGACCACTCGGTATTCCTGTTAAGACGTATCGTTTCAGCAAAAAAGAAGGGGTCCAACTAACACTGCAACATGAAGAGCAGAGATGGAAACACAAGTTAGTATTTCTTTTAGGGCTGCACACGAACCAAACGAATTTGTTTGTTAAGGAAATATATGTGTCCACGAACTGTTCATGAACACCTACCGAACGATAATTATGTTCGTGTTCGTTCGTTAAGGAATGAACGTGTTTCGTGTTGCTTGTTAATTTTAAGTAACGAACACGAATAATGTTCATGAACATAAATGAACACAAACAAGCGTTCATGAACATAATATATAATACACCAATACTTATTAAATATGTTATTTGTCGGAATTTCAAAGTATTTAAATAAAATATAAATATTGAAAACACTATTGAGCTATCGAACGTTCACGAACATAAATGAATGAATGCGGCCTCTGTTCCTGTTCATTCATTAACTAAATGAACGAAATCTCTTGTTCACAAACTGTTCACTGAACGTTAGTTCATTTGCAGCACTAATTTCTTTTACACTTCAAACATCTTTGTTTGGGGCAGTGAAACGGGTGGAACGGTAACGGCTCAAAGTGGTTCGGTTTTAGCAGGTGCAGAAACTTTTATTAACCATTATTTTTATAAACTACTAAAAATATTACACTACCCATGACTTTGGAGTTTTGACCAGGTTTGACTGGTATTATTTTTGTGAAGTCTTGTAGATAATATGGGTACATACACGGGAGCCCAAGGCATGGCAGCTGCAAAATATTTTGTCTCCAAAAACGCGTTCGAGAGTACCAATGACTTTACTCGTCTTGGTCGGTGTTGTGCGAAGAGTAGTGCTAAGAATCCCCCTAGAGAAGTACCGTAAAGATGTATCTGTTACAAAAAAGACTCATTTAACATATTATATCGAAAAGACTCATGCTAAGATAATAATAATAACAGCAAACTTCAAACAGTATGGTGGAAGAACTAGGTGGATTTATATAGTGAGTCGTATCTTACATGGTGGACATCGATAACATCCAAAAACTTCTCAAATGCTTGAACCCACTCTTGGCTATTCCATACGCGGGGAATATCAACGGAAATCACTCGATAACCCTGAGAAAAAAAAAAGAAAAAACTCAACAAATTTGCTAATTTAAGTAATAAGTGTTGATACAATTGTTCATGAGAAACACCTGTGATAGGCTTTTGTTTTGAATTACCATGTGTACCAAAAACATTATTATACACCCATAAAATTCACTTTATTTTGAAGAAATTCTTCAACGGAAAGCATACTTATTAAAGGCGCTAAGCGCACCCAAGGCACATATGCCTCGCTTGGGATCTAGGCGCAAAAAAAAGTGAGGGTCTGATAAGAAAAACGCGCAATGAAACAAAAAATAAAAAAATATATTATGTATCAGAAAAATAATACTATTCTTCAGATAAAATAAACAAAAGCTATTATATAACATTTAATATAATCTATTTAGTACCAAAAGTTCTAAAATATTAGGGTATAAAAGTAGGTTTCCTTAGATAAAAGTAGAAATCTGGCTGGAATCTTGCCAGAATTTAAAGAATTTGGCCGGAAACACTCCGGAATCTAAGAATCTCGTTGGAATATGCGCCTGAACCATCACTTGGAGAATTTAAGCGCAAGCCTTTCCTCGCTTGGAAAATGGCCCTAGGCGCAAGAGGCGATGGCTTTTAACAACTATGATGGAAAGGTAGTCACTTGGACCTCACCTTCATTGAGAGTGCCATGATTTGTTTATAGTACACATCAGCTGTACCAGCGGTGCCCGGAAGACATATCAGTGGAGGCACTACTTTAGGACCAAAATCATAATATCTCCATTGCTTCGTGCCAATCTGTAAATCAAGGTAAATTATAAGTTCTACTAAATGGGAAATTCAAACTGTATTACGAGGGCCTCACCAACAAATGTAAAAGATAAAAAAAAAAATTCAGTCCCAAATCCTAACTTTAGGTTATAGAACAAAAGTGACTAATCCACAAAATGATCAATTTCAAAAACATAAGAATGCTCAGCCAACTAAATGCTCTTCATCACAGCTTAATAAGTTGATCCACCATCAAGATAATAAGTGAGACAATCCAATTGTTTGAGCATTTAAGTGAAACCTATTATTTCCCCAAATATAAGATTGATAATGTGTCACAGATTTTGATCTAAACCTAATACAAAATGTTATAATTACAGCTCATCTTATAAGCTTTATCATCTATAACCAATTCAAATATCCAAATTAGCCCATTTGATATACAAATTTCAAAACTTTATCACACCCACATGAAATCAGATTCACTGAGACAAATCATCGAACAGTTGGTACTCAACAACAACTGAACATATTATTCGATACCCAACTGAAACAGTTATTGAACAAATTGAATTATTGAAAGATCGAAAGGATTGATAATCAAAAAAACTTACAGGGATCTTGTGAAGAGGGACTTGCGACTTGAAGTAGATGTAATCACCAGGTGCAGAAAAGCCGCCTTTCATTGCTGCTGATTTTGATGATGATCGTTACTAAATTTGCAGCCCATTAACGAAGATTCAAGTGAAGATTTGTTCGGAGAATCTTGTGGGTTCCTCTCGTTTTCTTTGTTACATGATTGAAGGAAAAGATAAACCACGTGATTGGGGCCCCGAATATGAATACATCGTGCAGGCTGACAGATAAGAGTTCAACCTAATTGTACATTTTATTTTTCTTGTAGCAAGTAAATTACTCTTTCTTGAGTTTTGATATCATTATGCTAGGTTACTATTTGTGTATTACACGGGTGATCAAACAAAATAGCTTTGTTACTGTCGTTGACAAAAAAAATTAGTTTATACATGCTTAAGTACTAACACAAAAATCAGAGTACACCAAATAATTGAAATACATAAATATGCAATAATCACAACTTGTTGAAGATCTCTTTATAAACTACATTAGTTGTTTTATCTGTAAGTTTGTCTCGTTGTCAAGTATTAGTAGTTTGACTCCATCTCGTGTTTTTACCCTTGATAAATCGACATACAATTGACCATGAGAGAAAACATGTTGTTTCAAGTACAAATCAACCCTATAAAATGATTGCCCTTGGATTTTGTTAATTTTCATTGCGAAATATACCGCCAGTGGAAATTGCCTCATTTGAAAAGCGAAAGAAATCTTTTTTTGTCCGAATGAATTAAATAAATTCTAGGTAGATATGTGTGAGTGCCAATATTATCAATTTATTATAAAAAACAAACATAAAAATATAATATTAATTTCTTAATAAGTTCTAAGAAATCCATTGTGTAAGTGCAACTTATAACTTTTTGAGTAAATTCATAATAAAAAGAATGTTTTTAAATTAAAATTTCAATATGTAGCTAGAATATTAATAAGTCATCCATCATAAGTGATGAAAATCTACTAATGTTGCAGTTGAATCAAGTGCAACTACATCTACAGGTGAGGTCATAACCTCTTTCATATGGGTGTCTTTTTTTCCAAACACATTCTCAATTATATCCTTGATACATAAGTAACATGTTAATTATATTATAATTACAAAAATAGTCTAAGTCTTTGAATAAAATCTACTTAAAAATTGTATGTATTAAAATAGATTGGGCAGTTTACAACCTTTTAGAGTTTAGAACCATTTGACTCATTCCCTTTTATCTTATTTTTCTTTTTCTGATTTTACTCATTTGCATAATAAAAACATCAAATAAAACCAAAATTGACCTATAAGTAAATCACACATCAAAACATCTTCCAACAAAATCACAACATCATCAACTCCAGCGTCATCACCGCCATCATCATCTATTCCATATGCAAACCTTCCAAGCCCATAGTGTCAATGAATACTTAGAACTAAAGAAAAAGCAGGCCAAAAGAATGGTTCTGGAAAAAACCAAGTGAAAGATGACAAACAGAATCTACAGATTCTATCAGAAGAATACAAAAAGGTAGAAGCTCTACGAGGCTATGCCAACATGATCTGCAGAAATCTATCACATGAAATCATAACTGATGCAGATATTAAAAAGCTGCCCAGAGAAGATTATCAAAATCACATCATGGAGAAGAAGCCATATGATGTTAATAAGGAACATTTTGTAGGGTGGTCAACTGAATCCTTGTTAAATGAAATAGCGAGGATTGAAAAGTTGAAGCTATTCCCAGATATCAGTCCTTCACCCCCAAACTGGAAAGATGGCAAAAGCCAAATGACAAGAGGGCTTTGAAGACGAGGAAAATGAAGGAAGAACTGGTTGCTGCAAAAATGGGCACCATGAAGACAGTGGCAAAATGGAATGAGTCAACAACCCTTGAAAGCTACAAATAGTTAGAGATTAACAGAGAAAGGGATCCCTCATTATCAAGAAAGCCAACGTATGAGCAACTAGACTTCCCCATCAAAACTTTGATTGACCTTCTGAGTTCCCATCAACAAGAAACATATCAAGACTTGCAAGAGAATTTCTAAAGAGAAAATTTGAAAAGAAAAGGAAATCAGGAAAGATGTTCTAGTTAGCACAATTATGGGATGTAACACCCGTAAATTTTCGTCCAATTGTGCGACGACATGTGTCCCGAATTTCCAACTAAAGAAAGGGAATTTATCGTTCAACTATGTAACGATACATGTCCAATACTCCAATTAATCCCGACTATGTTGAAGATTGGTAGTGGAGGGACGAATTATGTCAACATGTCAATTTATTTGACCTTTGAGTGACTCTTACGGACTGTAAGCCTTATGTGCTTACGGACCGTAAGTAATGATTATTAGGTTCATTGGTAAGCGGTTATCGTCCGCAAGTCTTTGAGTCTTACGGTCCAAATAAATTCAAATATGTGGGGGCCTAAAGGGCTTACAGATCGTAAGCCCAGGACCCTTACGGTTCGTAAGGGACCATGCTGGAAGACTTATGCTTGCTCTCCAAGGATTTTTCCAAATTGAGACACCTAGCTCGATTTTGCCACTCTCTTTCTGGTTTTTACACATCATTAGACATGTGTTATCATCCTAGAACATGTGCCAACACTTGCCATCATCCTAGGAGCTTGAATCAACTATAAATTGCTCCACAATCTCACACTTTCAACTTACTCATTCACATTCTTTCTCTTTATCTTCTTGGAGCTTGTTTCCATACTTTGGAAGCCTTCATCTGAGTTCTAAAAGTGTTCTTCAATACTAGTAAGTGTTCTTCTTAGTCTATTTCATTTTAGTAGGCTAGTTATTAGCCAAAAGTCAAACAGTTTGACTTTCTGTTTGACTTTCGGTTATGACTATTATGGTCAAGCCAATGTTCGATTTGAACATGGCTACGTGATCGTAATAATAGGGTAATAATCCTCTGAGATTATACCTTCTAAAGATCACGTTAAGTAGGCGAAATGATGAGTCGACTTTATATTAAATAAAGGTCAAAATACGTAAACTTTTCAAATTGCGCTAATTAAATTTCTAACTATTTAAACTTTAAGTTTTAACATCATATCAATTTATAAAACATATTAGGACATGTCTAAACATGTCCAACTCATCATTTCTTGTTTAGAGCTCAATTCTATATCGAAAGTCATGCAGTTTGACTTTCTGCTTTGACTTTCGATTCTGACCCGTTTGGTCAACGTTAAGATCTGTTTTAAACCTTTTTTGAGACCATATTATTGTTGACTTGTTGAGTATAACTCTTTGAAGTTATATCACTTGGTCATTGCGTTTGATGGGTTAAATGACAAGCCTTGATAACATTGTTAAAAAATGACCACAATGTCCTTATGCGGTCAAAACGGTTAATAAAATGATTTCAATCTAAACCAAGTTATGAACAGACTTTTGAACATAATATATATAACCTAAAGATATATTTTAATACTTAGACTTTTCATAAGTCCATCCGACCTTCCGAACCCTCCTTTACGCGCATAACTAGTATGCGAACCCAGTTCGCATAAACTAGGCTAACGGTCAAAACCTTTCTAACAAAATTTAGTCCTATAACCTTTATCGAATGAGTCATTGCACTCGGATAGGTGTAAACCACATTCTATCTGTCACACCCCAACCCGCAGCGGAATAAAAGTCGCGGCATAATTGGGTTATCACCAAAGCTCATGATATTTACTAAGATGTTTCATATTTATTAAATTCAAATTACAACTTAAATATCCAAAACAAAATTCATACAATTACAAGAAAAATGAAACTATATAATTATTCCAAAGCTTAAACTTGTTTATTCTTCTAGGCCTTCCTATGTGTTTCTTGTCTCAGCTGGATCACCTGTATAGTAAAACAGGGGAGATTTTGGGTCAACAAAAGTTGGCGAGTGAACCTTGATAAAACATTATTACTAATTTCTTGTTTTATTTAATAAGGAAAATTTGTGCAATAATCACATGTGAGCAATATAGATAAACAATCACAAACCACTTTGAATGAGTATATGACATGAATGATGATGTATGTGAGATCAAGGCTCAATCAAACGGAGCCGATCTAATGAGGCTCCTGATGCTCAACCTGTATCCCACGGGGAACTGATGGGCCTAATGAAATGCCTGCACTGAAAATGATAAATCCAATCTACATATAATTCACACAACAATTGATACACATTTGATACACATTTGACCACGGATATGATGTATGCACAAGTGTTTAAATAAAATAAAAGAATTATACGACACATGATACACCCCAAAACATGATTAAAACGGGGAATTGGTAGAGATTCACTCACAATGGGTGCGTTCTTTGATGACGATGAATGCGCACGAATTTATGATTCAATCGACGAGGGAAAAACTAACCTAGATAATAACAAAATGATTCGATAAATAAATAAATTTTATTTGAGATTAATATTTTTAATTAGTGTTCTTGATGGGATTTTTAGATTTATTTTTGTGAGTTTAAGGAAATTTTCTAACTTTAAAAATCCTATTTTTAAGTATTTTTAATTAATTTTTCCAATTAAATAAATAAATAAAAATAATAAAAATGGTTGACTTTCTGACAGTTGACCGGGTCGTACCGGTCAAACTGTGTTTATTCTATGCAGCCAGTGAGGTTCGAACTCGGGACCTCTCGTATACGTGCACGCAGCTCTACCAACTGAGCTACGTGTCTAACCTGAAATATTCTTGGTTTTAATTATATTTATATACTAACTGACTCTAACCATATTTAGTCTTTACTAAAAATGTTATAATATTGCCGAACCAGTTGCAGAGACCCGGAGTCGAACTCGGGACCTTCGGTTCGAGTGCGCACAAGCCCAACCAGTTGGGCTGTGTGTCTAATCTGCTTAACTACTGGATTATATTCCTCTTATATACATTCTGTGGATTGATCTGAATAGGTTTTAAAAATGTTGGTTTTATTTCAGAAAGTCGGAAGCATGCGTGATTCGAACTCGGGACGTGCATATTGTATTTGCACACAGTCCACCGCTGGACTGTGTGTCTAACCCGTTTGAATATCCGGTTTTAATTATATTAATACATATATTCGACTTCGTCTTCTTCACTTTGAAGAACACAGAACAGTAACACCGACTGTTTTGTTTAATCGACCAACAAAACTTATAATTGATTGGAAATGGAATAGGAAAACAAAGATTAAAGAATATGATATACCAAGACGGAGAGTTTTCTTCAGATTTCCGGCAGTGTTCGTCGGCTCTGATTTGCGGATTCCGCTGAGTGAACTTGTTTAACAGTTTCGATTATTGTGTTGAGCAATTAGATCACTAAGCAAGAGATAGCAAGAAGGTTTAGATGATTATACCAATCGGCAGTGAGGCTTCGGTTCTCCAGTGATATTCCGGCGAGTGCGAGAATTTCCGGCGACGTTGTCTGAGACAGATTCTGGTTGAACGATTAAGGTTTATACATGCCGAATAATGGATTACAAAAAAAGAGTTAAGTATTATATCGATTAGGGGTAAAGCCTCGGTTTTCTGGTGGAATTCCAGCGAATGCGAAAATCTCCGGCGACGTGTTTTGGAAGGAATAAAGCTTCGGAAACGAACGTGGTTCTGAGCGAATGGTTTCCAGGAAGTTCAAGTGGGTATTTATAGTGGAAATAGGCTGAAATGGGTTTGAATTGAGGTCAACAATCACGATCAATGATTTCCGTCGGTTTTTGACTGAAATTGATTGCCGGCAACGGTTATAACTGATGTCGAAATCAATTTGTGCGTTTCAGTCAAAAGAAAAGTAGCCAAAATCGCGGAGTGTCGGTTTTTCCGGCGATTTCCGCGTTCTGAGCGCGCGTTGATTTCCGGTTTTGATTTCGGGTTTTACTTTAAGTGTTATTTGATTCAGTATTTTTCACAAGTGGAGTGTGTGGCGGAGTGGTGTGGTGTGTGTTTGTGTTTGTGGGTGACCCGGGTTCGAAACCCGGCAGCTCCATTTTATTTTTTATTCACATTTTATTATTATTTATCAATTATGGTTTTTAAATTCTAAAATGTTTATTAATTATGTTCTATTTAAAATAATCTGAACAATAAATACGCAACGAAATCT
Organism: Scalesia atractyloides; assembly: GCA_947069175.1. Classification (NCBI taxonomy): domain Eukaryota; kingdom Viridiplantae; phylum Streptophyta; class Magnoliopsida; order Asterales; family Asteraceae; genus Scalesia; species Scalesia atractyloides. The sequence continues at coordinate 10,699,228 of CAMTDV010000016.1, read as the reverse complement.
TATAACTGAATACTTGATTATTAAACGAAGCGGGTTTGGAAAACCCGTTTTTCGACGAATGTTACAGTATCCCCTACTTTTAGGAATTTCGTCCCGAAATTTAAGTAGTAGTGGTAACTGGAAAGAGATGCGGGTATTTTTCACGCATTGAGTCTTCACGTTCCCAAGTAAACTCGGGTCCTCGTTTCGACTCCCAACGTACTAATACGACTTCGTCTTAAACGCTTCTCTCCGAAGTCCATGATTTCTACCGGTCTTTCAACGAAGTGCATCGATTCATCGACTTGAATGTCTTCTAGAGGAATGTGGAGATTTCATCGGCGAGGCACTTTTTCAAGTTTGATACGTGAAATGTGGGATGAATTCTGTTGAGTTCTTCTGGTAGGTCAAGCTTGTATGCTACAGGACCTACTCTTTCGAGTATCTTGAAAGGTCCTACGTAGCGTGGTGCTAGCTTTCCCTTTTGGCCAAAACGAACCACTCCCTTCCACGGTGATACTTTTAAAAGTACTTGATCACCAATGTCAAACTCCAAGGGCTTTCGTCGTTTGTCTGCATAACTCTTTTGACGACTTTGAGCCACTAGAAGATTGTTTCGAATTTGAATGACCTTGTCAGTTGTTTCTTGAATTAATTCTGGACCGGTGATTTGTGATTCCCCAATTTCGTGCCAACATACTGGAGATCAGCACTTACGACCATATAAAGCTTCGAAAGGAGCCATGCCGATACTTGAACGATAGCTATTGTTGTACGAAAATTCCACTAATGGTAGGTGAGCGTCCCAATTCCCTTTGAAGTCTATGACACATGCTCGCAGCTTGTCTTCAAGGGTTTGGATGGTGCGTTCAGATTGACCATCAGTTTGAGGATGAAAAGCGATACTGAGATCTAATCGTGTACCCAAGGCGGTTTGTACGGCTCGCCATGTTCGTGAAGTGAAACAACCATCACGGTCGGAAATGATGCTTAAAGGTACACCATGACGGCTTACGATCTCGTTGATGTAGATACGAGCTAACTTCTCGTTCTTGAAGTCCTCGCGAATCGGAATGAAGTGAGATGACTTTGTAAGACGATCGATTATTACCCATATGGTGTCATACCCACTGGAGGTGCGAGGTAACTAATGAAATCCATGGTTATGTTTTCCCACTTCCATACAGGTATTTCGGGTTGGACTAGAAGTCCTGATGGTCTTTGATGTTCAGCTTTTACTTTGGAACAGGTAAGGCACTTTGAAACAAAAACAGCGATATCCTTTTTCATGCCAGGCCACCAGTATGTGTATCGTAGGTCTTGGTACATCTTGTCGGCTCCTGGGTGTACAGAGTATCGGGTTTTGTGCGCCTCATTCATGAGGAAATCACGAAGGTTATCGCGATCAGGAATCCATATGCGGTTTAAATAGTATAGTATACCGTCGGATTTGGTTTCGATTTTGAGTTCAGCTCCACATGACAGCTCATCGCGTACGTCATTTTCTGTTACAGAAACATGTTGGCTGCCCGGATTCGATCTTTGATGTCGGTTATGATTTGCGAACATAGAAGACGAATGGAGTTCGCATAACCTTTTCGACTAAGCGCATCGGCCACCACGTTTGCCTTGCCAGGATGATACCGAATTTCACAGTCGTAGTCGTTAAGAAGTTCGACCCATCTTCGTTGCCTCATATTCAACTCCTTTTGGTTGAAGATATGTTGGAGACTCTTGTGGTCAGTGTATATTTCACACTTGGTACCGTAGAGGTAATGTCTCCATATCTTGAGAGCGAACACAACGGCTCCAAGTTCCAGGTCGTGGGTGGTGTAATTCTTCTCGTGAACCTTGAGTTGCCTAGAGGCATAGGCTATCACTTTTCCTCTTTGCATCAATACACAGCCTAGTCCTTGCCCTGACGAGTCGCAATAAACTACGAAGCCATCACAACCCTCAGGGAGTGTGAGGATAGGTGCGTCACAGAGTTTTTGTTTTAAAGTTTGGAAGGCCTCTTCTTGCTTAGGTCCCCATATGAAGGGTTTTCCTTTATGAGTCAAGGCCGTGAGTGGTACAACAATACGGGAAAAATTGGCAATGAAGCGTCGATAATAACCAGCCAAACCAAGAAATGACCTAACTTCAGTAGGGGTACGTGGCGCTTGCCATTCTTGCACTGCCTTGATTTTTGAAGGATCAACATGAATTCCCTTGTCGTTGACGACATGTCCAAGGAATTGTACTTCTCCTAACCAGAATTCACATTTTGAGAACTTAGCGTAGAGCTTTTCAGTCCTTAAGAGTGTAAGGATGAGTCGAAGGTGTCGTTCATGATCGGATTTTGACTTGGAGTAAATAAGAATGTCGTCGATGAAGACTATGACGAAGCGGTCGAGGTAGGGTTTGCATACCCTATTCATTAGATCCATGAAGACAGCGGGGGCGTTGGTTAAACCGAATGGCATGACCATGAATTCGTAATGACCATAACGAGTCCGAAAGGCGGTTTTTGGGATATCTTCTTCATGTACTCTGAGCTGATGATAACCAGAACGAAGGTCGATTTTTGAAAAGCAGGTGGCGCCTTGAAGTTGGTCTAGGAGGTCATCAATGCGAGGTAGTGGATAGCGATTCTTAACCGTTAACTTGTTGAGTTCTCTATAGTCGATGCACATGCGAAACGTTCCATCTTTCTTCTTCACAAAAAGAACAGGTGCACCCCAAGGCGTTGAGCTAGGACGTATGAATCCTTTGTCAGTCAGCTCTTGCAGTTGACTGGCCAGCTCTTGCATTTCGGATGGGGCTAACCTATAAGTAGATTTTGCGACTGGTGTAGCGCCAGGTACAAGATCGATGCGGAATTCGACTTCTCTCACTGGAGGAAGTCCTGAAATGTCGTCGGGAAAGACTTGTGGGAATTCTTTCACAACTGGGATATCTTCGAGTTTCCTCTCCTTGTTTCCCTTTTTGACGACGTGAGTTAGGAATGCGACATAGTTCTTGCGAAGATATCTTCGGGCTTGAAGGCAGGACATTAGTTTGAGTCCTTTCGAAGGGGTTTCCCCAAAAATACGTAGGGTCTGACCGTCTGCAAGAGGAATGCGAATGAACTTTTCACGGCACACTACTTCAGCATGATGCTGGCTGAGCCAGTCCATACCGATTATAACATCGAAACTTCCCAACTTCATAGGAATGATGTCAACTGGAAAATCGTGGTCATTTAGAGTGAGGGTACAATTGCGTATAATAGAATTTAATGAGACGGGTTTTCCGTCAGCAACTTCCACCGTTAGAGATTCGATGAGATTAACACGAGTTTGGTTGAGGATAGGTTCGAATTCTAAGGACACAAAGCTCTTATCCGCGCCAGTATCGAATAATATGGATGCATAACTACCATTGATGAGAAACGTACCGTTAACCACGTTGTTGTCAGCCCTAGCTTGGTTGGCATTGATGTTGAAAGCTCTTCCTCTGGCAGGTGGAGGAGCTTGGTTAGCTTGGTTTACCATATTTGCTTGAGCTTGGGCATGGATGATGTTCAACAAGCGTGGACAAGTGTTCCTGAAGTGATTTGGGTCCCCACAGTTGTAACAAGCTCGCATGGGTTGCATCATGGGGTAGTTGGGTTGGTAGTAAGGTTGAGCTATGTGTTGTGCGGGTGGTAGAAGTAAAGGTTGTTGGGCTTGGCCCACCATCTGATTGTGGGTTTGGGTTGAAGGTTGATTGCGGTTCATTCGTTGAAGAGTACGGCAGGTTTGGATGGTGTGACCCGCACGGCCACAGCTTGTGCAATGCTGGCAGGGGTTTTCGGGAGGGTGATGGTATTGACAACGGTTGCATTTTGGGTGTGGGCCGGTGTATGGCTTTTTGAATGGTGCAGCTGAGGGAGCAATTTGGGTGATTGGTGCAGCAGTGATAGGAGGGTTGGTTTGAGTGACAGCAAATTCTTGCTGTTTCGTTTCCTCTTACCAGCAAACTTCGAGGAGGAGACGGGGTGGTTTGGGTTGGGGCCTCAATGGGTGCTTTCTTCTTCTCATCTTTGAATTTACCGTTTCAGATGCGATTCTCAATGAGTTCTGTAGCTAATTCCATTGCGGCTTCAAGTGTTGCAGGCGAAGTGCTTAAAACCGAATCTTGGATTTTCGAGGGGAGGCCTCGAATGTAGTGTTCGACTAAGCGGTACAAGGGGGTGAACAAGTTGGGGATCATCTGGTTCAGCTCGAGAAATCTCTTGTTATAGGAAGTGTGTTCTCCTTCCTTTTGTTTCAGTGTGTGGAATTCGTCTTCCAGCTTTTTGATTTCGCTTCTTGGACAGAAGTGTCTTGTCATGAGTTCCCATAACTCTTCCCATGTTAAGGCCATGGCATCTTCAACTCCTCGCTTACCCTTTTCCGTGTTCCACCAGGTAAGGGCTACCCCAAACAGTCTTCCGGTTGCATAACGTACCTTGCGATCCTCGGGACAATCGCAATTGAGGAAAGTGTTCTCCATTTCTTCAAACCAGTGAAGGAGGGCGGTAACACCTTCGGTCCCTTCATACTTTGGGGTATCGCAAGATTTGAAGTGTTTGTAGGAGCACTTTTTGGAAGGAGGGTTGGCGACGCTCTGGTCTTCTTGATTGGGAGGTTGATGGGTTTGCGGTGAGAGCTTGTTGAACTTGAATCACGATGTCAGGAAGCACTGCGGCCATTTGTTTAGCGATTTGTGTGGCCAAGCGTTCGTTTGATCTTCCTGACTTTCTACCTCCACATAGTGCCTAGCCGATGTAACATCCGTAATAAACCGGATTTACCAAACCCGCTCCGTTTATTAACCGAACAATCAGTTAAAAACTTCGTTGCGTATTTAATGCCCAAATTAATTTTAAACGATACATAATTAATAAATATATTTGAATATAAAAGTTACATTTGAAAAAGTATTAAAAATAATGAAATAAAAAAAAAGGCTGAAGCCGGGTTTCGAACCCGGGTCAACCAGTTATAAGCCAAGTCTTAACTCCCACACGCTCAACCACTCCGCCACTTGTGTTGTTTGTGTTCATATTGAAACAATTAATACATAACATAAATCTCGAATTCAAACTGACGCGCCCAATCGCAGTCGTCGGAAATCCCGACGATTTCGCCGAGATTGGAAGGTTTCTTCTGATTTGACCGAAGCATTAACCTTAACATCGGTTATAACCGATGTCCAGTCCACGACTTTGGTCATAATCGCCGGAAAACTTATTGACCGACGAATCAAGACTGAAATCAGACCACATGCATCTCGATTCTTTCCTATAAATGCACCCTCTAACCTCTGATAGCCTTTTCGCTCACAATCACACCCATTCTCGACGTAATTTCACTCGCCGGAAACTTTCTACAACTCGCGGAAAACCGAACCCCTTCACCTCTGTGCCTTACTCTAAAAACAGAACACCTAGAGCTCATACCGAAGCCACCCACACTCACTCAAGCTTCCTGAAGACCCTCTGCCGCAAGACACCGTCGCCGGAATAACCTGCTGTAATCGGAAACTCGCCGGCGAAACAGGGGATCTCTGTCGGTATATCTTATACCTAATCTCTCTATCTTTTTATTAATCTCATATGTAATTAATCACAACACACTAAAGAACTTGATTAAATCGTCGAACCAGTCGGACATTGGTTCTAGATTAAGCTTAACGAAGAAGATGAAGTTTTCAGTAATATATATATATATAATTTAAATCAAGTTATATCTCGGGTTAGACACACAGTCCAGCGGTGGACTGTGTGCAAATAAACACGCATACGTCCCGAGTTCGATTCTTGTCACACGCACACTCGCCTTAATAAAAAAGTTCCTTTTTAAACTGAACCGGATTCACTCGCAAATAGATTTTAAGTTTAATAAAAACCGGAATAATAACCAAGATAGACACACAGTCCAGTGGTGGACTGTGCGCCCGTTTAAATCATACGTCGCGGGTTCGAGTCCAGACTACCGCACCGGTTCTAGCAATTATCAAACTTTTATATAAGGACAGAAATGAATTTATCTAGTTAGTATATAAGTATAATAAAAACCAGATTATTTACCAAGTTAGACACACAGTCCAGCGGTGGACTGTGTGTCAACCTAAACCACAGGTCCCGGGTTCGAGACCTGTGGCGAGCACCGAGTCATGCAATTAAATCGTTTTTAAATAAATGATTTTCGGATTAATCTAATTAGTATATAAATATAATTAAAAACAGAAATATTTCGGGTTAGACACGTAGCTCAGTTGGTAGAGCTGTGTGCACGCGTACGGGAGGTCACCGGTTCGAGTCTCACCCAGCGCATATCACATACACGACCGAACCGGTCAACAAGTCAACAAGTCAACGGTCAAACAAGTCATGGTCAACAGTCAAAAATAAACATTTTTTTATTACTTTTATTTATTTATTTAAATTAAAAATACTTAAAAATAACATTTTTAAAGTTAGAAAATAGCCTTAAACTCAAAAAATATATTCAATAATCCTACTAAAATTGATTAATAAAATCCGCTTATTTACTGAACCATTATGTTATTATCTAGTTAGTTTCACTCGTGGTTAAATCAAACTTCGTGCGCATTCAACATCATCAACCGAACGCACCCAAGGTGAATGAATCTTACAACTCCCCTTTTTAATTACACGTTTTGGGGTCTGTCATGTGTCACTAAAATTAATTCGTTTATTTAAACTCGTGCCATACCATATTATGATTTAAACTTAGAATGTAAATATTGTTTGTAGTTATGTATTACATATTGTCAAGTTGTATGCAAATCATTATTAGGCCCATCAGTTCGTAGAACAACGCGTGCCTTAAAACTCATTCATTAGGCCCATCAGTTCCTCGTGAGAGACGGGTTGAGCAACGCGTGCCTCAAAACAATTTATTATTGTATGTGTGTGCATTAGCTGATATTAAGTGTTTTGTGAATATGTTTGCATCTATATTTACTCATATGTGGTTATGCACCTTATTTTATAATCAATTCAATAAACTTGTTCAAATGTTTTCATAGGATTCACTCGCCAACTTTTTGTTGATCCAAAACCATTTTTACACATGATACAGGTGAACAGGATGAAGCAAGGAAAACATAGGAAATGCCTTAGAAGAAAATAATGAAGTCTAGAATGATGTGTAGGACATGATGTAATTATGATTGTATGTTTCCCTTTAAATTGTAATAATAAATATGAAACGTTATAATAAATGTCATGAGCTTTGATGATAACCCAATCATGCCCCGATCACCTTTTCGCTGCGGGTCGGGGTGTGATGACAGATATATAGGATAGGTTATTAGACCCTTAGAGCCTATACTATAGTTGACTAGATTATAATTGTTTATGTGGTTACAGTGCAAACTTATGATATTTATTTGTTTCATATTTGTTTATACTTACAGTCAAACATACATACTTACATACACATTCATCATACATATTTCAATGTTCACATATTCAAATCATCTTCATACTTTCGTTATTCAAAGATTTTGCCGCATTTTTCATTTTTCAAATCTCATCAAAGTGAGTTCTGCGACGGGCATGTAGTAACTGTAAGGGTACAAGTACCGGTAGTCGGAACGTCCTGTCTAGGTTGGCATTCGTATAAATCCAATATAATCGGACCAGTTTGCCTACCTGGGGACTAACGATGAGAGTATGAAGGACCTATTAGGCCAAAGCATGCCACACAACCCCACTTTGAGGTGTCACCGTGTCCACACCTGGACACATTCGAATATCATACGTTACATATTTCTCGATTTTCTCCGGGTTTTAGTGTACGTAACCAGGCTAACACATGCGAACCATATGAAAAACCCGGTATTCATGGGGGCCCACATGATTACGAAGGTGAAGTATGGCAGGCATGCAAGGCCCAATTACGAGCAAAGCCCAAGACATCCTATGGATGTAGTAGATTTATTATTTTATATTTATTTTATGAATGTTCATTCCTAAATACGACCCATGATCCCAAAAACATCCAACTCATACTCTTGATATGCATTCCTTGTAGATGTCTTCTAGCCTCGCTCGTAGGAAGATGAGAGCAGGAAAAGCCCGCGAGCGCATGGCTGCCCTAATCGCTCAACAAATGGCTGCCGTAATACCCAACATTGTAATTCAAGTCCAACAAGCCCTTACCGCTAATCCCGTCAATCAAGAAGACCAAAACATTGACAATCCTTCCCCAATTACCACCAAATGCACCTACAAGCATTTCAAATCCCGCGACCCTCCAAAATACGGAGGGACTGAAGGTGTCACCGCTCTCCTCCATTGGTTTGAAGAAATGGAGAACACTTTTCTAAATTGCGATTGCCCCGATGATCGCAAAGTGCGACATGCTACTGGTCGTTTATATGGAATAGCACTTACTTGGTGGAATACAGAGAAGGCCAAACGAGGTGTTGAAGATGCTATGACTTTGACTTGGGAAGAGTTGAAGGAAAATCATGACAAGACGGTTTTGCCCAAGGAGCGAAATCAAGAAATTAGAGGATGAGTTCTATTCGTTGAAGCAAAAGGAAGGCGACCACACCACATACAACAAAAGATCCTCGAGTTAAATCAAATGGTTCCCAACTTGTTCACTCCCCTCTACCATTTGATCGAGCACTACATTCGAGGTCTTCCGTCAAAAATTCAAGACTCTGTAATAAGTACCACACCTGCAACCTTGGAAGCAGCAATGAAGTTAGCTACAGAGCTCACCGAGAACCGCATCCGAATAAAGACTTCAAGGAGGAGAAGAAGAAGGATAAAGCATCAACTGAAACCTCAAACTCCACCCAAACCGAATCCCCTTCTCAACCCATTTCTAAGAGAAAGCGAGACGGGCAACTTTTCGCTGTCACCCAACGTAATCAACCAATTTCACAAGCCATACCCATCCAAGCTATCCCAATCACGCAAATAGCACCCAACTCAACTTACCCAAATAAGAAACCATACCTTGGACCTCACCCTAAATGTAACACCTATTTTTATCACCATCCATCTACCTTACCTTGTCGATTATGTGCGAACTGTGGATGCTATGGTCATTTGAGCAAAGTTTGCCGCACCCCTCAAAACCAAACCTCACCCCTTACTCAAAACTTGATCCAAACATATCAACAACCCCAATACCCCATGTTCCCATATGTTCGAGCTTGTTTCAATTGTGGCGACCCTACCCACTTTAGAAAAACGTGCCCTCGATTGGTTAACATCATAAACGCTCAAGCTCAAGCAAACCCAGTTAACCAAGCAAATCAAGGAAACCTAATCACTAGGCCACCAGAAGAGGAAGAGTTTTCAACATTAACGCCAATCCTGTTGAAGATAATGACGGCTCAAACGAAACCACCCAACTAGTCCCCTTCACCGAAAATCAAGATTCAACTCCAACCACTTAGTTTTTATGTTTTTCTTTATGTTATCTAAGCTTTGGTTGATTGTGTTTGTTTATGTTTTAGAGTCACATAGAACCAATCATAACTTGCGGATAAAGCCAATGAAAATTTGACAAGAATATGGTGGATACGCCGCTGGTACTTCCTATATATAAGTATTCTTGCCAAAGGATCAAAGGCATTGTCAGGCGGTTATGAGAAGTTCCATGTAGACTTTAGTATTGTCTTGATTGAAGTTTGTTTTGTACTCACTGATTTAACATTCATATCATCTCATCATTCAAAGAAATTGGATTGTGTTCCATTTCTACATAGACTAACCTCTCCATCATAACAAACGAGAGAGGTATTGTCATCATTCAAACATGTATGCTATCGGAATTAAGACTCAAGCTATGGTTGATTGTGTTTATTTATGTATTAGAGTCACATAGAACTAATCATAACGTACGGATAAAGTCAATAAAATTTGACAAGAATATGGTGGATACGCCGCTGGTACTTCCTATATATAAGTATTCTTGTCAAAGGATCAGAGGCATTATCAGGCGGTTATGAGAAGTTCCATGTAGGATTTAGTAATGTCTTGGTCGAAGTTTGTTCATCATACATTTCAACGTATTTCAATTTCATCATTTAAAGAAGTTGAGCTATGTCTCACTTCCACAAGGACTAACCTCTCCATCATAACAAACGAGAGAGGTACTATCACCATTCAAACATGTATACAATCAGAATTAAGACTCAAGCTTTGGTTGATTGTGTTTATTTATGTATTAGAGTCACATAGAACTAATCATAACTTGCGGATAAAGCCAATGAAAATTTGACAAGAATATGGTGGATACGCCGCTGGTACTTCCTATATATAAGTATTCTTGCCAAAGGATCGGAGGCATTATCAGGCGGTTATGAGAAGTTCCATGTAGGATTTAGTATTGTTTGGTTGAAGTTTGTGTTATACTCACTGATTTAGCATTCATATAATCTCATTATTTAAAGAAATTGGATTGTTTCCATTTCTACATAGACTAACCTCTCCATCATAACAAACGAGAGAGGTATTGTCATCATTCAAACATGTATACTATCAGAATTAAGACTCAAGTTTTGGTTGTTGTGTTTATTTATTGTATTAGAGTCGCATAGAACTAATCATAACTTACTGATAAAACCAATGAAAATTTGACGAGAATATGGTGGATACGCCGCTGGTACTTCCTATATATAAGTATTCTTGTCAAAGGATCAGAGGCATTATCAGGCGGTTATGAGAAGTTCCATGTAGGATTTAGTATTGTCTTGGTTGAAATTTGTGTTACATTCACTGATTTAACATTCATATCATATCATCATCTAAAGAAATTAGATTGTGTTCCATTTCTACATAGACTAACCTCTCCATCACAACAAACGAGAGAGGAACTGTCACCATTCAAACATGTATGCTATCAGAATTTGGGACTCAGATATTGGTTCTTGTGTTTATTTATGTTCTAGAGTCACATCATAGAACCAATCATAACTTACTAGACAAAACCAATGAAAATTTGACAAAAATATGGTGGATACGCCACTGGTACTTCCTATATATAAGTATTCTTGCTAAAGGATCGGAGGCATTGTCAGGCGGTTATGAGAAGTTCCATGTAGGATTAGTAATTTCTTGGTTGAAGTTCGTTTTATACTCACTGATCTAGCATTTATATCATCTCATCATTTAAAGAAATGGGATTATGTCACCAATCAAACATGTATACTATCAGAATTAGGACTCAGACATTGGTTGTGGTGTTTATTTATGTTCTAGAGTCACATCATAGAACCAATCATAACTTACTGATAAAACCAATGAAAATTTGACAAGAATATGGTGGATACGCCGCTGGTACTTCCTATATATAAGTATTCTTGCCAAAGGATCAGAGGCATTGTCAGGCGGTTATGAGAAGTTCCATGTAGGTTGTAGTATTAGAAGTTTTGTTTTAGGATCTAACCTTATCTTTCCAAACATATCAAAACTCTTGCGCATGAAATCATACTTAGTGAATCAACTCCGCTTATCAATATTTTTACCGTATGCAACAAAAAGCGATTCCTGTAGCAGGGTACTCAACCCTTACAAGGAACGTTACCGCCTCAAACAAAAAATTTAAACTCTTACTCTTTTTCTAAGTATGTAACTGTCAAATTAAACACCATCCTTTTTAGACAAATATGCCACTACTTAAATTTCGGGACGAAATTTCTAAAAAGTAGGGGATATTGTAACATCCGTAAAAAACCGGATTTACCAAACCCGCTCCGTTTATTAACCGAACAATCAGTTAAAAACTTCGTTGCGTATTTAATGCCCAAATTAATTTTAAACGATACATACATTTGAAAAAGTATTAAAAATAATGAAATAAAAATAAAAGGCTGAAGCCGGGTTTCGAACCCGGGTCAACCAGTTATAAGCCAAGTCTTAACTCCCACACGCTCAACCACTCCGCCACTTGTGTTGTTTGTGTTCATATTGAAACAATTAATACATAACATAAATCTCGAATTCAAACTGACGCGCCCAATCGCAGTCGTCGGAAATCCCGACGATTTCGCCGAGATTGGACGGTTTCTTCTGATTTAACCGAAGCATTAACCTTAACATCGGTTATAACCGATGTCCAGTCCGTGACTTTGGTCATAATCGCCGGAAAACTTATTGACCGACGAACCAAGACTGAAATCAGACCACATGCATCTCGATTCTTTCCTATAAATGCACCCTCTAACCTCTGATAGCCTTTTCGCTCACAATCACACCCATTCTCGACGTAATTTCACTCGCCGGAAACTTTCTGCAACTCGCCGGAAAACCGAACCCCTTCACCTCTGTGCCTTACTCTAAAAACAGAACACCTAGAACTCATACCGAAGCCACCCACACTCACCTCAAGCTTCCTGAAGACCCTCTGCCGCAAGACACACGTCGCCGGAATAACCTGCTGTAATCGGAAACTCGCCGGCGAAACAGGGGATCTCTGTCGGTATATCTTATACCTAATCTCTCTCATTCTTTTTATTAATCTCATATGTAATTAATCACAACACACTAAAGAACTTGATTAAATCGTCGAACCAGTCGGACATTGGTTCTAGATTAAGCTTAACGAAGAAGATGAAGTTTTCAGTAATATATATATATAATTTAAATCAAGTTATATCTCGGGTTAGACACACAGTCCAGCGGTGGACTGTGTGCAAATAAACACGCATACGTCCCGAGTTCGATTCTTGTCACACGCACACTCGCCTTAATAAAAATGTTCCTTTTTTAAACTGAACCGGATTCACTCGCAAATAGATTTTAAGTTTAATGAAAACCGGAATAATAACCAAGATAGACACACAGTCCAGTGGTGGACTGTGTGCCCGTTTAAATCATACGTCGCGGGTTCGAGTCCAGACTACCGCACCGGTTCTGGCAATTATCAAACTTTTTATATAAGGACAGAAATGAATTTATCTAGTTAGTATATAAGTATAATAAAAACCAGATTATTTACCAAGTTAGACACACAGTCCAGCGGTGGACTGTGTGTCAACCTAAACCACAGGTCCCGGGTTCGAGACCTGTGGCGAGCACCGAGTCATGCAATTAAATCGTTTTTAAATAAATGATTTTCGGATTAATCTAATTAGCATATAAATATAATTAAAAACAGAAATATTTCGGGTTAGACACGTAGCTCAGTTGGTAGAGCTGCGTGCACGCGTACGGGAGGTCACCGGTTCGAGTCTCACCCAGCGCATATCACATACACGACCGAACCGGTCAACAAGTCAACAAGTCAACGGTCAAACAAGTCAATGGTCATCAGTCAAAAATAAACATTTTTTTTATTACATTTATTTATTTATTTAAATTAAAAATACTTAAAAATAACATTTTTAAAGTTAGAAAATAGCCTTAAACTCACAAAAATATATCCAATAATCCTACTAAAATTGATTAATAAAATCCGCTTATTTACTGAACCATTATGTTATTATCTAGGTTAGTTTCACTCGTGGTTAAATCAAACTTCGTGCGCATTCAACATCATCAACCGAACGCACCCAAGGTGAGTGAATCTTACAACTCCCCTTTTTAATTACAGGTTTTGGGGTGTGTCATGTGTCACTAAAATTAATTCGTTTATTTAAACTCGTGCCATACCATATTATGATTTAAACTTAGAATGTAAATATTGTTTGTAGTTATGTATTACATATTGTCAAGTTGTATGCAAATCATTCATTAGGCCCATCAGTTCGTAGAACAACACGTGCCTTAAAACTCATTCATTAGGCCCATCAGTTCCTCGTGAGAGATGGGTTGAGCAACGCGTGCCTCAAAACAATTTATTATTGTATGTGTGTGCATTATCTGATATTAATGTTTTGTGAATATGTTTGCATCTATATTTACTCATATGTGGTTATGCACCTTATTTTATAATCAATTCAATAAACTTGTTCAAATGTTTTCATAGGATTCACTCGCCAACTTTTTGTTGATCCAAAAACCATTTTTACACATGATACAGGTGAACAGGATGAAGCAAGGAAAACATAGGTAATGCCTTAGAAGAAAATAATGAAGTCTAGAATGATGTGTAGGACATGATGTAATTATGATTGTATGTTTCCCTTTAAATTGTAATAATAAATATGAAACGTTATAATAAATGTCATGAGCTTTGATGATAACCCAATCATGCCCCGATCACCTTTTCCGCTGCGGGTCGGGGTGTGACAGCCGACATCTACAGGAACATACATAGGAAGATTGTGAGTTTAAGAATTTTCTAGGTGTCATGTGTCGTAAAAAGAATGAAAAATAACATAACTGACAATTATTTAACTACATCCATAGGATGTCTTGGGTTTGCTCATGTTTGGGCCTCCAATGCCCCCCATACCATCGCCTGTGTAGTCATGTGGGCCCCCATGACTATTGGGCTTGGTAGGATTCACACTGGTGTCGGCGGATTAACACTCGTACCACCTGAATGAAAATCGTAAAATATGATTGCGAGATGTATGGTAGGAGGGTGTCCAGGTGTAGACACAATGACAACTCAAAGTGGGGTTAGCTCACACGACGTTTGGTATAGCATGGTTTGGCCTAATAGGTCCTTCGTACTCTCATCGTTAGTCCCCAGGTAGGCGAACTGGTCCTTTATTTTGGATTTATACGAATGACAAGCCTAGACAGGACGTTCCGACTACCGGTACTCGTACCCTTCCAGTTACTACATGCCCGTCATGAGAACTCACTTTGATGTGATTTGAAAAATACAAAAATCATTGCAAAAATCATGGGAATCGTGAGGTGTGTGCTCTCATGGATATGATATGTTATGAGGATATGATTCATGATGCGCATTGCATAATAACATGTATTTGTGAGCGTGCTTGCATAACATTGAGTGTGAAAATAAACATGAAACATATAAACATCATGAATTTTGCATGTAACGCATAACCAATTAAAATTTAATCAACTATAGTATAGGCTCTAAGGGTCTAACAACCTATCCTATATCCCTATAGTCACAAGCTCTGATACCAATCTGTCACACCCCGACCCGCAGCGGAATAAAAGTCGGGGCATAATTGGGTTATCACCAAAGCTCATGATATTTACTAAGATGTTTCATATTTATTAAATTCAAATTACAACCTAAATATCCAAAACAAAATTCATACAATTACAAGAAAAATGAAACTATATAATTATTCCAAAGCTTAAACTTGTTTATTCTTCTAGGCCTTCCTATGTGTTTCTTGTCTCAGTTGGATCACCTGTATCATGTGTAAAACGGGGGAGATTTTGGGTCAACAAAAGTTGGCGAGTGAACCTTGATAAAACATTATTACTAATTTCTTGTTTTATTTAATAAGGAAAATTTGTGAAATAATCACATGTGAGCAAACATATATAGATAAACAATCACAAACCACTTTGAATGAGTATATGATATGAATGATGATGTATGTGAGATCAAGGCTCAATCAAACGGAGCCGATCTAATGAGGCTCCTGATGCTCAACCCGTATCCCACGGGGAACTGATGGGCCTAATGAAATGCGTGCACTGAAAATGATAAATCCAATCTACATATAATTCACACAACAATTGATACACATTTGACCACGGATATGATGTATGCACAAGTGTTTAAATAAAATAAAAGAATTATACGACACATGATACACCCAAAACATGATTAAAACAGGGAACTAGTAGAGATTCACTCACAATGGGTGCGTTCTTGGATGACGATGAATGCGCACGAATTTATGATTCAATCGACGAGGGAAAAACTAACCTAGATAATAACAAAATGATTCGATAAATAAATAAATTTTATTTGAGATTAATATTTTTAATTAGTGTTCTTAATGGGATTTTTAGATTTATTTTTGTGAGTTTAAGGAAATTTTCTAACTTTAAAAATCCTATTTTTAAGTATTTTTAATTAATTTTTCCAATTAAATAAATAAATAAAAATAATAAAAATGGTTGACTTTTTGACAGTTGACCGGGTCGGACCGGTCAAACTGTGTTTATTCTATGCAGCCAGTGAGGTTTGAACTCGGGACCTCTCGTATACGTGCACGCAACTCTACCAACTGAGCTAGGTGTCTAACCTGAAATATTCTTGGTTTTAATTATATTTATATACTAACTGACTCTAACCATATTCAGTCTTTACTAAAAATGTTATAATATTGCCGAACCAGTTGCAGAGACCCGGAGTCGAACTCGGGACCTTCGGTTCGAGTGCGCACAGCCCATCCGGGCCCACCAGGAATCGGGGTGTCACATGTGAAGTCTAGTATCTCCAAAATCATCAGCAATAACTCTAGTCCCAACAAATCCTCCTAGCCTTAAAATTATAAAATCGAAGTTAAACAAAGACATCCACGAATCGACCTTGCTCAGGGCTAGTGGGGAGGTGGAGAAGATTTCAAGACTTGATTAGTCTACCACTGGAAAGGGACCTTGATGTAACACCTCGTAAATTTGTGTCCAGTATTATACTGACACGTGTCCATACACTCATGCGTGCCTAATGTTGCCAGAGAGGGACTATTTTTGATAGTTTGTGAAAATATAAACATAAAAGGAATAAACATGTCAACATGCCAAAAGTTTGGCCTCTGAGTGACTCATACGCACCGAAAGCCTAAGTGCATACGGACCGTAAGCAAGATGGAATAATTGTGGCTGACAAGCGGTTACGGACCGCAAGGCTTAGTCCTGATGATCCGTAACCAATTCAAAACCAGGGGCATGCTAAGGTGCTTACGGTCCATAAGGGACTGCCAGTGGCTGTTTTGTTTGGAGGCCAAGGCATTCTGCCCTTGTGCCACCTTTCTCGCAAAATTCCACCCTCTTGCAACTCTTGACACCTCCCTAGCCACTTGGAATGATCCTAGAGCACCTCTAACACCTTGCATCCTCCTTCATCCTCTTGCACTATAAATAGAGCTCATTGTTGAGCTTGAACACTTGCTCATTCAATCTTTCTTCTCTCTTAACACTCTTGGAAGTTCCTGGTCTAAAAGGAGCATCCCACTAAGTTCTAATCATTCCAAGGATCACTTGTAAGTGTTCCTTTCCAGCTCTTTCATTTTCTAGGCTAAGTTATTAGCCGAAAGTCGAGCAAATTGACTTTTGCTTTGACTTTCGTTAAGATCATTATGGTCCAGCCATTATTCGAATCAAACATGGCTACGTGATCGTAATAAGGTAGGTGATAATCCCTCAAAAGGGCACCTCCTGGAAATCACGTTAAGTTGATCAAATGTCTGGTCAAAGTATTGTACATTTAAAAGTCAAAGGTCCATTTTTCGTAAATGTAATAAACTAATCATATTTATGTTATAAACCATGTTTTGACACTTAAATAAGTTGGTAATTAATATTAGAACATGTATAAACATGGTCAGCCCGTCATTTCCAGTTTTAGTTTCGGTATGCACCCGAAAGTCTTAACAGTTTGTGAAGAAACCTAGATCAACCAGACCGGAATCTATACAGATCTATGGATTGGGTTCTGCATCAGAGGTTAATCCTTCGTTTGGTTTTGCGACGATGGTGGTTGTTTATATTCCGACTGACCCTGCAAAACAAAACACCGTCAGCCTCGCCACGGGGAGAAGGGGGTTCTCTCCGTGACCACCCTCCGGCGTGAGAATAAGTACAGGTAGTCGGAAGTAAAGTGAAGTAAGAGAGAGAGTAATTGAGAGTGAATACCTTTTCCTTGAACCCCAAGTTACTTATTTATAGCTAGAGTTTGGGCGCCAAAATGAGAGATGAAAACCTAACGGAATCTTTCATTGCTCCGTTAAGTCCTGACTATCCGTTAAGTCCTGACTATCATGAGTTCATCTAAGGCTAGGGAGATGCAACGTGTCGCTATGAGATCACTTTATTTTATTGATGTGAGCATGCTATCACCGTGATCTCCTTGGATGCTGCCACGTGTCATTCGGTTATAACCGAATGGTGGCTTTGCACTATTGGCAATAAATGTTTCTAGAACATTTATACAGCTGTGACCTGCAGGACCACTGCCACGTATGCATTCTGTTACAACAGAAAAGATTCCTTTGCTTCTACTCATTTTCTTGTAAACTGGCAACACTTGTTTCAGGGACAAGTGCCCTTTAGTGTAATTGTTTCCTTGGGCGAGCTGCGCAAGGTTATTAATTAATCCTCCGTGCTTGTTTATCAAGTGTTTGCAAGACCTCACTGTTGTGTTGTATCTTGCGCAAGGATTTTGATCAATCACATATTGAAGGAAAAGCTTCAAGGTTAACTATTTCCTTGCGCACGCCCGCGCAAGGTAGCTAAATGAGTCTTTCCTTGTTTTAGTGCTTGGCGCAGCTTTTAATGAGGTTTTTCTTTAAGGTATTATGTTGCGCAAGGTTTCTGGGAACCCATAGTGGCAGGGAATTGTCAAGGTTAACTATCTTCCTTACCGAGCTGGCGCAAGGTAGCTAAATGATCTTTTCCGACGGTCGAGAAGTTTCGGGTTTTCTATAGTTGCACGTTCTCTGGGATTCTATTCGTTCCAACAACGACTTCAAGCCAAACGCTTATTACTTGTGCCTCCGAAGTCGTATCATGACTGGAAAAAAAATTATGTGATGGCGGCGGTTATCCCGACGGCGATGAGTTCAGGGCTGGGGAGGAGATAGACTTGGAGACGTTGGCCATTTCTACCAACGAAGTGTGGTACCAAAATATTAAGGATGTGCGCAACATTATTTTGCCAGAACGGGCATTAATCGCTGCTGGGATGAGTATTTTGTGGAAGAAGGAACGCCAAGAGAAGCCGGTTTATACTGAAGATGGAGTCAGTATGTTCCCTTTATAACTCATGATCTTCTTGTTATGAGTGTATATTGATGATGCTCCTTGCTGTGTTTTGTGATCCAGTTGCACCGTTGTATTTGGTTTCTTTCAAGAGAGACAATGGAAAGATGGCCGCGGTGCCACTTGAAGAGAATGAGGAACCGTGGTTTGATCAAATCTTGGGAAATTTTGAAATCCCCAAGAAAGAAAACCTTAACGCGCAACCCTCTTCTACAACCGGTACGTCATATATTGTAAAGCCTGAGTTAGAATTGCAATATTACTGTTAGATATTAATTCTAAGTAATATTGCAATGTAACTTATGGCACAACATTTTCCCTTTATCATTGATTATGTAGGTGATTTGCTAAACTTGGGCGTAGGCCCTGAGTCTAAGAAGAAAAGAAGAAACCCACTGCTGCTGCTGCGCCTCCTCCTCCAAACCAGATGATCAAAAAAACTAAGCCATCGGTGGCTATAAAAACTGAGGGCAAGAAAGGTACGCGTCTCGTATCTGATTCTTGGTGTGATTACGTGGTGGTGTCAGATATTAGAGGGTCTTGCGCCTGTAGGATTGAAGAAACCCAAGCCAAAGCCTATTGACACATCATCTATCCCTGCTTCTAATCCTAATGACCCTTTGGAAATACCCTTAAGCCCCGAAGCGCACCTCAAAAAAGAGGAAAGAATCTGAGACTGTACCACCTTCTCCGTCGAAAAAGGTCGCGCATCGACAAGAAGAGCAATCTAGATGCTCTTGCAAAGAAGTTCTCTCCGGTATGTCTATGTTTTGAACATTCTGTTGTAATAGCTACGCACTGCCTTAGACTTGGAACTCTGTGTTTGTTTGTTGCAGAGAAATTTGTGAAAGTTGCGCCGGTCACATCATCTTCCATACCATCCCCTCGCAAGCCCGATAACACTGAAGGGGGTGATGTGGACCCTAGCGCCCCTTTTTCTGATGCGGACCCCATTATTCAGAAAAACCAGAAAGGGTGGCTCCAGAAGAAGAGCCAAAACAATTTTTGCTGAGAATCCTGCTGGCGAGCAGGTTAAAGATACTGCCTCAGATGTTGCTGCGGGGGGGCCTATGGTTGTGGAGCAAGATAAACCATCCTCACCTTTTACTGAGCCTTCAACGAGTATTTTAAAGGTGTAGGCCTTTCAACAAAAGGCGATTATTTTATGCCAACTTTTGATGATCCAGATGAGGAGTCACCGATTCGCCCTGAGGAAACACCTGGGGATTATTATTATCGCTCTTATTCTGAGAAACTGGCCTCTAAGATCCATCAGCCTGTGTGGAAGGTCAAAAAGGCGACATTTTTACTGACTGGCACTCGTGCAGGGAATGGTATAAGGGCATCTTCCCTCTAGCGGAGGTGAAGCGTCAAGAAGAAAAAAAATCACGATGCCACTTATCAATCATATTTACAAGAGTCTGCCCTTGCCTCTTCCATTATGAATCAAATTGTGCGTGAATGGCGCAGCATGAACAAGGAGTGGGACGAGGTTGATATTGTAAGGCGAAGGCCAAATTTGAAAGGGAGAAGACGCTGAAGATGGTCATGGATTTTGAGGCTGCTAAGGCCAAGTTTGAGGAGGAGAAGAAGACCGAGGAGTGGTTTGCGCTTACATGGAACGCAAATGTGAGACCGCTGCTGCGCAGCATGCTGAAGATCGCAAGTGCTTTGTGGAGGACTTGTGATCGAGACAATAATGAAAAATTTCTCTTCGTAATGAAATTGAGAAACTCAAGAAAGAGAAAGCTGATGCAGTTGTTGTAGTAGAGGAGGCTCGTTCGCATAGAGAGAGGAGCGAACAGAATGAGGTAGCGACCAAAATGACTCTCCTCCTTAAGAATAAAGAGATTGATGACCTAATCTCTATGTTATTTGACCAGGAGCGTCTGCAGGCGGAGGTTGATTCCTTGAAAAAGGATACCAAGCTTCATCGAACCGAAAAAGCCGAGTTGACCGGCCGTTTAACTGAAGGCGAGCAAAAGATTAACAATACGGAGGTCACTCGTGCCACAGTGAAGAGCCTGGCAGAGTCGCTGATGAATCAGCTCACCTGGTTGCGCGAGTATGGGATTGTGGAGGTATTATCCCTATCTTGAAATGTATATATCTTGCTGAATTGTCATATCTTATACTGATGCATTTGTTCACAGATTGCAAATTCCATCTTAAACTCTACGGAGTTAGATGAGAGAGTGGCAGAGTTGATGGTAGCAGCGCGCAATGATGGTCATACGGAGGGCTATAAAGAGTGCACCTTGCACGTGGCCCATGCTTTGGAAACCCAATGGGATACAAGCCGAGCTGCTACTCATGGGATTGATACTGCTGCTACTCATGGGATTGATACTGCTGCCATCTACTCAGCTGCGAAGGAAAAATATGACCACTTGCAAATCCCAATCATGGACCTCGTGGATGCTGCTCTTCAACAAGATGATTTTGTTGATAGATTGAAAGAAATTGTTGCAGTGGCGGAAAATCAATCGAGCAAAAAAGATGTAGAAAAAGACTAGACTTTAGAATTTGCTTGATGTTGTAATCATTCTTGATGTATTATTGCGCGGCCGCGCAAGTACTTTTCAATGTAAATATAATATATTTAGTTTACAATGTTTGCATGTAATCAATTCCTTGTTTAGGATAGACGAATGAACAATAATCAATCTCATGTGTGAGCGTAAGCATTTTTTATCTTGTGGCTCATGAGTATGTGTTTTTGTTTATCCAAAGGAATTGAGTGCATTTGTAATAAATATATAAAAGAATGTAAGTAGCGACAGAAGGTTTTATTTCATTGATAAAGCGTAAAGCTATAAGTGTCACTAAGATTACAAGCAAGAATTAATGTAAGCAGACTCATGAAAAGCGCAAGGCTAATGAGCTCTGAGATTACATGTAACATCTGCGCAATTGCTGGGCCTTCCAGGTCCGCGGGACGCTAGAACCGTCCAAGCGCTTCAACGTGTATGCTCCTTTGCCAAGGACTTCATGGATAACATAGGGGCCTTCCCACTTTGGCGCGAGTTTACCCGGTTTTTCAGCATTAGACGCTTCTTATCGCGGAGGACGAAATCCCCCGGTAAAAATGTGCAAACGCGCACTCGCTTGTTGTAATATTTCTCCAGCTGAGACTTATATTTGCTTCGCAGATGGCAGCGTTCTCGCGTCGTTCTTCGACTAAGTCCAAATCCAAACGGCGTTGCTCTTCATTGTTTTGTTTTTCTAGCGCAAGCATTCTTGGCGATGGGAGCCCTATCTCGGCAGGTATTACCGCCTTGTACCATATACCAAACTGAATGGGGTTTCTCCCCTACTTATTTTAGGCATTGTTCGATGCGCGCATAGAATGCTGGGCAACTCGTCGACCCAACCACGTCGCGCCGAGCCAAGGCGGGTTTTAATGTCGTCAGCTATCTGCTTGTTAATACTTTCAACTTGTCCGTTCTCTTGGGGGTGCGCAACGGATGAAAACACATGTTCAATCTGCATTTCCCGCATCCACTTTGTAGATCTTCAGATGCTAAATTGGGACCATTATCTGTGATGATGCGCATTGGTAATTCGAAACAACAAATAATGTGCTCCCAGATAAATTTGCGGATTACCATGGTTGTTGTCGAGGCTAATGATTTTGCTTCAACCCACTTTGTGAAGTAGTCGACAGCAACGGCGATGAATTTTACTGCGCCCGGCGCATCAGGAAAGGGCCCCACCAAATCGATGGCCCATTGTTGAAACGGCCACACCGTTGTAACTGGGACCAACGGATTTTTGGGGCGCAACGTTTTGGATGCATGTCTTTGACAAGCCGTGCACTTGTGCAGCATCTCCACAACATCTACGTACATCCCGGGCCAATAGTAACCTGCACTCATTATTTTTGTGACGACCATGCGCGGCCCTACATGTATGCCACACAATACTTCATGTATTTCTCGGATCAGATATTGAGCATCACTCCTGTCGACACATATTAATAAATGGTCCATGTACGATTTGCGATACAGAATACCATATGCCAT
Organism: Scalesia atractyloides; assembly: GCA_947069175.1. Taxonomy (NCBI): domain Eukaryota; kingdom Viridiplantae; phylum Streptophyta; class Magnoliopsida; order Asterales; family Asteraceae; genus Scalesia; species Scalesia atractyloides. Next base: position 10,676,374 of record CAMTDV010000016.1, on the reverse strand, counting down.
TTCATAGTTTAGAGCTTTGCATCGGATTTTCGTGCCTGCGCCTTGTTGTCAGGAAGTTGGCCATGTTGTAGAAACAAAATGATCGGAGACATCCAAGATGGATTCCCCATTTCGACCATGGTAACTTGTTTTAGCGGAACGAGGATTTTGCAGAACTTCAATCCTGACTTCCTTTGCTAAATGCTGAAAGCTCGTCGCTACAAGTTTGCTTAAAGCGTCAGCATGTTTGTTTTCACTTCTGTTGACATGCACAACTTTAAATTCCCAGAATTGGCTGATTAACGATTTTGCTTGTTCCAGGTATAATGCCATAATATCGCCCCACGCATCATAAGTACCATGAATTTGTTCTGCTACTAATCGAGAGTCGACATGCGCTGTTAAATTTGTTGCACCCATTTTTATAGCGAGGCGTACTCCTGCTAGAAATGCCTCATACTCGGCTTCATTGTTTGTGCTTTTGAAATCGAGGCGTATAGCATAAGTGAACTCTTGATTATCTGGGTTGACTAACCGAAGGCCTGCGCCAGCTCCATCACTATTAGACGCGCCATCCGTGTGTAATAACCATTCTCTATTATCCGTAAGTGGAACCGGATTTTGTATCTCTTCGCACTCTTGCGTTTTATCCGCTGGAACTTCAGCTATAAAATCGGCACGGATTTGCCCCTTAATTGCTGGTCTTGGCTTGTATATAATATTGTGACCGCCTAGTTCGATAGCCCATTTGGCTAATCGTCCTAAGACGTCTGGTTTAGAAAGAATTTGGCCAAGATGATAATTTGTCAAGACACTGATGATGTGCCCTGAGAAATACCTGCAAAGCCTTCACGACGCGTGAATCAGCGCAAGTACCAGTTTTTCCATCATTGAGTATCGAGACTCTGGGTCATTTAGCATTTTGCTAATGTAATAAATAGGCGTTTGAACACCTTCTCGTTCAACAAGCAAAACTGCTCCTACCACTGATCGGAGTGTCGCGCTCCGATCAAAGATAATACTTATATGCCAGATTACCCTTAACAATGCGTTAGTGGTAGTAAGGGGTCGATCCACGAAGAGTATGTGGTTTACGTATGGATTAATTCGATTATGAAGGTGTCACAATTTTATGAAGCTTGCTAACTTGATTTGTTTAGATATCTGAGAAAAGGTGTTGGAACTAACCAACGGTGATTGTAATTTTTATTGACTACTACGAATGATTGACTATAATTAACGAAAACACAACTAATGATTCAAATAATATTTGAGAAAAAGGGTTCACACCCGGTTTCGGTAATTGCCAACCTAGGGTTTCTACAAGTTTTAGACTCAACTCAATTGCATAACGATAGTGTACCTTGACTTAGGTGCCAATAACTATCAACGTTCCGAAGAACGGACAAGAATGCACTTTGTAATCACAACAAGTAAAACCTAACCGAGACAACGCATAAATACACATAACCATTTCGTAAAGTCATAACTTTATAATCGTTCGACAATTTACGAATACGAAACAAATGTAAACAATTGTCAAAGGTTTCAAAATCAATACAATTTGTCACAAAGTTAAATCAAGAACAATTCGAAACCCTAAATTAAACAACTACCTACACCGGGGTGAAACCGAGGTGATTCGCCGCTCATGGTGACGGAACACGATCAACAACGGATTGAAGCTTGAACTTTGACATCTTGAAGCTTGGAGAAGGTGATAAATAGTGATTAGGGTTTGTGGTGATGTGTGAAGATGAATGGTGGATGATGATGCAGGATTAGGGTTTGGATTGATGGGATGATTCGGTTGTATGATGACAATTGGTGGTGAATTCGGATGATATGGTTGATGATTATGGCTCCAAGAAAAAGTTTCCAACTCCAAGAACCCGTGATACCTCAAAATAGGTCAAAACAAATGATATAATCCGTCCCCAAACTCAAAATCAAGTTTTTTCGCGAAGTGGGAATGCAAGTGGCGTCGCCGACGCCCATTTAGGGCGTCCCCGACGGCCCCTAGATGTCCCAGTTTCACCGGACGGCTTAATATGTTGTTTACGGAGGTTTCTGGCTGACGGGACAATCCAGAGGGCGTCGCTGACGCTGCCTAGTTTTGCTGGTTTCCTACGAAAATTGTTTTCTTCATAACTTCATCGTTATAGCTCCGTTTTACTCAGCGTTTTCGCCCACGTACTCTTAATTCAACCCTCTATCATGCCATATTCAAATATCTTCATTTTAAATCCATTAACCTCCCCCAAAACACATACAATCTTCGTGGTTAACTCGGTTTTGTTCATTTCATAACCCCAGTTGATCTTGTTCGCTCCCGGTGCTCCGTAAAGTTCCCGAATAGCTCCTTAAACTCTCTTAGACCTGTAAAACATAAATCCCATTAAAATTAGGCTATTCAAGATTAAAAGCTATGTAAATACACAAACTTAAACATATAAGAACACCGGTTTTTGACCACGCATCAACTGCCAACTCAGATGCAGCTAGATAGAGAATCAGAGGTTCTTTGCTGCGCGGGGCTGTCAAAGTTGGTAACTGAATCAAGCAATCCTTCATGTCTTGGAAAGCTTTTTCTGCCTCTGGCGTCCATTGAAATTTATCCTTTTTCACACAGTTGCGCAAAGTACGGATGAAAGGATAAGATTTTGCCGCATGGTTCGCGAGAAAACGATTAAGAGCAGCTAATCTCTACATCTTCTTCACACTCGACGGAGATGTCATACTTTTAATTGCTTCAACATTCTATGGATTGACTTTAAACCCATTCTTTGTGACGATGAATCCGAGGAACTTGCCCTCTTCCATTCCAAAAGAACACTTGCTCGGGTTTAATTTCAGATTTACACTTTGCAAAGAATCAAAACTTTTCTGAATATTTTCTAACATTGTTTCTTCTGTATGGCTCATGATGACTAGGTCATCAATATACACTTCAACGGTTTTCCCGATGTCATCTCCTCCCGTGTTGCGGAGCCCAAAAGGCATTTTGTATAACAGAAAATACCTTTTTCCGTGCGGAAAGCCGTCTTGTCTTCATCCTCTTGTTTCATCAGCACCTGATGATACCCCTTGTAACAGTCGAGAAAACATTTCCAGCGAAATGATGCTAAGGAGTCCACCTTTTTGTCGATCTCTGGAAGCGAGTAACAATCTTTGGGACATGCCTTGTTTAAATCTTTGAAGTCAACACACATGCGCCAACCGCCGTTATGCTTTTTGACCATAACAGGGTTCGCTACCCAAGTTTGATATTTGACTTCGCGTAAAATACCAGCTTTAAGCAATTCGGCAACTTGTTAGTTCATAGCTTCTGTTTTTTCACTTCCGAAGCTGCGCTTTTTCTGGACTACTGGTTCCGCCGATGTGAAGACATTTAAATAATGTTCTGCAATATTGCGCGGCACCCCTACCATGTCTGCTGGTGTCCATGCAAAAATATCCATATTTTGAAACAACAAGGTTTTGAGTTTTGCGCGGATTGTCATAGAAATGGCAGGACCAAGAATGATTGGTTACTCTGGATATATTGTTGTTCAGAACCCATTTCTCAGGTTCATTTGGTGAAGTTGGCTTAGCAGCCTTAACCACTGGTTCTTCGATAGACATAATCTCTTTTCAAGCGAATAGAATAGCTGAGCCAGTTGGCGTTGGGAAACCACAAGCAGCGTGTGTGCAGATGTGATCATGCTAGAATCTCGCTGCACCCGACGTCCTAATAACACATCATGATGAGAAGTTGCTGGCATCACCATAAAGTTTACTTGAATGGTTCGCGAGTGTTTGCCATTTGAGAGAGTTACGGGAAAAACTATTTATCTGAGAGGAAAGACAGCCTCATTGCAGAATCTAGTTAACGGGAAGTCAACTGGTTCCAGGCGTGCCCTATCCTCTGGATCTAACTGCTTGAAACATTGCTCGTATATGATATCCATAGAACTTCCTGGATCTATGAACACATAATCAGTTTGGTAGTGACAAAAAATACTTGTGATCACAACTGGTCTTTCTTCCTGAGGTCCGCCTGGTAGAACATGAAATATCACTTGCTGTTCACGCCATTTTTCCCCTCGGAATCGTTGGAAGCCGCGCTTGCGCGACGAGCCTCTTTAATCATGGCAACTTGTTTCATCTTTTTGTTGCTTGGCCCCTCATCACCGCGCGTGAGTTGCCTGACCTCTTTTCAAACTGATTGCACTAAGTGTGTCAACTTACCACTTTTCAATGCCTGTGTCCTTGTCGAAATCACAGAAGAGGTTTGGGTCTTGACCTTTCTTGTTCTTCATGGGCTGAGGTTGTTTAAATTGATAATTTTCTGTGCTGGGAACCTCTGCTGGAGTTTTGATAAGAGGAGTCCACTGTCGCTCTCCATTCTCGTTTTTAATGGCTTTCTGAGTTGTGATCTTATTAATCGTTGCGCGAGCATCCATTGGAGAGTATGGTGAATAAGAACTATGATTCGAGTCTTTCCTTCTTAAACTTCCGACCGCCTCTTCTCAGATCCTCAGGACGATGCTGAGGTAGAGGTGGTCTGTTAGAATTGAGGTTTCGCTCGGTTTGTACATAAACCTTGGCTGCTGCCATGAGCTTATCCCAGCTTTTTGGCAAACCAGTAGTACCATAAATTACTTTAATCATTTCGTCACATCTTGCCGCATATTTGAACTGTGCACGGATAAGATCTTCATGCACGTCACCGATCTCTAACACCTCCTTTTTGTAACGCGTAATGAAATCTTCCAAACTCTCATTGTCTCTTCGCCAGATGTTCATCACATCTGACGAATCTCTAACATAACGATGCTGCTGACTAAAATGAGTAAGGAACTTTTCCTTAATATCATTCCATGAAGAGAGTTTACCTGTTGGTAAGTTATCGAACCAGAGTCGCGCAGCTCTAGTTAATGTTTGAACAAACAGGTGGCACCACATAGGTAGAGTCCATCCTCCAATAAGTCTTGCGCCAGTGAACAGACGCATGTGATCATCTGGATCTAACAATCCATTGAACTTACCAACGTTTGATGGCAATTTTTCTCGCTCTAGCGGGGTAGAGCGATTTCCTTCACAAATTTTGATTGTTCAGCAGCTTCAGCAGGTCGATAAATCAAGTTATAATCATGTTCTGCCTCAGGATTATACACTGCTCGAATCTTAGGCTTATAACTAGTATGGTCTGCAGACAGACGATTAAAAACACTTGCACTATCTCCTTCCTCATAGGTCTTATCATACTCATCGTGTTGGGTGTCCCGCTTCTGTAATGATCGCGGGCCAAAACGTGAGTGAACTGATGGCCGACATTAAACGTTTTCTTCCTGCTTTCTATTACCAGAATGAACAGAATCATTTCTGGTTTTAGGTACATTTCAGTTCCATCTACAGACCCATGCGAAGGTGCACGAACTTGATTCTGAGTTCCGTAACTCAACGCTCGAGGTGCCGACGAAGCACGGACCTGAGGTGTATTAACCGGAGCTTGAAAAGCTGGAGTTCCGGTTTGAGCACACAATTGGGCATACATGGCGTTCAAAGCAATTTGAGACTAAATCAACCATGATAATGGAGTTTCTCCAAGTGGGAGAATGGACACAACGTCAACGTGAGGAGCCGCCGGTGTTACTGGAATGCTTGCATGATCTGGATCATACGGAACATCAGCTTCACCGGACGAATCTTCGACAATCTGTTCGTCGACCTGAGGAGCGCTGGGACGCGATGAATCTCCGATCGAGGACCTGGAAATGATGATCCATCAGCCATGACGCTGCAGATCTTAGTGAAACGAAACGAAAGACGAGAATAGAAACGAAAATCGGTGGGCGGCAATGAAGAAACCCTAGATCAACTAAACCGGAATCTGTACAGATCTATGGATTGGGTTTTGCATCAGAGGTTAATCCTTCATTTGGTTTCGCGACGATGGTGGTTGTAATTATATTCCGACTGATCCTGCAAAACAAAACACCGTCAGCCTCGCCACAGGGATAAGGGGCTTCTCTCCATGACCACCCTCCGGCATGAGAATAAGTACAGGTAGTCGGAAGTAAAGTGAAGTAAGAGAGAGAGTAATTGAGAGTGAATACCTTTTCCTTGAACCCCAAGTTACTTATTTATAGCCAGAGTTTGGGCGCCAAAATGAGAGATGGAAACCTAACGGAATCTTTCAATGCTCTGTTAAGTCCTGACTATCCGTTAGTGCACACAGATCGTGAGTTAATCTAAGGCTAGGGAGATGCCATGTGTCACCATGAGATCACTTTATTTTATTGATGTGAGCATGCTATCACCGTGATCTCCTTGGATGCTGCCACGTGTCATTTGGTTATAACCGAATGGTGGCTTTGCACGATTGGCAATAAATGTTTCTAGAACATTTATACAGCTGTGACCTGCAAGACCACTGCCACGTATGCATTCTGTTACAACAGAAAAGATTCCTTTGCTTCTAATCATTTTCTTGTAAACTGGCAACACTTGCTCAGGGACAAGTGCCTTAGTGTAATTGTTTCCTTGCGTGAGTTGCGCAAGGTTATTAATTAATCCTCTGTGCTTGTTTATCAAGTGTTTGCAAGACCTCACTGTTGTGTTGTATCTTGCGCAAGGATTTTGATCAATCACATATTGAAGGAAAAGCTTCAAGGTTAACTATTTCCTTGCGCGCGCCCGCGCAAGGTAGCTAAATGAGTCTTTCCTTGTTTTAGTGCTTGGCACAGCTTTTAATGAGGTTTTTCTTTAAGGTATATGTTGCGCAAGGTTTCTGGGAACCCATAGTGGCAGGGAATTCTAAGGTTAACTATCTTCCTTATACGAGCTGGCGCAAGGTAGCTAAATGATCTTTTCCCTTCTTTGTAGTTTAGCGCAACGTCTGCTGAGTTCCTTCTTTGGCAGAGAAGTCTGCGCAAGGTTTCCTTGGTAATTAAGAGTGGTATGGCTTCCTTGCTTGGCGCAAGGTTTCTGGACCATACCCCTTCAGTTTGACTTCTGCTTTGACTTTCGATTCTGACCCGATTTAGCAACTTTAGCTACTGAATTAGAGTTGCATTATGATCATATTTATGTGTAGTATAACCCTCTGCGGTTATACTACAAGATCATAATCATATTCTAAGTTTTTACACATGTCACACCCCAACCGATGGCGGAATCATCATGGTAGTGGCACTAGACGACCTGATTGTCTCGTGAGAATTCCATAACAATCATTTAACAATATCATTCAAACATTAACGTCCCATACCATTAACATAACATTTTAAACAATCATTACAGAATCTAAGTTCTCCCACAAAAACAACAAGGTTCGATATCCCCTAGATTTATTACACTTGGAAACTAAACAAAATAAAGTCAAAACAAAACTACGCTAAGCAACATCCAAGGCATCCAAGCTATAAATCCTCAACCTGTTACATACGTTAAAATACAAGTCAATACAATTAAGTAAAGGTGAGCATACGAGTTTGAATAATACTAACATAGTCGAGAAAGCGTTGCGAAACAATCTAATTACATATCATGATACACCAAAACACTTAACATAACATAGGCTCATTTCTCATGCTAACTACCGTGAGAAGGCTTGCGCGTCTATCCTAACTAGACCCCGTGGGTGTAAGCCACACTATAGTACCATACTAGCTAAGGACGCAAGTTAACGAAAATAAGTCCTAGTCACATGTTTCTAGTATCACGTATTGAGCATATACAATCAGATTATTCGCGTGTGATAAACAGTTTTGATTTGTGATGTGATTTTAATATAGGAACGTATGTAACACCCAAAAAGTGCGTTAAAGCGAAAATGGGTCAAGTATACTCACTGTGGGTGCGTTTAGGTAATATTAGAGATCTGAGAAGAGTCGAGAAGAGCGTCGGATTAGCCTGCATACGCGAACGGAAGTGCATCAGTCTCTGAAAAGCTGAAACGCTTAAGTCTTGGTAGGGAAGTAGCCAAGTTCGGGCGAACTTGTGTGTAAACACACATGTTCGAGCGAACTTGTGTGTAAACACACATGTTCGAGCGAACTTGTGTAATTCTGGTGAGTTATGAGCCAAGTTCGGTCGAACTTGATGAGGTTCTTAAGAATCTTGTCAAGTTCGGGCGAACTTGTGGAGAATCCTTACTGAGGAGACAAGTTCGGGCGAATTTGTATAGTTTCCTAAAACTATGCAAGTTCGGGCGAACTTCTAAGAAAACTTGGTTAAAAATACCCAAGTTCGGTCGAACTTGACCCATTTGGGTACAAGTTCGGTCGAACTTGACTTGGGGAAACTGGTGATTCTCGAGCGAACTTGATGTTTTCGGGTCCAAAATCTTGCGTTTTCGCGTCGTTTGCTGAGGAAAATCGAGTGTTCATCCCTCCAACCATGTGCTACTTAGCAAACTTAGGTCGGAGAGGTCTTTTAGAGCTGTTTTAGCCGTTTTACAAAAGCGTGGGCTAATCCGGGAGAACTCGAGGTTCGTTCGGATTAGTCCGGCTTGTGTAAACCAACATAAACGTCCTTGTGCTTCCAGATCTGGGATCTTGAATGATAGATGCTTCGTTTCATATCAGAAAATGAATAAAACATCCTCAAAAGTCCGTATTTTGTGTCAAAATTGATATTTATCAAAGGTTTTTCTCAGATCTAGAACTTACAAACCGAGAGCAGACTCGTGTTTGGGAAGCCTCTGCTAACACCAAACGAACTCGTATTTTGTAGATCTAAGTTAAAAATAGAAGTTTGAAGAAAAAGATGAAGATTTTCGTAAAAGAATGGGTTTTTGATGAAAACGAAGGTAGATCCTTGTGCAAAATCGTTGTAAACCTTTGTAGATCGTTGATAAACGTTGTTGTAGCTGAAATCGGGTAGATTCTTACTTAAACACGAAGGTTTCGGGTTGAGAGAGCTCTAAGCGAACTTGGTCAGCAAGGGGAGCATGAATGAGGAGCTAATGGAGTTATTTATAGGTGAGGCAAGAATCTAAAGAGTTGGCAACAAGTTCGGCCGAACTTGTACAAAAGTGTACAAGTTCACGCGCAACTTGGGGAGTTTTCAAGAAGGAGAAGGGTAAGTTCGGCCGAACTTGCATATGTATATGCAAGTTCGCACGAACTTGATAAAAACAAAAGATTCCTGGTTAATCATGGTAAAGTTCGGGCGAACTTGTGGTAGGCAAGTTTGGTCGAACTTGGCCTGGTGACCAAGTTTCGTTTGCCGATTTCGCGTTAAGAGTTCGATTGGCTATTCGGTTCGCATTAGATAGTTATATTACGCGTTAAATTAAAGCGTTAAGCGTTATAGTTGATATAATAGTGGATTTAGCGATTCGAGAGTGTGAGAGCGATGCGATAGCGAGCGTAAACATAACCACAAACACACATAACACATAAATAATATAAAACCACATAACTAACTGCGATTTGCGATGCGATGATATAAGCGATGCGATTTAATAAGCGATTAGATGCGATAATAACGTACAATACCATAATTAATTAACATAAACTTTATTATTAACTGAATCTCGGGATTACAAGGTAGATAAACGGGAAAACAAAATGGAAAGATAACAATCGAATTTTCGAGTTGTTACAACACAAGTCTCTATATTATGCCTAATTTTGACCAAAATGCCATTTTTGCATAAAACATGGTTTTAATCAATAACGAACTTGCAATTGTTTTACCTACTGATATGTAAATATAAATAACATATCTTTCATATGATTCTGCTCATAACCTGAGTTTTGCTTAAACATTCTAAAATATGTCATTTATATGTCCAAAACGCCCTTTTGGCGCATGGTATGGGTTTTACCCATAACTATCAATCAAAACTCATTACTACGGATGTTATAAGTGTTTCCACAGTAGGTACTTAATCATAATTCAAATTGTATGCAAGTTCTTATACTATGTCATGTAATGAACAAAGTGCCCTTACGGTGCACATTTTGATTCAAAATTTATAATGGGCATATAAGTTGATAACCTACTGATGCTACAACTTACTTAAAGTATATTGGCATATGGAACTTGTTTACGACTCATCCGGTTACCCGGTATCGCTTATATGCGTACAGTTAAGCTTATATGGCTAGTCTACGTAAATTTACCGAAACGAGTCAAACCTTATCATTTTTATCTCAAATTCCAGAATGTATATTGTTTACCCATTTTATACAAGTCTTAGTATTTGTGGGGTTTAAACTACATTCTATTCCGGTCATTGCTTAATCTAGCGTATCGTACCGAGATTGTTAAATTAAGTTAACCGATCGAAGTCTAGGACTTAAATAGGACCCGTTAACATTTTAATTGGTTATTATACCATCCATTCCAGACTAGGGCCTTCTGGTAAATTGCAACCAACCTTAGTTAATTGATTATGGCTTGAGCTATTTATAATTCTTGCATATTAAGACGAGTTTTAGCCTAGGTAAATACTTTAACCTATTTTCCCTATACGGGCTTGGGATACGGTAAATTATTACCGCTTGGTGGGTATTGGATCATATGTCAGGGTTATGACTAGAAAATCCGCATAACCCATTTTAATCTATTTTGTCTGGTAACATAAACATTAGGGGTTAACTCGACCGTGTTGTTAGGTGCAATTTTAGGCATATTTTATCATATTTTAATCACATATTTCCATTGCATATTAGGCATTTAGACCATAGATATTGCATTATTTTGAAATACACACGTTTTTTGGAACATAATCTATTTTGGTCGTTTTTAATGATTTGTAGATGTGGAGCTGTTGCAAGGGATGAAGGTGTTTGAAGAATGATAGTAATGCAAAATACGAATTTGTGAAGTGATGGACAAAACAAGTCAGACGCGGGGTAACTTTGTAGAATAGTAACCAAGTTTTAAAAGTGTTCCAATTAGTTCACTCAAGTTTCAAAAGTGTTCCAATCAGGTCACTCAACATTCATTTATTTATTAAATTTAAGGGTTTTTCATCAATTTCATAGGTAAGCATGGTGATGTGATTTTTTGTTTCTTTTTTCCCTTTCATTTGTTGTTAATGTCCGATGATGACGTGAATTTTAACTTGTTTTGTTAATTTTTAATGTAATTAAAGTGTTTTTATTTTTAATGAATAAAGTTTCATATATTAATATAATCCGAGCCTAGCATCTTATGCTTCATTTTCCTCTTGACACATGGAAAAAAGGACATGGCTCAATTTGAATGTTAAGTTATCTAATTGGGAAAAAAACGATACGAGTGACCTAATTAGAACACTTTTGAAACTTGGTTACTATTCTGTAACCAATTCATGAAACATAAAATATCAGCGTTGGAATGCAGCTTTCAAGTTATGGGCTTCAAAAAGCATTGGTGAATTATTGGGTTGTTGGGCTAGAAATTTGTTGCAAGTGGAGCTCACCAAAAAATCGGGGATTAGTTTTGGAGATGATGAGATAGGCTTGAAAAAAAATAATAGCAGAACTATCATCAACATTGAGAACATTGGTGGACGGCTGCAAACCGGAGATCGAGAGAAGCAAGAGTTGATATTTTGGGAAGTAATTTTGATTCAGTACTGTCACACCCCGACCCGCAGCGGAATAAGAGTCGGGGCATAATTGGGTTATCACCAAAGCTCATGATGTTTACTAAAATGTTTCATATTTATTAAATTCAAATTACAACTTCAATATTCCAAACAAGTTCATACAATTACAAGGAAAAAGTAACTAAGTAAACAATCCAAAGCCTAAACTGATTTATTCTTCTAGGCCGTCCTATATGTTTCTTGCTGCAACTGGATCACCTGTATCATGTGTAAAAATGGGGAATTTTGGGTCAACAAAAGTTGGCGAGTGAACCTTGTTAAAAACATTTGATATTGATTTCTTATTGTATTTAATATGGAAAAATTGTGCAATAATCATATGTGAGCAAACGTATATAATCAAACAAACAATAACAAACCACCTTGCATGAGTATATGACATGAATGATTATGTATATGTTGGCAACGTCACGTTCCGCTCATAGGTAATGGGGAACGGACGGCCTATGATGATGTATGTGTGATCAAGGCTCAATCAAACGGAGCCGATCATATGTTGGCAACGCCACGTTCCGCTCATAGGTAATGGGGAACAGTTCCGCTCATAGGTAATGGGGAACAGACGAGCCTATGATGATGTATGTACTGAAAATGATAAATTTAAGCTAAACATTAACCACACAAACAATTGATACCTATTGGATACACATTTCATCATGGATATGATATGTAATAAATAATAAGCGACACATGATACACCCCAAAATGTGATTAAAACAGGGAATTTGTAGAGATTCACTCACATTGGGTGCGTTCGTTTGATGATGTTGAATGCGCACGAGTTTGGAGATTTGATCGACGAGGAATAACTAACCTAAAATAATAACGAAATGGTTCGGTAAATAAGTGGATTTTATTAATAGGATTTTTAGATTTATTTTGGTGAGTTTAAGGTCATTTTCTAACTTTAAAAATATTATTTTTAAGTATTTTTAATTGATTTTTAAATTAAATAAATAAATAAAAAATAAAAAGGTTTAGATGTTTGTACCGATTCACTGCGTGATTTCGGAATTTCCAGAGATTTTCCGGCGAGTGCAGAATGTCCGGTAACGTCGTTTGTGATTGATTCTGGTTGTTGGATTGAAGTTAGTATCAGCCTAACAATGGATTGAAAACGAAAGAGTCGAGAAATTTACCGAATTTATGTAAGTCTCGGTTTTCCGGCGAATGTCCGGCAATACAGAATATCTCCGGCGAGTGTAATTGCTTCGAGAAATCGTGCGATTTTGAGCGAAAAGTTTACCAGAGACTTGGGTGTGTATTTATAGGGAAGAATCAGGATGAATTGGGTCTGAATTTAGTCTTGATTCGTGGTCAAGACTTTCTCCGGCGGTTATGACTGAGATCGCGGGATTAGACATCGGTTATAACCGACGTCGATGTTAATACATGCGTTTAGTCAAAGGAAACCGTCGACAATTGGCGAAATCGTCGGTATTTCCGGCGACTGCGAATTGGGCGCGCTGATGACCGTATTTGAGTTTTGAGTTTTGTTATAAGTATTAATTGTTTTATCATATATCACAAACGAGTCAAGTGGTGGAGTGGTTGAGTGCTGTTGGTTTCATCCGGCTGACCCGGGTTCGAAACCCGGCAGCCTATTTCTTTTTTTATTTACTTTATTTCTACTTTTTAATAATTATAGTTTTTAAATTCTAAAATGTTAATTAATTATGTATTGTTTAAAATTAAAATTAATCATAAATACGCAATGAAATTTTTATAACTTGATATTCGATTAATAAACGAAGCGGGTTTTGGAACCCGTTTTTCGACGGATGTTACAGTATCCCCTACTTTTAGAAATTTCGTCCCGAAATTTAAGTAGAAGTGGCAACAGGAAAAAGATGCGGGTATTTTTCGCGCATTGAGTCTTCACGTTCCCAAGTAAACTCAGGTCCTCGTTTCGACTGCCAGCGTACCCTAACAATTGGAATACGGCTCCGTCTTAAACGTTTTTCTCCGAAGTCCATGATCTCTACTGGTCTTTCAATGAAGTGCATAGATTCATCGATCTGAATATCTTCTAGGGGAATATGGAGGTTTTCATCGGCGAGGCACTTCTTTAAGTTTGATACGTGGAATGTGGGGTGAATTCTGTTGAGTTCTTCTGGTAGGTCAAGCTGGTATGCTACAGGACCTACTCTTTCGAGTATCTTGAAAGGTCCTATGTAGCGTGGTGCTAGCTTGCCCTTCTGGCCAAAACGAACCACTCCCTTCCACGGTGATACTTTTAAAAGTACTTGGTCACCAATGTTAAACTCCAAGGGCTTTCGTCGTTTGTCTGCATAACTCTTCTGACGACTTTGGGCCGCTAGAAGATTGTTTCGAATTTGATGGATCTTGTTTGTTGTTTCTTGAATTAATTCTGGACCGGTGATTTGTGCTTCTCCAATTTCGTGCCAACATATTGGTGATCGGCACTTACGACCATATAAAGCCTCGAAAGGTGCCATACCGATACTTGAATGATAGCTGTTGTTGTACGAAAATTCAACTAATGGTAGATGAGCGTCCCAATTTCCCTTGAAGTCTATGACACATGCTCGAAGCATGTCTTCAAGAGTTTGGATGGTGCGTTCAGATTGTCCATCAGTTGAGGATGAAAAGCGGTACTGAGGTCTAATCGTGTACCCAAGGCGGTTTGTACGGCTCGCCATGTTCGTGAAGTGAAACGACCATCACAGTCTGAAATAATGCTTAAAGGTACAGCATGACGGCTTACGATCTCGCTGATGTAGATACGAGCTAACTTCTCGTTCTTGAAGTCCTCGCGAATTGGAATGAAGTGAGCTGATTTTGTGAGACGATCAATGATTACCCATATGGTGTCATTCCCACTGGAGGTGCGAGGTAACCCGGTAATGAAGTCCATGGTTATGTTTTCCCACTTCCATACAGGCATTTTAGGTTGGGTTAGAAGTCCTGAAGGTCTTTGATGTTCAGCTTTTACTTTAGAACAGGTAAGGCACTTGGAAACAAAACAGCAATATCCTTTTTCATGCCAGGCCACCAGTAGATGTATCGAAGGTTTTGATACATCTTGTCGGCTCCTGGGTGTACACAGTACCGTGTTTTGTGCGCCTCATTCATAAGGAATTCACGAAGGTTATTGTGATCGGGAATCCATATGCGATCTAGATAGTACAGAATACCGTCGGATTTGGTTTCGATTTTAAGTTCTGCTCCACAAGACAGCTCATTGCGTACGTCGTTTTCTGTTACAGAAACATGTTGAGCTTCTCGGATTTGATCTTTGATGTCGGTTATGATTTTATGCCTAAGAGTTTTGAGGGAATTGATACGTTTGAAATGATAAGGTATGTATCATAAAACAAAAACTTCAACCATGACGATATTTAAACCTACACGGAACTTCTCATAACCTCCTGGTAATGCTTTTGATCCTTTGCCAAGAATACTTATATATAGGAAGTACCAGCGGCGTATCCACCATATTCTTGTCAAATTTTCGTTGGCTTTATCAGTAAATCATGATCAGTTCTATGTGACTCTAAAACATAAACAAACACAACAACCAAAGCTTGAGTCTCAATTCTGAAAGGATACATGACTGAATGATGACGGTACCTCTCTCGTTTGTTATGATGAAGGGGTTAGTGTATGTAAAAGTGAGACACAACCCAACTTCTTTAAATGATGAGATTGAGATACGTCGAGATGTATGATGATATGAATGTTAAATCAATAAGTATAAAACAAAACTGTAATATCAATTCGCATTAAAATTCTTGGATACATAAATTCCCAATTTACAACTGGGATACGGAAAGATTGAGATAACATAAAGAAAACATTAAAACTAGACGATTGGAGTTGAGTCTTGATTCTTGGTGAGGAAAACTAGTTGAGTGATTCGTTTGGGCCGTTATTATTTTCAACAGGATTGGCGTTGATGTTGTAAGCTCTTCCTCTTGCAGGTGGTGGAGCTTGGTTAGCTTGATTCACCGGATTTGCTTGAGCTTGGGCATGAATGATGTTCACCAAGCGTGGACAAGTGTTTCTAAAGTGGTTTGGGTCTCCACAGTTGTAACAAGCCCACATAGGTTGTACCATGGGATAGTTGGGTTGGTAGTAGGATTGGGCTATATGTTTAGCAGGTGGTAGGAGTAAAGGTTGTTGGGCTTGACCCACTATCTGATGGTGGGTTTGGGTTGAGGGCTGATTGCGGTCACAACTGGTGCAATATTGACAGGGATGTTCAGGAAAGTGATGGTATTGGCAACGGGTGCATTTCGGGTATGGGCCTGAGTATGGCTGTTTGTATGGTGCAGCTGAGGGAGCAACTTGGGTGATTGGTGCGGCAGTGATAGGAGGGTTTGTTTGAGTGACAGCAAAGTTTCTGGTGTTTCGCTTCCTTTTACCAGTAAACTTCGAAGAGGAGCCAGAATGGTTTGAAGTTTGAGCCTCAATGGGGGCTTTCTTTTTCTCCTCCTTGAATTTACCGTTTCGGATGCGATTCTTGGTAAGTTCGGTGGCTAGTTCCATTGCAGCTTCCAGTGTTGCAGGTGAAGTGCTTAGAACCGAGTCTTGAATTTTCGAGGGGAGGCCTCGAATGTAGTGTTCAACCAGGCGGTACACTGGGGTGAACAAGTTGGGGATCATTTGGTTCAGCTCGAGAAATCTTTTATTGTAGGAAGTATGATCTCCTTCCTTTTGTTTTAGGGAGTGGAATTCGTCTTCTAACTTCTTGATTTCGCTTCTTGGACAAAAGCGTCTTGTCATTATTTCCCTTAACTCTTCCCATGTTAAGGCCATGGCGTCTTCGACTCCTCTCTTACCCTTCTCTGTGTTCCACCAGGTCAGGGCTACCCCAAACAGTCTCCCGGTTGCGTAACGTACCTTGCGATCCTCGGGACAATCGCAATTGAGGAAGGTGTTCTCCATTTCCTCAAACCAGTGGAGGAGAGCAGTGACACCTTCGGTCCCTTCATACTTTGGGGGATCGCAAGACTTGAAGTGTTTGTAGGAGCACTTTTTGGAGGGAGGGTTGTCGACGTTCTGGTCTTCTTGGTTGGGAGGGTTGATGGGATTCGCGGTGAGAGCTTGTTGACTTGAATTACGATGTCAGGAAGCACCGCGGCCATTTGTTTTGCAATTTGGGTGGCCAAGCGTTCGTTTGATCTTCCTGACTTTCTACCTCCACGTAGTTGCCTAGCCGATATCTACAGGAATGTACATAGGAAGATTGTGAGTTTAAGAAGTTTTTTAGGTGTTATGTGTCGTTAAAAATAATAAAATAACATAATCATCAATAATGCAACTACATCCATAGGATGTCTTGGGTCTGCTCATGTTTGGGCCTCCAATGTCTCCCATACCATCGCCTGTACAGTCATGTGGGCCCCCATGACTATTGGCTTAGTAGGATTCACATTGGTGTTGGCGGTTTAACACTCGCATCACCCGAATGAAAACCATGAAATATGTTTGCGAGATGTATGGTGGGAGGGTGTCCAGGTATAGACACAATGACAACTCAAAGTGGGGTTAGCTCACACGACGTTTGGTATAGCATGATTTGGCCTAATAGGTCCTTCGTACTCTCATCGTTAGTCCCCAGGTAGGCAAACTGGTCCTTTATTTTGGATTTATACGAATGCCAAGCCTAGACAGGACGTTCCGACTACGGTACTCGTACCCTTCCAGTTACTACATGCCCGTCATGAGAACTCACTTTGATGTGATTTGAAAATACAAAAAAAAAATCGTTGCAAAAATCATAGGAATTGTGAGGTGTGTGCTCTCATGGATATGATATGTTATGAGGATATGATTCATGATGAGCATTGTGTAATAATATGTACTTATGAACATGCTTGCATAACATTGAATGTAACAATAAACATAAAGCATATAAACATCATGAATTTTGTATGTAACACACAAACAATTTAAAAAATTCTAATAACTATAGTATAGGCTCTAAGGGTCTAATAACCTATCCTATATCCCTATAGTCATGGCTCTGATACCAATCTGTCACACCCCGACCCGCAGCGGAATAAGAGTCGGGGCATAATTGGGTTATCACCAAAGCTCATGATGTTTACTAAAATGTTTCATATTTATTAAATTCAAATTACAACTTCAATATTCCAAACAAGTTCATACAATTACAAGGAAAAAGTAACTAAGTAAACAATCCAAAGCCTAAACTGATTTATTCTTCTAGGCCGTCCTATATGTTTCTTGCTGCAACTGGATCACCTGTATCATGTGTAAAAATGGGGAATTTTGGGTCAACAAAAGTTGGCGAGTGAACCTTGTTAAAAACATTTGATATTGATTTCTTATTGTATTTAATATGGAAAAATTGTGCAATAATCATATGTGAGCAAACGTATATAATCAAACAAACAATAACAAACCACCTTGCATGAGTATATGACATGAATGATTATGTATATGTTGGCAACGTCACGTTCCGCTCATAGGTAATGGGGAACGGACGGCCTATGATGATGTATGTGTGATCAAGGCTCAATCAAACGGAGCCGATCATATGTTGGCAACGCCACGTTCCGCTCATAGGTAATGGGGAACAGTTCCGCTCATAGGTAATGGGGAACAGACGAGCCTATGATGATGTATGTACTGAAAATGATAAATTTAAGCTAAACATTAACCACACAAACAATTGATACCTATTGGATACACATTTCATCATGGATATGATATGTAATAAATAATAAGCGACACATGATACACCCCAAAATGTGATTAAAACGGGGAATTTCTAGAGATTCACTCACATTGGGTGCGTTCGTTTGATGATGTTGAATGCGCACGAGTTTGGAGATTTGATCGACGAGGAATAACTAACCTAAAATAATAACGAAATGGTTCGGTAAATAAGTGGATTTTATTAATAGGATTTTTAGATTTATTTTGGTGAGTTTAAGGTCATTTTCTAACTTTAAAAATATTATTTTTAAGTATTTTTAATTGATTTTTAAATTAAATAAATAAATAAAAAATAAAAAAAATTTGACTTTTTGGTTGACCGTTGACCGTTGACCGGACCGTTGACCGGTCGGACTATGTTTATTCATGCGCTGAGTGAGGTTCGAACTTGTGACCTCTCGTACGCGTGCACGCAGCTCTACCAACTGAGCTACGTGTCTAACCCGAAATATTCTTTGTTTTAATTTTATATATATATATACTAATTAAATGTTTAATTTATTTGGTTTATATTAAAAGAATTTAAATGGTTGAACCGGTTGCAGGGAAGCCGGATCGAACTCGGGTCCCTTGATTTGTAAGCGCACAGCCCAACCAGTTGGGCTGTGTGTCTTATCTGTTTAACTTACGGTTTATATTAAACTTATATACATACTGGGACTTGTTCTGATTCTGTTTTAAAAAAATTGGTTTTAATTCGGAAAGTCGGTGCTTTGCAAGATTCGAACTCGTGACGTTTGTTTTGTTTGCGCACACAGTCCACCGCTGGACTGTGTGTCTAACCCGTTTGATTATGTGATTTTAATTATACTTATACTTATTTTTGACTTCGTCTTCTTCGCTTACAAACACCCGGATCAGAGAGTTCCGACTGTTTTGTTTAACTTGATTATCAAAACTTAATTAGTTGAAATGTATAGTAAACGGGATTATAGAACATAGTGTACCAAAACAGCGTGTTTAATTCAGGTTTCCGGCAAGGGGGCGTCGGCTCTGATTGGCGATCTTCGTCTGAGTGAACCAATCGACAGTTTTGATCAATGAGTTGTGCAATTAAGGTACTAAACAAGGATTATCAAAAGGTTTAGATGTTTGTACCGATTCACAGCGTGATTTCGGAATTTCCAGAGATTTTCCAGCGAGTGCAGAATGTCCGGTAACGTCGTCTGTGATTGATTCTGGTTGATGGATTGAAGTTAGTATCAGCCTAACAATGGATTGAAAACTAAAGAGTCGAGAAATTTACCGAATTTATGTAAGTCTCGGTTTTCCGGCGAATGTCCGGCAATACAGAATATCTCCGGCGAGTGTAATTGCTTCGAGAAATCGTGCGATTTTGAGCGAAAAGTTTACCAGAGACTTGGGTGTGTATTTATAGGGAAGAATCAGGATGAATTGGATCTGAATTTAGTCTTGATTCGTGGTCAAGACTTTCTCCAGCGGTTATGACTGAGATCGTGGGATTAGACATCGGTTATAACCGACGTCGATGTTAATACATGCGTTTAGTCAAAGGAAACCGTCGACAATTGGCGAAATCGTCGGTATTTCCGGCGACTGCGAATTGGGCGCGCTGATGACCGTATTTGAGTTTTGAATTTTGTTATAAGTATTAATTGTTTTATCATATATCACAAACGAGTCAAGTGGCGGAGTGGTTGAGTGCTGTTGGTTTCATCCGGCTGACCCGGGTTCGAAACCCGGCAGCCTATTTCTTTTTTTATTTACTTTATTTCTACTTTTTAATAATTATAGGTTTTATATTCTAAAATGTTTATTAATTATGTATTGTTTAAAATTAAAATTAATCATAAATACGCAACGAAATTTTTATAACTTGATATTCGATTAATAAACGTAGCGGGTTTTGGAACCCGTTTTTCGACGGATGTTACAAGTACGTTGTTAAATTTCATTTTTTGTTTAGAATTAAATGTTTTAGCCATCATGTCTGGCTAGACTTTTATAGTTTCGACATCGGGATGTATTTCCTTTGTTTTGGTTCATAAACTTATGTGAAACTATGTTCGATCTTATTATTTGATGGCTTGTTTTTATGATTCTTGTTTTTATAAGGATTCGATTCGGAAAATATTAGATTGTTAATAAACCTGATCAACTTGTTAATGTTTCTAATAAAGTTTATCAAGATTTAAAAACCTAATCAGACTTTAAGTTTTGATACAAGGAACAAATAATGGTTCAAGTTTGTCTATGAATTTGGATTTATTATAGAATCATACAATCTAATTAAACATACCGAACGGCGTGTGTGTTTGATTATAATCGATACTTCTATCACGCAACCCGCACACTAAAATCCGAACGGCGTGAGCTTAGAGTAGCGGGTTGGCTCTAATCAACGAACTGCGCTTGGTTAGGCATTAGATGGAGTGGATGTCCGCACGACGTGACATCTAGTATTGATACAAACTATTATTTAAAAAGATCATTGCACCGTGACCGTGAATGATCGTAAGTCGAACCGAATCAGGAAATTACTCTGGTGTTGAAATTAGTCTTTAGCATCTGACTTTTCCAACCACTTTAACTAGCATTTCTTTTTAATCTATAAAAATTAATAATTGTCTTTTCACATTCTAGTTTAAATAAAAAACCCCCCTTTTCAAAACAATCGTATCTGTGTTTTAAACGTTTTGGTATAATCTGGTTAATCTGTATCCCTGAGGACACGAACTCTACTTCCACTCATTCTAGTAGTTTTCTTTATTATTTTATTTGCTGGATTCGACACCCAACACGTGTCCTGGATATCCACGGCTTATTAAATTGCTAATGGTCACGACTTAAGCGCGGGGTGTAGGCATATACCTGACAGATGCTAATGCTATATTAAAATGTTTTCTTACCCATATTGGGGATACTCCTCCGTGGGTTAAAGTGGTGTGTCAGTTAATCATGTTATTTGGTTTCTGCACCGGACCCCATATGTATTGACAGAATTGTAAAACCGTATGCAAGATCATTTTGAATTATCCAAAGTTATTTATAAAATCATATGCCTTGTGCATTTAAAACAATTTTGAAAAATTTTCAAAATGTGTCAGTTATTTGTATTTACCAGTGTAAACTGACGTATTTCAAAAGGCTAAGTTATGTAACATCCGTCAAAAAACGGATTTACCAAACCCGCTCCGTTTATTAACCGAACGATCAGTTAAAAATTTCGTTGCGTATTTAATGCCCAAAATAATTTTAAACGATACATAATTAATAAATATATTGGAATATATAATTTATATTTGAAAAAGTATTAAAAATCGTGATTTAAAAAATAAAAGTTGCTGCTGGGTTTCGAACCCGGGTCAGTCAACCGGTTACAAGCAAAGACTTAACACTTAACCATCCAACCACTGCGCCACTTATGTTTCTTGTTAATAAATGGAAACAATTAATTCATAACATGAATCTAAATTTCAAAACCGACGCGCCTATTTGCAGTCGTCGGAAATCTCGACTATCTCGCCAAGATTCGACGGTTTCTTCAGTTTTAACGTAAACATTCACTACTACATCGGTTATAACCGACGCCTGAACACGCGACGCAAGTCATAACCGCCGGAAAACGTAATGACCGACGAATCAAGACGGAAATCGGACCAAATTCATCGATCTCCCGCCCTATAAATACCTCCTCAAACCTCTGCTAGCTTTTTCGCTCACAATCACACCTTTACCCGACATAATTCCACTCGCCGGAAAAGTTCTGCACCTCGCCGGAAAACCGAGCCCTTCACTTCTGAGCCTTACTGAACCCCAGAGCTTATACCGAAGTCACCCACATTTATCTCAAGCTCGTTGAAGACTCTCTGCCGCAAGACATACGTCGCCGGAAGTTTCTGCTGTCACCGGAGTTTCGCCAGAGAAACAGAGGAGTCCAGTCGGTATACCTTACGCCTAATCCTTCATTCTTTTTATTTAATCTCGCATGTAATTAACCACCAGACACTAACGAACTTGATTAAATCTTCGAACCAGTCGGACTTCCGATTCTGGTTAAATCCAACGAAGAAGACGAAGTTTTTCTGTTGTCTATAAGTTTAATTTAAATCAAGATATAACTTGGGTTAGACACACAGTCCAGCGGTGGACTGTGTGCAAATTAAACACGCTCACGTCCCGAGTTCGATTCTTGTCCCGCGCATGCTTACCTTGATAAAAATGTTTTTTTTTTACTAAACCGGATTCATTTCACATAGATGTTAAATTTAATAAAAACCGGAATAATAACCAAGATAGACACACAGTCCAGTGGTGGACTGTGTGCGCATTTAAAGCACAGGTCACGAGTTCGAGTCCGGACTACCGCACCGATCCGGACAATTATCAAACTTTTTAAATAAGGCAGAAATGAAATTATTTAATTGTATATAAGTATAATAAAAATCAGATTATATAACAAGTTAAACACACAGTCCAGCGGTGGACTGTGTGTTAACCTAAACCACAGGTCCCGGGTTCGAGACCTGTGGAGGACGCCGGTTCGATACATTAAAATCGTTTTTAAAAATAAATGATTTTCAGATTAATTCAATTAGTATATAAATATAATTAAAAACAGAAATATTTCGGGTTAGACACGTAGCTCAGTTGGTAGAGCTGCGTGCACGCGAACGGGAGGTCTCGGGTTCGAGCCTCACCCGGCAAACAATTTCACAGCCTGACCGGTCAACAGGTTAACAAGTCAACGGTCAACTATCCCAAAAAGTCAATTTTTTTTATTATTTTCATTTATTTATTTTTATTTAAAAATCAATTAAAAATACTTAAAAATAACATTTTTAAGGTTAGAAAATAGCCTTAAACTCACAAAAATATATCCAATCATCCTACTAAAATTGATTAATAAAATCCCATTATTTACCAAACCATTGTGTTATTATCTAGGTTAGTTTCACTCGTGGTTAAATCCGACTTCGTGCGTATTCATCATCATCAACCGAACACACCCAATGTGAGTGAATCTTACAACTCCCCTTTTTAATTACACTTTTTGGGGTGTGTCATGTGTCACCAAAAATTAACTCGTTTATTTAAACTTGTGCCATACCATATTGTGATCTAAACTTAGATTGTATACATTGGTTGTAGTTATGTATTTCATATTGCCAATTTATATGCAATTCATTCATTAGGCCCATCAGTTCCTCGTGGGAGACGAGTTGAGCAACGCGAGCCTCAAAACAAATCCATTATTGTTCGTGTGTGTATTATTGAGTTTATATTGTTTGTAGTTATGTAGTTCATATTGTCAATTTTATGCAAATCATTCATTAGGCCCATCAGTTCCTCGTGAGAGACGAGTTGAGCAACGCGTGCCTCAAAACGATCCGTTATTGTTCATGTGTGCATTATTTAATATTAATTGATTGGTGAATAAGTTTACATCTATTTTTACTCATGTGTGGTTGTGCACTTTATTTTATTATCAATTAAATAAACTTGTTCAAATGTTTTCCATAGGATTCACTCGCCAACTTTTTGTTGATCCAAAAACCATTTTTACACATGATACAGGTGAACAGGATGAAGCAAGGAAAACATAGGAAATGCCTTAGAAGAAAACAAAGAAGCTTAGATTGATGTTTAGGTCATGATGTAATTATGATTGTAAATTTCCCTTTAAAAATTGTATTAATGAATATGAAACGTTATAATAAATGTCATGAGCTTTGATGATAACCCAATCATGCCTCGATCACCTTTTCCGCTGCGGGTCGGGGTGTGACAGATTGGTATCAGAGCCATGACTATAGGGATATAGGATAGGTTATTAGACCCTTAGAGCCTATACTATAGTTTGCCTAAATTTTAATTGTTTAGGTGGTTACATACAAACTTATGATATTTATTTGTTTCATATTTGTTTATACTTATAGTCAAACATACATACTTACATACACATTCATCATACATATTTCAATGTTCATATATTCAATTCATCTTCATACTTTTGTTATTCAAAGATTTTGTTGCAATTTTCAAATCTCATCAAAGTAAGTTCTGCGACGGGCATGTAGTAACTGGAAGGGTACAAGTACCGTAGTCGGAACGTCCTGTCTAGGTTGGCATTCGTATAAATCCAATATAACGGACCAGTTTTCCTACCTGGGGACTAACGATGAGAGTACGAAGGACCTATTAGGCCAAAGCATGCCACACCAAACGTCGTTCGAACTAACCCCACTTTGAGGTGTCACCGTGTCTACACCTGGACACATTCCGAATATCATACGTTATATACATATTTCTCGATTTTCTCCGGGTTTTAGTGTACGTAACCAGGCTAACACATGCGAACCATATGAAAAACCCGGTATTCATGGGGCCCCACATGATTACGAAGGTGAAGTATGGCGGCATGCAGGGCCTAATGACGAGCAAAGCCCAAGACATCCTATGGATGTAGTAGATTTATTTTTCTATAATTATTTTATGAATATTCATTCCTAAATACGACCCATGACCCCAAAAACATCCAACTCATACTCATGACGCGTATTCCTTGTAGATGTCTTCTAGCCTCGCCCGTAGGAAGATGAGAGCAGGAAAAGCCCGCGAGCGCATGGCTGCCCTAATCGCTCAACAAATGGCTGCCGTAATACCCAACATTGTAATCTAAGTCCAACAAGCACTTACCGCGAATCCTGTCAATCAAGAAGATCAACACGTTATCAACCCTCCCCCAAATATCACTAAATGCACCTACAAGCATTTCAAATCATGCGACCCTCCAAAATATAAAGGGACTGAAGGTGTCACCGCTCTCCTCCATTGGTTTGAAGAAATGGAGAACACTTTTCTAAATTGCGATTGCCCCGATGATCGCAAAGTGCGATATGCTACCGGTCGATTATATGGGATAGCACTTACTTGGTGGAATACAGAGAAGGCCAAACGAGGCGTTGAAGATACTATGACTTTAACTTGGGATGAATTGAAGGAAATCATGACCAGACGATTTTGCCCAAGGAGCGAAATCAAGAAATTAGAAGTTGAGTTTTATTCGTTGAAGCAAAAGGAAGGAGACCACACCACATACAACAAAAGATTCCTCGAGTTACATCAAATGGTTCCCAATTTGTTCACTCCCCTCTACCGTTTGATCGAGCACTACATTCGAGGTCTTCCGTCAAAGATTCAAGACTCTGTAATAAGTACCACGCCTGCAACTTTGGAAGCAGCAATGGAGCTAGCAACAGAGCTCACCGAGAACCGAATCCGGAACAAAGACTTCAAGGAGGAGAAGAAGAAGGATAAAGCACCGTCTGAAACTTCAAACTCCACCCAAACCGAATCCCCTTCTCAACCCATTTCTAAGAGAAAAAGAGACGGGCAACTTTTCGCTACTATCCAACGTAATCAACCAATTTCACACGCCATACCCATCCAAGCTATCCCAATCACTCAAGTGGCACCCAACTCAACTTACCCAAATAAGAAACCATATCTTGGACCTCACCCTCGATGTAACACCTGTTTTTATCACCATCCCCTTACCTTACCTTGTCGACTATGTGCAAATTGTGGACGCTATGGTCATATGAGCAAGGTTTGCCGCACCCCTCAAAACCAAATCTCTCCCCCTACTCAAAACATGATCCAAACCTATCATCAACCTCAATACCCCATGTTCCCATATGTTCGAGCTTGTTTCAATTGTGGCAACCCTACCCACTTTAGAAACACGTGCCCTCGATTGGTTAACATCATAAACGCTCAAGCTCAATCAAATCCAGTTAACCAAGTAAATCAAGAAAACCAAATCACTAGGCCACCAGCAAGAGGAAGAGTTTTCAACATCAACGCCAATCCTGACGAAGATAATGACGGCCCAAAAGAAACCACCCAACTAGTCCTCTTCACCGGAAATCAAGATTCAACTCCAATCGTTTAGTTTTATGTTTTTCTTTATCATATAGAACCAATCATAACTTAAGGATAAAGTCAATGAAAATTTGACGAGAATATGGTGGATACGCCGCTGGTACTTCCTCTATATAAGTATTCTTGCCAAAGGATCGGAGGCATTATCTGGCGGTTATGAGAGGTTCCATGTGTAAACTGTTTGAGTAATTATTGTTTATTATTTTCAGTACATGCAATACGATCGGCTCCGTTTGATTGAGCCTTGATCGCACAGACATTTTTCATTTTCAGTACATGCAATACGATCTTGTGGTTATTGTGTTTTGTTGTAGAGTCACATAGAACTAATCATAACTTGCGGATAAAGTCAATGAAAATTTGACGAGAATATGGTGGATACGCCGCTGGTACTTCCTATATATAAGTATTCTTGTCAAAGGATCGGAGGCATTATCAGGCGGTTATGAGAGGTTCCATGTATAAACTGTTTGAGTGATTATTGTTTATTATTTCAGTACATGCAATACGATCGGCTCCGTTTGATTGAGCCTTGATCGCACAGACATTTTTCATTTTCAGTACATGCAATACGATCGGCTCCGTTTGATTGAGCCTTGATCGCACAGACATTTTTCATTTTCAGTATCTTGTGGTTGTTGTGTTTGTTGTAGAGTCACATAGAACTAATCATAACTTGTGGATAAAGTCAATGAAAATTTGACAAGAATATGGTGGATACGCCGCTGGTACTTCCTATATATAAGTATTCTTGTCAAAGGATCGGAGGCATTATCAGGCGCTTATGAGAGGTTCCATGTAGGAGTTAGTATGTTTTGGTTGAAGTTTGTTCATCATACATTTCAGTGCATTCAATTTCATCGTTTATAGAAGTTGAGCTATGTCTCACTTCCACAATGACTAACCTCTCCATCATAACAAACGAGAGAGGTACTGTCATCATTCAAAACATGTATACTATCAGAATTTAGACTCAAGCTGTGGTTGTTGTGTTTTTTATGTTTTAGAGTTACATCATAGAACCAATCATAACTCACTGATAAAACCAATGAAAATTTGATAAGAATATGGTGGATACGCCGCTGGTACTTCCTATATATAAGTATTCTTGTCAAAGGATCAGAGGCATTGTCAGGCGGCTATGAGAAGTTCTATGTAGGATTTACTAGTTTCTTGGTAACTAATCATAACTTGCGGATAAAACCAACAAAAATTTGACAAGAATATGGTGGATACGCCGCTGGTACTTCCTATATATAAGTATTCTTTCCAAAGGATCAGAGGCATTATCAGGCGGTTATGAGAAGTTCCATGTAGGATTTAGTATTGTCTTGGTTGAAATTTGTGTTACATTTATATCATCTCGCCATTTAAAGAAATTGGATTGTATTCCATTTCTACATAAATAACCTCTCCATCATAACAAACGAGAGAGGAACTGTCACCATTCAAACATATATGCTATCAGAATGTGGATTCAAATATTGGTTGTTGTGTTATTTATGTTCTAGAGTTACATCATAGGACAAATCATAACTTACTGATAAAACCAATGAAAATTTGACAAGAATATGGTGGATACGCCGCTGGTACTTCCTATGTATAAGTATTCTTGTCAAAGGATCAGAGGCATTGTCAGACGGTTATGAGAAAGTTCTATGTAGGATTTAGTAATTTCTTGGTACATTAGTTGTGGTGTTTATTTATGTTCTAGAGTCATATCATAGAACCAATCATAACTTACTGATAAAACCAATGAAAATTTGACAAGAATATGGTGGATACGCCGCTGGTACTTCCTATATATAAGTATTCTTGTCAAAGGATCAGAGGTATTGTTAGACGGTTATGAGAAGTTCCATGTAGGTTGTAGTATTAGAAGTTTTGCTTTAGGATATAACCATATCCTTCCAAACATATAAAAACTCTTACGCATGATATCATATTTAGCGAATCTACTCTGCTTATCAATATTTTACCGTAGGCAACAAAAAGCGATTCCTGTAACAGGGTACTTAACCCTTACAAGGGACGTTACCGCCTCAAACAAAATTTAAACTCTTACTCTTCTTCTAAGTATGTAACTGTCAAACTAAACACCATCATTCTTTTTAGTCAAATATATCACTACTTAAATTTCAGGACGAAATTTCTAAAAAGCAGGGGATACTGTAACATCCGTCAAAAAAATGGATTTACCAAACCCGCTCCGTTTATTAACCGAACGATCAGTTAAAAATTTCGTTGCGTATTTAATGCCCAAAATAATTTTAAACGATACATAATTAATAAATATATTGGAATATATAATTTATATTTGAAAAAGTATTACGTGATTTAAAAATAAAAAGTTGCTGCCGGGTTTCGAACCCGGGTCAGTCAACCGGTTACAAGCAAAGACTTAACACTTAACCATCCAACCACTGCGCCACTTATGTTTCTTGTTAATAAATGGAAACAATTAATTCATAACATGAATCTAAATTTCAAAACCGACGTGCCTATTTGCAGTCGTCGGAAATCCCGACTATCTCGCCAAGATTCGACGGTTTCTTCAGTTTTAACGTAAACATTCACTACTACATCGGTTATAACCGACGCCTGAACCCGCGACGCAAGTTATAACTGCCGGAAAACGTAATGACCGACGAATCAAGACGGAAATCGGACCAAATTCATCGATGTCCCGCCCTATAAATACCTCCTCAAACCTCTGCTAGCTTTTTCGCTCACAATCACACCTTTACCCGACATAATTCCACTCGCCGGAAAAGTTCTGCACCTCGCCGGAAAACCGAGCCCTTCACTTCTGAGCCTTACTGAACCCCCAGAGCTTATACCGAAGTCACCCACATTTATCTCAAGCTCGTTGAAGACTCTCTGCCGCAAGACATACGTCGCCGGAAGTTTCTGCTGTCACCGGAGTTTCGCCGGAGAAACAGAGGAGTCCAGTTCGGTATACCTTACGCCTAATCCTTCATTCTTTTTATTTAATCTCGCATGTAATTAACCACCAGAAACTAAGGAACTTGATTAAATCTTCGAACCAGTCGGACTTCCGATTCTGGTTAAATCCAATGAAGAAGACGAAGTTTTTCTGTTGTCTATAAGTTTAATTTAAATCAAGATATAACTCGGGTTAGACACACAGTCCAGCGGTGGACTGTGTGCAAATTAAACACGCTCACGTCCCGAGTTCGATTCTTGTCCCGCGCATGCTTACCTTGATAAAAATGTTTTTTTTTACTAAACCGGATTCATTTCACATAGAAGTTAAATTTAATAAAAACCGGAATAATAACCAAGATAGACACACAGTCCAGTGGTGGACTGTGTGCGCATTTAAAGCACAGGTCACGAGTTCGAGTCCGGACTACCGCACCGATCCGGACAATTATCAAACTTTTTAAATAAGGCAGAAATGAAATTATTTAATTGTATATAAGTATAATAAAAATCAGATTATATAACAAGTTAAACACACAGTCCAGCGGTGGACTGTGTGTTTACCTAAACCACAGGTCCCGGGTTCGAGACCTGTGGAGGACGCCGGTTCGATACATTAAAATCGTTTTTAAAAATAAATGATTTTCAGTTTAATTCAATTAGTATATAAATATAATTAAAAACAGAAATATTTCGGGTTAGACACGTAGCTCAGTTGGTAGAGTTGCGTGCACGCGAACGGGATGTCTCGGGTTCGAGCCTCACCCGCGCAAACAATTTCACAGCCTGACCGGTCAACAGGTCAACGGTCAACGGTCAAGTGTCCCAAAAAGTCAATTTTTTTTATTATTTTCATTTATTTATTTTATTTAAAAATCAATTAAAAATACTTAAAAATAACATTTTTAAGGTTAGAAAATAGCCTTAAACTCACAAAAATATATCCAATCATCCTACTAAAATTGATTAATAAAATCCCATTATTTACCAAATCATTATGTTATTATCTAGGTTAGTTTCACTCGTGGTTAAATCCGACTTCGTGCGTATTCATCATCATCAACCGAACGCACCCAATGTGAGTGAATCTTACAACTCCCCCTTTTAATTACACTTTTTGGGGTGTGTCATGTGTCACCAAAAATTAACTCGTTTATTTAAACTTGTGCCATACCATATTGTGATCTAAACTTAGATTGTATACATTGGTTGTAGTTATGTATTTCATATTGCCAATTTATACGCAATTCATTCATTAGGCCCATCAGTTCCTCGTGGGAGACGAGTTGAGCAACGCGAGCCTCAAAACAAATCCATTATTGTTCGTGTGTGTATTATTGAGTTTATATTGTTTGTAGTTATGTAGTTCATATTGTCAATTTTATGCAATCATTCATTAGGCCCATCAGTTCCTGTGAGAGACGAGTTGAGCAACGCGTGCCTCAAAACGATCCGTTATTTATGTGTCATTATGTGTCAATTTAATTATATTTATATTGATGTGAATAATTTACATCATTTTAACTCAAGATGGTTTGCTCATAACACCCGTCAAAAACCGATTTACCAAACCCGCTCCATTTAATAACCGAACAATCAGTTAAAATTTCGTTGCGTATTTAATGCCCAAAATAATTTTAAACGATACATAATTAATAATTGTATTGGAATATATAATTTATTTTTGAAAAACTGTTAAAATAATGAAATAAAAATGAAAGGTTGTAGCCGGGTTTCGAACCCAGGTTAGTCAGCCAGACTTTCAACAAACGACTTAACACTTAACCATCCAACCACTGCGCCACTTGTATTTCTTGTTAGTTATTGGAGACAATTAATTCATATCATGATCTCAAATTCAAAAACCGGCGCGCCTAATTGCAGTCGTCGGAAATCCCGACTATCTCGCCAAGTTTGGACGGTTACTTCCGTTTTAACGTAAACTTTAATCTCATCATCAGTTATAACCGACGCCTGAGTCCGCGACACAAGTTATAACCGCCGGAAAACGTAATGACCGACGAATCAAGACGGAAATCGGACCAAATTCATCGATGTCCTGCCTTATAAATACCCCTCTAACCTCTGTTAGCTTTTTCGCTCACAATCACACATTTTCCCGACGTAATTCCACTCGCCGGAGATTTCTATAACTCGCCGGAAAACCGACCCTTTCACTTCTGAGCCTTACTGAACACCCAGAACTCGTACCGAAGCCACTCACATCCATCTCAAGCTTGCTGAAGACTCTCTGCCGCAAGACACACGCGCCGGAATAGTCTGCTGACATCGGAGTTCCGCAGGAGAAACAGAGAAGTCCAGTTTCGTATATCTAACACTTAATCTTTCATTCTTTTTATTTATCTCACCTGTAATTAACTGATACACACTAAAGAACATGATTAAAATCGTTGAACCAGTCAGTCACCGTTTCTGGTTAAGATTAACGAAGAAGACGAAGTTTCGGTAGTATATAAGTTTAATTTAAATCAAGATATAACTCGGGTTAGACACACAGTCCAGCGGTGGACTGTGTGCACATTAAACACGCTTACGTCTCGAGTTCGATACATGTCCCACGCATACTCGCTTTAATAAAAATGTTCCTTTTTATTACTGAACCGGATTCATTTCGCATAGATGTTAAATTTAATAAAAACCGGAATAATAACCAAGATAGACACACAGTCCAGTGATGGACTGTGTGAATGTTTAATCGCAGGTCACGAGTTCGAGTACGGACTACCGCACCGGTCCGGACAATTATCCAACTTTTTATATAAGGCAGAAACGAAATAAGGTAGTTTGTATATAAGTATAATAAAAATCAGTTTATTTAACAAGTTAGACACATAGTCCAGCGGTGGACTGTGTGTTAACCCAACCCACAGGTCCCGGGTTCGAGACCTGTGGAGAGCACCGGTTCGACACATTAAATCGTTTTTAAAAATAAAAGATTTTCAGTTTAATTCAATTAGTATATAAATATAATTAAAAACAGAAATATTTCGGGTTAGACACGTAGCTCAGTTGGTAGAGCTGCGTGCACGCGAACGGGAGGTCTCGAGTTCGAGCCTCACCCGGCGCAAACAATTTCACAGCCTGACCGGTCAACAAGTCAACGGTCAACGGTCAACTGTCGCAAAAAGTGTATTTTATTTAAAAATCAATTAAAAATACTTAAAAATAACATTTTTAAGGTTAGAAAATAGCCTTAAACTCACAAAAATATATCCAATCATCCTACTAAAATTGATTAATAAAATCCCATTATTTACCAAACCATTATGTTATTATCTATGTTAATTTCACTCGTGGTTAAAACCAACTTCGCGTGCATTCAACATTATCAACCGAACGCACCCAATGTGAGTGAATCTTACAACTCCCCTTTTTAATTACACGTTTTGGGGTGTGTCATGTGTCACGAAATTAACTCGTTTATTTAAACCGTGCCATACCATATTGTGATCTAAACTTAGATTGTATACATTGTTTGTAGTTATGTATTTGATATTGTCAATTTATATGCAATTCATTCATTAGGCCCATCAGTTCCTCGTGCGAGACGAGTTGAGCAACGCGTACCTCAAAACAAATCCACTATTGTTCGTGTGTGTATTATTTAGTTTATATTGTTTGTAGATACGTATTTCATATTGTCAAGTTTATGCAATTCATTCATTAGGCCCCTCAGTTCCTCGTGAGAGACGAGTTGAGCAACGCGTGCCTCAAAACGATCCATTATTGTTTATGTGTGTATTATTTAATATTAAATTGATTGGTGAATAAGTTTACATCTATTTTTACTCATGTGTGGTTGTGCACTTTATTTTATAATCAATTAAATAAACTTGTTCAAATGTTTTCCATAGGATTCACTCGCCAACTTTTTGTTGATCCAAAAACCTTTTTTTTACACATGATACAGGTGAACAGGATGAAGCAAGGAAAACATAGGAAATGCCTTAGAAGAAAACAATGAAGCCTAGATTGATGTTAGGACATGATGTAATAATGATTGTATAATTCCCTTTAAAATTGTATTAATGAATATGAAACGTTATAATAAATGTCATGAGCTTTGATGATAACCCAATCATGCCAGGATCACCTTTTCCGCTGCGGGTCGGGGTGTGACAGTTTTGCACTTTATTTTATTATCAATTAAATAAACTTGTTCAAATGTTTTCCATAGGATTCACTCGCCAACTTTTTGTTGATCCAAAACCCATTTTTACACATGATACAGATGAACAGGATGAAGCAAGGAAAACATAGGAAATGCCTTAGAAGAAAACAAAGAAGCTTAGATTGATGTTTAGGTCATGATGTAATTATGATTGTAAATTTCCCTTTAAAAATTGTATTAATGAATATGAAACGTTATAATAAATGTCATGAGCTTTGATGATAACCCAATCATGCCTCGATCACCTTTTCCGCTGCGGGTCGGGGTGTGACAAGTTACAGGTTGCAAGGATACGTAAATAGGCTGGAAGTTGCCTGGTAATGCTAGAAGAGGAATTTGCAACTCCTTAGCATTTCGCCGAGTAGTCTGTTGAACTCATATTATACAATTTCGATCCGCATATGGAGCTTTATTACAAATGTCTGTATTATTATTATTTGAAGTTTTGGACACTTACGTTTGTAATAATATTTCAAATCCAAGACTTCCACTGTGTTATCTGCGATTGTTTGACTATGATGATACCAATCTTACGTCACGATACTCCCCACCAGGTCCCACCGGGATTTGCTTGGAAATTCGAGGTGTGACACCAGAAGACACTGTTCTCTTGACTTTGAATCACAATTCAAAGGTCAAATAAGAGAACAGTTGATGAGAAAATAAAAGTTGATAAAATAAACCTTTTATTTGCCATCATCTGTTCTAGGGGAAGATTACTGGACCTACAAAAGAACACATGATATCCAAAAGCCAAAACATGACACAAGGATCAAGAGCATTTGATAAAACAATTCTCTCTCCCAAAGTTAGTGAATCTTGAACACCTAATCAGAACATTTGTTGAAGACAAAGCAAACACCTGATCAAGCCTTGGAACCGTTGTTCAAAAAAGCAACAACATCTGTTGAAGCCAAAGATCTGATAAAGAAGACCAAACATCTGTCTGGCCAAACAGATGTTTGGAATTAGGTAGCTTCAACACCGATTTGCAACATCTGTGGAATCTTTTATGTTATGTCACTATCAGGGTGACGTCAGCCTATCACGAACAGAGCTTTAGTACTTAGTATAAATAGATCTCACCTGTTAGAGATCTATTTCATCACTTCACACATTCTCTTTTGTATGAATAGTTCTAATGATTGATCAGACTGAATGAGAGATTATAGAATCATTACCGTAAAGCTTTTGAATCATTTGAGTCAATGAAAAATAGTTTTTGATAATATCTCTCTACTTGTGAATTATACTGTTTTATCAGTATTTGTTTACAAGTATCAGACTAAGATCCTAAGAAACATGACACGTGGCTATTTTTTTTTTATCTTAAGACGTCCCTTAGGAGTCTACAAACGTCTCCCATCTCCCAGGAGTCTACAAATGTCTCCCAAACGCTTCCCAAATAAAAACAACCACGTGTCATGTTTAGATTAGATGCTACTACATGTTAATCATCGTTTTAAAAATGACATCTCCCAAGCGTGAAATGTCTCTTCAAGGACTTGGGAGGTGGCCATTTTAGAAAGAGTGATTGGTCAATGGCTAGTTTCACGATTTCCCCTAAAAAAAGTCTGGGTCATATTAGAACCAATAGAAGGTACAAGTTGTATTTTACAGGTTTACCACAAATTAATACAAATGAAGGAAATGTTCATCGCCGATTTATCTAATTTTCTTCTTCTTTTTTTAATCATAGGTCTCTTTATAAATACGTTCATTTGTAATATATTTTAGAGTAAATTACAATTTTAGTCCATGTTATTTACATCCAATGGCACGTTCAGTCACTGAGTACGAAAATTGAAAAATCAAATCCTTATGGTTGTTGATTTGGGTCAATAATATCCCTGCTAACAGAATTGGTTGGTCAACCATTAGTTGATCGATAAAATGACTAATATACCCTCATGTTCTTAATTGTTCAATTAGTGGAACCCGACCTACCAACATGATCCATACTCCTTTTCTGTTGAACCAAGATCAAACCCTCAAAGATCAAACTTGTTTCAAGAATATCATACCCAAAACTTCTTGAGATTAACCATACAAATTAACATCAATCAACATGTTTACATCTCCAACCCAAAAATTCGTATTCTTTATTTACTTCATATTGAATTTTAAAGTTCTTTTTTAACCATACAAATTAACAAAATCCTCGCTTCATGACATTTCACAGAAACGTGGCTAAAGCATAAAGTTCTTTGTACAAAGGTTGAGAATTACCAATTTTTTTAAAGAGCACATATGTATGTGTATCCGAAAAAAGAATTATTAAAAACAAACCCACAAACAAAACCAAATTCGATCAAAAGCCAATAACCATATCCAAGTTGAAATCAAACCCACAAACAAAATCAAAATTTTGATCTATACCCAATAACCGTATCTAGATTAAAAAAACCCATCAAATCAAATCGAAATGGGATGAAGGATGAAGATGATATGTAGATGAGAAGAAGATGAGGATGTTTGGGAGATTTATCTTGAAGTCGAAGACAGATCTAATGGTCCTGGTCAATTAACGTTTGACCAATAAATTCTGGTAATAGGGATATCACTTATCCAAATCAACAACCACAATGATTTGATTTTTCAATTTTCACATTCAGGACTAAGGTAAACGTGTCATTGGGTGTAAACTAGAGAGACGGAAAATTGTAGTTTACTCTATATTTTATGTTTACCTAGGTTAATAAAAAACTATGAAAGTAAAGAAAAAATCAGTATGATATACATTTCATGTCGTAAAACACATAAATTATGATTTGTAAATTCTATAATTTCTGTTCGCTAGGTTAATAAAAAAACTATGAAAGTAAAAAAAGCAGTATGATATACATTTCATGTCGTAAAACACAAAAAGGGTGAAGAGAGTTGTTAAACACTTGAAAGTGGCAAACTTTAAAATCAACCAATCAGAGAGTGCCATGGCATTCGACAAAAAAATTTAAACTATGCTGAAAAGTGTTGACAATGGTTAGACACCTGATGAATTGGTAAATTTTTTTTGTTTTTTTCCTTTTTTTTAAATTATGTGTTAGTTACAAAAAAAAAAACCATTACATTAAATCTAACTTAAAAAAAACATATAATTCAAAGAAATTACTTTATCCATTGAATTGTTTGTGCCATGTTTTACCATAACTCCTACCTGCGCTCAAGGGGGTGCAAACCAACCGGAATTTGGCTACACTCGTGCATGCCCGCACGTCCTGCGGACACGAATGCAGCTTCGAAAAACCGAGCCCGCGTGCCACCATTTTTACAGTATTATGTATTTTTGGGTTAAAAAAGGTTTTTTTTTTATTTTTAAATAACAGCAGCAGCAAACAACTATATATTTTTGGGTTTAAAAAAATGTTTTTTTTTAATTTTAAATAAAAGCAGCAGCAAACAACAACACTTCACCGATTGGCAAAGGTTTACCGCATGTCTCGTTTTACCGATCGGCAAAGGGTGCTGGCGGCGATGTTTCCAGTCAGCAAACCCTTTTGCCGATCTACTTTGTCACCCACACCCATCACCCTAAGGGTCATGATTTGTAAATTTTATAAACGTTTATATATTTTCATTTATATATCAGATTCACGTAGCATTAAAACATACATTGAAACCAAAAACTCACACATATCTACATTCTTGGAATTTGATGCCTCCATAAATTTTTCCATACTCGAAATCAGAAGATTTTGTTACGTTCACATACTTTTTTTAGACGTTCTTTCCTCCTATTTTTCTGATGGATTTACAATATTACAACCCAAAATCGAACACCAAACAATTTATTTTTAATAAAAATATGAAATCACGTCAAATTTAATTTTTCTATAAAGGCGAAAGCTTTATTAAAACACTAGCAAACTGTTAGAAAAACAAAGTGCAAAACGATAAAGAGCCAACAAAACACAACCCAAAAGCAACAAACCCACTACCCGATGTCAAATCCACACCCTTCTTCTCCTGCATAACCTTCGAAACATAGATCTTCGAATACTTGCTTCAAACTTCATTATTGCTTGCTTCGATCGCTGCTTAATCTAGTCGAAATTTGTTTATACTTTGCTTCCTGATAGATTTGCAGATTTGACTTAGGACCAAGGGTGATTGAGCCATTTTAAGGCTCTGATACCAATTGTTAGACTTACAACTTATAAAATGAACACCAAAATTTAGGGAATTCTTGACTTTAGAATTTTATTAATAAATCAGATCATATATTTTGGTATAAGATATGATTACTCGTAACAAAATTACAGGAAAGGAGCTTAGTTAGAAAGGGGTGACCGGGCCCCTATATTTTTCTTTAAAATTTCTGAACCCGTCTGTTTAAAAGTTCAATTTAAAAGTTCAAGCTTCGTCACTGTAAATAAACCTCTTTTCCTCTTCCCATATTAAACAACACATGAGTAAAAATTAGTCATGAAAATATGTGTAAAATGGTTCCAATATAACCTTAAACATATATAACCACAAAAGGCAAACAGAAAGAAACAAATAACTTGACACAATGATGATCAAATTTTAGTTCTAGCATACAACCATTTAAGTTTAGAACACCATAAAGATTATAAACCAAAAAGAATCAATGCATAATAAACCTTGTTTTCTTGAAACATTATTCATCATCATCATCATCATCTTCATCACTCACCAAGAACTCTTCTTCTTAACATCATAATAATCAAGATACCATTTAACAAACTTTCTCAACCCACTCTCCAAATCAACACTCGGCTTATACCCGAGTTCCATCCGAGCCAAGCTTATATCCGCATGCGTAAACGGCACATCGCCATTTCTAGGCATCAACACCATCTTCTTCTTCGCTTTCACCTTCAACAACTTCTCCAACAACCTAACTAACTTATGAACTGAAACCGGAGAAGTATTCCCCAAATTAATAATCCTAAATTGTGCTTCGCCTTTTGTCTTCCTACCATTCCTACCATTTCCAGTACTCTTATTTGCTGTATCTATAGCTGACAAACAACCCTTCACAACATCATCAATGTAGGTAAAATCCCTAGCTATTGTCCCATGGTTCTCCCCCTCGAATATCAAAATCTGTTTTCGATTCAATATATCTTTAGTGAAGAAAAAATAAGCCATATCCGGCCTCCCCCACGGCCCATAAACAGTGAAGAATCTCAAACCGGTTATCGACAAACCATGGATATGATTATACGCATGCGCGATCGCCTCACCCGCCTTCTTAGTAGCCGCATATAAACTCACCGGATTATCAGTCCGGTCTTGTTCTGAGAACGGTACCTTTGAGTTAAGCCCGTAAACAGAACTAGACGACGCCCACACGATCGCAGGTGGGACAACGCGTTTTTCGCAGCTTCTAACACGTTAACAAACCCGTCTATATTCGACTTAATATACGAACTAGGGTCGATCATCGCATACCTTACACCCGCTTGTGCAGCAAGATGGAGTACATGAGTGAATTGCACTAAATCAAAAAGCTCTCGAAGCAAAACGTCGTCGTTTATATCGCCTTCCACGACAAACACACCCGCGGGATCCAACAGTTGAGTCTTACGTGAGTTTTTTAACCCCACGTCGTAGTACGGATTAAAGTTATCAAGTCCAACTACACCGTCTCCGCGGCGCTTAAGCGCCACGGAGGCATGTGCACCAACGAAACCAACCGCACCGGTTACTAATACAATGTGCCCTCGGCTGGACCGAGGGGTAGCAGACAACCTGATCAGTGTTGATTTTGATGATAACATGGTGTGGTTTTGGCTGCGGAGATGAGCGGTGGCGGAAGGCTGGGAGAGGAAGAAGAGCATTATTATTAAGGATAGGAGGATGATCCACCATAGGGTGCATTTGGGGGAAGATGTGTGGAACCGGAGGCGGTGGTGGATGAAGTAGACTGAGGGTTTTACCGGTTTGAATTTGCCGGTGGTTGTTGGGATGGTGTCGATGTGGTTGAGGATTGGTTTTAGTGCGGTCATGGTGGTAGGGATGGAGAAATGGGATCTGGATTTTGGGCTTGTGCAGGATGGAGAAGATAAAAATTAGGGTTTGTGTTTAGGAGAGATGTGATTGGTTATGGAGGGTGGAGGTGCATGATGTGGATGGATGTTGAAATGAAAACTGAATAGGGTTTTTGTTTTTGTGAAACTATAATAATGTTAAATTAGAAGTTATAGAAAATTCAAGTTTATAATTAATTAATGTAATAAAATAAATAAAAAAGTTATAATAATAAAGAAATATTTGGTTACTAGCCATCTTCACTCTAAATTAGGGCCGTTCAAATCGCTCGTCGCTCATTCGACGCTTGTTCGGAAATTGTTCGAAAAATACTCATTCGATTTAACGCTCGGTTGTAAATGAGTCGCTCTGCTCGGTTCGGTTTGGTTTGTAAACGAGCCAAGCATGAGCAAAGGTCCGCTCGGCTCGGTTCGGATTTGTTATTTTTAATTACTATATATATACATACACATATACATATACATATATAAACATGTATATACACATATATATACACACACACCTATATATATACCACTCTATTAGATTTTGGTCCACTATCACACCAATAAAAAAATTAATATTAAATCTAAAAGTTAAACCCTAAACCGATATACGACAGTCTGCTCATCGCCTCAATGTTTCATTCGTTACCTTAAGTCGATCGTCTCTAAGTCTCAAAGTCATTATTCGTGCAATATGATCATCGCCTCGTCGGCCGCAACATTGTTATTCACAAGGAAATATTATACCATGAAATGTGCCTGTTTTTTAAAACATAAAAACTTGAGACCCAACATTGTCACCATCTCTCTCAGCAAATTTAAATCGGGCGACACGGTTGTCCAAATCGCTCGAACTTCGCTCGACACTCGCCCGAAATATTTACCGCTCGAAAAAAGCTCGCTTGATTTGATGCTCGGTTTTAAGTGAGCCGCTCCGCTCGGTTCGGTTTGTAAATGAGCCAAGCACGAGCAAATGTCCGCTCAGCTCGGCTTGTGAACAGCCCTACTCTAAATATATATAGTTATTAAAATTATTATTATTGATATAAATGCTAGGTAGTAAGGGTATTTATGGTGAGGTTTGGTGGGCATAATCACTAACTACGTTTTTAAGAACTATCGAATCAAACCGCCAACTTAATATGGGCATGATCACTAACTACGTTTTTAAGAAGTTTGAAAGGTTGTGTTGGTTTCAATGGTGTATGAAGATGTCTAATAAAGTATACCAATGTCTCATACATGTATAGAACCTAAATCTATAATGTAGTCGCTCGTCGGCCTTCTTCTTAATTAGTTTCAAAAAATAGATTTGCACCGTAGCCATCCATCAACCTTATTCCTCGTTTAGAGCACAAAATCAACAACATGCACATACCCTAAATTTCGCTTTGAGCCAGCACGTAAGACCACAAGCTGGCCCGGTTTGAAAACGACTCAAGTTCAAGCTCAAATGTTCGAATTCGAGTAGCATTTAAACCCAGAGCTCGTCTCACGAATAACCTGTATTTTGACTGTGCCATTATGGGGGCTAAAAATGGGCTACTCATGGGCCCAGACAAAGCCGAAAATGGATCGTGGGCGTTTCAAACCATAAAAGTCCAACACCACCCATTTCTTTTTTATTCCTGAAAACGCGCTCTGCTCCTCATTTCCAGTAAGCCCATTTGTTTCAAGTCCAACAATCCCTTAATTTGTATATCCTTTGAATTTGAATCTCAAACAATTATAGTTAAAACTAGGTTTTGAATCTCAAACAATTATAGTTAAAATTAGGTTAGGTTTTGAATCTCAAACAATTATAGTTAAAACTAGGTTAGGTCCCCGTATAATACAGGGATTATACATGATAAAATATATAACTATTATCCCTGTAAATATACGTATTAAATGAAATTACATATTACATAAAAAAATTACAATACTCCATCTTGTTTGAGTATGGAAATATATTAACATCGGACATGTCTTACTACGTATGAATGATAATATTAAACCACAACAAAGTTGATAGAAGATGTTTGAATAAGAAAACATGATACTGTAAGACATGTGCCAAAAGAAAATAACATGTCTGATGCAGATGATGAATTTGTGGTGATTTGGTTCCTTAATCTATAAAATAAAAAAATGTTCTTGCTACTTTTAGAGTTTTAGGTTGTTTACTATTGTCCAACGCCCCGCCATGCGGCAATGGGAGAGGCGTAGAGGGATGGGGAACACCGGCAGAGGGGACAAGAGAGGGGAAGTGGGGAGAAAACCACATCATGAAGATGAAGGGTGTTGGTGTGGCATAGACCCATTAATCAATCAGATTTTTGTTCTCTCCCTCTCTGCTTTTTTTTTACTTTTTTAGATTTTGATATTATTTTAATAGGGGTGGTGAAACCATAGTAGGGGTTCGTAAAGAAGTGAAGGAAAGTGGTGTGGTGATGTATCAGTGAGGGATAGTTACTTTATAATGTGAAAGTGATGTTGAGTGAAAGTGTGTCAAATGATAACACATACCTTTATATATTGCATAAGATGAGAACCATATAAATATTGTAACGAACTCAGAATATATAAATAAAACATGTGATAACCAATTAGAAAAGTTGTTGAATAATTATGGTATCCTAAATATTATGAAAAAAGAATACTTCAATTTAATTGGATTTACATGATTATAGAAAAAAATATATAAGATTTATTAAATAAAGGGACATAAATATTTGATTAATTGGATTTCAAAAATATTAAAGATAAACATTAAAAATCATTGACTTAAAATCTATTTTTTAAGATTAATAATAAATAATAAAATATACATTCATTAGGAAATAGATTAATACGGTACAAAATACCTTTTAGATCAACATGGTGTACAAATATTTTATGTTCAAATTAAATATACGATAAAAGTATGTATTTAATATTAGATAAATTAAATAATAAATAAATATATTATTTAGATTTACATCATATAAATAAGTAACATTTTGATGCATGGTGGTCTTGATACCCTATGCTTAGGAGGCTTTTAAAAAAAAAAAGTTAACATTACACTTTTAATCCAAAACTAATTTCACTCTTTACTTTTAGGCCAAAAGTTTTCATCTTCTCAATTTAACCTTAAAACTTTGTACTTTCAAATATGGTTCCGCTATACCTTTCATATTTGGCAGATTTTCCGTTTTACGTTTTGATCTAGATTTTGCGAGTTACCATGGTGCAACGTGCGTGTGTGGTTCAATTTTTTTTACGTTTCATTTTACACTTTGTTCTAAATTTTGAGAGTTAACATGAGCAACGTGCGTATTTGTTTCAACATTTTTTACGTAGTCTATTTTTCCCGTTTGACAGTTTCACCGTAACACGCAGATCCTAAATGGACTTAGTTATTATTTTCCATGTTTTACGTTTCCGTCTAATTTCTTCGCATTAACACACAACTTTAATATGTTGGTTTGGGTGATGACGCTTTGATGCTATTTGTCATGGTTTTAGCCCCCACTGCAACGCGGGAGGGGGGGGGAGGGGTGTGGTCTTAATACTAGTTATAGATGTTTAATAATTTCATTTTGAAATTCAATAAGAGAAGTCATGTGATATTAATTAAAGTCTTCTATAATTATATCATAAAACAATAATATCTATCTGGTTTTGAAAATTAAGAAAATTTTATGTAATTAAGTTTTGTTTGTAAAGTTTTGAAATACTGTACATCCAAAATGTTACAACAAGTGGAATTCATATTATTGAAAATGACTATAAATACTTCATATAGTTTTCCTAAATTGTTAATTTTCGAGAGTTCGAAAATAAGTCAACAATTGAAAATTTTATTTTTTCAATAAACTTTTTATGCGTTTTAAGATTTACAAATCGTTTCATACATAAATTCGATGATTATATAGCCTAGTATGTGTTACTAAGGTTAGGTGTAATCGAGGGCCAATATCAGTCCATCTTAGTAAACCTATTGTTAGAGGTGTTCATCGGGGTTAGTTATTCAGTTATCGAGTTATTCAGGTCGGGTTCTTCGGGTTTCTCAGTGGTGAAAAATTATCCGATAACCAACCTAATTAACTATATCGGGTTCGGGAACCATAAATCAGGTTCGGGTTTATCGGGTAGGGTTTAACAGTTATCGGTTAACTTTTAACACCCAAATAGTAGACTAAAAACAAGGTTGTCCTTAAGGCTTAAATCATGATTCAGGTTCTTCAATCAATTCTGGTTCGAACTATAGGTTAACACACATTGCATTGATATTTGACATACGATTAACCTCATTTGTTGCATATATAGTGTTTCATCACTT
This sequence comes from Scalesia atractyloides, assembly GCA_947069175.1. Classification (NCBI taxonomy): domain Eukaryota; kingdom Viridiplantae; phylum Streptophyta; class Magnoliopsida; order Asterales; family Asteraceae; genus Scalesia; species Scalesia atractyloides. The sequence continues at coordinate 10,632,737 of CAMTDV010000016.1, read as the reverse complement.
TGCTATTATTCTTTTTAAAAGATTTACCTATTAAAAAGACCAAGATTTATCAGAAAACGAGTGGCTGCCACTATCAGTGATAAATTACAGAATGAAAATTAACAACATGAATGATGCGCAGAAGAATTATTATTTTTATTAATTAAAATCGAAACAAAAAGAATAGGGAAAATAATTTGTGTGGAGAGAGTATTAACAAGTGTTCCAATGATCATTTAACGCAATTTTATACTGGAATTTTATATACATATTACTCTTGTAACAAAAAATTCAAATCATGTGGGGATAAATAATAAAATACTCAGTGATGTATGCCAAACTAAATACAAGCTAATGAAAGGGAGCGCCAATCCCCTTCTCCGTTTACACACTCACGGTCGCCATGCCCTTCTCCACTGACAACTACCAATCACGTACCACAAAATCATTTTTATTTTATTTAATTTACTAGTTAGTGAAAGTGTAGCTAGTGAAACCACTATACTCTTATGAAAGTAAAGTTAGTGAAAGTCTGAAGTGTAGGTGACACTGGCATAGTAGTGACATGACACCGTCTTAGTAAAAACCACCACATAATCAATGATGTCATGGTAACATGGTTGAGGCATTCTAGTTTTATCATAAAGCTCAGGTTTGAGTCCTACCCAACCACGGCATATAGTCTAAGGTGTAGTCTTTGAAGTTGAGGATTCAAGTCCCACAATAAGCAATAAATGTAGATTTAAGAGTATGATTAGTAAGTGTGTAAAAAAGTTTTGAAATACCAACTGTAGAAACTTAAATTAAATATCTAACGGGATTTTAATAAAAAGACCACGCCACCAAATTAATAAGCAATTAAATCAAAATATATTGAATTTTTTTATTACCCTATATATTTGTAGGGTAAAGTTATCCTATAAATTTTCTAAATGTAAAGAGGGTACAAATACACAATTAATTGCAAAATATAACACAATGCTGAAAATATAATATAATGTCGAGGAAAAAAGACATAATGATGTCCCAAAAAAAACATAGTGCTAAATAAAAAGAAACAATGATATTAACCAAAATTCTAAAATCTACAAATTATAAATCCAAAAGTGAAATCTAAAATCTCATATCACAGAATTCGATGAGACAGTTCTAATGTCTCTTGAATGTGGTCAATCGAAGTCCGTTTGATACCCTTCTTACGACTTCCTATTTTTAGGAGACGTTGTATTTGATCCTAGCATTGTATTTATAAACCAATTTAGTTTAAATTGATACAAGTACTTAAGTTGTGGATTCTTACTTCTTAACCCTTTACTTTGTTTAGAAGTATGCAATAGGTGGCTCTCTTTTTATACAAAGTTACTTTATTTAGTCACTTTAATTCCTCACTTTGCTTAATTTGTACATCTTCATTAGAGCGATGCGATAGCGAGCGTAAACATAACCACAAACACACATAACACATAAATAATATAAAACCACATAACTAACTGCGATTTGCGATGCGATGAGATAAGCGATGCGATTTAATAAGCGATTAGATGCGATAATAATGTACAATACCATAATTAATTAACATAAACTTTATTAACTGAATCTCGGGATTACAAGGTAGATAAACAGGGAAAACAAAATGGAAAGATAACAAATCGAATTTTCGAGTTGTTACAACACAAGTCTCTATTATGCCTAACTTTGACCAAAATGTCATTTTTGCATAAAACATGGTTTTAATCAATAATGAACTTGCAATTGTTTTACCTACTGATATGTAAATATAAATAACATATCTTTACATTATGATTCTGCTCATAACCTGAGTTTTGATTAAACATTCTAAAAATGTTATTTATATGTCCAAAACGCCCTTTTGGCGCACGGTATGGGTTTTACCCATAACAATCAATCAAAACTCATTACCTACGGATGTTATAAGTGTTTCCACAGTAGGTACTTAATCATAATTCAAATTGTATGCAAGTTCTTATACTATGTCATGTAATGACCAAAGTGCCCTTACGGTGCACATTTTGATTCAAAATTTATAGTGGGCATATAAGTTGATAACCTACTGATGCTACAACTTACTTAAAGTATATTGGCATATGGAACTTGTTTATGACTCATCCGGTTACCCGGTATCGCTTATATGCGTACAGTTAAGCTTATATGGCTAGTCTACGTAAATTTACCGAAACGAGTCAAACCTTATTATTTTTATCTCAAATTCCATAATGTATATTATTTACCCATTTTATACAAGTCTTAGTATTTGTGGGGTTAAACTACATTCTATTCCGGTCATTACTTAATCTAGCGTATCGTACCGAGATTGTTAATTAAGTTAATGATCCAAGTCTAGGACTTAAATAGGACCCGTTAACATTTTAATTGGTTATTATACCATCCATTCTAGACTAGGGCCTTCCGGTAAATTGCAACCAACCTAGTTAATTGATTATGGCTGAGCTATTTATAATTCTTGCATATTAAGACGAGTTTTAGCCTAGGTAAATACTCTTAACCTATTTTCCCCATACGGGCTTGGGATACGGTAAATTATTACCGCTTGGTCGGGTATGGGATCATATGTCGTATTATGACTAGAAAATCCGCATAACCCATTTTAATCTATTTTGTCTGGTAATTTAAACATTAGGGGTTAACTCGACCGTGTTGTTAGGTACAATTTTAGGCATATTTTATCATATTTTAATCACATATTTCCATTGATATTAGGCATTTAGACCATAGATATTGCATTATTTTAAAATACACACGTTTTTTGGAACATAATCTATTTTGGTCGTTTTTAATGATTTGTAGCTGTGGAGCTGTTGCAAGGGATGAAGGTGTTTGAAGAATGATAGTAATGCAAAATACGAATTTGTGAAGTGATGGACAAAACAAGTCAGACGCGGGGTAACTTTGTAGAATAGTAACCAAGTTTTAAAAGTGTTCCAATTAGGTCACTCAAGTTTCAAAAGTGTTCCAATCAGGTCACTCAACATTCATTTTTTATTAAATTTAAGGGTTTTTTCATCAATTTCATAGGTAAGCATGGTGATGTGATTTTTTGTTTCTTTTTTCCCTTTCATTTGTTGTTAATGTCCGATGATGACGTGAATTTTAACTTGTTTTGTTAATTTTTAATGTAATTAAAGTGTTTTTATTTTTAATAAATAAAGTTTCATATATTAATATAATCCGAGCCTAGCATCTTATGCTTCATTTTCCTCTTGACACATGGAAAAAGGACATTGCTCAATTTAAATGTTAAGTTATCTAATTGGGAAAAAACGATACGAGTGACCTAATTAGAACACTTTTGAAACTTGGTTACTATTCTGTAACCAATTCATGAAACATAAAATATCAGCTAATGTTGGAATGCAGCTTTCAAGTTATGGGCTTCAAAAAGCACTGGTGAATTATTGGGTTGTTGGGCTAGAAATTTGTTGCAAGTGGAGCTCACCAAAAATCGGGGATTAGTTTTGGAGATGATGAGATAGACTTGAAAAAAAATAATAGCAGAACTATCATCAACATTGAGAACATTGGTGGACGGCTGCAAACCGGAGATCGAGAGAAGCAAGAGTTGAGATTTTGGGAAGTAATTTTGATCAGTACATTGTTAAATTTCATTTTTTGTTTAGAATTAAATGTTTTAGCCATCATGTCTGGCTAGACTTTTATAGTTTCGACATCGGGATGTATTTCCTTTGTTTTGGTTCATAAACTTATGTGAAACTATGATCGAACTTATTATTTGATGGCTTGTTTATATGATTCTTGTTTTTATAAGGATTCGATTCGGAAAATATTAGATTGTTAATAAACCTGATCAACTTGTTAATGTTTCTAATAAAGTTTATCAAGATTTTAAAAACCTAATCAGACTTTAAGTTTTGATACAAGGAACAAATAATGGTTCAAATTTGTCTATGAATTTGGATTTATTATAGAATCATACAATCTAATTAAACATACCGAACGGCGTGTGTTTGATTATAATCGATATTTCTATCACGCAACCCGCACACTAAAATCCGAACGGCGTGAGCTTAGAGTAGCGGGTTGGCTCTAATCAACGAACTGCGCTTGGTTAGGCATTAGATGGAGTGGATGTCCGCACGACGTGACATCTAGTATTGATACAAACTATTATTTAAAAAAGATCATTGCACCGTGACCGTTAATGATCGTAAGTCGAACCGAATCAGGAAATTACTCTGGTGTTGAAATTAGTCTTTAGCATCTGACTTTTCCAACCACTTTAACTAGCATTTCTTTTTAATCTATAAAAATTAATAATTGTCTTTTTACTATCTAGTTTAAATAAAAAACCCCCCTTTTCAAAACAATCGTATATGTGTTTTAAACGTTTTGGTATAATCTGGTTAATCTGTATCCCTGAGGACACGAACTCTACTTCCACTCATTCTAGTAGTTTTCTTTATTATTTTATTTGCTGGATTCGACACCCAACACATGTCCTGGATATCCACGGCTTATTAAATTGCTAATGGTCACGACTTAAGCGCGGGGTGTAGGCATATACCTGACAGATGCTAATGCTATATTAAAATGTTTTCTTACCATATTGGGGATACTCCTCCGTAGGTTAAAGTGGTGTGTCAGTTAATCATGTTATTTGGTTTCTGCACCGGACCCCATATGTATTGACAGAATTGTAAAACCGTATACAAGATCATTTTGAATCATCCAAAGTTATTTATAAAATCATATGCCTTGTGCATTTAAAACAATTTTGAAAAATTTTCAAAATGTGTCAGTTATTTGTATTTACCATGTAAACTGACGTATTTCAAAAGGCTAAGTTACAGGTTGCAAGGATACGTAAATAGCTGGAAGTTGCCTGGTAATGCTAGAAGAGGAATTTGCAACTCCTTAGCATTTCGCCGAGTAGTCTGTTGAACTCATATTATACAATTTCGATCCGCATATGGAGCTTTATTACAAATGTCTGTATTATTATTATTTGAAGTTTTGGACACTTACGTTTGTAATAATATTTCAAATCCAAGACTTCCACTGTGTTATCTGCGATTGTTTGACTATGATGATACCAATCTTAGTCACGATACTCCCCACCAGGTCCCACCGGGATTTGCTTGGAAATTCGAGGTGTGACACCAGAAGACACTGTTCTCTTGACTTTGAATCACAATTCAAAGGTCAAATAAGAGAACAGTTGATGAGAAAATAAAAGTTGATAAAATAAACCTTTTATTTTCCATCATCTGTTCTAGGGGAAGATTACTGGACCTACAAAAGAACACATGATATCCAAAAGCCAAAACTATGACACAAGGATCAAGAGATAAACATTTGATAAAACAATTCTCTCTCCCAAAGTTAGTGAATCTTGAACACCTAATCAGAACATTTGTTGAAGACAAAGCAAACACCTGATCAAGCCTTGGAACCGTTGTTCAAAAAAGCAACAACATCTGTTGAAGCCAAAGATCTGATAAAGAAGACCAAACATCTGTCTGGCCAAACAGATGTTTGGAATTAGGTAGCTTCAACACCGATTTGCAACATCTGTGGAATCTTTTATGTTATGTCACTATCAGGGTGACGTCAGCCTATCACGAACAGAGCTTTAGTACTTAGTATAAATAGATCTCACCTGTTAGAGATCTATTTCATCACTTCACACATTCTCTTTTGTATGAATAGTTCTAATGATTGATCAGACTGAATGAGAGATTATAGAATCATTACCGTAAAACTTTTGAATCATTTGAGTCAATGAAAAATAGTTTTTGATAATATCTCTCTACTTGTGAATTATACTGTTTTATCAGTATTTGTTTACAAGTATCAGACTAAGATCCTAAGAAACATGACACGTGGCTATTTTTTTTATCTTAAGACGTCCCTTAGGAGTCTACAAACGTCTCCCATCTCCCAGGAGTCTACAAATGTCTCCCAAACGCTTCCCAAATAAAAACAACCACGTGTCATGTTTAGATTAGATGCTACTACATGTTAATCATCGTTTTAAAAATGACATCTCCCATGCGTGAAATGTCTCTTCAAGGACTTGGGAGGTGGCCATTTTAGAAAGAGTGATTGGTCAATGGCTAGTTTCACGATTTCCCCTAAAAAAAGTCTGGGTCATATTAGAACCAATAGAAGGTAAAAGTTGTATTTTACAGGTTTACCACAAATTAATACAAATGAAGGAAATTTTCATCGCCGATTTATCTAATTTTCTTCTTCTTTTTTTAATCATAGGTCTCTTTATAAATACGTTCATTTGTAATATATTTTAGAGTAAATTACAATTTTAGTCCATGTTATTTACATCCAATGGCACGTTCAGTCACTGAGTACGAAAATTGAAAAATCAAATCCTTATGGTTGTTGATTTGGATCAATAATATCCCTGCTAACAGAATTGGTTGGTCAACCATTAGTTGATCGATAAAATGACTAATATACCCTCATGTTCTTAATTGTTCAATTAGTGGAACCCGACCTACCAACATGATCCATACTCCTTTTCTGTTGAACCAAGATCAAACCCTCAAAGATCAAACTTGTTTCAAGAATATCATACCCAAAACTTCTTGAGATTAACCATACAAATTAACATCAATCAACATGTTTACATCTCCAACCCAAAAATTCATATTCTTTATTTACTTCATATTGAATTTTAAAGTTCTTTTTTAACCATACAAATTAACAAAATCCTCGCTTCATGACATTTCACAGAAACGTGGCTAAAGCATAAAGTTCTTTGTACAAAGGTTGAGAATTACCAATTTTTTTAAAGAGCACATATGTATGTGTATCCGAAAAAAGAATTATTAAAAACAAACCCACAAACAAAACCAAATTCGATCAAAAGCCAATAACCATATCCAAGTTGAAATCAAACCCACAAACAAAATCAAAATTTTGATCTATACCCAATAACCGTATCTAGATTAAAAAAACCCATCAAATCAAATCGAAATGGGATGAAGGATGAAGATGATATGTAGATGAGAAGAAGATGAGGATGTTTGGGAGATTTGTCTTGAAGTCGAAGACAGATCTAATGGTCCTGGTCAATTAACGTTTGACCAATAGATTCTGGTAATAGGGATATCACTTATCCAAATCAACAACAACAATGATTTGATTGTTCAATTTTCACATTCAGGGACTAAGGTAAACGTGTCATTGGGTGTAAACTAGAGAGACGGAAAATTGTAGTTTACTCTATATTTTATGTTTACCTAGGTTAATAAAAAACTATGAAAGTAAAGAAAAAATCAGTATGATATACATTTCATGTCGTAAAACACATAAATTATGATTTGTAAATTCTATAATTTCTGTTCGCTAGGTTAATAAAAAAACTATGAAAGTAAAAAAAGCAGTATGATATACATTTCATGTCGTAAAACACAAAAAGGGTGAAGAGAGTTGTTAAACACTTGAAAGTGGCAAACTTTAAAATCAACCAATCAGAGAGTGCCATGGCATTCGACAAAAAAAATTTAAACTATGCTGAAAAGTGTTGACAATGGTTAGACACCTGATGAATTGGTAAATTTTTTTTGTTTTTTTTCCTTTTTTTTAAATTATGTGTTAGTTACAAAAAAAAAAACCATTACATTAAATCTAACTTAAAAAAAAACATATAATTCAAAGAAATTACTTTATCCATTGAATTGTTTGTGCCATGTTTTACCATAACTCCTACCCGCGCTCAAGGGGGTGCAAACCAACCGGAATTTGGCTACACTCGTGCATGCCCGCACGTCCTGCGGACACGAATGCAGCTTCGAAAAACCGAGCCCGCGTGCCACCATTTTTACAGTATTTTGTATTTTTGGGTTAAAAAAGGTTTTTTTTTTATTTTTAAATAACAGCAGCAGCAAACAACTATATTTTTTGGGTTTAAAAAAATGTTTTTTTTTAATTTTAAATAAAAGCAGCAGCAAACAACAACACTTCACCGATTGGCAAAGGTTTACCGCATGTCTCGTTTTACCGATCGGCAAAGGGTGCTGGCGGCGATGTTTCCAGTCAGCAAACCCTTTTGCCGATCTACTTTGTCACCCACACCCATCACCCTAAGGGTCATGATTTGTAAATTTTATAAACGTTTATATATTTTCATTTATATATCAGATTCACGTAGCATTAAAACATACATTGAAACCAAAAACTCACACATATCTACATTCTTGGAATTTGATGCCTCCATAAATTTTTCCATACTCGAAATCAGAAGATTTTGTTACGTTCACATACTTTTTTTAGACGTTCTTTCCTCCTATTTTTCTGATGGATTTACAATATTACAACCCAAAATCGAACACCAAACAATTTATTTTTAATAAAAATATGAAATCACGTCAAATTTAATTTTTCTATAAAGGCGAAAGCTTTATTAAAACACTAGCAAACTGTTAGAAAAACAAAGTGCAAAACGATAAAGAGCCAACAAAACACAACCCAAAAGCAACAAACCCACTACCCGATGTCAAATCCACACCCTTCTTCTCCTGCATAACCTTCGAAACATAGATCTTCGAATACTTGCTTCAAACTTCATTATTGCTTGCTTCGATCGCTGCTTAATCTAGTCGAAATTTGTTTATACTTTGCTTCCTGATAGATTTGCAGATTTGACTTAGGACCAAGGGTGATTGAGCCATTTTAAGGCTCTGATACCAATTGTTAGACTTACAACTTATAAAATGAACACCAAAATTTAGGGAATTCTTGACTTTAGAATTTTATTAATAAATCAGATCATATATTTTGGTATAAGATATGATTACTCGTAACAAAATTACAGGAAAGGAGCTTAGTTAGAAAGGGGTGACCGGGCCCCTATATTTTTCTTTAAAATTTCTGAACCCGTCTGTTTAAAAGTTCAATTTAAAAGTTCAAGCTTCGTCACTGTAAATAAACCTCTTTTCCTCTTCCCATATTAAACAACACATGAGTAAAAATTAGTCATGAAAATATGTGTAAAATGGTTCCAATATAACCTTAAACATATATAACCACAAAAGGCAAACAGAAAGAAACAAATAACTTGACACAATGATGATCAAATTTTAGTTCTAGCATACAACCATTTAAGTTTAGAACACCATAAAGATTATAAACCAAAAAGAATCAATGCATAATAAACCTTGTTTTCTTGAAACATTATTCATCATCATCATCATCATCTTCATCACTCACCAAGAACTCTTCTTCTTAACATCATAATAATCAAGATACCATTTAACAAACTTTCTCAACCCACTCTCCAAATCAACACTCGGCTTATACCCGAGTTCCATCCGAGCCAAGCTTATATCCGCATGCGTAAACGGCACATCGCCATTTCTAGGCATCAACACCATCTTCTTCTTCGCTTTCACCTTCAACAACTTCTCCAACAACCTAACTAACTTATGAACTGAAACCGGAGAAGTATTCCCCAAATTAATAATCCTAAATTGTGCTTCGCCTTTTGTCTTCCTACCATTCCTACCATTTCCAGTACTCTTATTTGCTGTATCTATAGCTGACAAACAACCCTTCACAACATCATCAATGTAGGTAAAATCCCTAGCTATTGTCCCATGGTTCTCCCCCTCGAATATCAAAATCTGTTTTCGATTCAATATATCTTTAGTGAAGAAAAAATAAGCCATATCCGGCCTCCCCCACGGCCCATAAACAGTGAAGAATCTCAAACCGGTTATCGACAAACCATGGATATGATTATACGCATGCGCGATCGCCTCACCCGCCTTCTTAGTAGCCGCATATAAACTCACCGGATTATCAGTCCGGTCTTGTTCTGAGAACGGTACCTTTGAGTTAAGCCCGTAAACAGAACTAGACGACGCCACACACGATCGCAGGTGGGACAACTGCGTTTTTCGCAGCTTCTAACACGTTAACAAACCCGTCTATATTCGACTTAATATACGAACTAGGGTCGATCATCGCATACCTTACACCCGCTTGTGCAGCAAGATGGAGTACATGAGTGAATTGCACTAAATCAAAAAGCTCTCGAAGCAAAACGTCGTCGTTTATATCGCCTTCCACGACAAACACACCCGCGGGATCCAACAGTTGAGTCTTACGTGAGTTTTTTAACCCCACGTCGTAGTACGGATTAAAGTTATCAAGTCCAACTACACCGTCTCCGCGGCGCTTAAGCGCCACGGAGGCATGTGCACCAACGAAACCAACCGCACCGGTTACTAATACAATGTGCCCTCGGCTGGACCGAGGGGTAGCAGACAACCTGATCAGTGTTGATTTTGATGATAACATGGTGTGGTTTTGGCTGCGGAGATGAGCGGTGGCGGAAGGCTGGGAGAGGAAGAAGAGCATTATTATTAAGGATAGGAGGATGATCCACCATAGGGTGCATTTGGGGGAAGATGTGTGGAACCGGAGGCGGTGGTGGATGAAGTAGACTGAGGGTTTTACCGGTTTGAATTTGCCGGTGGTTGTTGGGATGGTGTCGATGTGGTTGAGGATTGGTTTTAGTGCGGTCATGGTGGTAGGGATTGGAGAAATGGGATCTGGATTTTGGGCTTGTGCAGGATGGAGAAGATGAAATTAGGGTTTGTGTTTAGGAGAGATGTGATTGGTTATGGAGGGTGGAGGTGCATGATGTGGATGGATGTTGAAATGAAAACTGAATAGGGTTTTTGTTTTTGTGAAACTATAATAATGTTAAATTAGAAGTTATAGAAAATTCAAGTTTATAATTAATTAATGTAATAAAATAAATAAAAAAGTTATAATAATAAAGAAATATTTGGTTACTAGCCATCTTCACTCTAAATTAGGGCCGTTCAAATCGCTCGTCGCTCATTCGACGCTTGTTCGGAAATTGTTCGAAAAATACTCATTCGATTTAACGCTCGGTTGTAAATGAGTCGCTCTGCTCGGTTCGGTTTGGTTTGTAAACGAGCCAAGCATGAGCAAAGGTCCGCTCGGCTCGGTTCGGATTTGTTATTTTTAATTACTATATATATACATACACATATACATATACATATATAAACATGTATATACACATATATATACACACACACCTATATATATACCACTCTATTAGATTTTGGTCCACTATCACACCAATAAAAAAATTAATATTAAATCTAAAAGTTAAACCCTAAACCGATATACGACAGTCTGCTCATCGCCTCAATGTTTCATGTCGTTACCTTAAGTCGATCGTCTCTAAGTCTCAAAGTCATTATTCGTGCAATATGATCATCGCCTCGTCGGCCGCAACATTGTTATTCACAAGGAAATATTATACCATGAAATGTCCTGTTTTTTAAAACATAAAAACTTGAGACCCAACATTGTCACCATCTCTCTCAGCAAATTTAGATCGGGCGACACGGTTGTCCAAATCGCTCGAACTTCGCTCGACACTCGCCCGAAATATTTACTGCTCAAAAAAAGCTCGCTTGATTTGATGCTCGGTTTTAAGTGAGCCGCTCCGCTCGGTTCGGTTTGTAAATGAGCCTAGCACGAGCAAATATCCACTCAGCTCGGCTCATGATATAAATGCTAGGTAGTAAGGGTATTTATGGTGAGGTTTGGTGGGCATAATCACTAACTACGTTTTTAAGAACTATCGAATCAAACCACCAACTTAATATGGGCATGATCACTAACTACGTTTAAGAAGTTTGAAAGGTTGTGTTGGTTTCAATGGTGTATGAAGATGTCTAATAAAGTATACCAATGTCTCATACATGAATAGAACCTAAATCTATAATGTAGTCGCTCGTCGGCCTTCTTAATTAGTTTCAAAAAATAGATTTGCACCGTAGCCATCCATCAACCTTATTCCTCGTTTAGAGCACAAAATCAACAACATGCACATACCCTAAATTTGCACCGTCACGTTCGCTTTGAGCCAGCACGTAAGACCACAATCTGGCCCGGTTTGAAAACGACTCAAGTTCAAGCTCAAATGTTCGAATTCGAGTAGCATTTAAACCCAGAGCTCGTCTCACGAACAACCTGTATTTTGACTGTGCCATTATGGGGGCTACAAATGGGCTATTCATGGGCCCAGACAAAGCCGAAAATGGATCATGGGCGTTTCAAACCATAAAAGTCCAACACCACCCATTTCTTTTTTATTCCTGAAAACGCGCTCTGCTCCTCATTCCAGTAAGCCCATTTGTTTCCAAGTCCAACAATCCCTTAATTTGTATATCCTTTGAATTTGAATCTCAAACAATTATAGTTAAAACTAGGTTTTGAATCTCAAACAATTATAGTTAAAACTAGGTTAGGTTTTGAATCTCAAACAATTATAGTTAAAACTAGGTTAGGTCTCCGTATAATACACGGATTATGCATGATAAAATATATAACTATTATCCCTGTAAATATACGTATTAAATGAAATTACATATTACATAAAAAAATTACAATACTCCATCTTGTTTGAGTACGGAAATATATTAACATCGGACATGTCTTACTACGTATGAATGATAATATTAAACCACAACAAAGTTGATAGAAGATGTTTGAATAAGAAAACATGATACTGTAAGATATGTGCCAAAAGAAAATAATATGTCTGATGTAGATGATGAATTTTGTGGTGATTTGGTTCCTTAATCTATAAAATAAAAAAATGTGCTTGCTACTTTTAGAGTTTTAGGTTGTTTACTATTGTCCAACGCCCGGCCATGCGGCAATGGGAGAGGCGTAGAGGGACGGGGAACACCGGCAGAGGGGACAAGAGAGGGGGAAGTGGGGAGAAAACCACATCATGAAGATGAAGGGTGTTGGTGTGGCACAGACCCATTAACCAATCATATTTTTGTTTTTCTCTCTCTGCTTTTTTTTTTTACTTTTTTAGATTTTGATATTATTTTAATAGGACGTGATAGGGGGTGAAACCATAGTAGGGGTTCGTAAAGAGAGTGAAGGAAAGTGGTGTGGTGATGTATCATTGAGGTGATAGTTACTTTATGATGTGAGAGTGATCTTGAGTGAAAGTGTGTCAAATGATAACACATACCTTTATATATTGCATAAGATGAGAAACATATAAATATTGTAACGAACTCAGAATATATAAATAAAACATGTGATAACCAATTAGAAAAGTTGTTGAATAATTATGGTATTCTAAATATTTTGAAAAAAATATACTTCAATTTAATTGGATTTACATGATTATAGAAAAAAATATATAAGATTTGTTAAATAAATGGACATAAATATTTGATTAATTGGATTTCAAAAATATTAAAGATAAACATTAAAAACCATTGCCACTTAAAATCTATTTTTTAAGAGTAATAATAAATAAAAAAATATACATTCATTAGGAAATAGATTAATACGGTACAAAAGATCAACATGGTGTACAAATATTTTATGTTCAAATTAAATATACGATAAAAGTATGTATTTAATATTAGATAAATTAAATAATAAATAAATATATTATTTAGATTTACATCATATAAATAAATAACATTTTGATGCATGGTGGTCTTGTACCTTATGCTTAGAAGGCTTTTAAAAAAAAAAGTTAACATTACACTTTTAACCCAAAACTAATTCACTCTTTACTTTTAGGCCAAAAGTTTTCATCTTCTCAATTTAACCTCAAAACTTTGTACTTTCAAATATGGTTTCGTATACCTTTCATATTTGGCAGATTTTCCGTTTTAACGTTTTGTTCTAGATTTTGCGAGTTACCATAGTGCAACGTGCGTGTGTGGTTCAATGTTTTTACGTTTCATTTTACACTTTGTTCTAAATTTTGAGAGTTAACATGACGCAACGTGCGTATGTGTTTCAACATTTTTTACATAGTCTATTTTTCCCGTTTGACAGTTTCATCGTAACACGCAGATCCTAAATGGACTTAGTTATTTTTTTCCATGTTTTACGTTTCCGTCTAATTTCTTCGCATTAACACACCACAACTTTAATATTGTTGGTTGCTGGCGTGATGAGGCTTTGATGCTATTTGTCACGGTTTTAGCCCCCACTGCAACGCGGAGGGGGTGGGGGGCGGAGGGGGTGGTCTTAATACTAGTTATAGATGTTTAATAATTTGATTTTGAAATTCATAAGAGAATGTCATATGATATTAATTAAAGTCTTCTATTAATATGAATTATATCATAAAACAATAATATCTATCTGGTTTTGAAAATTAAGAAAATTTTATGTAGTTAAGTTTTGTTTTGTAAAGTTTTGAAATATTGTACATCCAAAATGTTACAACAAGTGGAATTCATATTATTGAAAATGACTATAAATACTTCATATAGTTTTCCTAAATTGTTAATTTTCGAGAGTTCGAAAATAAGTCAACAATTGAAAATTTTATTCTTTCAATAAACTTTTATGCGTTTTAAGATTTACAAATCGTTTCATACATAAATTCCGATGATTATATAGCCTAGTATGTGTTACTAAGGTTAGGTGTAATCGAGGGCCAATATCAGTCCATCTTAGTAAACCTATTGTTAGAGGTGTTCATCAGGTTAGTTATTCAGTTATCGAGTTATTCAGGTCGGGTTCTTCGGGTTCTCAGTGGTGAAAAATTATCCGATAACCAACCTAATTAACTATATCAGGTTCGGGAACCATAAATCGGGTTCGGGTTTATCGGGTAGGGTTTAATAGTTATCGGTTAACTTTTAACACCCAAATAGTAGACTAAAAACAAGGTTGTCCTTAAGGCTTAAATCATGATTCAGGTTCTTCAATCAATTCTGGTTCGAACTATAGGTTAACACACATTGCATTGATATTTGACATACGATTAACCTCATTTGTTGCATATATAGTGTTTCATCACTTTGCTATTATTCTATTTAAAAGATTTACCTATTAAAAAGACCAAGATTTATCAGAAAACGAGTGGCTGTCACTATCAATGATAAATTACAGAATGAAAATTAACAACATGAATGATGTGCAGAATAATTATTATTTTTATTAGTTAAAATCGAAACAAAAAGAATCGGGAAAATAATTTGTGTGGAGAGAGTATTGACGAGCGTTCCAATGATCATTTAACGCAATTTTATACTGGAATTTTATATACATATTACTCTTGTAACAAAAATTTCAAAATCATGTGGGGATAAATAATAAAATACTCAGTGATGTATGCCAAACTAAATACAAGCTAATGAAAGGGAGCCCAATCCCCTTCTCCGTTTACACACTCACGGGCGCCATGCCCTTCTCCACTGACAACTACCAATCACGTACACACAAAATCATTTTTATTTTATTTAATTTACTAGTTAGTGAAAGTGTAGCTAGTGAAACCACTATACTCTTATGAAAGTAAAGTTAGTGAAAGTCTCAAGTGTACGTGACACTGGCATAGTAGTGACATGACACCCTCTTAGTAGAAACCACCACATAATCAATGATGTCATGGTAACATGGTTGAGGTATTCTAGTTTTACCATGAAGCTCAGGTTTGAGTCCTACCCAACCACGGCATATAGTCTAAGGTGTAGTCTTTGAAGTTGAGGATTCAAGTCCCACAATGAGCAATAAATGTAGATTTAAGAGTATGATTACTAAGTGTGTAAAAAAGTTTTGAAATACCAATTGTAGAAACTTAAATTAAATATCTAACGGGATTTTAATAAAAAGACCACACCACCAAATTAATAAGCAATTAAATCAAAATATAATTATAATTGAATTTTTTTTATTACCCTATATAGTTGTAGGGTAAAGTTATCCTATGAAATTTTCTAAATGTAAAGAGGGTACAAATACACAATTGATTGCAAAATATAACACAATGCTGAAAAAGATAATATAATGTCGAGGAAAAAAGACATAATGATGTCCCAAAAAAAAACATAGTGCTAAATAAAAAGAAACAATGATATTAACCAAAATTCTAAATCTAGAAATTATAAATCCAAAAGTGAAATCTAAAATCTCATATCACAGAATTCGATGAGACAGTTCTAATGTCTCATGAATGGTGGTCAATCGAAGTCCGTTTGATACCCTTCTTACGACTTTCTATTTTTAGGAGACGTTGTATTTGATCCTAGCATTATATTTATAAACCAGTTTAGTTTAAGTTGATACAAGTACTTAAGTTGTGGATTCTTACTTCTTAACCCTTTACTTTGTTTAGAAGTATGCGATAGGTGGCTCTCTTTTTATACAAAGTTACTTTATTTAGTCACTTTAATTCCTCACTTTGCTTAATTTGTACCTATTCATTAGAATTCCTAAACATCATTGATGCCTTGTAATAATGTTCGTATCAAGTTCATGTTTAGGAATTCTAATGAATATGTACAAATTAAGCAAAGTGAGGATTAAAGTGACTAAATAAAGTAACTTTGTATAAAAAGAGAGCCACTATCGCATACTTCTAAACAAAGTAAGGTTGATGAATATGTACAAATCATGCTGAAGTTGCAATTAAACTTAGCATTTACGGGCAGCTTCCAGCCTATTTACGTACTTTGCAACCTACGCTTAGTCTTTTAAAAATACGCCAGT
The DNA here is from genome assembly GCA_947069175.1 of Scalesia atractyloides. NCBI lineage: Eukaryota > Viridiplantae > Streptophyta > Magnoliopsida > Asterales > Asteraceae > Scalesia > Scalesia atractyloides. The sequence goes on along the minus strand of CAMTDV010000016.1, from coordinate 10,616,207 downwards.
TTACACTGGTAAATACAAATAACTGTCACATTTTGAAAATATTTCAAAATCATTTTATGTACACAATGGTACATATATTCTCATAAATAACTTGGGATAAACTATTTCTCATGTTATAAGTTTTACATGCTTGTCAATACATATAGGGCCCGGAAACTATGCCGGGATTATGATTAACCGACACACCGCTTTAATACCCTTATTGGCCGGGTAAACTTGTATTAGGTTATATAAAAACATTTTATTATAACATTAGCATCTTTTAGGTGTATGTCTATATCCTGTGCTTAGGTCGTGGCAATTTGCAATTAAATGAGCTGATGATATCCAGGACACGGTCATATTAACCCTCAATGTTTAAGTTATCAAGCAATACGAATTAAACAGATTATTTGGATTCTCGAAAAATAGGTCATTGATCCCATACCCGACCATGCGGTAATAATATATCATATCCCAAGCCCGTATAGGGAAAATAGATTAAGAGTATTTATCTGGCTTAAGTCTTACAATTCAAGACAATATATATAAGCACAACTGTTCAAACAAAATGACAAGTAAGGTTGCAATTTACTGGACGCCCTAGTCTAGAATGAATGGTATAATAACCAATTAGAATGTTAATGGGTCCTATTCAAGTCATAGACTTGGACCGGTTAACTAAAATATAAAGAAAACGATACGGTACGTTAAATAAGCGGTGACCGGATAGAATGTAGTTTAAACCCTCACAAGTACTAAGACTTGTATAATATGGGTAAACAATAATATCTTCTGATTATGAATGGAGTTGAAGGAGTTTAACCCAATTTGGTTAACTTACATAAACTAAGTTACATAAGTCAACCGTACTCGCGTAGGCGACATCGGGTGATCGGATGAGTCAATGTCGAGTTCATTATGCCAAAACATGATTATTAAGTTACCACATCAGCAGGTATTACATTTTATATGTACATTATGGTTTAAAACCCATTTCATGCACAAAAGGGCAAAATCGGCATTTTTATAGCATAATGTATGAAGTTGCATAAACCCGACAATTGATTATGATCACATAGTATAACCTTAGTGAGTTATCCTATACACAAATATGATCATAATGCAACTTCAAATCAATAGCTAACATGGCTAATTCAGGTCAAAATCGAAAGTCAAAGCATAAGTCAAACTGCTTGACTTTCAGTTGCGAACCGAGCAATAAACTGGAAACAACGGGCTGAATATGTTTAGATATGTTCTAATATGTTATAGTGACTGATATAATGTAAAAAATATGAGTTTAGACGTTTATAAGCACATTATATATATTTTCAGAAAAATGGCGTTTTGACTTTTAATTAAACATAACTTTGACCCGTCATTTGACCAAATTTAACGCGATCTTCTATAGGTGTCCTCATATGGGATTATCACCTACCTGGCTGGACCATAATGTAACACCTCGACCGCGTAAAAAAACAAAACCGCGATGGAAACGTCAGGGAGTCATGTCACAGAACTATTGTTTCACAACACATGGCACATAAAGTTTTGTATTATTGAATTAATTGTTTACATTGACTTGGAAAATACAAATAAAACATAACATTTGTCTTGCAAGTTTTAAGATAAACTAAGGCCCAAGTCGCCCTATGTGAAGCATGCTATTGTCAAATATTCGCTCCTGAAACATATGTGAAAATAAAACGTCGGCATAAAAATGCTTGTGAGTAACATAGGTTTTGTGATGATGATTCATGGCTTCGAGTGTTAAAAAGAAATATTTAACTATTACAAAAATATCCATGAACCATTATAAACGTTTTCTTTTATGAAATCATATGAAAATCAAATGATTTAAAAGAAAAGATGCATGGTTAACTTAATAATCAAAATATGTCATGTCTTATATAAAATATGTCATGTCTTGTATAAAATATGTCATGTCTTATATATTGTTTGAAGTGGTTTATATAACGCTACGATATGCAATAAAATAAAAGCACTTATATATAGGAAGTACCAGCGGCGTATCCACCATGCTTTTATCATATTACACACGTCTCGTTATTTAAATCACTTACCATAAATCAACAAATGAAATGTCTTGTTTAAACCAATGTCATGTGTAAACCAATGCCATGTAAAAACCAAATATCTTGTATAACTAAAATGTCGTGTATAAAACAATGTTTTTGAATGAACAATGTCTTGTTTAATCAAAGGTTTTGTTTTATAAAATCAATGCTTTCATTGTATAAACATATAATTATGGATTGTTGGCGAATACATTCAAGCATTGTTGACTATCAGATAAACCCTTATAAAATTCTGTCATTCCCCAAGGTCACTTCCAAACAAACGTACGAAGCGGGAACGGGATTGTCAATCATATTGTACCATTACATACTATCGGTTGGCGTAATCTATGTTAATGAATGTATCATTGTCGAGTTCAACGTACCAAAATGTCTAAAACAATGTGAGCATGTCGTGAAAATGTTTTGAAACCATGTACTAGGTATGCAGGTCAACATACGAAGCAAAATGTCTTTAAAAACCATGTACCAGGTATGCTAGGTCAACATACGAAGCAAAATGTCTTTGAAAACCATGTACTAGGTATGCTAGGTCAACATGCGAAGCAAAATGTCTTTGAAACCACGTACTAGGTAAGCTAGGTCAACATACAAAGCAAAATGTCTTTGAAGATCATATACTAGGTATGCTAGGTCAACATACGAAACAAAATGTCTTTGAAATCATGTACTATACGGACTAAAAAAAAAACCATTATAATGCCATGAATACAAGAAAATAATGATGGGCACATGTGTTCACCCCAAAACATTTGAAAATGTAAAAGAGGGGACTTTGTACTAACTTGGGATTGCGTATAAGTCTTGTTCAAATGATCAAACAAAGCTCAAGAGATCAAGGATTCAAGTGTGTCCTATTATCGGATAACTATGTTAGTGCGTCGGGACTTTAATAAATTGGATAGAATGAAGTCTTATAAACCAAACGAGTGTTGGAAATCATACGATATGGTTTAATAAACTTAACATTCTGATTTGGAAAGGATCCTAAGTGCTTTTGACCCGTTATGACTCGTTAAGGTAGTTTACACTACTTTAATGTGTCATTAGCGTAATTATATGTTCGGATGGTTAAATATGTCCTATGATAAGTCTTATATGCCAAACCATGTTTGACAATGTTGTAACATCGGTTTATATGTCAAAACTTTGGTTACATATGCTTAAAATCGATTTATGCTCAAAAGGGCGTTTTGGTCATTTTTAAAGAACAAAAAGCGACTTATCATAAAACTAACCAAACCTTATGACCATAAGGTATAACCTCCGTAGGTTATTCCCTATACAACTATGGTCACATAAATGTGCTTGTTCGATTCTTAAGAATGACCAAACGAGTCGGATTCGAAAGTCAAAGCGGTGGTCAAGACCGCTCGACTTACGACCTTAATAAAGCACTAAACTTGATGTGACAAGTTAGACATGTCAAAACATGTCTAACTAAGTTATAAAAATGATTTGGTATCAACACTTGGAGTTTTGATACTTGAAAATAGTTTCGTCGTAAAATGCACATTATGTGCATATTTGACCGAAACTTTGACTCATCATTTCGACTTGTAAACGTGGTAATCAGAAGGTGAAATCGCAAGGGATTATAACCTTCGTGATTACGATCACGTTGCAAAGTTCAATTGAACTTTGACTTGATCTATTATGGTTAGAACTGAAAGTCAAACTGTTTGACTTTTGGTTTAAAATAGCCAAAATTAATGAAATAGACTAAGGAAAAACACTATAAGAACTCAGTTAGGAGGCCTCCAAAAGCTGGAAGCAAGCTCTAAGAGAGTGGGAGAAAGAATTTGTGAATGAGCAAGGAAAAATGGTTGAAGATCAAGGCTATTTATAGTTGTTTGGGGCCACAAGATCATCACAAGTGTCCCATGAGGTGGCAATTGTAACATCCGTCAAAAACGGATTTACCAAACCCGCTCCGTTTATCAACCGAACAATCAGTCAAAAATTTCGTTGCGAATTAAATGCCCAAATAATTTTAAACGATACATAATCAATTATTATATTGGAATATATAAGTTGTTTTTGAAAAACTGTTGAAAATCGCAAAATAAAAATAAATTGTTTCTGCCGGGTTTCGAACCCGGGTCAGTCACTGTTCAACAAACAACTTAACTCACAACACTTGAACCACTACGCCACTTGTATTATCTGTTAATTATTAAGATCATTTAATTCATAAAGTGTCTTTCCGAATTCAAAACCGGCGCCCAAAGTTCAGTCGTCGGAAATCCCGGCAATCTCGCGAGTTTTAACGACATCTTCAGTTATAACGTAAAACTTTAACTACACATCGGTTATAACCGACGTTTGAGTCCGCGACACCATCTATAAGCGCCGGAGAAATTCAAACCGACGAATCCAGTCGGAAATCGGACCAAATCCATCGACAACTTGCCCTATAAATACCCCCTCGAACCTCTGCAAACCTTTTCGCTCAAAACCGCACCCATTCTCGGCGAAAACTCACTCGCCGGAAATCACCTGCAAATCGCCGGAAAACCGGGTTCTTCATTTCTGAGCCTTACTGAACCTCCTAAGCTTATACCGGAGTCACCCATACCTTTTTCAAACTTTCTGAAGATTCGTTGCTACAAGACACCCGTCGCCGGAAGTGGTTGATGTCGCCGGAGTGCTGCCGGAATAACAGAGGAATCTAGTCGGTATAACTCACGCTTAAATCTTCATTCTTTTTACTTAATCTCATCTGTAATTAACTAAAAAACGCTAAAGAAACCGATTAAAACTTTGAACCAGTCGTTTTTCCGATGCTGATTAAAACTGACGAAGAAGACGATGTATCTGTAACATATAAATATAATTAAAATCAAGTTATAACTCGGGTTAGACACACAGTCCAGTGGTGGACTGTGTGCACATTAAACACACAAAGGTCTCGAGTTCGAATCTTGTTCCACACACGCTGCCTTAATAAAATGCCTTTTTGTTTTGTTAACCGAACCGGAGTCGCCACTGGTATATGTTAAGTATATTAATAATTGGAATAATAACCAAGTTAGACCACACAGTCCAGTGGTGGACTGTGTGTATGTTTAATCACAGCGCACGAGTTCGAGTCCGGTCTTCTGCATCGACCCGGACAATTATTTACCTTTTTAAATAAGTCAGAAATAAAAACACTTAGTTTGTATTTAAGTATAATAACAATTGGATTATATAACATGTTAAACACACAGTCCAGCGGTGGACTGTGTGTTATGCAACCCACAGGTCCCGGGTTCGAGACCTGTGGAGCGCACCGGACCGATTCAATTAAATCGTTTTTAAAATAAAAGGATTTTCTGTTTAACTTAATTAATATATAAATATAATTAAAAACAGATATATGACGGGTTAGACACGTAGCTCAGTTGGTAGAGCTGCGTGCACGCTACGGGAGGTCTCGGGTTCGAGCCTCACTCAGCGCACAATTACACGATTCGAACCGGTCAAAGTCAACGGTCAACGGTCAAAGTCAACGGTCAACTGTAGCAAAAAAATCAAATTTTTTTATTATTTTTATTTATTTATTTTAATTAAAAATCAATTAAATATACTTAAAAATAACATTTTTAAGGTTAGAAAATAGCCTTAAACTCACAAAAATACACCCAACAATCCTACTAAAATAGATTAATAAAATCCGTTTACTTACCGAACCATAATGATATTTATCTAGGTTAATTTCACTCGTGGTTAAAACCACTTCGCGTGCATTCAACATCATCAACCGAACGCACCCACTGTGAGTGAATCTTACAACTCCCCTTTTTAATTACACGTTTTGGGGTGTGTCATGTGTCTCAAATTAATTAACTCGTTTATTTAAACTTGTGCCATACCATATCGTGATCTAAACTTAGTTTGTTTATATTGTTGTGATTACTTATTACATTTTGTCAAATTATATGAAATTCATTCATTAAGCCCATCAGTTCCTCGTGGGAGACGAGTTGAACAACGCGTGCCTCAAAACCAATCCATTATTGATCATGTGTGTATCATTGAGTTTATATTGTTTGTAGTTGTGTCATTCATATTATCATGTTTATGCAATTCATTCATTAGGCCCATCAGTTCCTCGTGAGAGACGAGTAGAGCAACGCGTGCCTCTAAATGTTCCATTATTGTTCATGTTTGCTTTATTTAATATTTAATGATTGTTGAATAAGTTTACATCTATTTTTACTCATGAGTGGTTGTGCACATATTTCATAATCAATTTAAATATACTTGTTCAAATGTTTTCCATAGGATTCACTCGCCAACTTTATGTTGATCCAAAAACCCTTTTACACATGATACAGGTGAACAGGTTAAAGCGAGGAAAACATAGGAAATGCCTTAGAAGAGAACAAAGAAGCTTAGATTGATAGTTAGAACATGTTGTAATTCTTATTGTAAACTTCCATTAAAATTAATGAATATGAAACGTATAATAAATGTCATGAGCTTTGATGATAACCCAATCATGCCCCGATCACCTTTTCCGCTGCGGGTCGGGGTGTGACAGCAATGATCAAGGGAGATCCTAACACTTGTTAAATGCAGGAACAAAGATGGAAATTTCGAGTTTTTAGGCTCCAAGGCTTCAAACAAGAAGCTGCCAAGTTTCTGCTGTGCTGGGCACCCCTTACGGACCGTATGGGGGCACCTCTTACGGTCCGTAAGGCCCTGGCAGGGGCAGAAACTTTTGAAATTTGTCAGATTTGGCCCCTGGACCTGTTTCGTCGTGTTTTGTCACTTTTACCCCTTTTAACCTAATTTTTAGGATCTATAAAGGTGTTAAGGCATATGTAACTTAGATTTTGCCCAAAAATGTCATGGATGTTAGAGCGTTCGGTAGTACGGTTACGCGTTTTGCAAAAGTACGTAAAACGCTTTAACGAACACGAAATGATCGACATTGCGCAACGATTGACATTTTTGCATTCTTATCAACAAAATACAAGATTTTATTGAAAAAAATATTTGGGTTGGTACACATGGTTCGTATCTTGAATACGAAAATTGGCAGACTTTTGCAGTTTGGCGAAAATAGTCCCTGAACTTGTATAACCGTGTTTTTGTCATACCTAACCCTTCAAAACTTATATCTAAGTTATTTAATATTTAGGGTATGTGTAGCTCATGTCCTTATTCCGGAGTGTACATCACGTTAAACTGGTTATGTTTGAGTAACAGTTTACGTATTATTTCCAGAAATGTTTTTTAAAGTTCGAAATTGTACATGGATTGAAAATGTGCAAATGTCATTTATAATTATACAAATCCTGGAAATAAAACATAAGGTTTCATTAAATATGAAATTGTTTGGATTTGTACAATGATTGAAAAGGCACAAAGGTCACACATAATGGTCTTAACCGAAAGTCAAAGCAAAAGTCAATTCGCTTGACTTTCGGGTAAATACTTAGCCTAGAAAATGAAAGAGCTATGAAGGAATACTTACTAGTATTCCAGGAGAAAGATTTAACTCAGAGGAGGGTCCTTTTTGATCAGGTGCAACTCCAATTAGCAGATAGGGGAGAAAGTATGAAATGAGCAAAGAACTTGGTTGAACAAGCTTGCTATTTATAATTGAAAGGAATGCATAGAATGCAAGGTGTTAAGAGGTATTCTAGGATGTTAGCAGGTGTCTAGTGATGTGTCAAGACCAGGGAAAGTGTGGCATTTCACGAGAGAACTGGCAGCACTGTAGACTGCCTTGGGCAGCAAACAAACGGCCAGCTGCAGACTCCTTACGGTCCGTAAGGGATCAGCGCTTACGGTCTGTAAGACCAATGTATTACGGTCCGTAACCGCCTGCCAATAACAACATTTTATTAACTTTACAGTCTGTAAGCTATTAAGCTTTACGGTCCGTAAGAGTCACTCAGAGGCCAAACTTTGGCATGTTGATATAATTAGTCCCTCCACATCCAATCTTCCACATTTTACACAGTTAGTCCCTCTCGTCCAAATTATTAGGCATATTTGAAAGTTGATTGGACACATGTAGCCATAGGGTTTAATAAAAAATTTCTGAGGTGTTACAAATATATAATACAAGTTATGTCCTATAGTATAGGATAAACATCTACTATAAAGTTAAACGAATATACACAATCGATATACAATCTATTACACCCCCGCAGTCAAAGCGAGAGAAGGCCGAATGCTGAGATTGGAGTGAAAATCATCAAATAAAACTTTAGGAAGCCCCTTGGTGAAGATGTCAGCAATCTGACATCGCGATGGGAGATGAATGACGCGAACCGCCCCGCCTTGAACAAGGTCATGAACAAAGTGGATGCCTATATTGATATGCTTCGTGCGCTGATGTTGAACTAGATTACCCGAAAGATAAATGGCACTAATGTTGTCGCAAAACACCATGTTGGCCGACGTTAACGGTTTTCGATGTCCAAGTAAAAGATTACGCAACCAATAAATTCCCAACGCAACATTAGCAACCCCTCTATACACAACCTTAGCGCTGGATCTGGACATTACTGTTTGTCGTTTAGACGACCACGAGAGAAGATTAGGGCCTAGATAAACACAACAGCCCGAGGTAGATCTACGAGCATCAGGGCACCTCGCCCAATCAGCATCGGTGTAGGCTCGAAGAAAAAACATAGTGAACGAGCCCAAGGTTAGATCATAAGATGATGTTCCTTGTAAGTATTGTTTTGGTCAAAAATCCGATTAAGGATAATGTAACCAAATCTGATTTGTGAGGTTAGATGCTTGGTTAAATGAATAAGTGTATGAACAAATATCAAAAGTAAATGACAATGAACACAATGATTTGTACGAGGAAAAAGCCCTTGATCAAGAGTTGATCTCCGGCATAAAAAACCTCGGGTGATGGATACTACCGATCACCAACTATATTGAACAAGAAAGATTACAACTTTGGATAGTAACAAGCTCGATACAATGATTTCCTAATGTGAAAGTGTATGTTTTGCCAGTTGAGTCAGAGAATGCGAGAGTGTGTTCGTGTGTTTCTATTATGAGCTTGTTTACCCCTTTTAGAATTAGAAATATCTAGCTAACAAACTATCCGAAATCTATGCAAGCTTCACACATTCTCCCTCAACGGTCATTGCTTTTTCTGCACGTGCTACATTCGGCATATTCCTCCGATATTCCTGTATTGACTTAGTTCACTTTATACCTGCAAACGTAAACTAAATGCACAAGGAACAATTGTTAAAACATAAACATTAGTAAGGATCCTTGATCCTTAGACTCCCTGCATTATCCATTAAGGATCCGTGATCCAAGCCCAGTCTCAGGATGGATGATCCTTAGCCTAAAATCCATGCCCTAAACAATTGCCCCCAAAATATGAGGAATTAATTGTAACTAGATGAGTCATATTTTCTATGACAATTCATAATTTCGAGGTTAGAACCGTTCGTTTTTGTATTTATAAATCGAGTCTTATACTTAATCTAATCGACGAGTTAATTATACTTAAAAAAATTATATTATAAGTCCATATTATTCAAGCGATTAACTTGAAGCCAAATCCTAATCGTGCTACACCGATCCAAACCGTCGAACCGTAACTTGATTAATATATATATATATATACTATTTATTAGTTGATACTTAACTACACTTTTATTATTAGTCTCTTATTATTAGTAGTAAAAAAAATACTAATAATAACTAAACTAAAGTTATACAATTCGATATTGCCATCTACCTTGTTTCTAAATTGTGGATCACATTTTCTCCTTGTTCCATTGGTTACGGCCAAATAGACAATGTTTCACACATTGTATTATTGTTATTAATTAATTAAATAAATGGGTGAGTGTTTAGATAAGGATCCATGTATATATTATGAATCAAACAACAATTGTTACCACCCATTTTCCCATTCATTTGGGTTTTCATTAGTGCAGCCCACACCCCACTCCATCAGCCCAATCCCCTTCCTTGTTTCCCTTTTGTCTCGGCCATATACTGTTTCCCCAAACCACCACATTGCAGCTCCATTATATATTATGTAGATCGCATGTTATAGGAATATAAAACCCTAACCTACTTTACTTCCCAAAGGAAATCCACTGCTCACTCCTTCCTCTCTTCTGTCAACACATACGAGCCCCTAGAATCTTTACACGAGTTCGGTTGAGGCTTGATATTACTTCTTCGCTCCTAGGTACCTTTATTTTGTATTTTTTTATGAAGTATTAATGTTCATACGTGATATGTATAAGGTTTCTATGGCTGCGTTTTATCTAAATTGATTGATGATTCGTGACGTTATGTTGGTACTTGTAGTTCGAGTAGTAGAGATCATGTGTTACTATGTTTAGGTCGTTTACATGATCGGTTAAGCCACTAGGGTTTCGTTACGGGTTTAATCGTGTGTGTTGGGATAATTATACATGGTTATGCATGATTGTTATTTTATATCTTGGCTATGTTTTAGGATTAGATGGTGATTTTTGATGTTGGGTTGATCACGGGTTCGAGTATGTCTCTTGAGTATTGTTGATGGACTAAATCTAGTGGTTAGTGATAAATTGTTTGTTACATAACCTGCTGTTAATTGCATTAATGTGTCTCGGGTTCGCTAGTTAATTGTTTGCGGGATCGGGTAAAGTAAGCTGTCCAACAGTTACAACCGACTTTAATCGGCTGTAACTGGGTCAAAAATTAATGAAATATGGATTTTCTTAAGTCTAAAACGTGTTATTTCGAAATATGATTCAAATGGCGTTGGAATCATGATTTTTGGACGTCGTTTACTATTTGAAATAATTTATTTCGTTTTAGCAACTAAATCTGCGTTTTTCTGCAAATTTTACGTGTTATGTTTTGAGTCATAACTTGGTGTATAATCATATTTAGACCATGAAATTTATACTGTAGATAGCCTTAGGTGTTGTTATGAAACTCCAACTGGAATTACGTCAATCGTATAATCAAGGATTTTCAAATGAATTTTTCCGTGAGCTGTAGTCAGAAAGTCACGAATCTGATTACTGCTTAGTAAAAGATCTTTTATAAATTTTTGGTAAAGATTTTGACTCTAAAATTTTAATACAATGGCTCTGATTCGATTGACACATTCTGTAATTATTCGGGAACTATCCGGTGCCCGAAGGTCCCGATTAACGTACCGCAAATTGTCCGAAAATGCACTTAAAAGCTGAATTTTTGTGACAAGATTTATTATGTGATTTGTGACGAAAATGTGGTCGTTATTTCGAATAGCGACACTTTGCATGCATGTGGGTGTATATATATTGTAATACATTACGTGCTACGTGTTAGATACGTGTAGGATCCGCGTCTCCGTGTGAGTTCACCCACTAACTTTTAACCGGTAATCGTGTTAGGACGTGATTAACCCGTTCCACTCCGCACTTACTTTCTGTTTTTTAAACGAGCAATCAAAGGTGAGTTCACTACTCTTTTACAGGCATGCGTCCCTGACGGACAAACAACTATTCCTTGGAGGAATACTTTTAACAAACGTTATAGTTTAATTTCGATGTTGGTTAATACACTCACTCTATCATTAAAGTCCCTACTTACTACCGAACTAGTTGTCTGGAGGGCAACGGGGTATTACTTGATAGCACTATTAGGCTTGACAACCTCACACCGTACCTGGGAGGACGGGCGTGAACTAAGAACCTTAAACACATGGCCAATGTTGATAGGCATTGATAGGGCAAACAAACATACGTCAATGCGGTATCGAGTTATTAACGATATGTCTTTAAACTAAACACCAACCCGTTTTTGTTAAACAAAACTGTGAACTCGCCGGCTTAATCGCTGATACACTTTTTCTGCATGCTTGCAGGTCGTTAGACAATCATTGCTATGGAAACTTGCAGTCTGAGGAGCAGGAGCTGTAATGGGTCGTATCGTTTGACGAAACGATTAATGTTACGCTTACTTTTTGAACAAAAATTATTTTTATTATTTAAACAATTGTACGTTTGCTTCCGCTGAACATATACTATTTTAAATGTTTAATTTGAAGTTCACTTTTCATGTTGGACATGATGACTTGTTTTATATTATTTACTATAGTTCAACATGATTAGTGGCTAGATCCTGGTACGTCTGTGACAACCCGTAACTTTGAGGTAAAAACCCATTTGTTACACTTTTATAAATGAAACCATACGCTTATATTATTTGTTGAATTCATTCTAATTTTATCCGTATCGCACTGAACCGACCCGAACTATTTGAACCAGAGTGCACCTATCTCACTTGTCGATCCAATTCATTCGCGCAGCTCGAAACTCATGAGGCCCGAACCTTAACATAATTTAATACATCTATACTAGTTAATTATTTATTCATTTTATATTATTCATTTCGAGGTTTCATGCCTCGTTTTTGGCCATACCCTCAATTCCAATTAACTTGACATTTAGTTTTGATATTCATATTTTTATGTAATGCATGTTTTCAATCCATTTTATGTAAACAACCCAACCCCAAGCCTACGGTCCCTTTACTAATCATTTACAACTTTCGGCTCAGCTCTTATACCGCCACGCCTTTTTGTTTATATATTCCCTGTTATGCATGGAATCTGATAGTTTATCCAACAAAAGAAAAATATCTAACCCTAACCTCCCACTCACAAACGTACTGCAGCCGTCATCAAACCTCCCCATTTCAAATCCGCGGTAGTCATCGCCAATCCTTTCTCCGTCGATACGCAGCCATCGATCTTGGGTAAGGCCTCACCTTCATCGTCCAAAATTCTCTAAGTTATCGCTGTTGTACGTTCTTGTCACGGTTTCGGTTCAAGTTGAGATTTCATGTGTAGGTGGTACCATGCTTACATGAATGTGTTTGTAATGAATGTAAATATGTATGTACGAGTAAATAGGGTCCATGATTGAATGATTTAATGCAACTAATATGATTCGTGCATGTATGGTAACATGTGGGTAAACTGTGAATATGTATATATCCATACTTGAATGACTTGCATGCAACCACTAATGGCTATACATGTACTGTGACGTATGTAATTGGGTAGTAGATAAATATATGTGCGTAGGACTAACTGAGGATCATGAAACTGTTAATGGCGAGAACGTGCAAGCTATGATATCTTGATATATGAAGCGCGTATAACTTGTTATAAGTATGGGAGTTTTGGCTCGACTTCGTTGTAAGATTATGAGAAACTGTACTTGAAATCGTGTAATATCTGCATATGGAACTGCGTATGGATATATATATATATAAATATAACTGAAAGAAAACATAAGGAATAGGAGCGAATACGACATCCGATTCGATCTCAGTTTAGAAACATGACTCGTAGGCGAATTTACGTACTCGTTTTGGCATGAAAGGGGATAGAGTATATATATGGTTATTACGTGTAAATTAGAATGTGACCATGTACGTGAATCGATGTGCAATATGTAACTTGTAAACTGATGTAGATACATTGTATTATGTTCATACAAGTTTGTTATGCGCTTACGTCACCTAGAAACTAGTTAGGATGCATGAAAAGTGACTAAAACGAGTAAATATCAGTTCAGCGATTTTCTGCAGAAAATACGCTGACTTGCGTAGCCTGTTCCAGGACTTTAAAATATCAAAACCTTACGTTTTCTGAGTCTAAAACCAAGTATCTGGAAATAGCTTTCAAACAAAAGTGGTTTCGTATTTTTCGGACAGGTCTAGGTATTTTTAGAGGAATTGTTTGTAAAACTGCTATGAGCTGCCATTTTCTGCAGAAAATGCAGCGAACTTTATGCGTTATAACTTGGTGTGTGTTTACTGTCTAGATGTGAAAATTTTACTGTAGATGCCCTTGCTTGATTAAGTGATTTTGACGTTGGTTTTGCATCAATCGGATAAACGTAGATTTTTAAATAAATGGTTCGGCAAACATGGTCAGATTACGACGAATCTGATCACTGTTTGGCGCAAGATTTTTCACGGAAAATTCGTAAGGAATTTGGTCACCAAATTTTAATACGATGGTCTTTGGTTCGATTTAAACATTCTGTAATTCTTTGGGAACTATCCGGTTCCCGAACGGCCCCGATTAACGCATCGCAAATTGTTCGAAAATGCACTTAAAAGCTGAATTTTTGTGACAAGATTTATTATGTGATTTGTGACGAAAATGTGGTCGCTATTTCGACTAGCGACACTTTGTATGCATGTGTGTATATATATATTATAATATGTTTCGTGCTACGTGTTAGATACATGTAGGATCCACGTCTCCGTGTGAATTTACACTAATAAACTAAATGGTAATCATGTTAGGATGTAATTGACCGGTTCCATCTCACGTATTTCCTTCCATAACTTAATCTGCCGAGCTAATCTAAGGTGAGTTTACACTTTTCATAAAAGCATGTAATTCCCGGTGGTTTGGGAATGGAACAAACAACAACTATCCCCTTTGGGTGGGATGCAACCTACGTGTTCTCCTTGGGTAGGATGCGGGCAACCTTGTCTCCTTGCGTGGGACAGAATGTTAATTTACTATTTATTTAACATGTCTTAAGCGGACTAGACGGAACTCTATCTGAAAGTCCCCACACATTTTATACCGATTAATCGTCGGGCCAATGGCGAGCGGGATATTAGTTGAATAGCGCTATTAGGTTTGACAAGACTCACACCGTGCCGCAGAGGACGGGCATGGACTAATATACTTGGGCACTTAGTCAATGATGATAGACATTGACTCGGGGCACTAAACATAACTCCAGTCATAGTCGGTATGGTACGGGTCTAGTAGTTTAAAAAGGTGGGGTAGCTCCCCATGACGTGTTTTATAAGAACAGAGTAATTTAACAAACTTACGTTTTTGGAACAACACTAAACGATTGTGAACTCGCCAACATTTTTGTTGATACGTTGCTACATGCTTTGCAGGTCGTTAGATATATCTTGCATGGAAACTTGCAGTCTAAGGAGCGGGGGCTATCATAGGTCGTATCGTTTGATGAAATGCTTAATGTTATGTTTACGTTTTGAACAAAAATGGTTTTTATTATTAAAACAATTGTTTATGTTTCCGCTGAATACTTAATATGTTTGAAACGTTTAACTTGAAATTCACTATTCATGTTGGACATGATGACTTGTTTTATATTAATTACTATAGTTCGACATGATTAGTGGCTAGATCTTGGTACATCATACGCCTCGTGGTAGAACTCCGCAAGTGAAAATTTGGGGGTATGACAACGTCACACACCTCGCGGTAAAACTCCGCAAGTGGAAATTTGGGGGTGTGACATTTTCATTGATTCTGGACTATTCGCTGCCAAGAAACTAGCCGTTATAGCCGGACTAGTCGTTGCTCTTGTGACGTTAGTGATAAGACCTTCCCTGCAACAATCATCATTATATATAGGGAATAGATAGAGATGAAATTATCATTTAAACCTGATCTCTGGCAGTTATATCTGCAACTCAGACGTCTCAAAGATACTCTCTCTCTATTCCTCCCTTTATCCTTAGCTTTTCTTCTCTTTCTTTCTGCAAATTCATGGCGAAGATGGTCACTCGGTCCTCTCCAGTCAAGGATCTTGAGTGTAACATTTGTAAAAAATTGGGTCTTCAAAACCCGCTCCGTTTTGTAATCAAGTACCAAGTTATAAAGTTACATTAAATATTTATGATTATTTTGAGTTAAAACGATACATAATTAATAAATAAACTAAACTATAAAAATTATATTTGATAAAAAGTTAAAATAAAATAAATAAAAAAATTATGAAGCTGCCGGGACTCGAACCCGGGTCAGCCATGAAACACTTCAACAACTTAACACTCACTCCCAAGACCACTCCGCCACTTGTTTGTTTTCTGTCATGTTTAGGAAACAAATAATTTTTATAGACTAAGGTAAATCAATCGAGTTTACACATTGTAACTGAAACCGGTTATCAATCATCCAAATCGTTTTGGATACTCTCGATTCAGCGAGTATAACCGATAAACGGACGATTTCAATCAATGTTGTCATGAATGGAACTTGAATTCGGAAGTAGATCGGTTTAATAACCGAAAGTCTTCAATTCTCGGACTACTTCAATCATAGACTTTTCCTGCGACTCAAAACACTCTGCAAGACTCCCAATTGCATTTCCGCAACCTTACAATCCACCGGAGAAGCTTGAATCAGACCGCCGGAAAAATTCTGCAAGTCACCGGAAAACCGGGACTCACATCCACACGGTATTTCCTCCGACTCTTTCTGTTTAAATCATGTGATTAATCAGTCTCTAACACAACTTCACCATCAGATTCGATCCTAGTCAACGTTTATCGAAAATCTTACGTTCGCCGGAAAACTTCTGAAACTGCCGGAATCACACTGTGAACGGGTATGATCTCCCAAACTTCTGTTAAACCTTGTTTAAGTGACTCAACTTCTTAAATAATCGAACAACGATGTTAATTGGTTTCAACAGCCGGAGTTCACTTCCAGTACCGACGAACCTCCGCCGGAATTCTGTGAACAACATCAATCGGTAAATCCATTTTCCTTAAACTCTCTCCATCCATTTAATATATTTTTCCATTATTATTTAGGTTAGTATTCCTCGTTGATCCGCTCATCTAATTCGTGCGCATCTCACCATCTCCAATCCAACGCACCCAATGTGAGTGAATCTTACAAATTCCCCGTTTTAATCACGTTTTGGGGTGTATCATGTGTCTTTGTATATATATTATTACTAAACCATTGTGCATACATCATATCATGAGCTTGTGTATTCAGTTTGTTGCTGTTAAGTAGTTATCATTGGATGCAATTTATTATTCAGTACATGCAATTTCATAGGCCGCCGCTCCCCATTACATTATGAGCGTTGAGCATGTTCCCCATTTTATTATGCGGTTGAACCTGGCGTGCCCACATACGATCGGCTCCGTTTCATTGAGCCTTGATCGCACAGACATTTTCATTTTCAGTACATGCAATACGATCGGCTCCGTTTGATTGAGCCTTGATCGCACAGTTTCATTTATGTTATTTACAGTATGATGTTGGTATGTTCATGTATGATGCCATGTGTTATTGTATGTTATAGTTGTGACTGCTATTTGCCATTACTTGATTATTTACATTTGCTCATCTATGGTTATGCACAAATTTTCATTTGATAAACTAACAATTAATTTATTAATAAATGTTTATCTAATAAGGTTCACTCGCCAACTTATGTTGACCCAAAAACTCCCATTTTACACATGATACAGGTGAAGCAGCTGCAACTAGGAACACATAGGACTTGGACTAGAAGAATAAAACGATTTAGTGTTGGGATTGTTATGCTTGGCTTATTTTCCTTGTATTGAATGAACATGTTTGGATGTTTGAAATGTAACTTTGACATTCTTAAATATGAAACATATTAGTAAATGTCATGAGCTTTGGTGATAACCCAATTATGCCCCGACTCTTATTCCGCTGCGGGTCGGGGTGTGACATTGAGAATGATAGCCCACCGAGAAGTCAATATCTTCTCAAAAATCCTTCCCAGGAACTTCGTCGTTTCACTGATCCTGAAATCAATCAGATTCGCCATTGTTTCCCAGGGGGAACTATTTTTAGGGATTTCAACTCCTCTATGAAGAGTGACTGTCTTTCCAACACCTGCGTCTGTTTCCCTGCTGCCCCTTTTCAGATCGGCTTTACCTATCCCTATCCGGCGTTCACAAAAAGTTTCTTCACCATGACCGGCCTGTCCTACATACAGGCAATGCTAATGCTGTGGAGAGTACTCTTCACACTTGAGCAGATCATTGAGCATGAGGGTATAAACTTAGGGCTCTCTAAACTGAAAAATATGTATAACCTGGTCAGCCATGGGTCTCACCGTTTTATCTTCAAAGCCAAGCCACCCAACACCCACATCCGCTCCTCAAAGTTACCCGAAATGATACCAACTGGAGGAACCAGTTCTTTTTTGTGAGGAAAGATTCCATTCCCAATGGAAACCATCTTCCCAAAAAATGGAACATCTTGGGTAGGATATAGGATCCTTAGATTAGCACCTAAGAAGGTTCCTTTCTTTTAGAAGATAATCGTTAATACTTATTTTTCTTGTTTATGCAACCACCAGCTTGTCAAATTTGCAAGATACACCGGCTACTCCTGAAAGACTCACTGCTTTCTGGAACTTGGACTCAACTGTCAGGACATACCAACCAAGGATCAAGGATACAGAAGCTTCATCAACCTCCTACACCATGTCAACTAAGTATCTACAGATATAGATGAAAATTTTGTAAAGAATTAATTATGATTACTGGTCTGTTTCGTGTGCTTATAGGTGCTGCTAAATCATCCAAGTCTGGTTCTCGGTTCGGAATGAGTGAAGTGTGCCTGCAAGACTGCGGTACTGAGTAGGGTTTTCATATTTAGGACTAGAAGTGGCACTAAACATAGGATTCGAATCGACGGGTGTGGCAACCGTTTTACAAGAAGACATGCTAACCCGTTCAATAATATCCTAAGCATATGTTTGTTAAGACAAGAACATGGAATTTCCTGTTCGAGAGACATGAATGCCTAAAAAACTGGCTTAATAGACCAAGGTCTTACATAGCAAACTTGGCAGCTAGGTTCTTCATGATTTTAACCCGTCCTAAATCATGGGAGGTAGTCAGAATAATATTGTATACATAAATAAGAATACATGCAACATGCGTGCCTTGATGATAGACGAGCAAAGAATTATCACACCGACTCTGCTGAAAACCAAGAGAGAATAAAGTCGGTGAATCTTTTATACCAGCCTCGAGGAGCTTGATTTAACCCGTACAAAGACTTCTTAAATAAGCAAACATGATCTGGAAATTGTCTATGACAAAAACCCATAGGTTGATACATATAGATCGTTTCATTCAAGTTCCCATGTAGAAAAGCATTGGTAACATCTAGCTGATGAATGTTCCATGCTTGAGATAAAGCAAGGGATAAAACAATTTGTATAGTCGCCAGCTTCAAACTGGGCTGAAGCTATCACCATAATCAACACCTATTTGTTGATTACTACCATCACACACCAACCTTGCCTTGTATCGCTCCAGTGTACCACCAGGCCTGTATTTATGTCAAAATAACCAAAGTCTATGAATAATATGCATATTAGATTTAATTCGTAACTAACTCCCAAATCTTATTTTTAATAAGGGCATTAAATTCCGTGAGCATGGCATTGTACCATTTTGTCGAGGATAAGGCATCTTTGGGATTTTTTAGGGATGGGTACTGTTAGGGCATAGATTTTTATAACTATGGATCCTGTATCCCGAAGCGTTGCCTGGATCACTTATCCTTAGTGGATGGTGCAGGAACAAGGAGGATCAAGGATCCTTATTGCTCATTTAACTCTAATAATTGTTTCCCACGTTTTCTTATGTTTATATGCAGGAATGGACGAAGTGGGCTAGGTCAAGCTGGAATATCGCAGGAATATTCCGTTTAGGATGCTACTTGGTGGCCAAGTAACAGTTATGGGAGTGGACATGTTCTTCCTAGAAAATAGGAGTTAGTGGTTAGCTTATTTAAAGGGGGTTGATCAAGTGTTTTAGGCTGATTATCACTTTTGTTCATCCATATTCACGAATCAGAAAATACACACACACACACACTCGCAAACCAGAGCTCTCACTTAGCATTCAGTTGTACCACACTTGATCAACATATGAAGTTGTAACCATTTTTAACAATATAGTTGATGGTGATAGTTTTCACTATCTGAGGTTTTTATGCTAGAGATCTGCTAGCGATCAAGGGCTTTTCCTTGTAAATAATCATTATGTTCATCATTGTTTACATTTCATACTTGTTCATACAATTGTTCATCATTTAGGCACTCAACCTCACAAAATCAGATTTGGTTACATTATCCTTATTGTGATTTTTGACCAAAACAGTTTGGCGCCCCCCGTGGGGCAAATTGGTGCTTCAATTCTAAAAAATCTCATTCATTTCATTCAATTCTATTCATTTTCTTCAACCACATGGCTTCTCAGGGAAAATCCACTTCAAATGCCATGCCGGCGGTTACCTTATCTCAAGCGAGTGCATCGTTGCCGCATATTCCCCCTGCATTCTAGAAGAATGCTGAAAATTCTCAGAAGAAGACATCATCTGTCTTCACAGGATCAAAAACCTCTGTTGTTTTTTCATCTACAACTAATAACAGTGATGTTTCTACTTTGATTTTGTAGATGAAAGGCTACATGGAACAACAAGAGAAAACCAACCAGAGGATCTTTCGTGAGATTGATGGAATAAAGAAGCAAAAGAGAGCGGAAGAGATTCAGTCTCCACTAATGCCTAGGGCATTGGATTTTGCTACTCCATCATCAACAATCCAGCATTCCAAAGGATCCACGACTCAACCCCAAGGATCCTCTATCCTTCAACAAGGATCACTAGCAATGACGCAGCCTCAAGGATCCTCTATCCTTCAGCAAGGATCATTGGAGACAACTCAAAATCAAGGATCCTTCCTTTGTTTGGAGGACATATGGAGACGTTTCCAGCTCAAGGATCCTACTTTCAGAATCAAGGGTCCCTGTCTCAGGTCCAAGGATCCATGGATTGCCCTCCAAGGCCTTCAGCACCAATGTATCCATGATCCAACATCTTTCAGGATCAAGGATCCTCAAGAAGTCAGCCATTCAGAAGTTCCAAAGTACATGAAGGGGATTTCATTCCTATGCAGACCATTACTTCATCTGGTTCTACCATTGCACCAGACATGTCTTACCCTAGATATACTTCTGGGATACTAGTTCCAAATCAATCGGGAGGTAACAATTTCAATACATCTTTCGATACTAACTTTACTTACATGCAGGACGCATGTATCAACCAAGCTATATCCAGGGAGTTACAAAAACTCAAGGATATCATATCCAGTGTCCCCGGAGTGGTTAAACCCATTCCTGAGATCCTAGATGGAAGTCACAAAGTGTCTCGTTTTGCACCTCCTATATGCAATGCCGAGATACCAAAATGCTTTCAAACCCCCAATATGAAGCTATACGATGCTACAGCTGATCCAGAGGAGCATGTAGCACAACACCGGAAAGGATGGAGATCAACCCTATTCTAGAAAGGTTAAAGGAAGCCTGCCTGTGTTAGGGCTTCAGATCCACACTCACTGGATCAGCACTCAAATGGCTGCTAAGTCTTCTTCCTTACTCAATTACTTCATTTTCTCATTTAGTTAATTTGTTCAATAATTAATTCTCATGTAGTAGAACCTTTGAACGATTAACTAGTGATTTGTATAGGATAACGCAAGGCCGTGATGAATCATTAAGAGATTAAACTAAGTGTAGTAGAGAATCCTTAGAAATCCCTAACCTAGATATTGCCACTGCTGTGGAGGCATTTAAAAGGGGATTGCTAAAGGATTCCTCCTTCTATGATGACCTTGTTATGACACCTTGCAGGAATCTAGATGAAGTAAGAAACAAGGCCTTGAGATTCATCCGGTTAGAGGATGACAAGAGGATCCAGGAAAGGTTGCCAGGATCCTCAAAACAGGAGAATCAAAGATCCTTTCACAAGAATAATCGATCCAAGTCATACTCTAAACATGACAACCACAATGTGCATTCAGTTGAACAAGATGAAGACGATGAGGATTACCCTCCTATATCTGAATATTTTTTTCTGTTGTGTTGTGGCACGGAATTTCTGTTGTGTTAGGGCTTCAGATCCACACTCACTGGAACAGCACTCAAATGGCTGCTAAGTCTTCCTCCTTGCTCAATTACTTCATTTTCTCATTTAGTTAATTTGTTCAATAATCAATTCTCATGTAGTAGAACCTTTGAACGATTAACTAGTGATTTGTATAGGATAACCCAAGGCCGTGATGAATCATTAAGAGATTAAACTAAGTGTAGTAGATAATCCTTAGAAATCCCTAACCTAGATATTGCCACTGCTGTGGAGGCATTTAAAGTGGGATTGCTAAAGGATTCCTCCTTCTATGATGACCTTGTTATGGCACCTTGCAGGAATCTAGATGAAGTAAGAAATAGGGCCTTGAGATTCATCCGATTAGAGGATTACAAGAGGATCCAGGAAAGGTTGTCGGGATCCTCAAACCAGGAGAATCAAAGATCCTTTCACAAGAATATCGATCCAAGTCATACTCTAAACATGACAACCGCAATGTGCATGCAGTTGAACAAGATGAAGACGATGAAGATTACCCTCCTATATGAAGACGACGAAGACGATGAGGATTACCCTCCTATATTATCCATCCTGAGATTGAGCCTCGATCACGGATCCTTAGCGGACGCACAGGAAGTCTGAGGATTTAGGATCCTTATCTAAGTCTATGTTTTTCTAATAATTTTTCCTTGTGTATTTGGTTTACGTTTGCAGGTATTATGTGAAGTGAGCCGAGTCAACACGAGAATATCGGAGGAATACGCTAATTATGGCACGTGCAATGAGAGTCATGACCGTTGGTGGAGAACGTGGATGCATGGCTAAAAATTCGGATAGTTAGTTCGTTGAGATTAGCTAGATATTTAGTGGGATATTGAGCTTGATAGACAGAAGGAATCTCTGGTTGAACACACACACTCGCATACTTTCTCTGGAATATCACAGTCACCATACTCTAGTTCTCATTGTAACAAGCTCACTATTTCCAAAGTTGTAATCTTTGTAGTTCAATATAGTTGGTGATCGGTAGTTTCCATCACCCGAGGTTTTTTATGCCGGAGATCATTCATTGATCAAGGGCTTTTTCCTCGTACAAATCATTGTCTTCATTGTCATTTGCTTTCAATATTTGTTCACACACTTAGTCATTTAACCAAGCACTCAATCTCACATTCAAAGTTTGGTATTCTTAATCAGATTTTTGACCAAAATAGTTTGGCGCCCACCGTGGGGCAATCGGTGCTTCAATTTCAAAAAATTCCATTCTTTTCATTCATTTTCATCCATTCTTTTCAACTACATGGCTTCTCATGGAAAATCTTCTTCAAGTGCCATGCCGGCGGTTACCTCATCTCAGACTTGTGCATCATTGCCTCCCATTCCCCTTGCACCGGCGAGGAGTGCTGATAATGCTCAGAAGAAAACTACTCCTGTTTACACAGGATCAAAAACCTTCACTGTTTCTTCATCTACAGTTACTAACAATGATGTTTCTACCTTGATTTTGTAGATGAAGAACTACATGGAGAAGCAGGACAAAACCAACCAAAGGATCCTCAGGGAGATTGATGAAATTAAGAAGCAGAAGATATCAGTGGAGGATCACTCTCCGCTGATGCCCATATCATTGGATTTCACTTCTCCAGCGTCAGCATCCAGCATTCCTGGGTTCTAGTGTTCAAATCCAAGAATCCTCCATTTACCAGCAGGGATCAATGGCGATGACACAGGCTCAAGGATCCTTAGGATTGCAGCATGGATCATTGGAAATGACGCGGCCACACGCATCTCATTACCAGCCTTACGGACTCAGGATCCTGAAAAGGTTCCTGAGAGGGCCTTTCCTCCACCAGTTGATGCCCAAATTATCAACTTCATCTCTGGAGGTTCTGACATGTGGAATGTCGTTTTTCGCGGCCAAAAGATATGCCAAAGAAGCGAAGATGGAAAATGGGGAAAGACCAGTTCGAACTTCAACACTAACTCAGCAGAAAGTTATATCCTTTGATGAGGATGATCGTGTAGATATACACGATCCTCATCACGATGGTTTAGTTATCACCTTGTTTATTTCTAACCACTTTGTTCGCAGGATCCTTATTGATGGAGGGAGTTCAGTGAACAAAATTCAGTTAGATGTCCTAAAAAGATGAAACACCCTGAATCCGAGATCATACCAAGATCATCGGTGCTCATGGGATTCAATGGGGAAACCAAGAATGCATTGGGGGACATCAAACTTCCAATTTACATAGAGGGATTGAATTCTATCCAGAAATTTTGTGTAATAGATTACTTATCCTGCTGTAATGTTATCCTTTGCAGGCCATGGATACACAACATGAAGGCAGTCCCATCTACGTACCACCAATGTGTCAAGCTTCCAAGTCCATGGGGAATAGTCAAAATAGAAAGTGATTAGCAGGAGGCAAAGAATTTCTACACTTCCTCGATGAAACCTGCTTCCATGTCTAGGGAAGCATAGCAATTAAAGTATCCTCCAAGAGACGTCATGGAGGCAAGGGAACAAGACGTCAAGGATATACTCTTAGTTCCAGAGGATCCTGAATCCAAGGTGTATATAGGATCCATGATCCAGAAGAACATAGAGCAAGATCTAATATCCTTCCTGAAACATAGAAAATCTCCCTTCGCCTAGAAGCACGAAGATATGACAGGTATTTCAAAGGATATCATTACTCATAAGCTTGGTATTGACAGGTCTTTCAAGCCAATTTACCAAAAGAGGAGGAAATTTGCCCATGAAAGAAATGCGATTATCCAAGAAGAGGTAGACAAGCTACTAAAGCTAGGTATGATTAGGGAAGTCAAGTATCCAGGATGGTTAGCCAATGTGATTGTTGTTCAAAAGAAAAATGGAAAGGGAGGGTATGTGTCGGTTTTACTGATTTGAACAAGGCATGTCCCAAGGATCCTTTCCTTTTACCCCACATTGACTCCATGGTGGATGTGACGCCGGGTCATGGGTTGTTAACTTTTATGGATGCTTCATCTTGATTTTAACAAATTCAGATGGAACCATCTGATCAAGAGGATACAACGTTCATGACACCCTCCGGCATATATTGTTATATTGCTATGCCCTTTGGTTTAAGAAATGCAGGTGCTATATACCAAAGGCTGGTGAATATGATGTTCAAGGAGCAGCTTGGACACATAATGGAAGTATACATAGATGATATGGTGGTCAAGTATAAAAGAGCTGAGGATCACTTGAGGGATCTCGAAGAAGCATTCAATATCCTTGACCAGTACAACATGAAGTTGAACCCTTCCAAATGCCATTTCGGGTTTAAAGCCAGAAAATTTTTGGATATATGGTAACCATGAGAGGAATCGAAGCAAGTCCGGAGCAGATCAAAGCCATAGTTAATATCAAATCTCCTGCCAATGCTAAGGATGTGCAAAGATTAACAGGAAGAATTGCAGCTTTGAACAGATTCATCTCAAAATCCTTAGAAAAATGCAAGGATTTCTATGATATCTTGAGGAAGAATAAGATGCTTTAATGGACTGAGAAGAATGAAGCTGCTCTACAAGCCCTCAAGGATTACCTATCCTCCGCACAAGCTTTGATGAAACCAGAAAAAGGGGATTCGTTATCCTTATACCTAGTCGTCTCAGGTAAAGCAGTAAGCGCGGTCCTAGTTAAGGATCATGAAGTTCAAAAACATCCGGTATATTATGTAAGTAAAAGTCTACTTGATGCTGAGGCCAGGTATTCTCACCAAGAGAAACTTATTCTTGCTTTGATCATGGCTTCCACTAAACTTAGACATTATTTTGAAACTCATACTATTATCGTTAAGACTAACTTTCCTATTAAGAATGTCCTCAGGAAACCCGAGATGTCAGGCAGATTGGCAAAATGGGCAGTCAAGCTTAGTGCATATGACATTAAGTATGAACCAAGAACTGCCATTAAGTCCCAAACTTTAGCTGATTTTGTGGCTGATTTCAGTAGTGATCTACAAAGAGAAGCTGAATTGGAGGTACAACAACTTGAGGAGACCAAGGATCCTTGGAAACTCTTCACAGATGGAGCTTTAAATGTCAAGGGAACTGGACTAGGCTTACTACTAAAATCACCAGAGGGGGGAAATTATACCCCAATACATTGCATCTGAATTCCAAACTGCCAATAATGGATCAGGTATCTTCAAGTGTATTTAGCTAAGCAAAGGATCAGGTATCTTCAAGTGTATGTGGATTCATTATTAATTATAGTTATTATAATGGTTCATATACTGTCAAAGGAGAAAAGCTAACCAAATATTTAGAGATAGTCAGGAAACTGGCAGATTCTTTTGGGCTTGTCCCTAGTCTATTTGGGCTTATCCTCAGTTTATTTGGGCTTGTCCCCAGTGTATTGGGCTTGTCCCTAGTGTATTGGGCTTGTCCCAGTCTATTGTTTTTTTTTCAATTTGACACATGTACCTAAAGAAGAGAATGCAAATACAGACGCTTTAGCTAACCTTGGATCATCCCTAAATATGCAAGAGATTGTCAAGATACCTATCATCCATGTTTTGTCTCCTGAAATTGACGAAAATGAAGCAATGGAGATAGTGGAGGACGCTGCAATTATACCTAGTAATGATGTGTAGTCAAATTCAGGATCCTGGATCCTTCCAATTTTATATCCTGAAAGGGGAAATTCCCACAGGGGAAAAACCTAAAGCCTTCAAGATTAAGGTATCCAATTCACCATATTAAATAACATGTTATATAAGATGTCTCTTGCATGTCCCTATCTATGATGCATTGAGGATCCTGAGATCCAAGAAGTCTTGAAGGATTTGCATGAAGGAGACTGTGGAAATCATACTAGGGGCAGAGCACTGTTTTCAAGGATCCTCAGAACAGGATATTACTGGCCTACAATGAAGAAGAATGTTGTGGAATATGCAAGGAAATATGATGCTTGCCAAAGACATAGTAACATTCTTCATCAACCAGTGGAACCTCTGCATCTTATATCCTCCTCTCGGCCATTCATGAGATGGGGAATGGATATAGTAGGCAAGCTTCCCAAGGCACCAGGAGGATAGGTGTTCATGCTAGCCATGACAAACTACTTCTCTAAATGGATAGAAGCAGAAGCTTTTGCTCAAGTCAGAGAAAAGGAAGTTATATCCTTCATTAAGCAAAACATTATTACTAGATTTGGAATTCCTTCTGAAATTATTTGTGACAATGGATCCCAATTTATCGGGAGTAGAACTACTAACTTTTGTGACATATGGCCAGTTATCAACAAAGAATGTCTGGAACATAGAACAAGAATGTCTGAATCAGAAGATTTCAAGTTGGTGATTTTGTGCTAAGGAAAGCATTCAGAACACTACGAATCCAGCTGATGGCAAATTAGCACCAAATTGGGCAGGTCCTTACTTGATAGAAGCTGAAGCTGGAATGGGGGCATATCGCTTACTGACTACGGATGGTGATCTTCTCCTAAGAGCTTGGAATGTTGTTCATCCGAAGAAATACTTCATGTGAGAAGGATCATGGATCCTTAGAGATTTCAGTACCCTGACTCGCGATCAAGGATCCTCATAGGATATATGATCCTCACTTTGGTAACATCTGATTTACACTCTCTTTCATTTTATACTTATTATTCATTATAAGGAAAAGATGTTAAACATTTAACATCCATTTTTATCAAGTTTTAAGCTCTTGCAGAAGCTATTAACACTATTGACAAAGGATCAAGAGGTTGGCCACCTCTCCAAGGTTTTTGGGCTTGTCCCCAGCTTAAGGTATCTATTACCTTCTACGGTTTAAAGGTTTTCACCTTTCACACGAATTGGGTTTCGACACCCCGCTAGTAGCGCACGTTATCCAAGTATAGTTCAAGGCAATGGGACCAGTTGCCGCTTTAGGGGCTGACAATTTCATTGTTGTTAGCTATATGTAGGATCTCAAGTATAATGGTAGACGTACATACATCCGTTCCTAAGGTTTCTAACGTTTTCACGTTAGATAAGGTTTCGGCATTTTCATGTCACTTACGATGGGCTAGTCGCCAGTTTGGGCAATAAGCCAGTATCTTAAGGTTTCTAACGTTTTCACGTTAGCTAAGGTTTTGGCATTTTCATGCTACTTACGTTTGGGCTTGTCCCCAGTTTATTTGGGTTTATCCCCAGTTTATTTAGGCTTGTCCCCAGTTTATTTGGGCTTGTCCCCAGTTTGTTTTGTTTGGCTTAGTCCCAAGTTGATTTCAACAGGTTTTGAAGCTTTGGAGACTCACAGGTTGCTTTAAAAAGGATCCTGGATCCTTAAAGTTTATCTGACGGTAGCTTATTTGTTTGTACAAAGGTAGTTCTTAAAGATACAAAATCCTAACTTGGATTTTCTGGTATGCTTTATTCTCATACTTTTTTATCTTATTGACTTCACCCTGAACCTTGCAATTAAGGGTAATGACTTATTTACTTGTATCTAATTAGATTTTATCTATGGTTATTATTTACAAGAATTGGAAATTATTAACAACATGATTTTTTTCTAAATTCTTATAAGGTCAAACTTATGATTTTTTCACAAACAATCTATTTGAATGCGGAAACACAAGCGTATCAAGTAAACTTTACCAAACAAATGAACAACACCAGGTATAGTCTAAAGATTATATTTTAAACCCCGTAAGGTTACTAATATGCTCAACCCGAGCTTCGCCAGCAATCCATGGCCCATCCACTCGGGTTGATACAGGGTGTTACTAATTGTTTTAAATGCAGGAAGTTAAGAACGAAGGGTGTAAAAGGCTTCATCCTCCACAAAAAGAAGGATCTTCTGATCTTTAAAGGCACTTGGGGAGTTATCTCTAACCCTATATTTCGCAATGACGGTTATAGTAGGTCTTATCAGTGGCGTCAGGCAGTGTAACTGCTGGTTACATGCAGCAACGGCTAGTTCGCATCCAATGGAACTATGACAGACTTGATTCACATCTTATCTGCCATATTTGGGGGCAGTTGTTAGGGCACAGATTTTTATAACTATGGATCCTGTATCCTGAAGCGTTGCCTGGATCACTTATCCTTAGTGGATGGTGCAGGAACTCGGAGGATCAAGGATCCTTATTGCTCATTTAACTCTAACAATTGTTTCCCACGTTTTCTTGTGTTTATGTGCAGGAATGGACGAAGTGGGCTACGTCAAGCTGGAATATCGCAAGAATATTCCGTTTAAGATGCTACTTGGTGGCCAAGTAACAGTTATGAGAGTGGACATGTTTTTCCTAGAAAATAGGAGTTAGTGGTTAGCTTATTTAAAGGGGGTTGATCAAGTGTTTTAGGCTGATTTTCACTTTCGTTCATCCACATTCACGAATCAGAAAATACACACACACACTCGCAAACCAGAGCTCTCACTTAGCATTCAGTTGTACCACATTTGATCAACATCCGAAGTTGTAACCATTTTTAGCAATATAGTTTATGGTGATAGTTTTCACTATCCGAGGTTTTTATGCCGAAGATCTACTAGCGATCAAGGGCTTTTTCTCGTAAAAAATCGTTCTGTTCATCATCGTTTACATTTCATACTTGTTCATACAATTGTTCATCATTTAGGCACTCAACCTCACAAAATCAAATTTGGTTACATTACCCTTATTGTGATTTTTGACCAAAACAGGTACCACGTTAGAAGTGTTAAGATTAAAGTGTTGCTTAGTTTTGGTAATAGGGTTGTTCAAACCGCTCACCGCTCGTTCGGAAAATGCTCGTTCTATTTTAGGCTTGGTTGTAAATGAGCCACTCTTCTCTGTTTGGTTTGTAAACGAGCTAAGCTTGAGTGAAGGTCCTTCGGCTCGGTTAGGCTCAAATTATTATTTTTGATTAATATATATATACATATACATATACACATACACATACACATACACACATACATATATACGTAAATATAAATTAAATTTATAGTTTTATATATACCACTCTTAGATTTTGGTCCACTATATACAAATTTACAGTTTATATCTGTACTACCCAGCCTAATCACGCCAATAAAAACTTAACACCAAATCTAAACGTTAAACCAAACCCTAAACCGTTAAACGACAGTCTGCTCATTGCCTCAATGTCTCATGTTGTTACCCTAAGTCGATCGTCTTCTACTCTCAACGTCATTGTTCGTGCAATATGAACATCACCTCAATGGCCACAACCTTGTTATTTATAAGAAAAATATTATGCCATGAAATGTGTCTGTTTATAAAGACATAAAAACTTGAGACCCAACGTTGTCACTATCTCTCTCCGAAAATTTAAATCGCGGGACGCAGTTGTCAAAATTTCGCTCGAAGTTTGCTCGTCGCTCGCTCAGAATATTCAGTACTCGGAAAATGCTTGCTTGATTTGAGGCTTAGTTTAAAATGAGCCGCTCCGCTCGGTTTGGTTTGTAAATGAGCCAAGCATGAGCAAAGGTCCGCTCGATTAGGCTCGGCTCATGAACAACCCTATTTGGTAATGCTATCCATGGATCTAGTCTGAATGGTACGAGTGTGTTGAGAATAGGCGAAGGGGTTCGGGCTCGATACAATGGTGGGTCGTGAGGAGTTAGTATGTTCAGATGGTTGAGGAGAAGTGCAAAAGTGGAAGTTGGAAAAGTGGAATTGGGCTGAGGAGAAGAAATGATAAGAAAAGGTTGTTGTTGGGCTTGGTTTGGCAACGCCTAGTATACTGAACGATAGGAGAAGGAGTTCGGCCTGGTGAGAGAGGTGTCGAAGTGGTATGGGCGGGCTGTGGTGGCCGGGCTGTGGTGGAGCGACGTTGGGCTGGTTTGAGCCGGTTTAGGTCATGGAGTTATCGGGCAGGTTAGGTTGTGGTGATGTTGGGCTGGTGGGTAATGTTGTACAGAGGTAGGGCTGGTAGTTTGAACATGTGGCCAAATAAGAGGATTAATGGTATTTGTAAGGATTTTATAAGAATGTAGGGAAGATTTAGGATTGTTGGTGAATGAAAAAATAGATTCGTCAAAGTCAACATGTCTATTGACGAGGATCTTGTTTGTCAAGAGGTCAAGACATTTGTAGCCTCGGTGATTTTGGGGATAACCGAGGAAGATACAAGGCATGAATCAGTATTCTAGTTTGAGGATGGGGTGTGAGGAATTAGAGGGTAGCAAAGACACCCAAACACACTGAGGTGTGTATAGGATGGACGAGTAAGATAGAGATGTTCGGTAAGGGATTTGTAATTGAGTAGTTTACAAGGGAATATGTTAAGGAGATAAGTGGAACTTCGAGAGCATGATGCCAATAAGTGTTAGCTAAGTGAGATTGGGCCAAGAGAGTTCGAATGATATTGCTAATGGATTTTATTTCTCTTTCAGCTTTGCCATTTGGGAAGAAGTATAAGGACACGAGAACCAGGGTGCATGCCATTGTTACTACAAACTGGTGAAACATGGAGTTCACATACTCCTTTCCATTACTACATTGAAATAATTTAATCTTCCATTGTGTGGAAATAAGATTAGCAAATTTAATAAATGTGTCAAAACACTTGTGATTTATTACTAAGAGGGTATGTCCACAAGAAATTGGTGTAGTCGTTAAGAAAAAAAATATAAAAATGGTGACCCCCACTACTTAAAATAGGCAAGGTCCATACATCACTATGAACAATGTCAAAAGGCATAAAAGTGAAATTACTAGTATCAAAGACATGTCGTCTAACATGTTTGCCCAAGACACATGATTGGCATAATTTATTTTTCAAAGTTCCACCATGAATTAAACTAGAAGTTTTAAGTGAATACAGTAAATTAGAGCTCCACTGGCCGAGTCTTTGATGCCAAATGTCTTGAGAAATTGCAGCGAAAGCGGTTGGTGAGGAAAACTTGATGACTTGTGTAGGATCAAGAGTATCGAGATCCCCTGAGCTATTGCATCCAAGGATTGAGGCCCGGGTCTTGAGGTCCTTCACAAGAAAACCAAAGGGTCATACTCTATAGAAACATGATTATCAAGAGTAAAGCGACGAACTGAGATCAAATTTTTAATTAGGCCGTGTGCATGAATAACATTATTTGATTTAAAGGCGGGAATTGGGGGTGGTAGAGTGAGATTTCCATGGCCAAGAACAAGAACGGTTGAACCATTTCCCACGGTGTGTGGCGTGGAGAGGGGGAGGGAAGCCTCTTCATGCCCCCTACACCACCCCTTCCATGGCATTTAAGGGCGTGTGCCCCATGGGGCTTGAAGATTTCGACGGGTGTAGGGGGCAAAAGGCTTGTGGAGATGAAAGATTTTGATTGGTAGGTGATTTAATTGTTTAGTTAAAAAATAATAAAAAACTGGTCACAATCACTATAACTTTTGAGATTTGAAGGGCAAAATCTCTTCTATTAACGTGGTAAACACATGACCCTCTATGCCCTTTACCTCTATACCATAGCGTGTGATCTAAACGAATCCAACGTTGTAGGGGAAAGCCCCCCACAGTCCCAACATTTCTTCACATAAACAATTGTTTTTCAAGGATTTTAGCCCAAAAATTAGTGGTCTTGGAGCACAATAGGTCTAAGATGGAGGCACAATAGGTATAAGAGTGGGGCGCAACAGAGATGTCATAAATCAAATAATTAAAATAAAACTAATATTATAAATTTGATTTTTTTTTTAAATTAAAAAAGGTGCATCATGAAACATGGGTGTTCATAATTTAGTTTTTACAGTTTTATATTAAATCTTAAGCTAAACCGTTAGTAATATTTTCCTTATTATCAAAATCCAAAACCAACTCATTGAAATTTAAAACGAAACCAAACAAAATTCATCGTTTGTAAAAATTCTAATTACAAAACCTCTAAGTTCCTGTTTAGTTTTGTTGAAGCAGACTTAAAAGTTTTCCTTATATATGGAAAATTACTAATAACCAAAGGTCAAATTTTTATAACAATGCAATATTAATTATGAGATACGTGTTTTTCAAAGCATCAAACACCGTTAAAGTTATACGTTTCTAGACATTAATTTGACACAAATAAAATGATCTTTCAAAACGTTAAACCAGGGTAAAATAATAATTCTAAGTAAACAAGATAGGTTTGAATCGGAGTCGGCTAATTCAATTCAAGTTCCAAGAGACATTGTGTGGTGTAAGACGTCACCTTCTATCCTAGAGATGAACAGTTCAAATCTTACTAAATACATGTATTAAGGGAGAAGGGAGTGGTTAAACACCTAAAGTGTCTAAACTTCAAAATCAACCAATGAGAGTGTGTCATGTCAATCAACCTAAAGTGTTTAAACTTTTGGTCAAAAGTGTTGGCAATGATTAGATACTTGATGAATGGGTAAATTTTTATATTTGGGTTTTATAAAAAATGTTTTTGTTATTGCAGCAACAAACAACACACAACACACCTTCACCGAATCTACAAAGGTTTACCGCCCTCTTGAGTTTACCGAGTGGCAAAACCCACCGACGGCGGTGTTACCGCGGTAAACCGTTTTGCCGAATGGGTTTGTCGCCCACTCCCTTCACCCTTAGTGGTTAATATCAGTAGATTATTTCCCGTTAAAAAATTCTACTTCACTTGATCTACCTAGTTCACATTGAAATATTAATTCTGTTAATATAGATAATAGATACTTAAATATTTGTTACGATTTAAAAAATAAATGTAGTTAATCTCCACGTCCAGTCGGGTTTATACGAACGGTTTTTGGTATAAACCATAAACTACGTTGTTCGTTACGGTTTTAAATCTTTTTGAAATTGACCAGCCAAAAATAACAAAAAAGTTGACCGCAAAACCAAACTGATAAGCAATTTAAACAGTTTTACAGTTGTAAACCGAACCATAAACACCCATACTTTAGAGGTTTGAACCTACAACTAATACCTTACTTTTCTTTTTCATGCTATTTCACTGAATGAAAGATTTATTTTATTATATGTTAATTACTTGTGTATAATTTAACTTATGTTAATTCGGTTTTTTTATCTTCTGTAACTCTAGTACTCTATTGTCCTTTTCCTTTTGCATTTTTTTTATCTTCGATAATCTGTTGTCTTTTTTTTTTTTTTTTGCATTGTTGATTGTTTTGTATTTTAGTCTGTTATTTCGTTTTGTTAATTAAATTGTATATATTAACTTATTGCTTAAATTAATTTATTGTTTATTAAGAGCCATGGTGTAAAAAAATAAAAGAAAAGTGTCATTCATCTATTGCTTTTTACCTAACCCGTTTTGACAATCCGTATTTTGTCTCCTCTACCGATAGTTCATGTATTTGTCGACCAGTGGGGCCTTGAGAAGTACACTAACACATCTAGCACACATCTTTGAAACCCTCCTACAAGAGAAACATGAATGATCAAGGATACTCTGTATGTTTAAACACGTCTGGAATAGATGTAATCTTTAAATATTTATTTAACCTGTAACCGGTCACCACTTAGGCTAGGCGGTGTAGCATAAAGCTTCCTGCCCCATAGCCACCCCGTGGGAGCTAAAAGAGGGAGGGGAGGGGAGGGGGGGGGGGGGGAGGAAGCGCTATGGGGAGGGCTCCCCTGCAGCAACACCTTTAAATGGGCTTTAAAGGTGGGGTTCATTTTTTCCAACCAATCAAGTCTCTTTTTTTTTCCAACCAATCAAGTCTCTTTTTTTTAATAAGAGCTTTAAACTATTGCATGCAAGTTAAAGGAAGAGGTTTTAAAGCCTTGTATGTGACATGCCACTGATGTCATGCTGAGGTGGCGTGATAAAGCCCCTAGGGGCTTTATACCACACCTTGTAGCCTTACCGGATCATATTTACTTCGATATTGTTGCAATACATATATTTTTATAAAATTTTGAACTTCAAATTCTGTTATTCTAGTTATCAATTTCTCGTTGTAACATGCCCGTTGAAAGAAATAAGTCAAGAAAAGAACAAAAAAAAAAAAAAATACACAGAAGTTGGTGAAAGTGGACATTGCCCGCTTTGTTTTCTGGATAATCTGTTAAATTATTTATTTATTACCTTTTTTCTGAATTTCTACTTTTTACACGAACACACCTGGTTTTTCTGAATCATAATCAGAAAGTAAGTAAAAGTTTTTCTTCCAACGAAAGCATTTTTTACACCTACTTATCATATATTCTTATATTTATCATATATTCTTATATTTGTAAATTGTAAGGCGCTAATCCCATACAGTCACGCTCCTTTTTAGAAAAAATAAAAATAAAAACTATATATGTCACTAGACCAGTAGGTTATAAATTAAACTATGAGGTGTGGAGACATAAGTTGGGTCATAAATTGCCGCATGGGACGTGGTACACCGACCCCATGCCTTTCCACCATGGTTCGCGTGGGAATTTCCACGGCAACCACGAGCCACATTTGATGATTTTTAAGCATTGGACGGATTGTTGCCCAACGGTCAAATTTATATATAAAAAACCCTATTTTCTAATTGTATGAAGAATCTTATCCTATTTTAACCCCAAACAAAACTCTATTCTCTCTCTACAATATTACCTCTGCTCCACCAAAATAATACTACCATGAAAAAAGAGCGACATGTGTTAAAAAAATAAGGCCAAAATTACTTAAAAATGGGGTCTTTATAGTAAGTCGTTATCGTTTTTATGTTGAAAAAATGAAGGCCAAAATTGCTAAAAAAATGAGGTCTTTATAGTAAGTCGTTATCGTTTTTATGTTAAAAAATTAAGGCGAAAATTGCTTAAAAATGGGGTCTTTACCGAAAGTCGTTATCATTATTCGTCTTTAAATTATTTATTTTTGTTTTTTAAGAATTTGGAAATGTTACTTTTATTTTCATTTTTGTTTAATTGAAACATATTTAAACAAAAATAAATTTAAAAAAAGTGGATGGTGATTTAGGTCATGACTACAACAAATAGGGTGATGGATAAAAATAGGTGACATGATGCTTACGTGGAGGGTGGTGGTGCTCATAGCCACACCATATAGCCTTAGACCATACGGTGCGGGCATGGAAATCTAGCGTGGAGGCCAGTCCATGCCCACAAAACCACCCCGTGCTTGGCGTTTTCCACTGCGTCGTGTGTGGGACGGGGGATTTTCACGGCGTGGGAGTGGGTAATTTGGTTTGTGATGTGGCTCGAGTTGATTGGTGGTTTGTGGCAAGAGGTTTGTGATTGGTTAGTTTTTTTTAAAACTAGGTGGGGCTCTTTCCACGCCCAACAGCACCCCGTGCTTTTTTTTTTACCACGTCATCTTGCTTATTTAGCAGCCATGTGGCGCTAACGCCCTCTCTTCATGCCTCTCCACACCGAATGGTCTTATGAAGCCTTGTTTGTATTGGAAACAAAACTAAAACTATATGAATCTAAATAAAATCATAATATTAATTTTTTTTATTGAACAGTGGAATTCAAATAGTAGGGTAACCCGCTCCGTGGCGGGGTGATCCAATGTTTAACAAAATTTTGATAGAAACGTAGACACAATGGTAATAATGACTTTAATGGTAGGAATTCGTTCGATATTGGTTCATTCGTTATGGCATCGATACGATACCGAGCACTTTACATATATCAACCAAAAGAGGAAATTATAAAGATAAAGTCGTGTAAGTCCTAAATGATGTCGACATGTGTTTTACATCTTTGTAAACCATAAAAAAATAATACCAGTAACGATTTTGATATTACCAATACCGATGTTTTTGGTCAACGACATAAATTCGGGTCGTCACGATACCGCTACCATACCATCCCTCACTAGGGCAATTGCGAATAAAACTCCATTTTAACAAAATTTATACATACATAAAAATAAGCACGTCACAACGGTATATTCAAAACTTTATAAAACACTAAACAAAGCTAATTTGATGTGAAGTCATTTTGATAACATTTACGTTTGCATTTCGGTTACCTGTACATTTCTACTTTTACAATACAGTTTCGGGAAAAAGTTATATAGAGACGTAGATAAAAATAGCGCTCTAGTGGTGTCCAGGGGTATTTAAGTTCCACCTATGGTGTATCCGGGTGAGTTTTCCCTTACAGGTCTCAAGTTCGAGTCTGGGTGAGAGGGGGTTTATTATTGAGGGGTTAAATCGAGGATTTATTGTGCGAGGGGACTCTCTAGTGCGGACCCAGTTAAGACAACGTAAACTAGACCTCCGACATTCGTGAATAATTCACACCTTTAAAAAAAGATAAAAATAGGCACGTTACAACGGCATACTCTTGATTTCTAAAAATTCATATTAAAAGTTATGAGAAAAAAACATAATATTTTCAAAATTAATTATAATAAAAAAAACTAAAGCTTTAAAAATTTGTACCGTGCTGAGAATTCGGTAGGTAACTGTTCAGTTTATTACAGCTTCGGCACTCGGTATAACAACTGAAAGAAAAAAATAAAAGTCCTGATTCGACCAACAGGATATTGAGACATGTTTTACGACGATTGAAAACAATAATAATGAATATCGGTACCGGTACTGTTCGATTGGTATCAGCCCGGTTCGTTTTGTTATTTGTACAAATTGACAATTAAAAAATAAAAACCTAAAAAAGAATACACAAAAAAAAACATTGTGTTGTGTTTTAGTATATACCAGTATAACAGACCCGCAGTTACAACAGGCTCGTAATCACGTACGTTAGGTAAACCAATTGTGATTAGACTCGTAATTGTATACCTAATTTAGGTAAACCAATTGTGATATGCTCTTATAAATCTAATGATTGAATTAGCTTGAAGACCAATAATAAATTTCTGGTTATTGAACCAATAAGTATATCGAGCAAATGCATCTCCCTCTATTATGGTCAGAGTTGGATGCATACCCGAGCCACCAAGCCACCAGTTCCGGGGAAAACCCGTCCGCCCGAAGGCCCACTTCGGTAAAACCCGGTTCGGCTCGAATTCAAACTAGCGATCTCCAAAGAAGTCTAGTGCTAAACTTCATTGTCACCATCAATATCCTTCAAAGTGATGCTAGTAAGAGTTGAACTTATGACCTCAAGAAGAAAAACCAAATGACCAACCACTAGACCAACTTGTCAGAACACTTCTGGCATGGCATGTAATGGTCACTCAATAAGATTCAAACCCGCATCAATTTCATGAAATTAAACACTCATTTGCTCCATCAGAGTGTTACGTCTGCAACAATGATACAAATTGAGTCCCCCACGCTGCTTCAATCTGCCTCCCACGTATCACCATAAATTGATCACAGCTTCCCACGTGAATCCTCTTTTTTTTAATCACTTTCATAAATTCGTTTGGAATAAAACTGAAACAAAAATCCATATAAATAAAATCATATATATATATATATATATATATATATATATATATATATATATGTAATATATATATATATATAGGGAGAGGATCATGAGAAAACTAGATATAAATAAGAAAACTATAAAACTAACTCAAAAAGAAAAAAAAAACACAAAAAACATACAAATTTTTTTTACAACTTTTTATAAAAATCGCTGGATTTTATGTATAAAAAAAAACTTTTTTTTCAAAAAAAAAAACTTGTACTTTACATGTGCACTATATGTGTACTACACATGTACATTATATGTTTATGTTGCACATGTGCATTATATGCTTTATTTATTTATTTAAAGTTTTTTTTATATAATATATATAGCGATTTTAATAAAAAAATTGATATGTATTTTTGGCTTTTTTAATTAGTTTTTTTGTTTTCTCATTTAAACTAGTTTTCTCATGATCCATCCCCTATATATATATATATATATAGGGAGGGGATGATAAGAAAACTAGAAACTAACTAAAAAGCCAAAAAAACATAAAAAACATTAAAAAAAGTTTACATTTTTTTATAAAAAATCGTTGCTTTTTATGTATAAAAATATTTCAAAAAAAAAAACTTGTACTAGACATGTGCACTATATGTGTACTACACATGTGCATTATATGCTTTTTTTATTTTATTTTAAAAAAAATTATATAATATATATAGCGATTTTTATAAAAAAAATTTTATTTTTTTTTTGACTTTTTTAGTTATTTTTTGGTTTCTCATTTAAACTAATTTTTTCATAAATTCGTTTGGAATAAAACTGAGACAAAAATCCATACAAATAAAATCATATATATATATATATATATGATCCTGTAAAAAAGGCTTGAAGTGTGAGAAATATTGTGGAGATGACATGTGTCCTCAATCTAAATTAATTCAAAATGGTAAACAAGTAATTTTCTCATTAATTCAATTAATTGATAATCTTCCATAACCGCCACCCTTTATTAGGCTACACGGTATGGTGATGGTCCTCCCTTTGAGGGTGATCCGCCATGTAGGATCCACGTAGGAGGGCATGAGGATGGGGCAAAGAGGATGGAGGTATGGAAATGGGATGATGAACCTAAAATGTATATGTATATATTGTATGTATAGGTGTGTGAGAGAGGGGGTATGGCTGGATTTTGTCCTTTTGTGTGCGTCCTCTTCGTCTTGGGGATGCTGGGCACGACGCTGCCGGGGGGGGGGGGGGCGAAATGGTGTTGGGGCAGCGCCGAGCCACGCCGGCCCTATGCCGACCCCCACACCGTGTGGCCTTATAGGAATACGGGAATACCAATGTTATATAGTGTTATGTATTCTGTAACAGGTCTATGATGGATGTATAGTGTTATATAGTATTACGCAGAATGGGTTCTTAGTATAGTGTTTTAAACTTGCTTTTCACATGATGTTTTAGACCTCTATTTCAAGAATGTGTTCTTAGTATAATGTTCATAGTATGGTTATTGTACATGGTGTTTCAAACCTGCATGCATGGTGTTTTACATCTGCATGCTAGTAGATGTTCCAGATTCCATATGTTAAAACACCATGGTGTTTTAAACCTACATGCCAGTAGATGTTCTTCGCATGTTCATCCGTATAGTGTTTTACACCTGCATTCCAGTATGTGTTTAATACACCACGCTTAGAATCCCAATACAATTAAAACACTATTGTATGAACATAGACAAAACATCATGGACTAAACATCTGATTGAAACATATTTTTTTCTCTATATAAGTATAGCAATATGATACTCATATTAAAGATAAAAACACGCTCGTTATTATGGTGTAATTTTTTTTGAAAAACAAGTTACGTATAAAAAGTTATTGACGTTAAAAATGATGGGGGGAAGTTGCATGTGCATTAATGTTAGTTTCTTAATTTAAAAATGTTAAATTTACCTTTATAACCTTAATCTAGAAAAATAATATGTTTAATAGTAAACATTATTTAGAATTTTGCCATTATTATCTCAACCATTAGATTCTAGATCCAAAGGTGTAGATTCTTTCTTACACTTCTCATAAAACACACCATTTTTTACATAACTAAACTAATAACTTTCGTTAAGGGGCGTAATGTATCAGGTCAAAATAGGTTGAATGAGTGATATTTAAGTAACTAAGTAAGGTACTTCCCTTGTTAAATAAGAAACAGTGTGTTTTTTAAATCATTAACGAGATTTGGGTGCATTGGTTGTGGAACATATGAAAACTACACATTTAAACGTATTTGGATGGTAGCAGTACTAGGATGAGTGACCTCTTATAAAGTCTCCACAAACACAACCAAAAACAAATCCATGAGTTTATTAATGGGCAACCCATGAGAGAAAAAATGACAATATTGATGGTACGAGAGGCAAGATATTACATGCACCTTACTAACCACACCATATTCCTTGGGGACCACTTTGACTCATCTCTTGCAATACTATTAAAATATTGAAACTATAGCTCAATTGGCATTAGAGTGAAAGTGAAGATTTCGGTTTGAGCCGGATGACTCAAATTTGAATCTGATCGACCGATCCCAATTGAGTTTTACTGTAGTAGGTCTTCGGGCAGCGGGTTTCTATCACACCCCGATTTCCAGTGTAACCCGGTGGGCCCGGTTGGGAATATCGTGACGCAAGTTGATATCATCATTACCAAACAATACAAAGTAACACAGCGGAAGTCTGGATAATTACTATTACAAACGTTTGAATGTTCAAGTTCAAAATAAATACAACGCTTGTAAATAGATCAACAGGCGGATCGAAAAAGTGAATACAATAGATGTTTAACAAACTAAGGCCTTCTAAGCAAAGGAGTTGCAAATTCCTCTTAAGCTTGCTGAGCACTTCCAGCCTATTTACGTACATTCGTCACATGCGCTTAGTCTTTTGAAATACGTCAGATAAATCTGGTAAATACAATTAACTGACTCATTTTAAAAAATTTAGTGTACACAATGGTACTTTTGTTTAATAAATAAATTGGGATAAATTATATTCATGTTATCAGTTTTACATGCCAATAATACATTTAGAGCCCGAAAACTATGTCGGGAATATGATTAATCGACACACTACTTTAATACCTTTAATAGGTACACCCCTAATGGGTTATAGTTTATTTTAGCATCTGTCGGGTGTATGCCTACACCCCGTGCTTAGGTCGTGGCCATTTGCAATTAAATGAGCCGTGGATATCCAAGACATGGTCGTTCTAACCCCCAAATGTTTAATATTAAGCAATACGAATTAAAATGGATTATTTGAATTCCTGAATCATTGGTCTTTGATCCCATATCCAACCATGCGGCATTATTATACCGTATCCCAAGCCCGTATAAGGGAAAATAAGTTAAAAGTATTTACCTGGCTAGCAAAATCTTTTAAAATAAGAAAATAAGCAAAGCACAGCCGTAATCAATTAACTAGCTTGGTGACAATCTACCGGAAGCCTCTAGTCTGGAATGGATGGTATTATTAACCGATTTGATAGTTAGCGGGTCTTTATTTAGTCCTTGACTTAGACCGGCTAACTTAAAATAAAGATAACGGTACGATATGCTAGATTAAGCGATGACCGGAAAAGAATGCATTTTGGACCCGACAAGTACTAGGACTTGCATAATATTGGTTACCATTTTACATTCTGGAATTGAGAATTATTTGATATGGTTAAACCCGTTTTGGTTAATTTACGTAAAATGGTCACATAGGCTTAACCATACGCATATAAGCGAAATCGGGTAACTGGATGAGTCATATACAAGTTCCATATGCCATTATATTTAAAATATGTTAAGATATCAGTGAGATATCTATGATTCAGCCCGTTATGTTTTTAAACGTGAATTATACCTTAAAAGTGCAATTTTGACATTTTACAATGTAATAAATGAGCTTATATGTAAACTGATGTTTTGGTCATAAACATTTGGTAAAAACACTTATTTTATGATATTATATCAGTAGGATATCAATTATATGTGTGGTTTATAATTTAAGACCAAACTATGTCCCGAAAGGGCATTTTGGTAATTTCACATATAATTTGATAACTTATTTGGGAATCTGAGTTTGGGGACATGTACCTACAGTTAATAATTTGAAAATATGTTTTGAAATCAATAGGTATCAAGCCTTGATGCTCTAATATGGTTTTAAACCATACCATGCGCCGAAACGACGATTAAGTCGCTAAATGACGATTTAAACGGTATTTAAGTGAGACTATTCTTAAAATTTTTGTTGGTATGTTAAGAATATATTATTTAACATAATATATCAGTGTATAAAATATTTGGTTCCTTAAATGCTTTAAATCCCATGTTAAGTGCCGAAAGGGTAATTTCGTCATTTAGAAGCTTAATACGCGAACTTGTAAATAAACTCAGTTTATAATCTGAATTAATATCCCAAATAATCCTAATAATGATATTACATCAGTAGGTATAGGTTTTGAGGCCAAAGTTATGTTTAAAGCAATTTACGTGTTAAAGGGTAGTATAGTCGCAAAATGTGTAAATTATGCAAAATAGCCATTTCTTGGATTTTAAATCAGAAAGTTGGCCTCAACACAAGTTCAATAACTTAGTATATCAGTTTATAACCCATATTCATGCTCATGTATGATTAAACTTTATTTTTAAACTCTTAGGGATCTTTTAGCAAAATTCGGCATATTATATGGAAACTTGTATAAACACTCGGGTTTCTAAGTAACCACATCATATAATTCCAGAGGGTTATATTAAAATATATCATGGTCACAATGCAAATCCTAATTTCAGTTTCAAAGGTTGCTAGTTCGGGTTAGAACTGAAAGTCAAAGCGGAGGTCAAATACCGCGACTTCCGGTTGCGAACCGACTCAAGACTTGGATTTGTCGAGCCAAGCATGTTTAGACATGTTCTACTAACATTTACCAAGTTTTTAGAGTGTTAAAACACATTTTATAACCTTCACATTATGAATTATGAACTTATTTAGGATCTGCCCCGTTGACTTTCTGTTGACTTTTCCTTTGACCCGACAATTGACCAAGTGAACGTGGTAATCAGGAGGCACCCTTTTGAGAGATTAATACCTACATAATT
Organism: Scalesia atractyloides; assembly: GCA_947069175.1. Lineage (NCBI taxonomy): Eukaryota > Viridiplantae > Streptophyta > Magnoliopsida > Asterales > Asteraceae > Scalesia > Scalesia atractyloides. Next base: position 10,573,005 of record CAMTDV010000016.1, on the reverse strand, counting down.
ACGGTCAGGTAACCACATTCGTTGCATATAATGACTGAGCCGTTGTGGTTTTATCCTAGAGTCAAAGCGTTTTTTACGTCAATGCGTTGACTTAGGCTTTAATCCTAATGAAACTGAACAAAGGTGGATAGGAACACTTACTAGAGGTCCTAGCACGAAATGTTACTGACTTGGGAGCTCTATGAGGTCCAGAGAACACCAGAGGAGTAAGTTGTGAAGAAATGAGCAAGTGAGCAAGTTCAAGGAATGGAATGTGGTCCTATTTGTACTTGAAGATCATAAGCTAAGTCCCTCCAGGTGTTTAGCAGGAGTCACAAGGTGCCAACAAGTGTCTACAAACGTGTCTTAAGCAGCTTGAGGGGTGGCATTCACGTTTAAAGTGGCAGGAGGAGAAGCAGAAGCTGCCATGTTTCTGCTCGCTGGCACCCACTTACGGACCGTATGGCTAAGGCCTTGCGGTCCGTAAGGCCTATAGGCGTGTGATATTTTCAAATGGTTACAAACCGTAACCATAATGGCTTGTGGTCTGTAACCGCCTCCCAGAACTTGAAATTTTGCATTCTTTCATGTTTGGCCCCTTGACTTTAAGCTTGCCACTCAGAGGTTATAACTTAACATGTTGGCGAGTTTAGTCCCTCTCATTAGCACACGACATTCGAGGATCAAACAAGACACGTGTCAGAATTTATAGGACAGGTTTTTACGAGGTGTTACAGTTTCCCTAGAACTGGTGATGATGGGCTTATTACAGGGTCTTGAATTTTTGAAGGAAGACCTCGAATGTAGTGCTCGATCAAACGGTAAAGAGGAGTGAACAAGTTGGGGACCATTTGATTTAACTCGAGGAATCTCTTGTTGTATGTGGTGTGGTCGCCTTCCTTTTGTTTCAAAGAATAGAACTCATCCTCCAATTTCTTGATTTCGCTTCTTGGGCAAAACCGTCTTGTCATGATTTCCTTCAACTCTTCCCAAGTCAAAGTCATAGCATCTTCAACACCTCATTTGGCCTTCTCTGTATTCCACCATGTAAGTGCTATTCCAAGTAAACGACCAGTATCATATCGCACTTTGCGATCATCGGGGCAATCGCAATTTAGAAAAGTGTTTTCCATTTCTTCAAACCAATGGAGGAGAGCGGTGACACCTTCAGTCCCTTCGTATTTTGGAGGGTCGCAGGATTTGAAATGCTTGAAGGTGCATTTAGTGGTAATTGGGGGAGGATTGACAATGTTTTGATCTTCTTGATTGACGGGATTAGCGGTAAGGGCTTGTTGAACTTGAACTACAATGTTGGGTATTACGACAGCCATTTGTTGAGCGATTTGGGCAGCCATACGCTCGCGAGCTTTTCCTGCTCTCATCTTCCTACGAGCGGAAGTAGAAGACATCTACAAGGAATCAAGAGTATGAGTTGGATGTTTTTGGGATCATGTGTCGTATTTAGGAATGAGCATTCATAAAATAAACATAGCATAATAAATCTACTACATCCATAGGATGTCTTGGGCTTTGCTCGTAATTGGGCCTTGCATGCCGCCATACTTCACCTTCGTAATCATGTGGGCCCCCATGATTACCGGGTTTTTCATATGGTTCGCATGTGATAGCCTGGTTACGTACACTAAAACCCGGAGAAAATCGAGAAATAAGTATGTAACGTATGATATTCGGAATGTATCCAGGTGTGGACACGGTGACACCTCAAAGTGGGGTTAGTTCGAACGACGTTTGGTGTGGCATGCTTTGGCCTAATAGGTCCTTCGTACTCTCATCGTTAGTCCCCAGGTAGGCAAACCGGTCCGTTATATTGGATTTATACTAATGCCAACCTAGACAGGACGTTCCGACTACCGGTACTTGTACCCTTACAATTACTACATGCCCGTCGCAGAACTCACTTTGATGAGATTTGAAAAATGAAAAATGCGACAAAATCTTGAATAATGGAAGTATGAGGATGATTTGAATATATGAACATTGAAATATGTATGATGAATATGTATGTAAGTATGTATGTTTGACTGTAAGTATAATTCACTATGTATCACAGAATGTAATATTGGAAGTGTTTGCATGCATTTGTGTATGTAATAAATATGAAAGAAATAAACATCATGAGTTTGCATGTAACCACATAAACAATTAAAATCTAATCAACTATAGTATAGGCTCTAAGGGTCTAATAACCTATCCTATATCCCTATAGTCAAAAGCTCTGATACCAATCTGTCACACCCCGACCCGCTGCGGAAAAGGTGATCGGGGCATGATTGTGTTTTCATCAAAGCTCATGACATTTATTATAATGTTTCATATTTATTATTACAATTTAAAAGGAATCCTACAATCAAATTAAACAAATACAACATGTTCTATTCATCCTTCTAAACTTCATTATTTTTCTTCTAAGGCAATTTCCTATGTTTTCCTTGCTTCATCCTGTTCACCTGTATCATGTGTAAAAATGGTTTTTGGATCAACAAAAGTTGGCGAGTGAACCTTGTTAGAAAAAAATTATTATTTATTTCTTATTGTGTTTAATATGGAAAAATTGTGCAATATTCATATATGAACAAACGTAAATAAACATACAATAACAAACCAATAGCATACAATATCAAACAACACCAAACAATAACATACAATAACATACAATAACATACCATAACAACCCAACTTGCATGAATATATAAAATGAATGAAACTGTATATGTTGGCAACGTCACGTTCACGCTCATAATGTAATGGGGAAGGACGGCCTATGATAAATGTCTGTGCGATCAAGGCTCAATCAAATGGAGCCGATCGTATGTTGGCAACGCCTGGTTCACGCTCATAATGTAATGGGGAACAGCTCAACGCTCATAATGTAATGGGGAGCGGCGGCCTATGATAATGTATGTGCGATCAAGGCTCAATCAAACGGAGCCGATCGTATGTTGGCAACGCCTGGTTCACGCTCATAATGTAATGGGGAACAGCTCAACGCTCATAATGTAATGGGGAGCGGCGGCCTATGAAAATGTATGTCCTGAAGATGATAAATTTAATCTAAACAATAACCACACAAACAGTTGATACATGTTGAATACACATTTGTTCATGGATATGATGGATGCACAATAGTTTAAATATAATAAATAATAAGACACATGATACACCCCAAAAACCTGATTAAAACGGGGAATTTGTAGAGATTCACTCACCTTGGGTGCGTTCGGTGAATGATGTTGAATGCGCACGAGTTAGAGGATTGATCGACGAGGAATAACTAACCTAATTAATAACGAAAAAGTAAGGTAAATAAATGGATTTTATTAACAATTTTAATAGGATTTTTGGATATATTTTTGTGAGTTTAAGGCTATTTTCTAACTTTAAAAATGTTATTTTTAAGTATTTTTAATTGATTTTTAATTTAAATAAATAAATAAAATAATAAAAAAAATGTTGACTTTTGACTTGACCGTTGACCGTTACTGTTGACTGTTGACCGGTTCGCTCGTTTGTATGTGTGCGCTGGGTGAGACTCGAACCCGTGACCTCCCGTACGCGTGCACGCAGCTCTACCAACTGAGCTACATGTCTAACCCGAAATATTTCTGTTTTTAATTATATTTATACACTAATTAAGTTAATTCGAAAATCATTTATTTTAAAAAGGATTTAATGGTATCGACTCGGTGCTCTCCACAGGTCTCGAACCCCGGGACCTGTGGTTTAGTTTGGCACACAGTCCACCGCTGGACTGTGTGTCTAACTTGGTAAATATTCCGGTTTTTATTATACTTAACATGATTCTGCGTGTGGATCCGGTTCGGTTTAAAAAAAGAACATTTTTATTACAGCGAGTGTGTGTGTGTGTCAAGGATCGAACTCGGGACGTATGCGTATTGTTTGCACACAGTCCACCGTTGGACTGTGTGTCTAACCCGTTTATAATACCGATTTTAGTTAATCTTATATCATACACGACTTCGTCTTCTTCGTTCAAAACACAGACAATGATTAAACCAACTGTTTCTTGTTTAATTTGATTAATATCAACGACTGAAATGCAATGGACAGAGAAAGTTTGGGGAGAGGATGTACCGAACAGATGACTTTTTCAGAACTCCGGCAAGGATTCCTCGGCTCTGTTTTGTGAACTTCGGCTGTTAGGATCAATTAACAGTTTGAATGGATTAGATGTGAAATTGAACTATTGAGTAACGATTATCAGTAGGTTTAAATGATCATACCGGTTAACAGCGAGTTTCTGGAAATTCCAGAAGTTTTCCGGCGAAAACAGAAAATCCGGCAACGTCGTCTGGGGTTGATTCTGGGTGATGGAGTGATGTTAGACTTTGTCTAATAATGGAATGAAACAGAAAAAGTCGAGGTATTTACCGTGTAGATGAAAGTCTCGGTTTTCCGGCGACTTGCAGAGAATTCCGGCGAGTGAAATTTCTTGCGACAGAGATTCTTCAGGGGTTTAAGGTGAGTGTGAGTGATGTCGGTATGAGCTCTAAAAATCTTATTTTAGAGTAAGCAGAAAGGATGGATTGAATTCGGTTTTCCGGCGATAATTTCCGGTAAATTTGCAGAGAATTCCGGCGACTGCGGCGAGGCTTTTCTGAGCGAAATGAAGAGTGTAATTTTGATAAAGTCGCGCTCAACTGATGAATGATGTATAATTCAGATTGATTTACATTTTCGGTTTCGAATTCCAAAATCTTTCGGTTATGGTTTGGTGATTTGAATGAGGGACATTAACGTTTTTCAGTTATAACCGGCGACGATGTAAATGCTTCCGTTATGACAAAGAAAACGTCAATGCTTGATGAATTCGTCGGGATTTCCGGCGAGAGTGACTTGAGTGCGCTGAGTGACCGAATTCGACTTCAGTTTTTATTATATGTATTAATTGAATCAATAAATCAACAAGAAACACAAGTGACGGAGTGGTTGGGCGAGTGTGAGTTAAGTCTTTGTGAAACATTCGGCTGACCCGGGTTCGAAACCCGGCATCAGTATTTTATTTTATTTCATTATTTTTAATAGATTTTCAATTATAAATTTTATATTCTAATATACTTATTAATTATGTATCGTCTAAAATTAATTTGAGCATTAAATATGCAACGAAATTTTTAAGTGGTTGTTCGGTTAAATAAACGAAGCGGGTTTGGTAAATCCGGTTTTTTACGGATGTTACATCAACCAATTTCATCACCGGGATATTTCTGCCTTTGACTCTTTGCCATTCCAGCTTTTCCACAAGCCCTAAAAACCAACCCAAACAACAACACCCACTATCGTTTTCCAGGCCTTTGACCCAATCTAAGAATACACATGTTGAAACACCTCTCGTGTAATGTTCCGTATTTTTGTAATTCTTTTCGTTTTATTATAATTCGTATCTTCAATTTCAATTCTTGTAATTCTGAGACTTGATCGTAATGTAAATCATATTTTGTACTATTCTCGTTTAATCATACTTGCACGATACCTAATCAATCACAAATATGCGTTTTATATAAAAAACCGAGCCATACATTGAGTTTATATTATTCTGGAATGTTAATCACATGTGTTATCATCATTCATACTCTTGCATGCATTTAAATACCCAAAAGCATACTTAATTATGAGTTTCTAGCACAAAATAATTGAATTATCAAACTCTAGGGGTCAAACTGCAAATTTTGGAAACTTATGTGAATTTTGCAAATGTCGCACGGCCATGCAACGGATGTGCATGATCATGCGTACTGCAATCCGCATGACCATTCACCAGATGCGCATGACCATGTGTGCCGTGATCCGCACAATCGTGCACCTGATCCACACGGCGTGCAAAATCACTAAGTCTAGTAGAATGTTTTCCAAACTCGCGAATTTTGTCTCCTTTTCCCTGCTTTCAACCCCCAACCACCTCATTTATGACCAAACCCTGATACCCCATTATAAATACACCTCTTCCTCACATCCTAAACACTTTCCACACTCTCTAAACACTCTCAAATCCTCTCAATCTCCTAAGAAGTCAAGTGTTGGCATATTGTTCTTGAGTTCAAAACAGTAAGTTTTGAACTCATTTTCTTCTTGTTTCTTGTTTTCCTCCTACATGGACAACCTCTAGGAGTGTTACCACAAGTTTACCATGGTAAACCAAGTTGGTGCATCACCAATTTGAGGTCCAAAGTTAGGATTATTTTCTGAGTTTTCTTAAAAACATTAAACACGTTCATCTTTCTTAAACTTTGGGAACATCTTCAAGCTGCCAACAAATCCCTATGTTGGATAGGTTTGGATTGAAGATTGTTCAAGAAATATTAAGTTTATAAGTTTGCATTTCATACAATCTAAGTTACCATGTAGCTTTCAAGTAAGCAAGGTGAACAAACTACACCAAGTCTCCAAACCATAACCATGTTTGGAATGCACTCATCTAGTTGAACTCGCCTGGTTACTTGGTGAATTAGATGATTCATTGATATTCTCATACTTGTATTCATGACCATCCGAATCATCCATGTGATGATTTTGTGCAATAGTGAACTCTTGAGGTTAGTGGATTACCCTACCTCTAATGCTTGACAAATTCATGACTATTAGACTAATAATAACTATAACTATGTGTATACATATAATATACACTCCTAAACCAAACTGTGAAACCAACCAATTCATGGTTGAATATCATGTGTTAAGGTGGAACTTATCTTAGTCTTGGACTCCTTGTTTTGGACTTCCAATGAGTGTAACACTCATGAAAAAAACACTAACTAAAAATGGTGTCCAAACGAGTATCTAAGAAAAGATATAATTTTATGCATTTTCCTATTTATAAATTCCTAAATACATTTCCCGTCATCAAACTCCATAAACTTACACACCTTTATTTATCCTTTTAGGGTAACTTGGCGATTCCATCCTCCCGAAATCAAGTCACTACATTCGTGGAAATATTTTTCTCAAACCGTGAGTACACTTGACTCATTTACGCTTTAAATCACTTTGGGTTGTAACATGTATCATTATTAAATTCACAATCACACATATAATCAATCTTATTCAAACACTCAATCTTTAAACATGCTATTTGTTTATACATGCTAGGACATTTTTATGCATGATATCTATCATCAACTTTACAAGCCTTCCTTAACATGTATAACGCTATAGGAGTAGCACACCGCCTGTTGTGGTCATTGTTAAGTATTCAATCAATACGGCCTTTTTCATTTCGGTTATAAGATTACGCTAGTGGAAACTTTGGTTTGATTTATAGTTGATGCATGGTAGTATGATTATACAACTTAGCGTACAAATTAACATGTGGATTTGAGACACTTTTCATACTTATACTATGTTGACAAAACTTGTATGCTCACCGACCTTTCTATGTTGACGGATACTTTATATACATGTGCAGAAAATTGATGATGAAATCACAAGAAACACAACTTAGGGTGGATTAGAAACTCACCCAAATCTTTATTTATGTACTTTGATGTTGTTATGTTTAATCTTGAAATATGTTGTATTTCCTTTTGAGACAATGTAATTAGCGATGAAATGAAATTTGAGATTTTAGATATATTGTCACGAACAAAGTGCTACGTTGTCTTTGAGTAGTCTCGTTCGTCCCGCCTCGGTGTTTCCGCCATCGGTTGGGGTGTCGCATCTCTAGTGGAATTCATATCACCGGGAATTGAGATTTTCATCAAAACAAATAAGTACCAACAAATACTTCTGGCTACAAGATAACCCACTAAAATGTGGTCGACATCTTCTACAAATTCCACATCTACATCAAAGTGTGGAAGCCATAGGATTCCTCCTAGCCACTAAAGGGACCGTCGACAGAATCATCCCCATTAGGGGCGCCACTAAAAAAATGCTTTTAAGAAGAGCCCAACTATTCCACTTATACAACATCTCCCCTTCACTGCTAGAAATTTTCTCCAATATCTGTTTCTGGAAGCTATTAACCAAGAAACTACCCTCGGTCCTATCATTCTACAAACACCTATATTTGACTTGAGAAAGACAAATATCCCATGGTATATTCATTAAATCCTGGGGGCACCATTTCCTACACGAACGTAGCAATCATTTACTTTTACTGCTCATTCTTAGCTAGGCTTAACACTTCTGGATATATCTCCTTTAAACTGTCACAACCCGCCCATGAGTTCGCCCAGAATCTAAGAGTACTCATGATTGATGTTGATACCCAAGTCTTGTAACTCCTTACCAACTGACCGATATCCTTCCAAACACACATGATAGATTAAATACAAGGCATATATTAATATATCTTTGTGAAAAGTGAATGTATCCTATGACTCAAGCCCATAATCGAAATGGGTCTTCCTTTTACCTCCACCACTATATTGTGAGAATGGGTAGATTAAAATCCCTTATTCCACCAACACCCAAACCACCCTTCTGTTTAGGTTTGATGATATCTCCCCTAGGCACCATCTAATTTTATGACCTCGCCTTGTTTTACCCCAATGAAAAGACCTCCTAATACCCTCGAGGGTATTAATAGTTTTCCAAAGGAACTTAAAAAATGCCAAATAATAAAAAGGGTGGCTACCTAAGACGACTTTCACAAGAGTGGGCCACCCCACAAAAGATAACGTCTTAGCTTTCCACAAAGATAGTTATAAAACTACTCCACTACGGATTTCCAATATTCCACCATTTCATATCCGCACCTATCGAGAAGCCAAGTACAAAAAAGGGAACACAACGATCTCACAAAAGAGAATCTTCGCCATACGCATCATCTTGTTTTCCTCCACTCCAACCCCAAAAATCTTGCTTTTTTTCAAACTAACTTTTAATCGGGAAGTAAGGTAGATGCACATTAGCAACCTGTTGATATTTGTCACATTACTTTCCGACCATTCACCTACGAAAAGAACATCATCCGCGAAACATAAAAGAGACACATTAGGTCCATCGTAATGAAAGGAAACTTTTTGGATTAATCCAAGATTGGCTGCCATTTTTACAATGGCCTCTAAAGCTTTAAACACTAAAATAAATAAAAATGGGGATAGAGGACCACATGCCTTAACCTCCTATTGGGGGAGGGGAAACTCACCCGTTAGAGAGCCTTTCACAAGGATTGTGACTTTACTAGAATTTGAGCACCCATGCCCCACTTCTCCCTATTTCCAAGAACACTATATGCTCCAACATCAAAATATGAAATTTCCAATTAAGAATGACACACGCCTTTTCAAAATCTACCTTGCAAACCATCAATTTACTTTTCAATTTCTTTGCCCAAGATACTATTCACTGACAATTAGGGGCCCGGCTAAAAGGTTACTCTCTCTCATGAAAGCCAACTTGTCACACCCAGCCTAAGGTGGAAACATCGGGGCACAACGAAATGAATCTACACTTGAATAAAGAAATACTTGTTTTTATTAGAAACCCAAATAGTTCAACGTTACATAGAAAACAAATAAATTCCAAAATGTTAATTGTCTAGGTCTATTGTTTGCATCCTACGCATGAGTAATCAATAGTAGTATCTATTCTCCAGTTTTCTTCACAGAAAACATGTTAAAATGTATTAACTAAAAAGTTAGTGAGAACATAGGTTAAAGTATAGAATAAACAAGAGTAATGTTTACAATTAACATAGTCATAAACGCTATAACTCATACAAGTAAATTAAATTTTATACACAAGTTCATAATGTAAGGCCCCCAGACCGTGCACTTTAGGTTCTAATAGTTTAAGTTAATGCATTTAAAACCCGTCATAAACACTTTATTTTAAAATCAAAACACCAGCATTATAAAATCAACAACATTGTATTAAAATATGTTAACATCCATATAAAGTTCAACGACTCCAACCTGTCACCTAAAATGACCCGCAGCTCCACCCGTAACTTACAACCAACAACCCTATAGGTAATCATATCCGATATGGATTAGATTACCTAAGAACAAGGACAACCCTTAATGCATCTTAATTCATAGGTTGATTAACCAAATCGACCCGTATCTAGGACATAACAAGTAATGGCCTAAAAGACAACCTAAAAGACTCATTTATCGTTAAGTACGACTACTCATCAAAACTTCCCCCCCCCCCCCGGAAACATACAAGATATTCCTTAGAATAAATTCAATGTAACTTAACCTCATTCAGTAACTACACAATAAGACATCATTCATCGCCCGCATAATTAAATATCATTCGTCACCCGCATAATTTATCATTATTCGTCAATTGCACAAAGAAACATCATTTCACCATTTAACTAAGGTGAGAAAATAAGCACAAAAGGTGGGAATCAAAGACATCAATTGTTGCCTGTAGGATATCATCATTGCCCTCGTCAGGGTTACCTCACCTCCAATTTAACCCCCGAAGAGTCTGTCACATGCCTAATAGTTTGTCGTGTCACAAGGACAACGACTAATTGAACTCATCGTACCCAATAGACAACAATGGTTTGTGTCTCGTTTAACCCGAATCAAGCACCTTTAGGATGCTAAACCACATAAAAGCACATAAACGCACATACAAGATTTAAAGCACGTCAATTACCCGACAACTAATACCCCCCATATTCCCACCACCACCAAGGTATGAATCTAATGATAGAATCACTGTTTAAATGTCACACCCCAACCAATGGCGGAAACATCGGGATGAGACGAACAAATTGCTCAAAACTTCATAACGCTATGTGACAATATAGATTAAATTCAAATTTCATTCAAGACTAAATTGTCATACAAAAATTCCAAATAATAGTCAACAATTGTTTCAAAACGACATAACATCAAAATAGATAAATTAATCTAGGCGTGTATCTAAGCAATCCTACTAGATTTCTTGCATCATCAGCTTTCCTGCAACATGTATTAAAAGCGTAGACCAATACAAAAGTATTGGCGAGCATACAAGTTTGAAAATAAAATCTAAGTGAAAAGTTTATTTCAATCATGACGGAGTATAATAAAGCTGAATCGCATATATATGTAGACGACTCTCACATAATAATAACATATAATTGAATACCTTAACTAGCATGCATAGTAACATAATCATACCAATGTCGTGAGAATACAAATTAAAACTAATAAGCATAAACAACTCAAACGTAACAAGTAGCATGTATAAACGAGTTTAATCTAACACATATAATTCACATAAGCGTAATTGATAACCCGTTTGATATTGACACACATTTAATCTTGTTAAAAATAAATTTTGTAATTTATACATGTTGCACCACAAAATGCGTTAAAGTGTAAAAATGGGTCGAGTATGCTCACATATGCACGTCGATCTTTGGTAATCCCGAGAGGAGTCGAGGAGTTCAAGAATGGAGTTCCGAGGTAAACTTCTGATCCTTGAGGAATCCGAGCCGTATCTCGCAGTTGTAAAGTATTAAAATGTTTAGAGATTATAGAAGTATTATTAAAATAATATATTTTAATATTTATTTGTAAACTTCACTCGAGTCTTGTTACGTATGTTAAAGTAGCGGATATATAGTATATATATTTATATGTATCATTTGACGAGAAACGTGGTTAATATATCTATATATATATTTATTTTGGCGAAAAGTTTAATAGGCGTATATATATATATATTATAAAAAGAGTATAATAGATACATATATACATACTTTGTCGAAAGTTATAGTAGAAGTATGCACATGTTTATTGTGTCGAAGGGTAAAAATAGGTATATATATTTGTCGAAAAACGGGCAGAGTTTCCTCTTGTTTTTGGACTAACCCGACACTCTTAAGTGTCGATAATTTTGTCAAAACTCAATCACAATTCATAATATAAACAATATAATGTGAGAATTCTCATTAAATACGAAAATGTAACTAAATGCAACGGTTCGACATTTTAAACGATATATATACATATATATACAAAATGATAATAAGATTAGCGTTGCGTGAACCGTACCAAGTCTCGTATGAGTTGTAGACCCGATTAGATGACCGGGTTTGACCAGTTGACTATCGTCGACCGAAACCTGAACATGAATCCGAAAGTGGACTAATCCAAGCAAGACCCTATACTGAATAAAAACTCGAACTGAATGTTGCGAACCAAAACTGACTCGTAATAACCCTGTTGACCAGCTTTGACTGAGATGTCAAGATGACCCGCCACGAATGTTGACCAGTTCTGACCGATCAACCCGAGCAGAAAGCTGACCGAGCCTGAACCACGACTCAAACTGATTAAACCCGACCGAGTATTTGAACCGAAACACAACCCGAAGTTAAACGGGCGATGAACCGACCCCACTGCCGATGTCAGTCTCTGACGGCGCGACTCCGGCTGCCGTCGGTGACCGGAATCGAACGAAACCCGAAACAAAAGCCGGGATTTGAACCAAATCAGACTAGACTCGCAACTCAGTCAATAATTTCAAACCCATACCTGAACTGAGATTAACCTGAACGGACCGGAGCTGGACTGAATCGCCCCGGTCACCAACTCCACCGTCGTCGTTCTGACACGTTGTCGGCACCGCTGCTCGAGCGGCCAACTTCTGCCACTGCCGTCGCTTGCGCGACCACTGCTGTCGCCGCCGTCGCTTGCGCGGCCACTGACGACGCCGCCGCCGCTCTCCTCTCTAACTGCCGTGTACCACCATTAGCAGATGGTGTTTTGGCCCGGTTATTTGAGGGATTTAGGGGGTTGTGTGGTGAGTGAGAGGGTGAGAGATTGAGGGGTGTGGTTGGCTCGTCGGAAAACCTTACTCTGGTGACCGGAGTTGTGAGAGAGAGAGAGAACAGTGAGGTGTGTGTGAGCGGCCGAGTGTCCTCTGTCTAGTGTGTGTGTGTGCATATATATTAGGTTTAATAGGATTAGGTTTTTAGGTTGGTTTGTGTTGGGCTTAAAGCCCGCTAGCTAGTTTCTATGATACACGAACGGCCCGGTCAAGTTAAGAGTCCCGTGTTCGAACGGAGTTTCGTATAAATGACGTATTATTTCATTAGTTGTTATTATTATTATTATTATTGTTATCTTTACTGTTATTATTATTATTTATAAAAGAATGAGTAAATAAATAATAATAATAATAACAATGATAAAATTAGACAAATAAATAATTTAGCGGTACGACACGTATTTTCTAAAATAAAATTTTACGGAAACGCGAAGCGTTACATTAAAATTCCACACGACACAAGTCAAGCTTTTAATATCAACACCTATGATGCCTCGTACCTCTACGACTTCATCGTCACTAATATAACGTCATATGCCTACGCATGACTAATAAAGCGTGAATAACTCATAAAAAACATTAATCGAGGGAAAAATGTTTTATTAACTTTTAACCATAAAGCACACTAATCAAATAAACTCGTAACACATATATAAAAAACATGGAGAAGCCTGTTTGTCAGCCCGGAAATATTTAAAAAAAAAAGATTAGAACTCACATGTCGTGAAGGCTTCCAATCTATGTGCTAGACTGGCTCGGACCACAATTGGGGGCGGTAGAAAGGGCGTTTTGGTGGCTGACTTGGCTTTGACTTGGGTGTTTTCAAGGAAACATCATGCCCCTTGCCATTACCCACCACCCTCTGGTTTTGGGTATTGGAGGGCAAAATCCTCTATTGCCTAGGTGGCAGACACGTAGCGAGATTTGCCCCTTGCTTTTGCACACCACAACGGATATTTCTTAAAATGACATGAAACACTTTATCTTGCCAATATATGAATTAGTCCACTAGTTAATGATCACTAATTTAATGATCATTAAGCTAAAAATTATTAAGTATCAGGCATGTAAACCAATTATTAGGTTATGTAAAATTCGAACTTATGTTAGGAATTAGCTCACTTGGTATAGGCACATACCTTTTATTAAAATGTTTCAGGTTTAAATCTTTAAATCTAGACAGAGGAGCAATTTAGAGTTATTAGTGTAAAAGTAGAGTAGGGGAAACGTTTGCCATTAAAAGAATTATTAAGACTATCTTCAATGCGTCCGAAGTAAAGTCTCCCGAGCCACGTTAGAGCCGCCCGAAATCAGGTACGACGTTGGAGTCGGCCGCCCGATCAGGCACGACGTTGGTGGCGGTGCTACACGCTGATAGTGGTGTTGGCCGATAGCCGTCGTTGCTTCTTGTCGGAAGAGAAGGATGTTTGATGGTTTCAAACCGATAATATATATTATGGGGATTTGAGCTGTTGTGGAGATAAATCAATTAAAAAATTACGAATATATGATATTTGAGTAGATATATTAGTTAAATAATTAAATATTATATTAAATATATTTTATTTTCACAGTGTTTAAAAACCAAATTGTAAATAGTGTTTCTAATTTTATATTATAATAATATATATGATTTTTAATAGCTTATATAGTTACTCTCTTACATTTTAAGTTAAACAAGCTTTGGTATCAACCAGCATTGGTATCAAAAATACCGGTGCGATCTGGTCGTTATCGGTACACTAAGGTAAAAGGAAGCACCACCTACTACATAAAACGTCAAAAGTCGGCACCAGATTGAGTTTGAAAATCTTTCAGTTTGGAAAAAACCAAACTTGTAAGTAGTGTTTTTTATTTTATATTATAATAATATATATAGTTTTTTTAATAGCTTAATTATTTTAATATTATAATAATAGTTATTCTCTTTACTTTAAGTTAAATAAGTTTGGTATCAACCGGCATTGGTATCGAAAATACCTGTGTGATCCGGTTCGTTATCGGTACATGGAAGTAAAAGCAAGCACCAGCCTACTACATTAAACGCCAAAAGTCGGCACCGGATTGAGTTTGAAAATCTTTTAGTTTGGGAAATTCGGTACTGTTACCCGGTACCATTTGCTCATCCCTGGTCACGAGTACCGTACGAACAGCAATGGTACCGTACAACTTTTTTTTTATTTTCTTCAAGTTTTATTGATTTCTTTGTTTTTAGTTTCAGGGGTTGGGATGAGCTCGGTGCCAACCGATACCTAATCAGTACTGTTACCGAAAATACCGGTTACGGTACCGGTATATGAAGGTAAAACCGGTAGCGAATCGGTTTTTTAATATATTATATAATACTATATAGTTCTTTTAATAGTTTATTATTTTAATATTATAATGATAGTTATTTTCTTTATTTTTTTAAGTTAAATAAAAAAATATATATATTATTATAATATAAAATAAAAAAAACACTATTTACAAGTTTGGTTTTTTCTCAAACTAAAAGATTTTCAAACTTAATCTGGTGCCGACTTTAGGCGTTTTATTTAGTAGGCTGGTGCTGGCTTTTACCTTCATGTACCGATAACGAACCGGATCGCACCGGTATTTTCGATACCAATGCTGGTTGATACCAAACTTATTTAACTTAAAAGTAAAGAGAATAACTATTATTATAATATTAAAATAATAAGCTATTAAAAAAACTTTATATATTATTATAATATAAAATTAAAAACACTATTACAAGTTTGGTTTTTTACTATATAAGATAATTAGCTTGGTGTCAACCGGTATTGGTATCGAAAACATCGGTGCGATCCGGTTCGTTACCGGTACATGAATGTAAAAGCAGGCACCAGCCTACCACAAAAAACACCAAAAGTCAGTACCGGATTGAGTTTGAAAATCTTTTAGTTCGGGAAATTCGGTATTGCTACCCAATACCATCTGATCATCACTGGTCACGGGTACCGTACGAATAACAACGGTACCGTACAAATTCTTTTTGTATATTCTTCAACTTTTAATGATTTATTTGTTTTTAGTTTCAAGGGTAGGGTTGAGCTCGGTGCCAACTGATACCGAATCGGTACTGGTACAGAAAATACCAGTTCCGGTACCGGTATATGAAGGAAAAAACCGGCAGCGAACCGGTACCAGAAACGCCAAAAGTCGGTATCGAATTAGTACTTAGGATCTTTTTATTCGGGAAATTGGGTACCGGTACCCAGTACTATTTGCTCATCTTTGAGCACGGGTTTCATTCGAACTACATAATTAAAATACAACTTTTTTTGTTGATTTTTTTCTGTTATTTTTTGTGTTTTTTTCTATATTTTTTTATTCTTTTTAGTGATTCTGTGTGCAACGCGCTTATAGTGATTTCAAAACACATGTAAACACAGACTAAATAACAAAAGAAGTTTGTCGCAACGCGACGATAGTTTTTATAACTAGTTAAATTAAAATAAAAATAGGGGATGATTTGGAAAATGTAAGGATGTTTGTAGGGTTTGAGGTAAAATTAAGGGTTTTAAGGATTTGTAATGATTTTTAAAGATATGATTTGGTAGCTGACTAGGCAGTTAAGAGCGCCTAAATACGTGCTTAGCATTGGAGATAGTCTAAGTATAACCATATTTCATTTAGCCATTTATGTGTAAGGATTTTAGATTTGTGGAAAGTGCATATATGGGTAGTGTGGTTAGAGCATTTCCATTAAAATTTTTATCCTTATCCATATAATTACACTAAAAATCACTATTTTTTCTTCATCTGTTTCAATTAAATAACATTTTTATATCTACATTTTCTCTCTCCTCTAATCACAACCACTTTCAAAAATATTAAAAAATTTATAAGGGTGAACAGTGTTCCGGTATATTTACAGATGAACAGTAACATTTTCTCTCTCCTTCACTCAAAACCACTCACAATCATTGCTGATAATATAACTAACTCACAAACAAAAATATAACAACTCCATTGTGAATGCTCTTACATGGTAAATTTTTGGGTCGTGGTGCCTCGATTCATAAAATTAACTATAAAGCCCATGACTTTATAGTCTAGTGGCATCTTAGCGATGGGATAAGGTTTTGGGACCTATATATCCTCACAAGGGGGGTTTCCCATATTTATTAAGTTTCCTCCTGAATTAGTGTATAGGTATTATGCCTAGGGAGATGGATATGATCGGGTGGTTCTGTTGGTGACACGATGATACTCCAGTGGTCGGTCAGTGATCCAAATTTGCCGTTAAAAAATACTAGAACAGTAATCTAAATTCAAGTGATTACATGTTCGATTGATCGAAGTAACTCTAATTCATTCAAGTAAAAGAAAAAAAATCATTACGTCCAAATTCTGTCAATATTTCAACTTCTTTAACAACGTTACATACCAGTCATAATTATTTGTTAATCATTGCAATGAAATGTTTTTAATAAAGTTAACTATATTTACCAAGGACGTTAAAATAGTAATTTTGTAACTTTTTCTATACAAGTATGGTGCATTTTCTCGATTGTATATTATAAGACCGTGGGGATGATTTCCTCATCCTTCATCATTATCTAGGCTCTACATCATCTCCTAGTCCACCTTATCACTACTCCCCTATTAGTAGGGTGTGATTCACCTTTTTCTTTTTTTTAATTAATTTCCTTTTAGTACATATTTTTCTAGAAAATTTCAAATAAATAAAATATAAACAAACATAAATTTAAAAGGTTCATAAACTAGAATAAAAATACATATTTAAAAAAAGTCAACTTTTATTAAAAAAGACATAATTTAAAAGACAAATTTAAGGGAGCTTTTTAAAACTAAAACATTAACATATGTAACTAAAAATAAATTTGAGGTTCTTTTTAGAATTAAAACTAGATTATAAGGTGTATAATTTAATATTAAAACAAATTTGAATGGGCTGGCAACTAAAGAACAAACTTGAGGGTTGTATTTAAAACTTAAACCCTTCTTCCTCCCCTTCTTCCTAAACCTGCTCCCCTTTTCATAAAACAACAAAAAAAAGGTAACAAATACAGAAAAAAAAAACAAATCAATAAACAAATTCTTCATCATCGGGACGGTCGGGAGGTATTACCCGAGTCCACCGATCACCGTCGGGGGGGGGGGGGGGGTGTGTTCCCGATCGGGTAAGAGCTCCACCTCACCCTCCCGATCTCTTCTCCCAAACCACACCCCCCACGTCTAAACAAGGAGTATCCAGGGGCGGACCTATTTGTTATGGTGGGGGTGCTGGCGCTCCCCTTAAAAAAATTAGTGTAGTTTTCTTTCAAAAATCTCAATCACCTCTCTTAAAAGTTTGGTTAAACACCATGTGTGCCCCCAAGACGCTTGTTTCCAATGGTGTTTAACGTGAACAAAGGAGTCAACATGATAACACTTAATGGATAAGATATGACCGGCAAGAAGAAGATGAAGAAGAATCTGCCTATACGAGCCTTTCATGTCTGAGATCGTTTTGATGTCTTGATGATGCATGAAGGTAAATACAAGTGAAGATAGGGAAATATGTGAGCTTTAGATTGATCAGCGGTGCAAGCTGGTGCAATAAAGCTCACAAAATAGTGATACAATAGAACTCATTATTTCCTGCGGCATCCAGGTGAATGGCGAATACGGGTGGCGCCGGTTCGTCTTGGATGGGAGGCGAGGTATTACCGATTATTCCACTGTCGTGTCTTCGAGCGGGTGGAGGTTGGGTTTCCACGCATCTAGGAGAGCCAAGGGGCTGGCGGCGGTCGAGTAGTCGACCTTGGTCACAGCGTCCGATGTCACGGTGGTTGACACGTCGTTCCTTGCGAGAAGCAATTAGTGTATCCGTTTAATATCTTGGAATGAGAATGGAGTATTTAACTCCATCAATGCAATGGTTTGAACAAGAAAAGGCAATGAGTCTAGTTCCATTTTAAATTTAAGGGATATTGGATTTAAATAACCTTAACTTTTACCAATTGGTTGGTAACACTCTCAACTTTCGATTTGTACACCAGCACTCTCAACTTTCAACTTATTGGCTAATAACACTCCTTAATTAACTGAACCCTAACCCAGTTAGTTTTTGATGATTTGGCATCTGATGTGGCCCTTTTTGCTGACGTAGCAGTTCATGTGGTATTTTTTATGACGTGACAGATGATGTGGCAACTAACATGGTATTTTTCGATGGTGTGGCAGCTGACATCAGCTAACTGGGTTACGGTTCAGTCAGTTAGAGAGTGTTATCAGCCAATAAGTTGAAAGTTGGGAGTGCTGGTGTACAAATCGAAAGTTGAAAGTGTTATCGGCTAATTAGTGAAAGATGAGTTATTTAAATCCAATATCCCTAAATTTAATTGGCTATCAATGGAACTATTAGTGATATTAGATTTTTTTTATAGTTTTTGAGCTTGGACCGAACCTGTTCAAAACCATTTAAATTGAAAAATTGGACTCAAGGATCAAACCGATTATGTATTTTAAATTTAATTTGGTTTGATCTTTTTATTACGTGGTTTAACCCGTCCTAAACCAGATTGAACAAATTTAAATTTTAATATTTAACAAAGGCCAATTGCCCCAGGCCCCATGAAAATAATTCTTGTGTCTGAGGCACTGGGAGTATCAAACAATCATGTATACACAGTGTCATTAAACACATATGAGCCCCACCTTCACAAGGTTAAGTGAGTTGACTACTTTTCATAACACTTTCACCACCTTTGACCTCTTTTGTCCCAAAAATATTAACACCTTTCTTTAACTTCTCATCAATATCCTGTAATTGAGAGACAAATACTATATTCATAAAATACGATACTCCATTAACATATTCCTATTTTGGATGAGGTAGTGGTAGAGTCTTCTTTGTAACCCAGGTTCTACTCTTATTTTTCCTATTATTTTATACAGTATTTAGGTGAAGGGCGAATATGAGTGGCGCTGGTTCGTCTTGGATAGGAGGCGAGATTTTACCGATTATTTCACTGTCGTGCTTTTGGACTGGTGGAGGTCAGGTTTCCGCACATCTGAGAGAGCCAAGAGGCTGGCGACAGTCGAGTAGTCGACCTTTGCCGCAGCGCCCGATGCCCGGTGTCACGATAGGTGATATACCGTTCCTTGCCGTTCAAAAAAAAACATATTCCTATTGTTGGTCCAGATTTTCAACTATCATAGTAAAATGTGATATATAGTTATTTGATCAAAATATAAATAGAGTTATTGTGGAAAGTGTGAATTAAAAGAGCATTAGTAAACATAATGATAATTAATCTAGTTCTACAAACCAAATGCTTTATTTATACAAACAATTATACTACTTATAACTAGAGTAGTTATAATTACACAACAATCATAATTATTGTATTTATATAATGTAATTACTCTAGTTATACAAACAATTAGGCAAATTTATAATTAGAGTAAAAACTTTACTTGTAACTAAAGTAATTACACTACAATTGTAATTACTCTAGTTATACAAACAGTTACGTTACTTCTAGAACTATTAGAATAGTACCTGATGATTTGTCATTGTAGTTTTTGCATCTTTGTTCCTTTCACCATTTTATTGAAAGCTTTCGAGTTAAATGATCGATTCTAGCATCTGATTTTGAGTTTTTTTAGTTGAAACGGAAGATTTGATCGCGTTGGTAGAAAAAAAAAAGAATTCATAATATTACCATTTACACCGGATCACACTTAAAAGTCAAGCATACGCTAGTAAATATTTTATACATAATCATCAATTTTTAAGCAAAATCAATTTTATGTAACGCATAAAAATCAATTTTCAAGTAAATAACTATAAATAATCACATAAACAATTTCAATTCCCAATGTTTCATATTGGGGTGGATATAACTCTGGGCTTATAGCTCAGTGGTTGAGCAATAGTGGTGACAAACCAACCGAGGGAGATTCGATCCTGAGTCACACCTTGGTTTTCATCCGGTTGTTACTTTTGCGAGACAACTCGTGTGGAGGTAGTACGGTTTTCGGGGGAACGCCGTAACCAAGTCTGACCAACCCAGCGCCGGCCCGGTTAAGACAACGTAGTCTGGGTAGATCTTGACTAGGCCCACCATTTAGGCGGTGTGACATTAGTTCACTCAAAAAGAAAGTCACCGTTAAAAAAAATTACTAAGAAAAAGAGAAGCAGTTAAAATAAGTTGTTATTTATAACCATAGGTGTAATTACTTACGTTTCTTGTACTTAATTAATTTTGTATCTAACTAGTAAATCTCCCCGCGTGATGCGGCGAGTCCGAATGTAAAGTAACTTGGATTTGTGCAATAAAGACCTGAACCGTTTTTAAATAAAAGTTACGTCAAGACGTATATAAACTAAATATGTACATAAATATAAGCACGGAAACGTATATACATGACTCGACTTTTTTGCGAAAGAAATTTACGTCGAACACCAACATGTCCCTTATACCGATACGTACAAAAAAAGAAGTAAAAAAATATGTTATTTTAGGTTAAAAATGGTATCGCGTGTTGCGGTGGGACCAAAACGTAAAGTAAGCCGAATTTATAAAGTCTAATGAAAACATATTATTTTTGACCTGACTTGTTTTAAAACTAAATTTATGCCAGACGTAGATTAACTGAAAACGTACCAAAAAAGCGGAAAAAAAACATATTATATCTAAGCCTACCCATTTTCAAAGAAACGTAATCAACTTGAATTTATACTGATACATACATAAATATAAACACGTAAAAAATAGTGATAAGTTTTTAGAAAGTTGAAGGGTTATAACTGTCAATACTAAATATTGAAGGTAAAAGCTAAAATAAAAAGTACTAAAAGGAAAAAAACTTGGTGATGAGGTAGTGGTAGAGTGGTTGGGGAAAAACTTGGTATTTCTTGTGACTCAGGTTCGACTCCTACTCTCCCCATTATTTTCTGCGGCATCCAGGTGAAGGGCAAATACGGGTGACGCCGGTTTGTCTTGGATGGGAGGCGAGGTTTTACCGATTATTCCACTGTCGTGCCTTCGGGCGGGTGGAGGTCGGGTTTCCGCGCATCTGGGAGAGCCAAGGGGCTGGCGGCGGTCGAGTAATCGACCTTGGCCACAGCGCCCGGTGTCACGGTGGTTGGCACGTCGTTCCTTGCCGTTAAAAAAAAAAGAAAAAAACGATAATTAATCTGGATTTATACCGACACATATAGATATAAGCACGTAAAAAATGATTGTATATATGTTAAGAAGTTGAAAGTCGTAAGTGTCACTGTTTATCACACTTCTTATCGTAGGAATGTATAATATCCCTTATTATTTACGTTTCTTGTATTTAATTAATTTTGTATCTAATATCCCTTATTATACCTTAGTTACAAGTTGTCGAGTAGGGTTCCGTCTATTTTGATAAAAGAAAAGAAGTTTGGATTGAACTACTAACAAAAGTCTTAAACAAAGACAGCCCAAATGAATCGTTTCATGATTTAACGGTATTTTATTTTTTTAAGAAAAATTTAAGAGCATAATTTTGTATTAAATTTCAAAACTGGATAAGGATTATTACGAATGTAAGACATTATGACCATCCATAATAACATCATTATTTCTTTCCAGAGAGAGACAAGTGTGAGGTGGAGAAGAAGGGGTGTGTGACGGTGTTCATGGGTATGAGCGGCAATTTTGGAGAATGTAAGAGGGAAGGAAGGAAGGAGAGGTCGGTTTTTGGGAGAGAGTGGTGTGAACGGGGCAAGAAAAGTTGTTTGATAGGTGTTACATGGGGCTTGATTTAAGCTCCTAGAAACTAAGGCAATAGATGCTTTAATATATATTAGGGGTGTTCGTAATGCATGCGGGAGAACACAACATACTAACACAGATACCAATAACAGATGTGAGGTTTAATAAAAGTTTATAAAATTAAGTAAATATACAATCATATAAAATAGAAAAGGTTCGAGAATTTAGTTAAAGAGATAATTTATTGTTTATATATTTAGATTTCTAAATAAATTTTTTTAGTAATTATATTATAACACCTATAAAATGAACTTGTATTCTAATTAGTTTAAAGTATTTATAATTAATATTATTCATTTTTATTTTATTTAAGTACATGATTGGCATGTATTTGTAAAAAGAAAATAGAGTAAATTGCCATTTTCGTCCCTGAAGTTTGTGCACATTTGTCATTTTCGTCCAAAATGACACTTTGGTACCATTTTGCCCTTCACGTTTGTAACTTTTTGCCATTTTCGTCCAAATGCCTAACCTAGTTACTTTTTAACGTTAGATGGGTTATTTTTGAAAGAGTAAATTGCCATTTTCGTCCCTGAGGTTTAGGCACATTTGCCATTTTCGTCCAAAATGACACTTGTAACTCCGACGCCGTCTCCGGCACAACCTACAACTCCGGCACCGGAGGTCTCCGACACAACCCGAAACTCCGGCGCTGTCTCCAGCACAACCTGCAACTCCGACACCACCTACAACTCCGGCACAAACCTGCAACCCGGCACAAACCTGTAACTCCAGCACCGTCTCTGGCACAACCTACAACTCAGGCACAAACTGGAGTTGCAGGTTTGTGCCGGAGATGGAGTTGTAGGTGGTGCCGGAGTTGCAGGTTGTGCCGGACACGGTGCCGGACTTGCAGGTTTGTGCCGCAGATGTTGCCAGAGTGCAGGTTGTGCTGGAGACGTTGCCGGAGTTGTAGGTTGTGCTAGAGACTGTCACACCCTGACCCGCAGCGGAATAAGAGTCGGGGCATAATTGGGTTATCACCAAAGCTTATGATGTTTACTAAAATGTTTCATATTTATTATTTCTTTTTAAAGAAGAACATTACAATAAACATACAAGTACAACATGTTCAAATACATATTTCATGACTGCATTATTTTTCTTCTAAGGCAATTTCCTATGTGTTCCTTGCTTCAACTTGTCCACCTGTATCATATGTAAAAATAGGGTTTTGGGTCAACAAAAGTTGGCGAGTAAGTCTTATTTGAACATTTGAAAGGATTAGTTATGTTCGTTATTTGAATAAATTTGTGCATAACCAAATATGAATAAACGTAAATGTAAATTTAATCACAAAACACATAATATTAATTAATACACACGCACGCACCAAATGAATGATTTTGAGGCACGCGATGTTCAACTCGTCTCCCACGAGGAACTGATGGGCCTAATGAATGATTTTGAGGCACGCGATGTTCAACCCGTCTCCAACGAGGAACTGATGGGCCTAATGAATTGATTTGCACGCAACTTGACTAAATGTAAACACACATTACAACAAACAATATTTACATTATAAGTTTAGATCATATAATGGTAATAGCACGAGTTTGAATAAGCGAATTAATTAAAGCGACACATGATACACCCCAAAACATGAATAAAAAGGGGAATTTGTAAGAATTCACTCACAGTGGGTGCGTTTTCTTGGATTGATGATGAATGCGCACGAATTTGAATTTAATCACGATAGAAACTAACCTAAATAATAACATAATAATTCGATAAATAAATAAACTTTTAATTGAGATTAATATTTTTTAATTAGTGTTCTTAATGGGGTTGTTAGATTTATTTTTGTGAGTTTAAGGACATTTTCTAACTTTAAAATATTATTTTTAAGTATTTTTAAATAATTTTCTGGTTAAATAAAAAAAATAAATAAAAATAAAAAAATGTTGACTTTTTGACCCTGACCGTTGACCGTTGACCGGTCGGACCGTGTTTATTCTATGCGCTGAGTGAGGTTCGAACTCGTGACTTCCCGTATACGTGCACGCAGCTCTACCAACTGAGCTACGTGTCTAACCCGAAATATTTCTGATTTTAATTATATTTATATACTTATTACAATATTTCAGAAATTGCTTAATTTAAAAAGATTTTAAAATGAACCAACCGGCTGCTTATAACTTGACTCGAACTCTCAACTCGTACATCGTGATGCACCCAGCCCTACCAACTGGGCTGGGAGTCTAACCCGTCCATAACAGAATTTATAAAGTATATAATATCTTACTGTGAAGCGATATAATTTGGTTTAGAAAAAAATGGATTTTACTTTAGTGGATCGGAACACAAACAGACTCGAACCCGGGGCGTGTACGTTATGTTTGCACACAGTCCACCACTGGACTGTGTGTCTAACCCGGTTAGAAACCCGAGTTTAATTACATTTATACTTTAATAAAACTTCATCTTCTTCATATAAACAAAACCCAGAAACTGGAATCTGCTTGTTAAAATGTTTTAACAGTTCTGGGTTACATATTTAAAATCTAGAACGTATTAAACATATGATATAAGAAAGTTTAGAGGTTTATACCAACTGGAAGCAAGGTTTCGGTTTTCCGGTGACCAATTCCGGCAAATATGATGTTCTCCGATGATCAAGAACTTTTGAGCAGAGTGTGAGAGTTGAGAGTGTAAATTGGATAAAAGTGAGCGAGCTTGGAAAGATCGCACAGGGTATTTATACACTTCTTCAACCGGTTTGGATTTTCGGTTTCGAACGGAAATTATGGTCCATGATTTGAGACCGTTTTAAATCAATACAAACTTGAATTTGAGGTTACAACTTTCATTAACCATCGGTTTCGCTCACAAGATTACGGACACAACCATTAATTTCCAAGAACTAACTGATGTCAGTTTCGGCAGTTACTGACTTGATTGCACAGGTGACTCTGCGAGTTTTTGTATAATTGTTATTTTGTTTCAGAAATCACACAACTAGTGCGTGTGGCGGAGTGGTGAGAATTGTGTGTGTATAAGTTTGTGGGTGACCCGGGTTCGAAACCCGGCGTCCCCATTTATTTATTTTTATTCATTATTTATTATTAATTATCAATTATAGTTTTTAAATTCTAATATATTTATTAATTATGTATTGTTTAAAATTAATCTGGGCAATAAAATGTGCAACGAAAAATTATAACTGGATATTCGATTAATAAACGAAGCGGGTTTTGGAAACCCGTTTTTCGACGGATATTACAGTATCCCCTACTTTTAGAAACTTGGTCCCGAAATTTAAGTAGTAGTGGTATATTTGACTTGAAGGGAGGATGTTTTAATTTTGACGATTACATAATTAGAAGAGGGTGAGAGTTTAAATCTTATTTGAGGCGGTAACGTTCCTAGTAAGGGTTGAATACCCTGCTACAGGAATCGCTTTTTGATGCCTAAAGTATAAGAATGCGGAACATGGATAGACAGGGTTGATTGACTAGGCATGATTTTATGCATAAGAGTTTTGAGGGAATTGATACATTTGAAATGATAAGGTATGTATCATAAAACAAAAACTTCAACCATGACGATATTTAAACCTACACGGAACTTCTCATAACCTCCTGGTAATGCTTTTGATCCTTTGCCAAGAATACTTATATATAGGAAGTACCAGCGGCGTATCCACCATATTCTTGTCAAATTTTCATTGGCTTTATCAGTAAATTATGATCAGTTCTATGTGACTCTAAAACATAAACAAACACCACAACCAAAGCTTGAGTCTCAATTCTGAAAGGATACATGACTGAATGATGGCAGTACCTCTCTCGTTTGTTATGATGAAGGGGTTAGTCTATGTAAATGTGAGACATAACCCAACTTCTTTGAATGATGAGATTGAGATACGTCGAGATGTATGATGATATGAATGTTAAATCAATGAGTATAAACAAAACTTGAAATAGTAATTCGCATTAAGATTCTTGGATACATAAATCTCAAATTTATAATTGATATACGTAGAGATTGAGATAAAAGAAAACATTAAAACTAGACGATTGGAGTTGAGTCTTGATTCTTGGTGAGGGAAAGCTAGTTGGGTGATTCGTTTGGGCCGTTATTATCTTCAACAGGATTGGCGTTGATGTTGTAAGCTCTTCCTCTTGCTGGCGGTGGAGCTG
Source organism: Scalesia atractyloides (assembly GCA_947069175.1). Taxonomy (NCBI): domain Eukaryota; kingdom Viridiplantae; phylum Streptophyta; class Magnoliopsida; order Asterales; family Asteraceae; genus Scalesia; species Scalesia atractyloides. The sequence continues at coordinate 10,546,352 of CAMTDV010000016.1, read as the reverse complement.
GGTTTGCTGGATTTACTTGGTTAACTGGGTTTGCTTGAGCTTGGGCGTTTATGATGTTAACCAATCGAGGGCACGTGTTTCTAAAATGGGTAGGGTCGCCACAATTTAAACAAGCTCGAACATATGGAAACATGGGGTATTGGGGTTGTTGATATGTTTGGATCATGTTTTGAGTAGGGGGTGAGGTTTGGTTTTGAGAGGCGCGACAAGCCTTGCTCAAATGACCATAGCGTCCACAATTCGCACATAGTCGACAAGGTAAGTTAGATGGATGGTGATAAAAACAGGTGTCGCATTGAGGGTGAGGTCCAATGTAAGGTTTCTTATTTGGGTAAGTTGGAGGGGTACGGCTTGTGAAGCTGGTTGATTGCGTTGGGTGACAGCGAAAGTTTGCCCATCTCGTTTTCTCTTAGAAATGGGTTGAGAAGGGGATTCGGTTTGGGTGGAGTTTGAGGTTTCAGTTGATGCTTTATCCTTCTTCTTCTCTTCCTTGAAGTCCTTATTCCGTATGCGGTTTTCGGTGAGCTCTGTAGCTAACTCCATTGCTGCTTCCAAAGTTGCAGGTGTGGTACTTATTACAGGGTCTTGAATTTTTGAAGGAAGACCTCGAATGTAATGCTCGATCAAACGGTAGAGAGGAGTGAACAAGTTGGGGACCATCTGATTCAGCTCAAGGAATCTCTTGTTATATGTGGTGTGGTCGCCTTCCTTTTGTTTCAAATAATAGAACTCATCCTCTAGTTTCTTGATTTCGCTTCTTGGACTGAAACGTCTTGTCATGATCTCCCTCAATTCTTCCCAGGTCAAAGTCATAGCATTCTCAGTACCTCGCTTGGCCTTCTCTGTATTCCACCATGTAAGTGCTACTCCAAACAAACGACCGGTAGCATATCGCACCTTGCGATCATCGGGGCAGTCGCAATTGAGAAAAGTGTTTTCCATCTCCTCAAACCAATGGAGGAGAGCGGTGACACCTTCAGTCCCTTCGTATTTTGGAGGATCGCAGGATTTGAAATGCTTGAAGGTGCATTTAGTGGCTTTGGGGGGAGGATTGACAATGTTTTGATCTTCTTGGTGGATTGGGTTGACGGGATTAGCGGTAAGGGCCTGTTGAACTTGAACTATGATGTTGGGTATTACGGAAGCCATTTGTTGAGCGATTTGGGCAGCCATGCGCTCGCGGGATTTTCCTGATCTCATTTTTCTACGAGCGAGACTAGAAGACATCTATAAGGGATATGTATCAAGAGTATGAGTTTGACGTTTTAGGGGTCATGTGTCGTATTTAGGAATGAACATTCATAAAATAAATAAAGAATAATAAATTTACTACATCCATAAGATGTCTTGGGCTTTGCTCGTAATTGGGCCTTGCATGCCGCCATACTTCACCTTCGTAATCATGTGGGCCCCCATGATTACCGGGTCTTTCATATGGTTCGCATGTGTTAGCCTGGTAACGTACACTAAAACCCGGAGAAAATCGAGAAATATGTATGTAACGTATGATATTCGGAGTGCATCCAGGTGTGGACACGGTGACACCTCAAAGTGGGGTTAGCTCGAACGACGTTTGGTGTGGCATGCTTTGGCCTAATAGGTCCTTCGTACTCTCATCGTTAGTCCTTAGGTAGGCAAACTGGTCCGTTATATTGGATTTATACGAATGTCAACCTAGACAGGACGTTCCGACTACCGGTACTTGTACCCTTACAGTTACTACACGCCCGTCGTAGAACTCACTTTGATGAGATTGAAAAACGAAAATTACGATAAAGTCTTGAATAAATGAAATATAAGGATGATTTGAATATGTGAACATTGAAATATGCGTGATGAATGTATATGTAAGCATGTTATGTTTGACAATAAGTATAACTCATTAAATATCACACAATATGATAGTGGAAGTGTTTGCATGCATTTGTGTGTGTAATAAATATGAAACAAATAAACATCATGAGTTTGCATGTAACCACATAAACAATTAAAATCTAATCAACTATAGTATAGGCTCTAAGGGTCTAATAACCTATACTATATCCCTATAGTCAAAAGCTCTTATACCAATCTGTCACACCCCGACCCGCAGCGGAATAAGAGTCGGGGCATAATTGGGTTATCACCAAAGCTCATGATGTTTACTAAAATGTTTCATATTTATTATTTCTTTTTAAAGAAGAACATTACAATAAACATACAAGTACAACATGTTCAAATACATATTTCATGACTTCATTATTTTTCTTCTAAGGCAATTTCCTATGTGTTCCTTTTTTCAACTTATCCACCTGTATCACATGTAAAAATAGGGTTCTGGGTCAACAAAAGTTGGCGAGTGAATCTTATTTGAAGATTTGAAAGGATTAGTTATGTTGGTTATTTGAATAAATTTGTGCATAACCAAATATGAATAAACATAAATGTAAATTTAATCACAAAACACATAATATTAATTAATACACACGCACACACCAAATGAATGATTTTGAGGCACGCGATGTTCAACTCGTCTCCCACGAGGAACTGATGGGCCTAATGAATGATTTTGAGGCACGCGATGTTCAACCCGTCTCCAACGAGGAACTGATGAGCCTAATGAATTGATTTGCACGCAACTTGACTAAATGTAAACACACATTACAACAAACAATATTTACATTATAAGTTTAGATCATATAATGGTAATAGCACGAGTTTGAATAAGCGAATTAATTAAAGCGACACATGATACACTCCAAAACATGAATAAAAAAGGGGAATTTGTAAGAATTCACTCACAGTGGGTGCGTTTTCTTGGATTGATGATGAATGCGCACGAATTTGGATTTAACCTCGAGAGAAACTAACCTAAATAATAACATAATAATTCGATAAATAAATAAACTTTTAATTGAGATTAATATTTTTAATTAGTGTTCTTAATGGGATTGTTAGATTTATTTTTGTGAGTTTAAGAACATTTTCTAACTTTAAAAATATTATTTTTAAGTATTTTTAAATAATTTTCTGGTTAAATAAAAAAATAAATAAAAATAAAAAAATGCTGACTTTTGGACTCTGACCGTTGACCGTTGACCGGTCGGACCGTGTTTATTCTATGCGCTGAGTGAGGTTCGAACTCGTGACCTCTCGTATACGTGCACGCAGCTCTACCAACTGAGCTACGTGTCTAACCCGAAATATTTCTGATTTAATTATATTTATATACTTATTACAATATTTCAGAAATTGCTTAATTTAAAAAGATTTTAAAATGAACCAACCGGCTGCTTATAACTTGACTCGAACTCTCGACTCGTACATCGTGATGCACCCAGCCCTACCAACTGGGCTGGGAGTCTAACCCGTCCATAACAGAATTTATAAAGTATATAATATCTTACTGTGAAGCGATATAATTTGGTTTAGAAAAAATGGATTTTACTTTAGTGGATCGGAACACAAACAGACTCGAACCCGGGGCGTGTATGTTATGTTTGCACACAGTCCACCACTGGACTGTGTGTCTAACCTGGTTAGAAACCCGAGTTTAATTACATTTATACTTTAATAAAACTTCATCTTCTTCATATGAACAAAACCCATAAACTGGAATCTACTTGTTAAAATGTTTTAACAGTTCTGGGTTACATATTTAAAATCTAGAACGTATTAAACATATGATATAAGAAAGTTTAGAGGTTTATACCAACTGGAAGCAAGGTTTCGGTTTTCTGGTGCCAATTCCGGTGAATATGATGTTCTCCGATGATCAAGAACTTTTGAGCAGAGTGTGAGAGTTGAGAGTGTAAATTGGATAAAAGTGAGCGAGCTTGGAAAGATCGCACAGGGTATTTATACACTTCTTCAACCGGTTTGGATTTTCGGTTTCGAACGGAAATTATGGTCCATGATTTGAGACCGTTTTAAATCAATACAAACTTGAATTTGAGGTTACAACTTTCATTAACCATCGGTTTCGCTCACAAGATTACGGACACAACCATTAATTTCCAAGAACTAACTGATGTCAGTTTCGGCAGTTACTGACTTGATTGCACAGGTGACTCTGCGAGTTTTTGTATAATTGTTATTTTGTTTCAGAAATCACAGAACTAGTGCGTGTGGCGGAGTGGTGAGAGTTGTGTGTGTATAAGTTTGTGGGTGACCCGGGTTCGAAACCCGGCGTCCCCATTTATTTATTTTTATTCATTATTTATTATTAATTATCAATTATAGTTTTTAAATTCTAATATATTTATTAATTATGTATTGTTTAAAATTAATCTGGGCAATAAATGTGTTATAACTGGATATTCGATTAATAAACGAAGCGGGTTTTGGAAACCCGTTTTTCGACGGATATTACAGAGACGGTGCCGGAGTTGCAGGTTTGTGCCGAAGATGTTGCCGGAGTTGCAGGTTGTGCGGAGTTGAAGGTTGTGCCGGAGACGGTGCCGGACTGGCAAGTGATGTCGGAGTTGCAGGTTGTGCCGGAGACGGTGCCGGACTTGCAGGTTTGTGCCGGAGTTACAGGCTGTGCCGGAGTTGCAGGTTGTGCTGGAGACGGTGCCGGAATTATAGGTTGTGCCGTAGATGGTGCCGGAGTTACAAGTATCATTTTGGAAGAAAATGACAAATGTGCCCGAACCTCAAGGACGAAAATGGCAATTTACTCTTTCAAAAATAACTTATCTAACGTTATAAAGTAACTAGGTTAGGCATTTGAACGAAAATGGCAAAAAGTTACAAACGTGGGAGGCAAAATAGTACCAAAGTGTCATTTTGGACAAAAATAATAAATGTCCCCAAACCTCAAGGACGAAAATGGCAATTTACTCAAGAAAATAAAATTAACGTAGTCACAAGATAATTTTGCCACTTTACACTCTTAAAAGTTAACGTAAAAAGAGAAATCGTCTCCTTAAATGTGTTATGCATTTATATTTTAATCTCCTTAACTTCATTTACTTGTCATGTTACTCGTTTTTTTTTCATTTTACTTCATTTTGTTCTTTCTCTAACGAAATGATTTAATCTCGTAAACCTTTCTATCCCTACTTTTTAGTGATTTTAAAAAAAATAATAATAATAGTTCATCTTTTAACATCCGTTAGCATATTTTAACAAATAACTCGTTTAACACCTCTTAATACAAAAACAGTGTAGTGTATACGGCAGTTAATATGTCATGTCACACCCAAGACTTATAACAAAGCATAGAATCCAAGATTTTCAGAAGTTAAATACACGTTTAAGAAACAATTAAATTAAAAAGAATTTAATAAATGAAACCAAATTATATCACAAACCAAACATCTTTAAAACAACAAAATATAATCATATAAATAAATAAAAATAAATTATATAATATAAACAAACATTCAAAACAACAAAAGCTTCCATTAATCCCTACTTGATTGATCGTTGATGATGGAGAACTCATTTCTTCCTCGTTTCTATCACAATCAACATCAAAAACCCAAAAATCCCACTTTTTGACCAGCCACATCATCATTTCTCCACCTCATCTCCGCCGCCGCATCAGAATCTGAATTTTTTTTAACAAAATTAGAAACACAAATTAAAAAATTTTCACCAACAACCAGAACCTAAAAATAAAATTCAATTAATCACTGATTTTTTTTTTATTTTTACCTGTTAAAGCTTTGAATGATTCCTTGCAGTATTGAATAGCGCTTTGGATACCGTCCTCTTGTTGTAGTAACGTATCGTCTCGACGGTTTGCCGGTGGTAAACCTGGAGCCGCGGTGGCAGTGGCGTTGGCGATTGCGGTTGATGAAGGCCAGGTTTTTCCGAAATGCTTACAAACAACACGAAGTCCAGCAGGTAAATTACCTTGTTTCAGTGATCTACCCGTACTCTTTAGTAGCGGTGGTTCTGGTTCCACTTCAGAACTTGCTCGTTTCTCTCTCTTAGGGTTTGTTTCCAAAGAATCTTTTTGTTCATCTGTTGGAATTGATGACAGGCTTAAATTTTGCTTAATGACTCCAGGAAACGTTAAACTTCCGTTGAACTTCATTTTCTCGCCGTATTTCTGTGAAACACGAACGTATAGAGGCTTCACTTTTTGTAAATATTTCTGCATCGTCTCTTTGGAGAACTTCTTGTCCTCGAATGATCCGGAACACGTTTCGTTGTTGTCGTGTTGTCGTTTTTTCAAAGGTTTTGAGCTGTTTCGTCTTTTGAATAATGAAGCAACTGGAACTTCTTCTCCTTCCACCTTGAATTTTACAGTCATCGAGTTACCACTCGCTTCGGTACATGTCTGATCTTGTTTCTGAAATTCTTTTTTCGACTTGGTAGTTTCTTCATTTGATGATTCAGCGTTCTTTTTCAGATTCCGTAACTTCAACATCATAACTCGAAACTTTGCGGCTGATTTCATGATCGGTTTTTGAAACTGGGGTGTCTTTGGGTTTATCTCTGTTGTCCGGTCAACCGGAACAAACCCTCCGTTGAAGAACAATTCATTCGACGGAGAGTCTGACACTGACACAGCGTTACTCTCACCGCTTGAACCGGACGTTACCGTCAGTTTCAACTCATCAGATGAGTCCGATTCATCACAATCTTCATCATCACCATCTGTTGCTTCTCTTGCTTCATCTTGTTCAGGTACACTGAACACTAAATCGAAAAACGGCCCGGTATCATCACTCTCTTCGTCTTCTGTTTCTGAAGCGGGACTGCTGACGCCGGTAACAATGGTGATGGTGTTGCCGGTGGCGGCAACAGTGGCGGTGGTGACGTTAGTAGCATTGGTAGGTGTTTTATCACCGCCATGAATGTTACCCTTCCAGTATCTTAGCAAGGTGAGAGCATCCATTGTTATGAATGCCAGAATATGACGCAACCTGCAAGAATAAATTTGTGGTGAAAATTCGAGTTGGTGGTGGTATGGTGGTGGTTTAAATAGTGATGAAGTACAGAGGCAGAGCAGGAGTGAAATAAAGCTTTTTCTCTTTTTTTACTATTGTGTATGTGAGTGAGAGGGAGTTAATTATATTAAATTGTTTGTTTTTTTGTAAAAATATAATTTTTTATCATAATTATGGTTATTTGTTTTTTTCAAATTATTATTAAATATTTTTGTATTAAAATATGCTACACATGTATTTGAGTACATACAACCAGATTATAATTAGTACTGCACAAAACACCAGGAACTACTTGTGTGTAAATGTAAAGTAGAAAGACGGTAAAAAAACAACAGAACTTTAACATCATGGCAACAAAGGATATGACAACATTTATCAAAAGTAAAATGGAGGTAAAGATATACAAAAGAGAAATTCATGGTATATTTTTATTATCATATTAACAAACACATTTGTATATGTAGCATATGAAGTTTGAAACACCTAGTTTTAATATAATTTCATAATCATTTATTAAAGGTAAAAAAGTTATGTATTTTTTATTGAAGCTTAAAATCTAATAAAAATAAGATATGAGCAAAACAAGTGTTTTACTTTTTGAAAAATATGTAAATAACGCGGTATTAGTTATATAATGTAAATTGCCAGTCAAAATCGCGTAATTTACGTAAAATGCTAATATTTACATATTTTATTGTTGCCTTGAAAACTTAAAAGGTTGGTTTAGAAACCGAATTTACTGCATTTCTCTTAGCCTTTTAAAATCATATAAGTCGTAATATTTAGAAAGCCAAAATAACATGAGTGGTAACATTCACAATGACAAAATCGCATCATTCACATATGTGAACTGTACTAGAAGTTTACATCTCTGTTATCACGCACTATCAAATCTTGTTAAAAACGTTGTAAGGCTGGGTGGTATGGGGCACAATTGCCCATCCACCTCAGCATTTTCTCTCCAATAGCGCTCCCTCATCATACCATCAACTCTATTAAGTGGGCGCCATTGATTTCTAGCCACCACAATAACAAGCAATAACAAAGACAATGTGGTGGCCCTTATGTGGTTGACCAAATCAGGGTTCTTTTTGTTGTTGAATTTGTTTTTTTAATAATAAGATTCCATTCCATGCCATTGAGTGTTACTAAGAATAGACAATAGAGCTCTCTCGTTGGCAAGCCACATATCTGCCATTGAGGTGGTGCAATGGAGACATCAGGGGATCTATTCAATACCACGTAGCCTAGTAATGTAAGAGTATATATTTTTTACAAGTAATTATTTATTATTATATTAACAAACACATTTGTTTACATAGCATATGATACATTTAGTTTTATTATAATTTTGTAATCTTTTAATAAAGGAAAAAATAAGAGTTAAAAGTTATATTTTTGAAAGGCCCCCACTATTTAGACACCCCATATATCTTATTTTTACATTCCTAATGTATATGGGCCGTATAACCTTATACGACCCGTATAGAATTTTGTTGCACAGAGATGTATGCAGTGGAATGTTATTTTTTGTTTTTTTATGTATATGGGTCGTATAACGTTATACTGCTCGTATTATATATATATATATATATATATATATATATATATATATATATATATATATATATATATATATATATATATATATTGAGAGTTTATCGAGTTTTTGTGAAACAATGAAAGTTTTTGATCGTTGAAATCATGTGAAACAGTGAAAGGCGGATAAACTATTTGATTGCTGAAGTTTTTGAGGGAGATCAGAGAGTATGACTGCTGAATTTTTTTCAGTATCCAGAGTTTGTTGGGTTGTTTGCAGCTAGGGTTCAGAATGTATGTATGGAATCAGAATAAAGCAGTTGGTATGTGTTCCGAGCGAATATGTCCATACATGCATTTAATTCCCTCACATCATTTACAAATTGCTAGAACATGAAATATATAGTGTATAATTGTATATGAGCAAGGGGATAATGGATATGGTAACAACTATGAAGGCGGCATGGGACTTGGTAACTACCATCCAATTCCATATCAACGTTGTTTATCACCCTGTGTGAGCATTGGAAGCCCAACAAACAGTCTTGGGATTAGTCAACAGTAGTTACTTGTTAATGAACTTAAATTCAGGAAATTGTTCTTAATGAACTCAATGGCATCTTCAACAGAAACCACATCTGCAATGCCGTCGTTTCCATAGCTACTCAAACCATGGTGTCTAAACCCTTGAATCCCAACGCTTCTCCCAAATTCTTAACAGACCCTTTATACGAACCAGCTCCTTTGTGAGAACTTTTATTTGATTTCGGTTTAATACGGTGTCGTTATGGGGATTTCATTTTCACTACTTTAGAAGCAGCTTGGAGGTTTCATGTGTCTGTAAAAGGAAAAAGTGGGATTTGTTTCAAAGTAAAAGATTGTTGAAGCAATTTATGAGAATAGGGTTTCGGTAGTAGGATAATGTGATCGGTGAGTTTGATTTGAATTTTGAAAGAAGGAAGACGTATTGCAGAAGATAAACGGTGGTGATACAGTGATTTTCAATAATGTAGGATTCTAGTTGTACGACATTGGAATTTATCAGAATAGGGTTCCCTAACCACCGTTCCCATAGCCACCGTTCTCAAAGCTACCCATAGCTTCTATAATCACCGCTCCCATATCTATTGTTTCCATATCTCTCCGTATGTATCTTTTTCTTCTATAAATATACTACAATAATTTAATTTAAAAAGAAACAAAACAGTTAACGAACATAAAGCACCGAATGTTGGAAGCCCGACAATCACTCTTGCAATTAGTCAGAATTCATTACCTCTCCGACGAGTGAACCCACATAACCTGTTACTCGGACCCTTAGGTACCAATGTAAGTGAATACTAATTGTCTGGTTAACCTGTGGTTTCACTACTTTAGAAGCAACTTGGAGGTTTCATGTGTCTGTAAAAGGAAAAAAAATGGGATTTGTTTCAAAGTAAAAAGATTGCTAACGTCAGTATGTCAAAGTTAACCTTCAGATTCAGATTGATGTGGCGTCTAAATTCATATTATATAAGTTTTTAGATGGTGTTTGTAAGGTTTAATCGCCTAGTTACTATACCAACAACCAAAATACCAAATACTACTAATAATAAGTCTAACTCTAAAACATGAATATACTTTGTTATATAAGGAACTACTTAATTAATTTCAACTCGTATGTCAAAGTTAACTTTCAGATTCAGATTGATGTGGCGTCTAAATGCAAAAACCAAAGGTTTCTGTTCATCTCGTTTAAACCATTCACCTATCTTCACAAAGCAGCAGAGTGACACCATAAAATGACACACGCGTATTATGAATAGTAGACTACTGTGGTGCTGCCTGTGTGAAAAGGTAACGAAAGATGTCAATCAGTTCAACTAATGTTTATTTAAGAAGTAATGATTCCTAACTAATCGCAAGACTTTTTGTCGGACTTTCTGTACCCATCCTCGCGTTGATAGCTTCCATCCAACATATGACACATGAAAAAACGCTTATTTAGACAATTTGGGATATTTTCCTTTTTATTACAGTCATCATGATCAACTCCTGCAGAGCGATCTTTATGACTAGAAGTTGTACCCAAATCTTCGATCTCCTCCAAGATTATATTTCTTCGTTTCCCGTGATTATGAAACCTACTTTCGTGAGGGGTCAATAATCATGAAAGTTCAATTTAGACTATCACAAAATTGACGGCACGGGTTAACTGACAATTAGTATCTCGTTCCCTATTTTCTCCTTTTCTAGTTCTCTAAGAATCGTCTACGAAATAATAAAAAAAAGTTGGTGAAACTTAATAACAAAGTAAACTTAGTGATCGCATACCAATGGTGGTCGTGCTCTTATAAATTGTTCGAAAAGTGAAGTCTATTGGGTTTCACAATGGTGAAGCAGTTTATGAGAATAGGGTTCTGGCAATAGGATAATGTGATCGGTGAGTTTGATTTGAATTTTGAAAGGAGGAAGACGTATGGAAGAAGATAAATGTTGGTGATACAGTGATTTTCAATAATGTAAGATTGTAGTTGTATGACATTGGTATTTGGAATCAACGTCTCTTCAAAGACCCTGGTTATATATTTGGAATTCGAGTTCATTAAGAAGTAATCACTACTGACCTATTGTAATACTGTTTTCGGGCTTCTAATGCTCACTGCTTCCATAGCATTGAGATTCAAGGGTTTAGACGCCATGGTTTGATCTTATTTCAAGCATTCTAAACCCTAGCTGCAAACAACTCAACAAATTCCGGATACTGAAAAACTTTAGCAATCATACTCTCTGAACGCTCACAACCAACCGTGTTAAACCAAAAATCGAATAAGAGTTCTTACAAATATGTCCATACATGGTTTAGACGCTTACGGATACAAATCCACATCCATTGTTGGGTTGTTTGTAACGAGGGTTCAGCCTTGTGTAAGTTTGATTGACATCTATCATTCATACCTATCATTACCTCTCAAAGCCCTCATTATTACTCAAACCATGGCGTCTAATAGTCACCTTAACTCAAAACTTTTCATCATCCCTTCCTCACCATTATCTTACACTAAATGGAGGATCTTCGTCATTATTATTCACTTACACCAGTACCTACAATGGAAAGTTGCTTTCACAGATTATAAGGAGAAGCGTTAGGATTCAAGGGTTTAGTTATTAATATATAACAAAGATTAACGTTGTTGGTTATTCACCGGGCTTCATGTTTTTTAGACATTATTTGCTTTGCTTAATGAGAAACAAAAATGCATGTCGGGTTCTTCAGCTAGTGGGTTTTAAGGGTTTAGCAATATATTTAAGGGTATAGTCACCATAGTTTGAGTAGTAATATATTTATAGAAGAAAAAGGTAACTACAGAGAGACCCTGGTTAGGTATACTTTGATGTGTTCAAAGTAAAATTTACTGAACAATTTCCTGAATTTGAATTCATTAAGTAATGACTGCTGACTAATTGCAAGACAGTTTGTCATGAATCATATAAATACATCATTACAAATTATCAAACCATAAATACATGTATGGACTCAAAAAAAAATTTGGGAGTTAATATTCACAAATTAGGGTTCTTCTGCATGTATGGACATATTCGCTCGGAACACATACCAACTGCTTTATCTTGAGTCCATACATGTATTTAATTCAATCATATCAATACATCATTACAAATCAAAACACGAAACAAACGAACAGTGAATCTTAAAAAGCACAAAATTTCATTTCTTACTTTTTGTATTGATGTAAGGGAATAAATGTATGTACGTGAATCTTAAAAAGTACGAAATCGAAACCCTAATTTGTGAATATTAACTCCAAAAAAAAGACCGAAGTATACGGGTCGTATAAGGTTATACGGCCCGTATACACCATGTGAAAATAAGTTTTTACCATGTATTATTATTAGGCCCCTTTTGAAAACTCACAAACAAGTAAATATAAGATGCGAGAAAAATATGAGTTCAACGTTTTGAAAGTGCGTAAATAACCCGATATTAGTTAATATGATGTAAATTGACAGCAAAAATCACGTAATTTATGTAAAAAGCTATTATTTACAGGATTTTATTGTTGCCCTAAAAATTAAAAAGTCGGTTTAGAAACCAAATCCACGACATTTCTCTTAGATTTTTAAAATCATATGAGTTGTGAGATTTAGAAAGACAAAATAGCATGAGTGGTGAAATTCTCAATGTCGAAATCGCATAATTTACATACATGAAACTCTTCAAATAGTTTCCTTTTCCATTACCACACCGTATCAAATCTTTATTAAATGTTGTAATGATGCATGAGAATATCTTTTTTTCAAATAATTATTTATTTTTATATTAACAAACACAGGTGTATACATAGCATATGATACATTTAGTTCCATTATAAGTTTACAATCTTTGAATAAAAGTAAAAAAAGATGTGTAAACAACATATGTTTTACTTTTTAGAAATGTAAAAATGACATGATATATTGGTTTATATGTAGATTGCCAGCTAGAATCGCGTAATTTACGTAAGAAAAGCCAATGTTTACTATTATTGCCTTGAAAAACTAAAAGGCCGGTTTTGAAACCGAATACACGGAACTTCTTTTAACTTTTAAAATCATATGAAAATCACATGAGTGGTGATATTCACAATGTCGAAATCACACCATGAAACTTTTCTAGTAGTTTTCATTTTCGTTATATCACACCGTAACAAATCTTGTTAAAAATGTTGTAACGATGTAGAAATATATGGTTTTACAGGTAAATATTTATGATTATATTAACAAACACATGTCTATATGTAGCATGTGATACAATTAGTTCTATTAGAATTTTATAATCTTTTTAAAAAAGGTAAAAAAAGAGATAAAAAGTTATATTTTTTGAAACTCACAAACCAAGAAAAATTAGATGTGAGAATATATGTGTTTTACTTTTTGAAAATACGTAAATGACGCGATATTAGTTAATATCATGTAAATTGTCTGCTAAAATCGCATAATTTACGTAAAAAAGCTAATATTTACATGATATTATTGTTGCCTTGAAAATTAAAAGGTCGGATTTTAAACCGAATCTATCACATTTCACTTAGCCTTTTAAAATCATATAAGTTGTGAGATTTAGAGAGCCAAAATCGCATGAATGGTGATATTTATAATGTCGAAATCGCATCAGTTACATACTTAAAATTCTTCTAGTAGTTTTCATTTCTGTTATCACACCTTATCAAATTTTGATAAAAATATTGTAATGATGTAGGAGTATGTCTTTTTACAAGTAATTTTTTATTATCATTTAACAAGCACATGTGTATATGTTATATGATACATTTAGCTCTATTATAATTTTATAATCTTTTAATAAAGGTAAAAAACGTTAAAAAGTATAATGTCGAAATCGCATCAATTACATACGTAAAATTCTTCTAGTAGTTTTCATTTCCGTTATCACACCTTATCAAAATTTGATAAAAATATTGTAATGATGTAGGAGTATGTCTTTTTACAAGTATTTTTTATTATCATTTAACAAGTACATGTGTATATGTTATATGATACATTTAGCTCTATTATAATTTTATAATCTTTTAATAAAGGTAAAAAAACGTTAAAAAGTTATAGTTTTGAAACACACATACCAATGAAAATAAGATCTGTGAACATGTGTTTTACTTTTTTTTTAAATGTAAGAAATGACGTGCCGACTAGAATCGCGTAATTTACGTAAAATGCTAATATTTAATGCTATTATTGTTGTCTTGAAAAAATAAAAGGCCGGTTTTGATACTGAATCTACGGAATTTCTTTTAACTTTTTATAATCATATGATTTGTGAGATTTAGAAAGCTAAAATCGCATGAGTGGTACAATGTCGAAATCACACAATGAAACTCTTAAAGTAATTTTCTTTTTCGTTATCACACCATATCAAATCTTATTAAAAGTGTTGTAACGATGTAGGAGTCAAATCTTATTAAAAGTGTTGTAACGATGTAGGAGTATATCTTTTTACAAGTATTTATTTATTATTATATTAAATTTACATGTGTATATGTAGCATATGATACATTTCGTTCTATCATAATTTTATGATCTTTTCATAATGGTAAAAAAAGTTTTGTTTTACAACTCGCGAAGCAATAAAAATTAGATGTCAGAACTACATGTGTTTTACTTTTTGAAAATGCGTAAATAACGAGATATTGGTAAATATCATGTAAATTGTCAGCTAAAAGCGCCTAATTTACAGAAAAACACTAATATGTATATGATATTAGTGTTGCCTTGAAAAATTAACAGGCCGGTTTTGAAACTAAATCTACCACATTTTGTTAGCCTTTTAAAATCATATAAGTTATGTGATTTAGAAAGCCAAATCGCATGAGCGGTGATATTTACAATGTCGAAATCGCATCAGTTACAGTTACATACGTTAAACTCTTCTAGTAGTTTCTATTTCCGTTATCACATCGTATCAAATTTTGTTAAAAATATTGTAATGATACAGGAGTATGTCTTTTTAAAACTAATTCTTTATTATAAAATTAACAAACACATGTGTATATGTTATATGATACATTTAGTTCCATTATAATTTTCTAATCTTTAATGAAGGTAAAAAAGGTTTAAAAGTTATAGTTTTTGAAACTCACATACCAATAAAAATAAGATGCGTGAACAACATGTGTTTTACTTTTAAAATGTAAAATTAGGACAATATTAGTTAATATCATGTAAATTGCCAGCTAGAATAGCGTAATTTACGTAAAAAGCTAAAATTAAATGTTATTATTATTGCCTTGAAAAATTAAAAGGTATGTTTTAAACTGAATCTATAGAATTTCTTTTAATTTTTTAAAATCATACGAGTTGTGGGATTTGGAAAGTTAAAATTGCATGAGTAGTGATATTCACAATGTCGAAATCACACCATGAAACTCTTCTAGTAGTTTCCATTTCTTTATCACACCGTTTCAAATCTTATTAAAAGTGTTGTAACAATGTAGAAGTATATCTTTTTTACATGTAATTACTTATTTATTATATTAACAAACACATGTGTATATGTAGCATATGATACATTTAGTTCTATTATAATTTATAATCTTTTAATAAAGGTAAAAAATAGTTAAAAAGTTATATTTTTTAAAACTCATAAACCAATAAAAATTAGATGTGAAATACATGCTTTTTACTTTTTGCAAATGCGTAAATGAAGCGATATTAGTTAATATCATGTCAGTTGCCAACTAGTATCACATAATTTACATAAAAAGCTAATATTTACATGATATTACTGTTGCCTTGAAAAATTAAAAGGCCGGTTTTGAAACCGAATCTACCACATTTCTCTTAGCCTTTTAAAATCATATAAATTGTGAGATTTAGATAGCCAATCACATGAGTAGTGATATTTACAATGCCGAAATCGCATTAGTTACATACGTAAAACTCTTCTAGTAGTTTTCATTTTCGTTATCACGCCGTATCAAATTTTGTTAAAAATATTGTTTTTGTTAAAAATATTGTAATGATGCCCTAGTATATCATTTTACATGTATATTTTTGTTATTATATTAACAAACACATGTGTATATGTTATATGATCATTTAGTTCTAGTATAATTTTAGAGTCTTTTAATAAACGTAAAAAAACACTTAAAAAGATATTGTTTTTGAAACTCACATACCAATAAAAATAAGATGTGTGAACTACATGTGTTTTACTTTTTTTAAAATGTAAAAATGACACAATATTAGTTTATGTAAATTGCCAGC
The DNA here is from genome assembly GCA_947069175.1 of Scalesia atractyloides. Lineage (NCBI taxonomy): Eukaryota > Viridiplantae > Streptophyta > Magnoliopsida > Asterales > Asteraceae > Scalesia > Scalesia atractyloides. The sequence goes on along the minus strand of CAMTDV010000016.1, from coordinate 10,530,174 downwards.
TAGAATTGCGTAATTTACGGTAAAAAACTAATATTTAAATTTTATTCTTGTTGGCTTGAAAAATTAGAAGGCCGGTTTTGAAACGAATGTACGACATTTCTTTTAAGTTTTTAAGAGCATATGAGTTGTGAGATTTAAAAAGCAAAATCGCATAGAGTGGTGATATTTATAATGTCGAAATCACATCATTTACATACAAGAAACTCTTCTAGTAGTTTTCATTTTCATTATCACACTATATAAAATTTTGTGTAAATTGCCATTTTATTCCCTGAGGTTTGTCCTAAATTGCCACTTTAATCGAAATAGTTTTTTTAGGAGTTGCCATTTTCATCCATAAACCATTTTTTCTTTTATATATATATATAATATATATATATATATATATATATATATATATATATATATATAACTTTAACTAAAACACCCTTAAACTAAAAAAAATAAAAGATACATATTAATATATGAAAAAACCCTTCAATTTTTCAAAAACTGAATATAAATTAATATATATTAAATAACCCTTTAAAATTTTTAAAATTATTTTATATATAATAAATATCCAACAATCCCAACTCACCACCTCTCCCTCTCTCCATTGGTCAGCAATCCCCGCCTCCACCTACTCCGTCACCCATAATCACACACCTCCGCCACACACCACCACCAACCTCCACCATACACCACCAACCTTCACCGCCCCTCACACGTATAAAACAATCGGGAATTATTGGATTTTTATTATATATAAATATATATTTTTTAATATAAATTATATTATATTTTTAGAAAATTAAAGGTTTTTTATTTATATATAAATATGTATTTTTTAGTTTTAGGGTTTTTTAGTTAACGTTTTATATATATATAACTGAATAAAAGAAAAAAAATGGATTTTAGATGAAAATGACAACTATCAAATTATTTAGTGTGAGTTAACTGACATTTTTAACTAAGTTAGTGGGATGGACCAAAATGATGAAAAAGTGAAAAACTCAGGGACCCAAAGGAGAAAAAACTATTTGAACTAAAGTGACAATTTAGGACAAACCTCAGAGACTAAAATGGCATTTACTCTAAAATTTTGTTAAAAACGTTGTAATGATGTAGGAGTATATATTTTTACAAGTAATTATTAATAATTATATTAACAAACACATTTCTATATGTAGGATATAATTAATCTAGTTCTATTTTAATTTTTATAATCTTTAAATAAAGGTAAAAAAGAGTTAAAATCTTATATTTTTTGAAACTCACAAACCAATAAAAATAAGATGTGAGAACAACATGTGTTTTACTTTTTGAAAATTCGTAAATGTAGCGATATTAATATCATATAAATTGCCAGCCAAAATCATGTAATTTATGTTAAAAGCTAATATTTGCATGATATTATTGATGCCTTGAAAAATTAAAAAGCTGGTTTCGAAACCGAATCTACGACACTGCTCTTAGCTTTTTTTTAAATCATAAGAGTCGTGATATTTAGAAAGGAAAAATCGCATGAGTGATGGCATTCACAATGCGGAAATCACATCATTTAGATAAATGAAACTCTTCTAGTAGTTTTTATTTCTGTTGTCACACCGTATCAAATCTTTTTATAACCATTGTAATGATGTAGGAGTATATCTTTTTATAAGTAATTATTTATTATTATATTAACAAACACATATATATAGCATATGATACATTTAGTTAAATTATAATTTTATAATCTTTTAATAAAGGAAAAAAAAAGTGTTAAAAAGCTATAGTTTTTGAAACTCACATACCAATAAAAATATGATGTGAAAACAACATGTGTTTTACTTTTTAAAAATGCGTAAATGACACGATATTAGTTAATATCATGTAAAAAGTCAAGCTAAAATCACGTAATTTACGTTAAAAGCTAATGTTTACATGATATTAGTGTTGCCTTACAAAAACTAAAAGGCCGGTTTAGTAGCCGAATGTACAACATTTCTCTTAGCCTTTTAAATCATATTAGTCGTGAGATTTAGAAAGTAAAACCTCATGAGTGGTGATATTCACAATGCCAAAATCACATCATTTGATACGTGAAACTCTTCTAGTAGTTTCCATTTTTGTTATCACACCATATCAAATCTTGTGAAAACGTTGTACTGATTGATTTAAGGGTATATCTTTTTCAAGTAATTATTTATTATTATATTAACAAATACATTTATATATGTAGCAGATGATACATTCAGTTATATAATAATTCAATAATCTTTTTAAAAAAGGTAAAAAATAATCAAAAAATTATATTTTTGAAAACTCACAAACCAATAAAAATAAGATGCGAGAAAACATGACTTTTACCTTTTGAAAGTGGGTAAATGACATGATATTAGTTAATATCATGTAATTTCCAACTAAAATCATGTAATATATGTAAAAAGCTAATATTTACATGATATTATTGTTGTCTTAAAAAATTAAAATGTCGGTTTAGAAACCAAATCTACACATTTCTCTTAACTTTTTAAAATCATGAGTCGTGAGACTTAGAAAGCCAAAATCGCATGAGTGGTTTCACAATGTCGAAATCGCATCATTTACATACGCAGAACTCTTCTAGTAGTTACCACTTCCGTTGTCACACCGTATCAAATTATGTTGAAAACGTTGTTGTGATGTTGGAGTATATCTTTTTACAAGCAATTATTTATTATTATATATTAACAAACACATTTGTAGGGGTGCGCAAAAACCGAACCACTGAAATAATTAACCAAAACCGTCCAAACCGAATGGTTATAGTTAGGTGAATATGATTAACCGACCTTTCAGCTATGATTACGGTTAAGGTGTCTTCGTTAACTGAATTTATCCGCACCGAACCTTGTTTTTTTAATATTTATATGTGATTCTTTTTTATATTTACGGTAGAAGTTAAATATTTAGCAAGCATTAGAGCTATTTATTTATCATCTTCCTCTTAGTTTCTTATCTTTATTTATTTGTATCCTTTTTTTATTTATTGTCTTAGCAAACTAAATATCTATATCCAAAATATGGTTATATTAATTACTTATAAACTAAGTAATTCATTTTTCTGTACATGGTAAGTGCTTTGTAAGCTAAAATAGCTCGTATAAGAACATAATCAGGTTTTATTTATTGAAATATCAATAAACTATATACAATAATACAACCATATTTTTATCTAATACAACAATAACCGAACCATAACCACCGATTAAATTAACTGAACCAGGGTTTAAAGCCATATATCGGTTATGGTTACTGTTAACACTTTTAGATTAACCGAATCAATGGTTAACCGACCTTTGGTTAACCGAACCGGCAGTTAACTGACTTTGCACACCCCTACACATTTGTATTTGTAGCATATGATACATTTAGTTCTATTATAATTTTATAATCTTTTAATAAAGGTAAAAAAAGTTAAAAAGTTATATTTTTAAAAACTCATAAACCAATAAAAGTTAGATGTGAGAACTACACGTGTCTTACTTTTGAAATGCGTAAATGACACGATATTAATTAATATCATGTAAAATTACATAAAAAAGCTAATATTTACATGATATTATTGTTTCCTTGAAAATTAAAAGGCCGATTTTGCACCCAAATCTACCACATTTTTCTTAGCCTTTTAAAATCATATAAGTTGTGAGATTTAGAAAGCCAAAATTGCATGAGTGGTGATATTTAGAATGTCGAAATCGCATTAGTTACATACTGAAACTCTTCTGGTAGTTTCCATTTCCATTATCACACCGTATCAAATTTTGTTAAAAATATTGTAATGATATAGGAGTAAGTCATTTTAAAAGTAATTTATTCTAATTATCATATTAACAAATGCATGTCTATATGTTATATGATACATTTAATTCTATTATAATTTTATATTCTTTTAATAAAGGTAAAAAAGAGTTAAAATAAAGGTCCACGACCCCCACCTATTCTGTCACCTATCACCACCCACCTAAGCCACACACCACCACCAACCTCCACCATACACTTCCACCACCTTTCACCATCCACCTCACACGTACAAAACAATCGGGAATTGTTGAATTTTTATTATATATATAACTATTTTTATTATTTAATATATATTAATTAGTATTCTATTTTAAAAAATTAAAGGTTTTTTATCTATCAATATGTATTTTTTTAGTTTAAGGGTTTTTTAATTAAAGTTTTTTATATATAACTGAATAAAAAAAAAAAATGGTTTTTGGATGAAAATGGCAACTACCAAACTATTTAGTGTGAGTTAACTGATATTTTTGAATGAAGTTAGTGGGTTGAACCAAAATGATGAAAAAATAGAAAACTTAGGGACCCAGAGGAGAAAAAAAATACTATTTGAACTAAAGTGACAATTTGGGACAAACTTTAGGACGAAAATTGACAATTTATTATAAAATTTTGTTAAAAACTTTGTAATGATGTAGGAGTATATCTTTTTACAAGTAATCATTAATTATTATATTAACAAACACATTTGTATATGTAGGATATAATACATTTAGTTCTATTTTAATTTTAATTTTTATATCTTTAATAAAGGTAAAAAAAGAATTAATATCTTACATTTTTAGAAACTCACAAACCAATAAAAATGAGATGTGTTTTACTTTTTCAAAATTCGTAAATGTAGCGATATTATCATGTAAATTGCCAGCCAAATTCACATAATTTTTGTTAAAAGCTAATATTACATGATATTATTGTTGCCTTGAAAAATTAAACAACTGGTTCGAAACCGAATCTACGACATTTCTCTTAGCCTTTTTAAAATCATATGAGTCGTGATATTTAGAAAGCCAAAATCGCACGGGTGGCGGTATTCACAATGCCGAAATCACATCATTTAGATACATGAAACTCTTCTAGTAGTTTTCATTTATGTTATCACACCAAATCAAATCTTTTTTAAAACATTGTAATGATGTAGGAGTATATATTTTTACAAGTAATTTAACAAACGCACATATATAGCATATGATACATTTGGTTATATTTAATTTTGTTATCTTTTAATAAAGGTTAAAAAGTTTTAAAAAGTTATAGTTTTTGAAACTCACATACCAATAAAAATATAATGTGAAAACAACATGTGTTTTACCTTTTGAAAATGCGTAAATGACGCGATATCAATTAATATCAATTAAATTCTCAAGCTAAAATCGTGCAATTTACATTTTGAAAATGCGTAGGTGACGCGATATTAGTTAATATCATTTAAATTCTCAAGCTAAAATCGCGTAATTTACGTAAAAAGCTAATGTGTACATGATATTAGTGTTTCCTTACAAAAATTAAAAGGCTTGTTTAGAAGCCGAATCTACAACATTTCTTTTAGCCTTTTAAAATCATATGAGTCGTGAGATTTAGAAAGTAAAACCTCATCAGTGGTGATATTCACAATGTCAAAATCACATCCTTTGATACGTGAAGCTCTTCTAGTAGTTTCCATTTTCATTACCACATCGTATCAATTCTTGTGAAAAACGTTGTAATAATGTAAGGGTATATCTTTTTCAAGTAATTATTTATTATTATATTAACAAACACATTTATATATGTAGCGTATGATACATTTAGTTCTATTATAGTTGAATAATCTTTAAAAAAAGGTAAGAAAGAGTTAAAAGTTATAATTTTGAAAACTCACAAATTTATAAAAATAAGATGTGAGAAAAACACGAGTTAACTTTTGAAAGTGGGTAAATGATGTAGGTCCATTGACGGATTCGATAGCTAAGGCTCTAACTTTAATAACCTAGTATAAACGTGCGGAATCCGATTTATAGTTAGGCGACATTATCAACAAAATTCATTCACTTTATGATTGTTTTTTATTAATTCTTCAAACGTTACAAATCTGGAAACAACTGGACAGAGCTTCGCCGTCCTGAACAACAACAACCTCTACTTCTACTAACACCTTGAACCTATTTATAGACTTGACAACTCGTACAAGGGTTAACCACTTCGCACGAGGTGATGGCACCACTTCGTACGAAGTGTGTTATCCACTTCGTGCGAAGTGTCCTTACAACATACAAGATACAACTTTATGCTCCTAAATACAGACTCGATGTTATTCGATGATGTAGACGACATACATATTAATCAACAGTCTTCCCCTTGCATTTTGTCGCAGTCATCAATCTTCAATTAAACTCCAGAGTCTTTAATATTCTATGATCTTTACTTCTTGAATAACATTAACATCCATGATCTTCATATTATTTTCAATACTATTATCTTTTCTTGAGCTTTTTTTGAAAAAACTTAAATATCAACATATATATTTAGCTCCCCCTTTCTTTCAACTTCCTATTCAAACTTTTAAAATACTCAAATAAACATTTCAGATTCAAACTTTGAGATTTTCCTAAAAATAAACATTTCCAATTTTTAATCTTTTCCTCAGTTATAAACCCTCTTAGTTAATTAAGTCCAAATTAATGACCTGGATTATCAGATTTATCTATCAAGTTCAAATTAATGACCTTGATTGATCGTATTAAGAACCAAACTGAAGTTTTTATTCAAATGTAAGTTTCAACTTAATGATCTTTTTAACATTTCAGAACAATTTCAATTTTCAGATTTTGTTTAGAAGCTTTAAATTTTGAAATCAGCTTTTCATCATCGTCAGTCGAAAGTAATCATAAACATAACATCTTTTTGAATTTTCTGAAATCTTTTTGAGAAAAAGATGTACAAACATATTTACAAATATATTTTTGTTGAGTTCGTGTTAGAGGATCATATCAGTTTTTGAGACATATCACTAGTACCGTTGCCCCTAATAAGACTTTAAGTTTTAAATAAATTCACTTAGATTGCCAGTATACTTGTTCACTTAAACTTCATCACATTTCTCAAAAGTTCCAAGATATGTTAGGTAGATTTAAGAAACTTGACTTAATTGTGTTTCCTACCTCAGAATATACTCCCGTATCAAGATTCCCTAGATTTCATCTTACAGGTGAGTATAGTTTAACTGATATCTATATTTGGGTAATGCGAGACCTTGAGAGCTCAGGTTAGTACCACCCTACAGTCAAAGAGATGAGGCTCGACTTAAAGCTAGTGTTCCAATTTGGAATCTTTTTACTGCAATTGTTGAATCTTTCAATATTTACAATTTGCTGCAGTTTTTGGGGATTATTAAGCAAAAGTATTCTACAAGTTCTAGTCCATTGCTGACGCAAAATCATAAGGACTTGTATAATACCCCAGATATCAATTCTCTATAAAGACCTAGTATCTCGGAATCAGGCAATCTCTTGAACGAAATTTCAGTGTACTAAGACCATATATCCGAGAGATGTTAAGCCACAAATTAAGAAGTTTTGTGCATTTATGTTTATATCCAGAAATAATCTACTGAATGTGCGAAGCCTACTGTCACATCCTTAGTGAGACTTGTTTAAACTTTTTAACACTTCAATTCTTTAGCATACTGTGATAGTTCACTGATGTAATATCATTTCCTCATTTCACACAAAAAAGTACTCTTTTTAACTTTTTCAATGTTTTTGTACTTTTTGTAATTAAAATGTTTTTGGATTTCTGAAAAAAAATTCTCCCCTAAAATTCAAAATCATAATTTTGCATTTTTGATTTATAGAAAAATATTGACCAACCGATGAGAATTACTTCAATTCGCCATCCATTACTGCTTCACAAATTTCTTTTAAGCCCTCTCTCCCTCACGATGACAAAAACTTTTGACACAATCAACATTTAGAAGTTTATTGTTTCAATAAGTTTTGTCTTGTTCAACAGTGAGGGTTCTGTGTTTTTGAAAAATTTTCTCCAAAAAATTTCAAAAATTGTAAAGTAAACATTAAAAATTGTAACATAAACGTTTCTAGAATTTCTAGAAAATGGCCTTTATATAGAACTTGTTAATCCGGCCCAAGTCTTCATTGTGTGCCACGAAACTTCACTCTTAGTAATTTGTTTTTATCTCGGAAGTTCCTGCACAAAAACACAAGCAATTAGTTGAATAGTTACACCCAAGTCTTTTTAGTCTTTGGTGTTATTTCTTCAACCTCAACTTTGACTTTCTTTTCACAAATAGGTTTATTTTGGACTTTCTCAAGTTTAGGAAAATCCTCTAATATTTCAATTTTCACTGATTGTTTAACTTCTTTTTCTTTCATAAACCATGTTTGATTTTTCTTTAAAGCTTTCTTTAAATAAAATGTGGAAATTTTTTGTTCATTACTTTTCAAGGATTCACCAGTTTCAAAATTAAAAACTTAGTAATAACTGGTTTCACCTTGTTTGTAGATTCTGTACATTGTTTCCAAACCTGGGGTGGTACAAACATTAGTGAAGATTTTTGTTTCAAATCTTTAGAATCTTTCTTAAAACATGAACACGTTTAGAATTATTTTGTGGACATTTTCTAGCAATGTGTCCAATTTTTTTACATTTAAAGCATGTCCTACTGTCAATGACGGAAGGTTCCTTAACCTGTTTACATTGTTGCTCATTGAAAAATTCTTCATTAGATTGTTTATAGAATTGACTTTCGTTTGTGTTTTCTAAATTTGCAGGTACAAAAATCATTTTCTTCACATATTTTGATTTTTCAAACTTGTTATTATTTTTCTTACAATTCCCATACCCTTTCCAACCAGTGTAATTTCTTTGTTGGTTGTTTGAATAAACAGTTTTGGGTTTGGAGTAGTAAGATTTATTTCTGTTAAAGATCAAATCTTCTGATTCTTTGTTAAACTTTCTATATCAGAAATTTTGATTTCAACAAATTTGAAATATTTTTTAACTTTGTTCAGGTTCACATTCTGAATCGGAAATTCAGTATCGGAATGTAGTTATCAGATCCAATCATTTTGTACATTAAAACACCTGGATCATAATTTGAACCATATTCTGATGTTTTGATATAAGCATCAAGAAAATTTTCGTCATTTTCAGATTGTGAACTCAAACATGCTTTTTCATGTTTCGATTGAGTGTTTTCAAAAATATTTTTATCTTTTTCTTGTCCCAAAACATTCTCAACCACTTTCATTATCACATCTGATCCATCATTTCCATCAGATTTTGAATAGGTTACATCAATGTTGTCAGGCAACTGATCTTTTTGTTCAGTCTTTACTGTCTTTACTTTCAAATTCAGCGCCTCTTCCTCCTCCTCAGGATTTTTATGGCATAACTGTTCCACATTGGGGGTGGACATTGATTGTAACCTAATCCTTTTTTCTGATACCCGTAAATATCTTCTCCATTTCATCTTTTCCACTTGGATTCAAGAGAATATGATCCAAAAATATGAAGCTGTTGAGTAACTGATTAACTTTTTATCAACCCTTTCAGTCTCTATTCTCATTGCTTCCAGCTCATTTTTTTTAATTTGGCTACTGTGTCAATATGGATAATTATTGTCATCTGTTTATCCATGATTGTAGCCTTTAACATTCTAATCGTAGCGTCATTTTCTCTGCTATCATCAATATGTAGATTGATTGTTCTGCTCAACACATCATAAGCTTCTTTTGTGTCTTTAAATCTCTTAACAACTTATCATAATGACGTTAAGCTTTTTATAATTCTCATCATTCTCTAAGCAAGACTTGTACGGTTTGAGACATTTTGTGCACTATCTTTCTACCATAATTTCCTATTCTTGGACATTTTCAACTTTCTTGTTCTATTCAACCCTAAATTATGCTACTTCTTCATCTCTTTGATCCATATAAATTTTCTCTGCAATCATATCTTTTGCACATTGCGTATTCTGAAAATTTTCCTAATCATCATAATAAGCATTAAAAACATTAGGAACCATATATGCTTTACAAGCACTTTGTAAAAATTCTCTTTCATCAAAATAACAATGATTAGACTCTTCAGGAACTTCATCATAACGAACTTCTTCCATTTTCGATAAAAACTTGGTTTTCAAAAGCTTTATGCAAAATAAGATTTTATAATGAGTAAATTGCACAAAACATCCTTTATGTTTCCTCAAACTTGCAGGTTCCAGCCTTAATGTTTAAAAGTTGCTAAAAACAGCCTTTAAGTTTATTTTTATTGCGGGTTCAATCCTTTACAGCTAACCACGTTATTTTCTTCAGTTAAGTTCCCTCACATGCATAACATGTGAGGGTATATTCGTCATTTTGGTTGATCATGTGAGGGAACTTAACTGGAGAAAATAACGTGGTTAGCTGTAAAGGATTGAACCCGCAACAAAAATAAACTTAAAGGTTGTTTTTAGCAACTTTTAAACATTAAGGCTGGAACCTGCAAGTTTAAGAAAACATAAAGGATGTTTTGTGCAATTTACTCTTTTATAATCGACAATTTTAATGGATCGGCTTGCTAAAAACGTTTAAAACACTTTCCAAAAACTATTTTTACCAGATTATACCATTAAACTCATCTTGTCAATAGGAATCCAATGATGTATAATGTCCGAGATCAATTTTGGCATGACTTTTTTTAAATGTTCACTTCGTACGATCTGGTTGTTCACCTCGTACAAAGTGTGATCAGTTCATGCGAGTTTATCTTACAATTTCACGTTTTTTGCCATTTTGACATGATTTTGATCGTTTTTGCCATTTTTGACATGATTTTGATCGTTTTTAGCTCTAATCTTTTCAAGGTTTTACTATTATGGATTTTATGTATTATACTTGAAAATCAGTCCATTTAGCCCATGTAATGTCCAAGAAAAGTCAAAATAGAAAGAATTGGGTAGAAGATGTGATGTTATGAGTCCAATGTCTTCAAATCGGCCTCTCCTACTCTGATACCACTTGTAGATCTGTTGACGGATCCGATAGCTCAGGATTTAACTTGAATAACCTAGTATAAACGTGTGGAATCCGATTTATAGTTAGATGACGTTATCAACAAGTTTCATTCACTTTATAATCATTGTTTTATTAGTTCTTCAAACGTTACAAATCCGGGAACAACTGGACAGAGCTTCATCGTCCTGAACAACAACAATCTCTACTTCTACTAACACCTTGAACCTATTTATAGACTTGGCAACTCATACAAGGGCTAGCCACTTTGCACGAGGTGACGCCACTTCGTACGAAATGATCACCACTTCATGCGAAGTGTCCTTACAACATACAAGATACAACTTTATGCTCCTAAATACAGACTCGATGTTATTCGATGACGTAGGCGATAGACATATGCATCAACAAATGACACGATATTAGCTAATATTATGTAAATTGCCAGCTAAAATCGTGTAATATATGTAAAAAAACTAATATTTACATGATATTATTGTTGTCTTAAAAATTAAATGCGGTTTAGAAACCAAATCTACGGCATTTCTCTTAGCTTTTTTAAAGTCATATGAGTTGTGAGACTTAGAAAGCGCATCATTTACAATGTCGAAATCGCATCATTTACATACGCGGAACTCTTCTAGTAGTTTCCATTTCCGTTGTCATACCGTATCAAATTATGTTAAAAACGTTGTTGTGATATTGGAGTATATCTTTTTACAAGCAATTATTTATTATTATATTAACAAACACATTTGTAGGGGTGAGCAAAAACCAAACCACAACAAAAACCAAACTGTTAACCTAAAAATTAACCAAAAACGTACAAACCGAACGGTTATGGTTAGGTGAATATGATTAACCGACCTTTCGGCTACGGTTACGGTTAACACTTTTAGATTAACCGAATCAGTGGTTAACCGACTTTGCACACCTCTACACATTTGTATATGTAGCATATGATACATTTAGTTCTGTTATAATTTTATAATATTTTTATAGAGGTAAAAAAGAGTAAAGTTATATTTTTTTTTGAAACTCACGAACTAATAAAAATTAGACGTGAGAACATGTGTTGTACTTTTTAAAAATGGGTAACTGACGTGATATTAGTTAATATCATGTAAATTGACAGCTAAAATCACGTAATTTATGTAAAAAGCTAATATTTACATGATATTATTACTGCGTTGAAAAATAAAAGGCCGGTTTTGAAACCGAATCTTCTGCGGTTCTCTTAGCCTTTTAAAATCATATGAGTTAGTGAGATTTAGAAGGCCAAAATTGCTTGAATGTTGATATTCACAATGTCGAATTCGCATCATTTACATACATGAAACTCTTCTAGTAGTTTTCATTTCTGTTATCACACCGTATCAAATTTTCTTAAGAACATTGTAATGATATAGGGGTATATCCTTTTACAAGTAATTATTTATTACTATAACAAAAAAACACATTTATATATGTGGCATGTGATACGTTTTGTTCTATTATAATTTTATAATAAAAGTTATATTTTTCTTGAAACTCACAAACCAATAAAAATAAGACAGAGAACATGTGTTTTACTTTTTTGAAATTGCATAAATGACGTGATAGCCGTTAATAACATATAAATTGCCAGCTTAAAATCATGTAATTTCTATAAAAAGCTAATATTTACATGATGTTATTATTATCTTAAAAAAATTAAAGGCCGTTTTAGACACGAATCTACGACATTTCTAATAGCCTTTTAAATCATATGAGTCGTGAGATATATAAAGACAAAATCATATGAGTGGTGTTATTCACAATGTCGAAATCACATCATTTAACATTTTTCAATGTTTTTGTAATTTTGAAAAATTTTTAATGTTTTTTCTTTTTCTAACATATTCTCCATCTAAAAACAAAAACATATTTTTTGGATTTTGAGAAATATGAAAGAAAACAAATAAAGATGACTCCCGATGTGGTTTACTTGTTTTAGTTTCAGAAATCTCGGTATTATTCTTTTCACCCCTCGTTTATACCATTGATTTTAAGTAAATAATCAAAACATGATTTATCAAATGCTTTGGTAAAAACGTCAGCCTTTTGTAGATCGGTGTGAATTTTGACTACGGTATTAACTTCTTCTCGAAATAGTCACGGATGAAGTGATATTGTATATCAATATGCTTTGTTTTAGAGTGATATACGAGATTTTTATTGATGGAAATAACCGCTTCGATATCTACATGTATGCGAGTAGTAAGAAATTGCAAACCTTAATCTCTCATTTGTTGTTGTTGGATCCAGAGCACCTTAGAACAACAACTTGATGCCCGCAATGTACTCCGCTTTGCATGTTGACAGAGAAATAGTTGTTTGTTTCTTACATTGCAACATCACTAGCCAACTTCCGAAGAATTGGCAGCCTGCAGTTCCAGATTTTGCATTCCGCTTGAAGTTTCCATAATCTGAATCCAATTAAGCTGTCAACTTGAATTCATCTTTAGGGTACCAAAGGCCCGTGCCTAGACATCCTTTAAGATATCTGATAATCCGTTTAACCGTTGTCAAATGTGAAACTCTCGGATTGGATAGGTAACCGACACATAAAAATGTCGGATACATAATATTTGTTTCGACGCCATTAAGTACATGAGAGAGCCGATCTATCACATCCTAACCCGAAGCGGATTAACGACGGGGCATGATGATTGTTCATAGCTCATGACAACTATTAAAAGTTAAAATATTATTTATATCAAAATTAAAGGATTGTCACATGATTAAAAAAATCCAAATAATCCATACAACCTGAAACTAAAATCCAAAGACATGAATATATAAATAAATCCCGATTAATCAACTAAGGCACGTCCTATATGTCCTCATCCTCATCAGATCAAACCTGTTCACCTGTATCATATGTAAAAGTAGTTTTGGGTCAACATAAGTTGGTGAGTAAATATAACTTTAAATAAAATGTTTATTATTTAAAAGTTGTTAACATGAAATTTAAATGTAATGAAACAATTCATCAATATACCATCAACAACAAATAAATAAATGTAACCATTAGTGAAACTTGCGATAGAATGCGATAAAATGCGAAACAATGGTGGCGATACCAAGTTCAACCCATGGTCGTGGGGAGCCGGTCAGCTAGTGGATCCACGATGTGAAACTGCGACACAAAGCGAGTAACATGTAAAAATATGAAACCACAATAAACCACACATTTAATATGCATGTTGAGAAGATAAATAGATGAAACGTGAGAAATTTGTAGTGACACATGATAAGCCCTAAAAGCTAATTGTAAAGAGGGGAAATAGATCTACCCAATGTTTGCATTAGCTTTGATTCACGAAAATATCGCAGAGAATGAGAACCTCAAGAGATACGAGTTGCCCTAAAATATATAATAACGAAAATACCAACATATAAATAACTATACAATTTAAGTCCTACGTGTTAGGGCTGGTTTTTATTACCTATAGATCAGTGATCCTTCTATGTATCAAAGATATTTTATCCTCATACGGTGTGGTGGATACGGGAAGGATCAAGGATCCTTAGTGCTTGTAACTATATCTAATAATTGTTTTCGATATGTTATTTGAATTTGGTGCAGGTACAATAGATGGACTTGGTCAAGCTGTAATATTATGGAATATGCTTGGCTTAGAGCACGTGCAAATTAGGCAAGAGACGTTGTGGGTGAACATGGGAGCTTCCCCATATTTCGCTTAGTTAGTTGCTAGCTAATTGACTAGTTATTTGAAGGGACATTGAGCTTGATTAGAGGCACTTGCACATTTACCACTACTCTCGATAACCGCTCAAAAACACACACTAGATCTCAGTTGTAGCGAGCTCAATATCATTTGAAATGTAATTCATTTTGGTAATATACTTGATAGTGATAATTTTCACTATCCGAGGTTTTTTGTGCCAGAGATCTCACAAGGATCAAGGGCTTTATCCTCATACAAATCTCGGTGTTTATTGTCATTTGCCCAACAATCGATTACATTGTTGTTCTTACAAATTAAGCACAATACTTCACAATTAAAATTTGGTTACATTATCCTTAAACCGATTTTTGATTTTGTATGAGTAATATATTTATTAATTATTTATTTTTATCATTCGCAAGTTATGTTTTGTTTCACCATGGTTTCCTAAATCTCGAAAGATTGGGAAAGATTAGAGATTCATCACCTCTTGGAAGGTTAGGAGCTATCCCGACTATATACCTTTACAAATATATTTTTTTTGTAAAAGTAGATTATTCAAATTGATTATTAGTTCCATAATTTTATTGATGTTTTTATTACATATTAATTAAATCGAGATACATGAAAATTATTATAAAAATTTAGTAACCTGTATATTTTTTTGGTAAAATCAGATTAATTCATAAATTTCTATTTTCATGAGTTCCATATTTTTATATTATTTTTTATATAAAATATCATAATTAAAGCATGAAATGAATTCAAAAGATAACCAAAAATTCTCAAAAATTACGAGAGAACTGATGGACACATTCAAGTCTTCATAATTAGGCCTTTTGGGACTAGGGATCTTTAGCTCTTAAGGCTTTGAGTTTCTTGTAACTCTCTTTGATTGTTGGCTCATCCCATCTGGCCATAGATTACATTAATCCAAACTTGGTGGCTACCATCTCCTCCTTCATTCTTCTGAATTCAAGAGCCTTTTGTCCAACAAACGTTTTGCCTGCTCTCCAATTGGGAGGAGTGCGTTTGATATCTAGATTGAGTTTGTTCTTCTCAATCCTTATGATTTCATCTAAAAGGGCTTTTGTGGCCCAACTAGTGAATTGAGCTCCTATGGCTGTGTAAGGCTTATTTTTTATAATAAAATCCAAGTAATCTTCCCTTAATGTTTTTTGAGCTCAGGGTTGTTTACTGGTACTTGTTGTGAAACCTTTGACAAACATCTTTTGCAAAATCTTCTAATCTATTCATTTCTGTGAATGCTTCAAATAGAATTTGTTATGCCTCCTTATCACTTTTTCCCTTGCTTCTTTCAGCAACAATTCTTGCAGCCTGTCTGAACTTTAATTCCAAGCACTCTATGACATTGGATGACTTTGAATACCTTTGGAGGGATGGAAATGCAAGTTGGTTGTGTCAGATGTAGAGTAGAAAGATTGTATTTCTTTTGAACATGTTCTAACTCTAAGGATCTAGTAAGGTGATAGATGCGTGTTTGGTTGATGGTGGTTTTGTTGGTGGAGAGTAATGGTTAGTGTTGTAGTGGTTGTGGTAGATGCTTGAGATATGATGGATAATGTTGTGGTGGTAATGGTCTTGATAGGTGATGCATCAAGAGTTTCTTCTTCCTCATCTTGGACAATGAATTTAGTTCTCCTGGTTCTGGTTTGAGGTGTTGGCATTTTTATGGCGGTTGTGGAAGCTTTGTGGATGGTTTTCTTTTGATGAGAAGTCCTTTAGAGGACTTTTGTTTGGTGGTAGTGTGGTTGTAACATCTGTTGTCACTTTTGTAGTGCCAACAAATGTTTGGACAATAGAGACAGTGGTTTGGATAGATGGTGGTAGTTTTGTTGATGCAATCTTTTGGGAACCTCTGTTAAGATCCTTGATTATGTTGAATTGTCTTTCTTTCAATAATCTCTTGCATTGTTATTTACATGTTTACTTCCCTTGTATCCTTTTTTCTCTTTTTCAATGGCTTCTTGTTTGGCCTTTTTGGCCTCAGAAGTATTGAGGCTCTTTTCGGCTTTCTTTACAAGAGGAGGAAGTTTTTCATGCTATTACTCTCCCCCTTTTTGGCATCATCTTTGTATTTGGAGAGAATGGGAGTTGTATCGGTGGTTTGGAGCATGTGGTCTTTAATGGCCTTGGGCTATGCTTGGGTATCTTTATACTTAGCATCCACCATGCTTTATATCAGCTCCATTTGTGTATTTTATGTGCTTCTGCAGTTTACTTTTGAAGATCAAGATACATTTGTGCATGCACCCATATTTCTTTTGCAATTTCTGTTTTGGATGGTGGAGGTCTTGAGTTTTACACCAAGGTCTACATCATATATTTTATCTCATCAACTGAAGACTCTAACTTAGATACCCATCTCCGTCAATTCATGATATTTTAACCCATCACTAAGTTTTAGGATCATCTAAATTCCCACCAGATGTGGTTATACTTGGTTTTGAACCAAGTGCCATTTTTTCTTGGTACTAGGGACTTACACATGTTATAGAGTGTACTATTGTAGACTCAACAGTTGATGCCTTAAAGGAGGTCTTAGTTATATAACCATTGTCAAATTGTGAGACTGTTGTCTCTACAATTGTAATGGCTGCCTCACTTAAAACACCTTCAAGTGTCTCTTGAGACACAAGAGATGTAACATCCCCAACTTATGGGCTGGCAATGATTTTGGAATTGCCCTAGTCGCTTATTGCGGTAAACTCTCAGTGATTTGTTGTTGAGGGGAACTAGGTTTGCACAAGTCTGTTTTATCAATTACATCAAGCAGTGATTGGAATGTTGGTGGATTGTTTTTGTGGGTGGTGGAGTGAAAGAGAAGCATCCCTAGGAGAGAGGCTTGAGAAGAGATATTCAAGTGAATCATCCCTCTTGACTTGGTACCCCTATACTTACAACATTTATCCTTTTGTGAGGATAAGTGAGGAGTATGGCTAGGTCGAGATGTTTGCATCTGTTGTGGGGAAGTAATTACATATGTTTGCTGCTTTTGTGTTACAATAGGAGTCTCTGGATCTCAACCCCTAGAGACACCTTCTTTTTGGTTTTTCTTTTGGATTTGGGGACATGAATTGAAGTGGTTTGTATGGGAATTTCTGTTGTGGGTACCACAATGGTGGGTTGATCACTGTGGGCATCAGGAGTAGTAGGCTCAGCAATAGATGTTATACATATGTTGCTTGGTTTTGTAAAACATTTTCTCTAGGTGTATTTTCCTGACCTTTTGAGGCCACATGCGTGTAAATGTTTCATATAAAAGGCTTATTATTTCAATTTCAATGGTTGCACTTTGTTAAAAATTTGTATTGTTTTAAAGCCTTTTGTAGGTAAAAACTTATCACCCTTGGATATAAGAGAAACTGATTTCCATTTTTCCTTTATGTTTGCCACCATGTCCATAAACAGTGTTTGTGATATCTTGTAATATGTTTGTCAATATAGCATATCCTAAATACTGAGTTTTTATGGGTATTTCATTGAAAGAGGTGGTCTTGGTAAGCAAACCAAAAGTTTATGGAAAAAGAATTTTGTTTCTGGTGGGAAATGTGGTTTGAAAAGTGTTGCACCTACCATGTCGATTATGTTATAGGTTGAGGATATAGATTCAGGGGTTATTTGGATTTGTTCTTCATTAACCTTTGAGGTGATGGTGATGGGCCTTTTCTTTCTTAGCAATACGTCTGCATTTGACCAAAATTCTTGAAGGGTAGTAAGGTATATTGGTTCAATGGTGATAAGAATGGGATGGTATTTTGATGATGTATGCACGTCAATGATTGAGTGAAAATATGTATTCTTGTCATGTTTGACAAGATACGATAGGTAGCTGCGTGGGGATTTGAGAATAAGGGTCATGGATGAAGGTTTTGTGAAAAACTTTTAAGCAGATATTCTTTTGATTCAAGGAGATAAGTTTTGATTGCGATTTCCGAGTTTTTATCTTTTGAAATGATTTTGATTTGATGAATCTTGGTGAAGTGAAAACTCTGTTGAAAGAAGGGTTTTTATAGGGTTTATGGAACAGTGATGATGACGTGGCTAATTGTTACCTTTTGGGTGACGTGGCAGTCTTTTATTTATTAGTGCGAAACTCTGCTTAGAGACTGGGCCCCTTTGAAAATAACCCTTTGGTGAAGGAATATAAGGTCTATTTAGCAAAAGTCTGTTTTGAAACCTCTGTTGGTTATCAACAGACGTTTCAATGTATAAAACAGCAGTTGGTACATTTGTTTGACTTTGGTCAACAGATGGATGGAAACACATGTTTGAAACCTCTGTTGGGTTAAAAATAGAGTTTAAGAGAGAACAGTGGTTGCTTTTTGCAAAAAAAAAAAAAAACAAAGGTTACATTTGACCCTTTAATCAAAGAGTGGATAATGAATCAGTGGTTATGTGTTGCAAATATTGGTTAACAAAGGTTAAACAGAGTTTTGAACTACTTTAAATCATATGTTTCACTTTTGTGAACATACTTTTGTTTTTGGTGATTTTTAACAATCTTTTCATGATTTTTTAAAACACAATTTTGGTTTTCAAAGTACCATTTTAATGTTATTATTTTAAGAACATCTTTTTGGTGAATTTTCAGAAAATATTTTCATGTCTTTATTTGAATGATGATAGGTGCTAAGGAAAACTCTGTATCCACTTTTAAAATACCAACCGATGTTCCTTATAAATAGTGGGAGTGGGTCAATTTTGCAGAGAATCCAAAGCATTATCTGCCTTGGATTTGTGTAACACCTTGTAAAAACCCGTCCCATAAAATTTCGACACGTGTCCCGCTAATCCCCAAATGCCACGTGCTTAACAAGAGGGACTAAACTTGCCAAAATGTTAAACTACAACCTCTGAATGGCCACTACAGAAGTTAAGGGACCAAAAGTGAAAGAATGCAAAACTTCATGTTCTAGGAAGGCGGTTACGGACTGCAAGCCTTAATGGTTACAGTCCGTAACCATTTAAATGTACCGAGCGCCAGAAGGCCTTTCGGACCGCAAGGCCAAGGCCATACGGTCTGGCAAGTGGTTGCCAACGAGCAGAATTGTGGTAGGACCTGCTCCTAGAACCTAAGTCGCGTCTTGCCACCTTTCATCTACTCATGACACGTCCCTAAACACTTGTTGCAACCCCATAACACTCCATGGCACCTGGCACAAGCTCCTTACTCCTCCTTCTCTATATAAGGGCTCTTGATTCATTCTTGAACTTGCTCATTCTCTCACAATCTTCTCTTCTTCTCCTCTGGAAGTTCCTGGACTTATAGGAGCTTCCAATCAGTCATATTTTGGTGCTAGGACATTTTGTAAGTGTCCTTAACTCCCCTCCTTAAGTATTATTAGGCTTTAAGCCAAAGTCAAAGCGTTGACGTAAAAACGCTTTGACTTTCGGCTAAGACCATTACGGTCCAGCCAATGTTCGTAACGAACGTGGCTACGTGATCGTAATTAGGTAGGTGTAATCCCTCAAAAGGGAACCTCCTATTACCACGTTTACTTGGTCAATTGACGGGTCAAAGTTATATTAATGAAAAGTCAACTGGTCTTTTGGAATAAATTCATATCTAGCAATGTAGGTGCTATAAAATCAGTTTCAACACTTTAATAACTTGGTAATAAGTATTAGAACATGTATAAACATGTTCGGCCCGTCAAGTCCAGGTCTAAGGCCGAAAGTCGAAAAGTTGACTTCTGCTTTGAGTTTCGGTTCTGACCCGATTTAGCAACCTTAGCTACTGAAATTAGGTTGCATTGTGACCATGATATATTGTACTATAACCCTCTGGAGTTATATGACATGGTTACTTAGTAATCCGAGTGTTTATGCAAGTTTCCATATAATATGCCGAATTTTGCTAAAAGGTCCCTAAGAGCTTAAAAACAAAGTTTAAACATACATAAGCATAAAAATGTGTTATAAACTGGTGTACTAAGTTATTGAACTTATGTTGAGGCCAACCTTCTGAATTAAAATCCAAGAATGTTATTTCGCATAGTTTACGCATTTTGCGACCATATTACTCATAAACACGTTAATTGCTTTAAACATAATTTTGGTCTCAAAACTCTTTACCTACTGATGTAACATCATTATTAGGATTATTTGGGATATCTATTCAGATTATAAACTGAATTTATACACAAGTCCATGTATTAGGTCCTTAAATGACGATATTGCCCTTACAGCACCTAAAATGGATTTTTATCATTTTAAGGAACAAAACCTATTACTTACTGATGTATTATATCATATAACATATTTTCATCATGCAAACCTGTTCATAATATCAGTTTCACTCAAATACTATTTACATTGTCATTTAGCGACTTAATCGCCATTTCGGCGCATAATATGGTTTAAAACCATATAGGGCATCAAGACTTGATACCTACTGATTTCAAAACTTATTTTAAACATATTTACAGTAGGTACATAATCTAAAGTCAGATTCCTAAATAACTTGTCAAGTGATGTGTGAAATGACCAAAATGCCCTTTCGATTTGGTCTTAAACTCAAAACCACACGCATACTTGATATCCTACTGATATAACATCATAATTAAACTATTTTTACAGTAAGTTTATGACCATTATATTAGTTTGATCATAAGGTCTTTTATAAGCCGTAAAATGACCAAAAATGCCCTTTTAAGGCATAAATTGATTTTAAAACCGTAACGAACCAACATGTTGATAACTAACTAATGTTACAACATGTTTAAAGTATTTGGCATATGGAACTTGTATAGGACTCACTCGGTTACCCGGTTTCGCTTATATGCGTACGGTTCGGCCTACGTAACTAGTTTACGTAATTTAACCGAAACGGTTTAACCTTATCATTTATTTTCAAAATCCAGAATGTAACATGTTTTCCCATATTAAACAAGTCTCCATACTTATCGGGTTTAAACTACATTCTATTCGGTCATCGCTTAATCTAGCGTTTAGTACCGTTATTATCTTTAAGCTACCTGGTTCGAGTCTACAAAGTAGATAGGACCCGTTAGCATTCTAATTGGTTATAAACACCATCATTTCCAGACATAGAGCCTCCCGGTAGATTGTCAACTAAGCTTACTTTTGATTGTTCGGCTGAGTTAATAATCTTATTAAAGAATTTGCTCAGGTAAATACTTTTAACTTATTTTCCCTATACGGCTTGGGATACGGTATAATAATACCGCTTGGTCGGGTATGGGATCATGTTATCGGATTGTGATTTACTAAATCTTCATAACTCGTTTTCTTCTGTATTGTTTATAACTTAAACATTGGGGTTAATTCGACCGTGTCCGGGATATCCTTGGCTCATTTAAGTTACTAATGGCCACGACCTTAAGTGCGGGGTGTAGGCATACACCTCACAGATGCTAATGCTAATAAAAATATTGAATCCCATTGGTGGATTATTTAAGTGGCGTGTCGGTTAATCAGGTTATTCGGTTTCTGCACCGGACCCCATATGTATTGACAAACATGTAAAACTGTAAACAAGGTCATTTTGAACTATCCCAAGTTATTTATAAAACGTGCCAAGTGCACCTAAAACCATTTTGGTTATTTTCAAAATGAGTCGGTTATTAATATATAACAGTGAAAACTGACGTATTTTCAAAAGATCTAGTTACAGGTGGCAACACGCAACTGATCGGGAGCTTCGCTATATTGACAATAGAGGATCTTGCAAGTCCCTAGGTTGCTTAAAGTCTTTTGAACAAATACTTTGTATATATTTATTTCGATCCGCCTGTGGATCTTTCTTTATAACGCCTTGTAATTTGTATTCAAACTTTGAACACTCGGTTTGTAATATCTAAGACTTCCGTTGTGCTGTGTTTGTTTGGTTATGATGTTATCAACTACGTCACGATATTCCCCAACCGGGCCTACCGGGTACACGTGGAATTAGGGGTGTGACAGGTTGGTATCAGAGCCAACGTTCGAGTGAATTAAACACTAGCCTTTTTGTGTTTAATCTCGAAAATACACAATAACACATTCCTTAGACTTCCGAGTCTAGGCTTTGACCTAAGAGTACAAATTTCATTATTAAGATATTATTATTGTTTTTGCGTTGTTATAACTTTTTATTGAAGCAGGAAACATGCCACCAAAATTTAGACGCGGAGGCAAAGGCAAGGGTCCCATGAGGGGCGGACCCTCTATGACAGGGCCATCTTTCAGACCCTCTCTAGCTGGAGCAGCCGATGCGCATGATAACAACCCTTACGAAGGATCCGGAGACTCTTCATCTCAATTTGAACCATATAGACATTCCATTTCGCACGAATATTCTCCATCCCAATCACACTCCCAACATTCTTACCATTCTCACCATTCCCACCAATCACACCATTCTCATTCCCATTCTCACCAAGAGTTCTTTAACTTTAACTTTGTCAATCCAGTTAACCAACCCTCACTTGAAACCCCTCCAGTCGACTCGCCAACACATATGGAGGAGGATTCCGATCTGGAGGAATTTCCCCAAACCGGATCATATGGTCATCCCATCGAGCTGTCTAGTGGCTCGAACTCTTTGGCGGGATCTCCGTTTCGAGGTCCTGATGATTATGAACAAAGATGGGCACAATATGTGTTCGTCAACACACCCTCCTACCACAACACTCCCCAACATCAAGCCCCATCATCCCATCCTCACCAAGAGGATGTAGATATGCAACAGGTGGAGCAACCTCAGCCACCACCTGAGTCATCATCACAACCACGCTGAAGGCGTGGTGCACGCATGTTGGTGCGTGCTGGTCAAAGGTCGGGCTCGCTACCACCTTTGCCACCATCTTACCCTATCATCCCCGAGGACCCACAAATGGGTGGGCCCTCAAACATATTGCTAGTGGTGGAACCCCCACACACAACCAGCCGTTGAGCCTCTACCTCAACCACCACTACCACCGCAAGATTTTACTAACCCAATATCTGCATATGAAGGGCCTTTTGGGTTTAACTCTGTCGACCCTCCCGGCCTGTATAACTACATCCACCATGGTCTAGAGCAAGATCCTTATTATGATGTAGTCATTCATAATAACCTTTATCATCCCTCTTACCCTAATTACCCACCTCCTTACTCATCTTATGCTGCTACTGGGTATCCACCTTATGGATATCCGTATCCAGTTGCACCACAGCCACAACCACCTCCACCTCAGTCTCAACCCTAACCGCAATTACCCTCGAGGGTATTAATGAGGCCTTAGATCAGGTCAGGGAGATACGGCAACAAGTTAAGAAGTCAGAGAAGAAAACAACCAAATTTATCAAGAGACTCTATAAGGTTGTGAAAGGAAGGAAGGATGAGTAGTTTTGTATTTTATTTTATGTATTCCAAAAAGTCCCTGCGAGGATATTGTTATTTCTTTAAACCCCTACGTGGGTATGTTTTTCTTGTAATTGCCCCTGCGTGGGCAAGATTTTGTATTAAGACCTCCTTATAGGCAAAATATGTAATCCTTATCGTTTTAATGAAATTTTTGAATTTTGCTTTAATGTGCATTCTTGTTACCTCTTTTGTTCAGCGAGTGTCTCGATTTTTAATTCGATTTTATTGCTCTGCTATAAAATTCCAAAAAGATCTTCTTGATGGTTTACACATGCCAAGTGATTAGGTCACATTAACTGGCTAAATAAATTAGTAGTTAAGATGGAATAATCTTCTACCATGATAGTTAAGGAAGATCATCCCTTCTATCTAAGAGGTAGTAACTATGTTCAAACCTCCAAGCCTCTATGGTCAATGCGATCATGGCTAACCTGTTGAATCATTTTAAGACATCATTCTATGTCAATATTCAAGTAATATTAACGCTCCTGACAATGTGGCGTGAGGAACCACACTAGCCATTGAAATATTTGAACTTTAATTCAAATACACTAAGTGTAAATGATCCTTGTGATCAAGACGAATGTCATCATTATGATGATAAATATTCTAACACCCACTAGAGGTGTATTACCTACGGGTTATAATATAACATCCATTGGTGATGCAGTGTCTACGGGCCATCTATATACTTTGTCCATTAGTGACAGTGACAGCTGTATTTTTGACTCTCTATTCATATCTTGTTAGTCTTTGTGGCAAAGGCCTTTTGTGCCACATCTTCCGTCCTTGTGAAAAGCTCATGAGCTATCTTAAATTGTCAATGTGACAATAACAGATGTGACATTATGATCCGCTATCTAAAAATCATGGACTACGTCCAATCTTATAAATACCTATGATGGTCCTTTTGAGGCCTAGGTTATATACATTTAACTTAGATAAAAAGTCTGAATGGTTTAGCCATACCATGACTAACATATAAAATACCTATTTCGGTATATAGCATAAAGAATCCGAAATGGCTCACTCTGACGGTGCAAGCAGTCACCACAACAACGACAGACGAGACAAAGCGAATATAGTAATTAACAAAGACGACTTCCAGGCTCGCATCGATGCAGCCGTAAGTAAGGCTATGGAAAAGGCCTTTGAGAAATATAATAGGACGAGCGCTTCGCACTCTAAGTCTATATCAAAACCCCTCTCAAAACCTCTAGCTTCCGATAAGAAAGAGGGTTCTGTACATTACTCAAGTGTGAGGAATGAGGCTAAGAAAAAGGAAATCCATGACAAAACCAATACTCCTACAGACGGCTGTTCATATAAGAACTTTGTCTCGTGCAAGCCACGAGACTTCAACGGAGAAAAGGGTGCCATTGAGACCCTGAGATGGCTCGATGAGATCAAGACAGTGGTAGATATCGTGGCTGCGCTGATAAAGATATCGTAATGTTTGTATCAAAATCTTTTAAGGGTAGCGCCCTGATATGGTGGAAGCCCTTAATGCAATCTTCAGGAAAGGTCCACCTGTGTAACTTGGGATGGTCCCAATTTGTGGACCTTGTTAAGGACACGTACTACCCACCGCATGAGGTGGAAAAGATTGAGATGGATTTTCTTGCTCTAACGATGAATAATCTCGATTGTCGGAAGTTTATTACCGACTTCGACTCGTACTCCAGGCTAGTACCGTATCTAGTCACTCCAGAACCTAAGCGCATCGCGCGCTTTATCAATGCTTTAGCTCCAGAGATCAGGATTTTGGTTAAGGCTGTTTAGCTTAATACTTATAAATCTGCGATTGAACTAGCTCTTTCCCTCACTCAAGATTATGTGAGGAGAATGTCGGCCCGAAAGGAAGCAAAGGGAAAGAGGAAAAAGGAGGATGACAACTCCCAACGGTTCAAGAAGAAAGGGAAATTTGGATTCCGTAGAAACCAAAACCGGTCTGAGGACACACCTAAATGCAAGATTTGCAAAAAACGACACGGTGGACAATGTCGGTTTGATCCACAAGCTAAACCTTGTGGTATTTGTAAAAAGATGGGACACAAGACCCTGTACTGCAGGATATCATAGATGCGACTTGCTTTAAATGAGGTGATAAAGCCACATAAAAACAAACTGCTCCAAGAATGCAAAGGATGATAATGCAAAATCTGATGGAGACAAGAAAACAAATGCTCGAGCCTTTCAGATGAGCGCTCGAGAAGCTGTCAATGATAACAATGTTATAACAGGTACTTTCCTCATCAAGGATACCTTTGCTAGAGTTCTATTTGATTCGGGGCTGATAAGTCGTTTGTTGACCATAAGTTTAGCAAACTATTAAACTTACCCGTAAGAACTCTAGACATAACATATGAGGTAGAACTTGCCGATGGAACCATTGAAACTGCTTCTTCCATTCTAAATGGATGCTTTATATCCATCAAGAATCATTTGATCCCAATCTCTCTTCTTGGCGGGGTTCCATATGGTCTTAGGCATGGATTGGTTATCCCATAATCAAGCCCGTATTGCCTGTGATAAGAAACTAATCGAGATTAAAACCCCACCCGACGAAATGCTCACCATCTTTGGAGATGTGCACTACGGGTTGCCAGAAAACATTGCTATGCTTAAGGCTTCCCGATGTATGAAGAGAGGTTGTATCATCTATATGGCACAAGTAACCGTTGACGAACCTAAGTCGAAGATTGAAGATATACCTGTTATCTCGGATTACTTAGATGTCTTTCCTGAGCAACTACCCGGTCTACCCCCTGATAGACAAGTTGAATTTATTATCGACATCCTACCTGGATCCGCACCTATTACGCAAGCGCCCTACCATTTAGCCCTAACAGAAATGAAGGAATTGAGAACCCAACTCAATGAACTTTTGGAAAATGGCTTTATCCAGCCTAGTTCATCACCATGGGGAGCTCCGATCTTATTTGTCAAAAAGAAGGATGGTTCAATACGTATGTGCATTGATTACCGTGAGCTCAATAAGATAACGATCAAGAATTGTTACCCTTTGCCCAGGATCGACGACCTATTCGATCAATTACAAGGGGCAAGTTACTTCTCAAAGATAGATTTAAGATCGGGCTATCATCAGCTAAAGGTTAGAAGTGAAGATGTTCCAAAAACTGCTTTTAGAACGAGTTATGGACATTATGAATTCCTAGTGATGCCTTTCGGGCTCACTAATGCACCCGCAGCATTCATGGATCTCATGAATAGAGTCTGCAAGCCTTACCTAGATAAGTTTGTCATAGTCTTCATTGACGACATACTTATTCATTCTTGTAATTAATCCGATCACGAGAAACATCTTAGGTGCATTCTAGAATTGCTACAAAAAGAAAGGTTGTACGCCAAATTCTCTAAATGCGAATTCTGGCTTCACGAGGTCCAATTTCTTGGACATGTAGTTAGTGAGCATGGTATCCAAGTGGACCCCGCTAAAATTAAAAGCTATTATGAATTGGGAAGCACCAAAGACACCTTCAGAGGTCTGCAATTTCTTGGGGATTGGCTGGTTATTATAGAAGGTTTATCGAAAATTTCTCTAGAATAGCCACTCCTTTAATCGCTTTGACTCGCAAGAATATCAAGTTTGATTGGGGCCCAAAGCAACAAGAATCTTTTGAGACCTTGAAGCAGAAATTAAGCAATGCTCCGGTATTAACTTTACTGGAAGGTATTGAAGAGTTTATAGTATACTGCGATGCGTCACACACAGACATGGACTGTGTGCTTATGCAAAGAGGCAAGGTGATTGCCTACACATCACGACAACTCAAAGTGCTTGAAAAGAACTACACCACCCATGATTTGGAATTGGGTGCCGTTGTGTTTGCACTTAAGTTGTGGAGGCATTACCTATACGGGACAAAGTGTATCAATACACAGACCACAAAAGCCTTCAACATTTGTTTAATCCAAAGGACTTGAACATGCGCCAACGCCGTTGGATGGAAAATCTAAATGACTATGATTACGAAATCCGATACCATCCTGGTAAAGCAAATGTAGTCGTCGATGCGCTTAGTCGCAAAGAAAGGGTTAAACCTTTGAGGATTAACGCCAAAAGTATAGAAGTGAGGAATAGCCTGAATGAAAAGTTGCTGGAAGCGCAAAGGCAAGCGATGTTAAAGGAGAACATAGCCAATGAGGAACTAGGTGGAACTGTGGAACAGTTAACACCCAGTGATGATGGAATCCTCAGATTCAATGGGAGAATTAGGGTTCCATTCCTCGAAGGACTTAGAGAACTAATCCTCCAGGAAGCACATAGTTCCAAGTACTCTGTTCACCTAGGAGGTGATAAGATGTACCAAGACTTGAAGGCTAACTATTGGTGGACGGGTTTGAAGAAATCCATAGCCACCTACGTATCAAAGTGTCTGACATGTTCGCAAGTGAAAGCTAAACACCAAAAGCCGCCAGGACTTCTACAACAATTAGAGATTCCCACTTGGAAATGGGAAATGGTAACTATGGATTTGATAACCAAGTTACCTAAAACCAAACTGGTAATGACACGATTTGGGTCATCGTTGATAGGTTGACCAAGTCAGCACATTTCTTGCCAATCATGGAAACGTTTAGTTCGGATAAATTGGCAAAAATATATGTGGATGAGATCGTGTCCCTACAATCCTTGGCACTGGATTGAATTTCAGTACCGCTTATCATCCGCAAACTGATGGGCAAAGTGAGCGTACCATTCAAACTATTGAGGACATGCTTCACGCATGTGTGATCGACTTAGGTGGTAGTTGAGACGACCACCAACCTTTGATTGAATTCTCCTATAATAATAGCTAGCATACGAGCATTAAAGTTGCACCTTTTGAGGCTTTATATGGGAGAAAATGTCGGACGCCTATTTGTTGGGCCGAAGTTGGGGAAGCCCAACTATCTGGACCAGAGATTGTTCTACAAATGACAGAAAAGGTTGGACAAATCCTTGACCGTTTAAAAGCTGCACGAGATCGACAGAAAAGTTATGCCAACAAGAGGCGCAAACCTTTGAAGTTCCAAGTAGGGGACAAGGTTATGCTAAAAGTATCACCCTGGAAAGGTGTGATGCACTTTGGTAAAAAGGGTAAGCTGAGCCCAAGATATATAGGACCATTCGAGATTATCGAATGCGTTGATACTGTTGCTTACAAACTTAAGCTACCCGAAAAGCTATGTGGAATACATGACGTGTTCCATATTTCCAACTTAAAGAAGTGCTTAGCCGATGAGTCGCTAGCAATGCCTCACGAAGACGTTCAGATTGATGAAAACTTGTGTTTCGTGGAGAAACCAATTGCGATCGAAGATCGGCAAGTTAAAAAGCTTCGTAGGAAGCACGTTCCTATTGTGAAAGTTAAATGGGATGACCGTCGAGGCCCTGAGTACACTTGGGAGGTCGAGTCCACTATGCGACAAAAGTATCCCTTTCTATTTGAATAAATCTCGAGGTCGAGATTTCTTTTAAGGGGGTAAGGATGTAACACCTCATAAAAACCCGTCCCATAAAATTTTGACACGTGTCCCGCTAACCCCAAATGCCACGTGCTTAACAAGAGGGACTAAACTTGCCAACATGTTAAACTACAACCTCTGAATGGCCACTACAGAAGTTAAGGGACCAAAAGTGAAAGAATGCAAAACTTCATGTTCTGGAAGGCGGTTACGGACCGCAAGCCTTAATGGTTACGGTCCGTAACCATTTAAATGTACCGGGCGCCAGAAGGCCTTACGGACCGCAAGGCCAAGGCCTTACGGACCGCAAGGCCAAGGCCATACGGTCGGTAAGTGGTTGCCAGCGAGCAGAATTGTGGCAGGACCTGCTCCTGCCACCTAAGTTGCGTCTTGCCACCCTTCATCTGCTCATGACATGTCCCTAAAAACTTGTTGCAACCCCATAAGACTCCATAGCACCTGGCACAAGATCCTTACTCCTCCTTCTCTATATAAGGGCTCTTGATTCATTCTTGAACTTGTTCATACTCTCACAATCTTCTCTTCTTCTCCTCTGGAAGTTCCTGGACATATAGGATATTCCAATCAGTCATATTTCGTGCTAGGACATTTTGTAAGTGTCCTTAACTCCCCTCCATTAAGTATTATTAGGCTTTAAGCCAAAGTCAAAGCGTTGACGTAAAAACGCTTTGACTTTCGGCTAAGACCATTACGGTCCAGCCAATGTTCGTAACGAACATGGTTACTGATCGTAATTAGGTAGGGTTAATCCTCAAAAGGGCAACTCCTGATTACCACGTTTACTTGGTCAACTGACGGGTCAAAGTTATATTAATGAAAAGTCAAACGGGTCATTTTGGAATAAATTCATATCTAGCAATGTAGGTGCTATAAAATTAGTTTCAACACTTTAATAACTTGGTAATAAGTATTAGAACATGTATAAACATGTTCGGCCCGTCAAGTCCAGGTCTAAGGCCGAAAGTCGCAAAAGTTGACTTCTGTTTTAACTTTCGATTCTGACCCGATTTAGCAACCTTAGCTACTGAAATTAGGTTGCATTGTGACCATGTATATTGTACTATAACCCTCTGGAGTTATATGACATGGTTACTTAGTAATCCGAGTGTTTATGCAAGTTTCCATATAATATGCCGAATTTTGCTAAAAGGTCCCTAAGAGCTTAAAAACAAAGTTTAAACATACATAAGCATAAAAATGAGTTATAAACTGGTGTACTAAGTTATTGAACTTGTGTTGAGGCCAACCTTCTGAATTAAAATCCAAGAATGGTTATTTCGCATAGTTTACGCGTTTTGCGACCATATTACTCATAAACACGTTAATTGCTTTAAACATAATTTTGGCCTCAAAACTCTTTACCAACTGATGTAACATCATTATTAGATTATTTGGGATATCTATTCAGATTATAAACTGAATTTATACACAAGTCCATGTATTAAGTCCTTAAATGACGATATTGCCCTTACGCACCTAAATGGATTTTTATCATTTTAAGGAACAAAACCTATTAATTACTGATGTATTATATCATATAACATATTTTCATCATGCAGACCTATTCATAAAATCAGTTTCACTCAAATACTATTTACACTGTCATTTAGCTACTTAATCGCCATTTCGGCGCATAATATGGTTTAAAACCATATAGGGCATCAAGACTTGATACCTACTGATTTCAAAACTTATTTTAAACATATTTACAGTAGGTACATAATCTAAAGTCAGATTCCTAAATAACTTGTCAAGTGATGTGTGAAATGACCAAAATGCCCTTTCGAAGCATAGTTTGGTCTTAAACTCAAAACCACACGCATACTTGATATCCTACTGATATAAGATCATAATTGGACTATTTTTACAGTAAGTTTTTGAAAATTATATTAGTTTGATCATAAGGTCTTTTATAAGCCGTAAAATGACCAAAAATGCCCTTTTAAGGCATAAATTGATTTTAAAACCGTAACGAACCAACATGTTGATAACTAACTATTGTTACAACATGTTTAAAGTATAATGGCATATGGAACTTGTATAGGACTCACCCGGTTACCCGTTTCGCTTATATGCGTACGGTTCGGCCTACGTAACTAGTTTACGTAATTTAACCGAAACGGGTTTAACCTTATCATTTTATTTTCAAAATCCAGAATGTAACATGTTTTCCCATATTAAACAAGTCTCCATACTTGTCGAGTTTAAACTACATTCTATTCCGGTCATCGCTTAATCTAGCGTTTAGTACCGTTATTATCTTTAAGCTACCTGGTTCGAGTCTACAAAGTAGATAGGACCCGTTAGCATTCTAATTGGTTATAAACACCATCATTTCCAGACATAGAGCCTCCCGGTAGATTGTCAAC
The DNA here is from genome assembly GCA_947069175.1 of Scalesia atractyloides. Taxonomy (NCBI): domain Eukaryota; kingdom Viridiplantae; phylum Streptophyta; class Magnoliopsida; order Asterales; family Asteraceae; genus Scalesia; species Scalesia atractyloides. The sequence goes on along the minus strand of CAMTDV010000016.1, from coordinate 10,498,424 downwards.
TAAGCTTACTTTTGATTGTTCGGCTGAGTTAATAATCTTATTAAAGAATTTGCTCAGGTAAATACTTTTAACTTATTTTCCCTATACGGGCTTGGATACGGTATAATAATACCGCTTGGTCGGGTATGGGATCATGTTATCGGATTGTGATTTACAAATATTCATAACACGTTTTCTTCTGTATTGTTTGATAACTTAAACATTGGGGGTTAATTCGACCGTGTCCGGGATATCCTTGGCTCATTTAAGTTACTAATGGCCACGACCTTAAGTGCGGGGTGTAGGCATACACCTCACAGATGCTAATGCTAACAAAAATATTGAATCCCATTGTGGATTATTTAAGTGGTGTGTCGGTTAATCAGGTTATTCGGTTTCTACACGGACCCCATATGTATTGACAAACATGTAAAACTGTAAACAAGGTCATTCTGAACTATCCCAAGTTATTTATAAAACGTGCCAAGTGCACCTAAAACCATTTTGGAAATATTTTCAAAATGAGTCGGTTATTAATATATACCAGTGAAAACTGACGTATTTTCAAAAGATCTAGTTACAGGTGGCAACACGCAATAGATCGGGAGATGCGCTATAGTGACAATAGAGGATCTTGCAAGTCCCTAGGTTGCTTAAAGTCTGTTGAACAAATACTTTGTATAGATTTATTTCGATCCGCCCTGTGGATCTTTCTTTACAAGCCTTGTAATTTGTATTCGAACTTTGAACACTCGGTTTGTAATAGTAATTTAAATCTAAGACTTCCAGTGTGCTGTGTTTATTTGGTTATGTTGTTATCAACTACGTCATGATATTCCCCAACCGGGCCCACCGGGTACACGTGGAATTAGGGGTGTGACAATTTGCACTGTACCATCCCTTTGAGAATGGTCTTTTTTGATGAGCAGTTATTGAACTATCTCAAACAGTTGTTTTTGACCCTCTGCAAGTGCTTTTACACTTAGCTCAACTATTGTTTGACCATTTCCAACGAGTTGGTCATATCCATCAGGAAGCCTGTTTATCCTTGGCTTATGGGGCATGTGCACAGATTCATTATACCTGTAGGTGGTTGCCTATATCCTCTGGGATATGTGTTTGAAGGCGGTGTATCCGAGACTTGAACCTATATGTGAACAAGGTATTGGTTCAAGGCTTGTGTGATAGGTGTGTGACCAGACTTAAATCTTTTGGGAAGTGGTTGTAATTCCCTTTTGACAGGACCAACTTCCCTTTTGACAACCATCATTCTATTTGACATGTTCTTGTTGATATCATTGGGTTTAAAGAATGAGCATTGTTGAGTCACATGATTGGTTTTCCCATAGATGGTGCACCCAGATGTTGACTCACAGATATTGTTTCCTCTATTGATATCATATGCTTTTAACTTGAACCGGTCTTTTTTCGTATGTTTTGTATTTTCACAAAAGTCACAAAACAATTCTATGGTCTTATCTTTCCTATGACCCTTACTCTCTTTCCAACAACAAATGTTTTACATCTGTTTGAGAGTTGGTAATAATGATTTTTATCTTGGGTGGCTTGAGACCATCTGGGTTGGTAAAATTATCTGGTTTATAATTCTCAAGCACATCACATTCATCAGAACATGTGGGTTTAATTCATATTTTTGTTTTTTCAGCCTGAATGAAACTTTGTGGTTTTTCAAGCGTAATCTTTTTACCATCAAGTTTTGTGATATTGATTTTCTTCACTAGGTGAATTGGTTGGAATGATCTCATCCATTTTTTAGTCAATGGAAGTGTTGGTGGGTTGCTCATTATCATGTTTTATGAACCCAACACGAAACTTCACATTGCTTTTGATATGCTTTTCAAGAAGCATCTCATAACCATTGCAAGATTCTACCCATTTTTCATAGGTAATTTGAGTGGATTCCAACTCCATTTTCAACTTTGATATTTCTCTATCAATGTTTGGAGTTGTTCCTTGGTTATGGTTGCTTTATGTTTCAGACTATTGATTTCCTGGTCCTTTTCAGTTAGTCTTGTTTTAAAATTCTTTTTAATTTTTCGAGAACTATTTCACTAACTTGGACCTTCTCCTTAAGGTTCCCATTCACCTCTTTAATGTTTGAAAATGCTATGATGCACTTGTCCGAACAAAATTCTTTGAGAATGTGAGGTGATACCTTGGAAGCAACAGTTTGCACCAGATCAGCATTGTTGTATTAATGGAACTTCTGGGATAGTTTCTTTAATCCTTTCTGCATGCCCTTTGTTACAAACAGATGTATGTTCTGAGCTCTTAAGAGTTTCCCCAACAAAGCATTCACCAATAGTTGTTTTCTTTTCTTGATCTTCTCTCCTGAGATACATTCAATTGCCATAAAACAGAATTTGCATGTCCATCACTGTCATTGCCATTAATGCAAAATTTTCATCAGTTACATTTTCTAGCAAGCTGCGCCAATCAACATAGCCTTTTCTGAAAAAGCTTTGTTGGTTAGGCTCTGCAGATGCAGGAGCAGGAGCAACTTGAACATACTGAACCAGGGAACATGAGTTGTTTGAACATAATGCATAGACACATGGTTTATGCTTTGTGCAAATGGGTAGTGTTTTGTACACTTTGTCTAGGGTTAGTTTGGGTATTTGATAAAACAGTTGTGTATTAGATTGAGGTCTTTGGTTAGGATATCTGATCAATGATGCAGAGTTATTTGCTTAACTCCTACACTTTCTTGCAAAGTGACCTAATCTATTACACTTGAAACATTTGATTCTAGATTTATCTAACCCCACCTTTGACCTTTCATTTATCCCTGGATATGCCCTACCCGTCCTTTTGTAAAAAATATTTGCTCTATGACTTAGTAGGGCCACTTGGTGTGATATATCCATTTCCTTCAAGGTCAATTGGGTCTATATGCTTCGGATCATCATGGACAAACGGCAAACTATCAGGATAATTACCATCATCTATGGTATAGATGTGAATGCATAGTTTGAGTAATATTGATCAGAGTTGATTCCAGATGATATATCAATATAATGATCAAAACTCTGATGATTTGTCATTCCTGAAGATGATACTTCCTGACTCAATCTCTGAAGAAAAATTAACTATTTTGGTTAAGTGAATAAACAATTATCTGTCTTTCATATGTGTATATTAGATAAATTGTACTTTGCAACATATCATTTGAAAGTCCAATAAATTAATAGATTTTGATCAATTAAAGTTTTATATTTAATTGTGTTGTAAATAACGTATAATTAGTAAATTATTTTGTTAAATTAATGGTTGACAAATTTTGAGTAAATGAAAATAATTAGTAAATTATTTCCTTATTAAATTGCATTAGTTAACAAAATTTCATAATGAGTAATAAGGAAATGTTACAATTTACATTAATTTGTTCCAAAAAATATAAATATCATTTCTATGTTCTTTTAGTTATATTTTTAAACAATTTTCATAATCAATTAATAAATCTTTAAGAGTAGTATTTTTCTTTCTAGACTTCGTTAGTAATTACCTTGTTAATGTTAGAAGGCGGGTAAAGTACTGGTAGTGGTAAAAGTTAACCCGTAAACAAAATTACTAGGAACTAATTAACCTAGTTAGTAACATGTAAATAGGTAATAAAACATGAAGTTGTAGTCTTATATAATTAAAACTAAACTTGAGGGACTAAAACTGCCAAAAATAGAACTTGTGTTATTAAAACACAAGAATTAAGACACAACACACATAGTAATGTGTGTGTTGGTCGATCATCAGGAGGTGGAGACAAAGGGAAACCCTAGTTCATCCAGGAGAAATTGGAGCTCAAACTCGTGCATAAACATGAATTATCGATCACCTAGACTAGGAGATCGTAAGGTATGTTTAAAAACCTAGATTGATGAAGGTCATGATTTGAGACAAGTAGAATACTTGCAATTTAGTTGTTGATTATGATCCAAAGATGCAATTAACTGTATATGTATGCTTAATTTTGTTAGACATAAAGATATTGTGAAATATTTGGGGTATGATTACTTGTAGGTGATTAACAAGTAGATTATAGTGGGTTTTGATTATATGATGAAGTTGATGATATACTTGTGTTTATAATCATCATACATGATAGTAATAAGAAGATACATGAACAATTTATGATTTTGAGTACATGTTCATACTTACCATGAAATGGGTTTTTGTATGATATGAAGAAAATGATGATATATACATGTTAAATGATGTTTGAAATCATCATATGTCTATGCGTGTTTAAAATATTTGGCTAAGTTCGATGATCGGATAAATTCAACATATACAGTACAATGGGTTGTTTTATAGTTTTGAAACAATTCCAACTAGCTTATAAATTTCACATATACGGTGCAATGGGTTGTTTTATTAGCATACAATGATTGAAATTATATTAAATTGATATTAACGATTGTATGAACTTAGTTGGGAATTTAGTTATTATGGTAGCCTAGAAATAACGCATGCCGGGTATTTGATGAAATGCCAAAGTAAGTTGGTTGAACCTATTTGTGCATTTACATATGTTAATATGTTAATGGACAATTGACTCTTAAAAGTCAAACTGATCTATAATAAGATCAAACGGTAATTTTGATATAAAATGCGTAAGATGGATAGTCGTAACAGAAGATGACTAATCTAACCATCTTGCGAATGATGAATGATAGTTCGACGCTTCACAAGCTAGGTGGAAGCTTAGGAAGAAGCGGGTTAAACGGATCAAGTACACAGGAAAAGCTTAATCGGATGCAAGGTTAGTGAAGCTTACATCTTTAAATTAGTACATCTACTTATGTATTTGACTAAAAATAACGATTTAGTATTTGGAATGAGGTTTTGAAATACAATGTTCTGACGCGAATCGATACGGGTCGGAATAAGTGAAAATTGTGAGAAACCATAATTGATGATGGTATAAAGGGTAAAACAGTAATTTGGTTATGTTATGACGAATAAACAAGAAGTTTTGAAAAGTTACCTTATGTTGTAAACCATAAGGTGTAAAAATGGTAAAAAGGTAATTCAGTCATGAGTTGACAATTAAATATAGAATTTTGAAAGAGATACCTTATGGCGTAAGTCATAATGGGTTGAACGAATTAAGTGACGAATTTAAGTTAGATGATCATACGGGTAAACTGAAACGGATTAAAAGGGCTTGATTTATTCACACAACATTCTCCCTGGTTTGGTCAGCCCCTCATTTCGTGTCTGTTTATGGTCATGGAACACTATCCTAGTTTTGTGAGAGCTCTAGGATTTCTGTCTCCTCGTATTCGAAGCAACCCACTTCTCTCTAACATAGGTGATTCCATGAAGCATTAAAAGTATCATAGTTATCTTGATGCCTAAAAATTGAATTCAATATGCTAAGCGTCTCCTTAAGGTGAGTGATTGGAATAGACTAGGAAGTACATAACTCTCTTTTATTTACTTTGGGGTTCTCCCTTCATAGTGACTCATTTTGGTCATATGATTAAGTTATCATATTGAACCTCGTTATTGGGATCTGCAGTCTACTAGGTTAGGTTTCCCTCATACTCCTTTTTTCCACAGGCTTTAGTCCCCTTCCTCTTGATGACGTATGAACTAACTCTCTGCTTAAGACTTTTGTTAACGGGACGGCGATGTTATCTTTTGACTTCAAATAGTTGATCGTGATAACACCTGTGGGGAGTAATTGTCGTACCGTGTTATGTCTACATTGAATGTGCCTTGATTTGCCATTTTCAGTTAAGCTTTGTGCTCTACCCAATCATTGACTAGCAGTCACAATGTACGCAAATAGCTGACAAAAGGATTTGGCCATCTTGGAATATCTTCCACAAATTAACATTACCACGCCGCCTCATCTCCATACTTATCCAAAGTGATAAACTCATATTCTATTGTGGGTCTAGCTATAATCATTTACTTGGGGGACTTGCAAGATATAGCTGCACCTCCAAGTGTGAACACATACCCACTTGTTGATTTGGAATGTTTTATATCAGATATCCAGTTTGCATCACAATATCCTTCAGTTACTGTTGGATTATGACTATAATGCATTCCATAATCTCCCATGTATCTTATGTATCTTAGCACCCTTGTTATACTTTTCCAGTGTTCAGAACTTGGATTGCTAGTATATCTATTTAGTCTACTCACGACATATGTTAAGTCGGGTCTAGTACATGTCATAGTTACATTAGACAACAATTGACCCTTGAGTACTTTAAATGAGCCACACCCTCTCCTCTATTTTTACTTATATGTTGGGTGGTTTCGATTAGATCAAGCTATATTCACGTCTCTTGAATTGAATGTCTCAAGAATCTTGTCCAGTAGAGAAAGAGAAGTGTAACATTCGTCGAAAAACGGGTTTCAAAACCCGCTTCGTTTATTAATCAAAAATTCAGTTATAATTTTTCGTTGCGTGTTTATTGCTTAAATAAATTTTAAACAATACATAACTAATAAATATATTAGAATTTAAAAACCATAATTTATAATTAATAATAAAAAGTGAATAAAAAAATAAATTGGAGACGCCGGGTTTCGAACCCGGGTCACCCACAAACCCAAACACACAACACACCGCTCCGCCACACACTTCACTTGTGATGAACAAGGAAACAAATAACACTTAAGGTAAAACCAGAAAATCAAAATCGGACATCAGCGTGCTCAGAACGCGGAATCGCCGGAGTAAGACCAAAACTCCGCAAATGTGGCCTTTCCTTTTGACTAAAACGCGATAACCGACTACGGCATCAATTATAACCGATGTTTAACCGTCAAATTCGGTCATAACCGCCGGAAAATCTTCAATCGCGAATCAAGACTCAAAAGCGGACACAATTCATCCAGTTCTTCACTATAAATACCCACTCAATCTTCTGGAAATCCTTTCGCCCAGAACCGTGCACTTTTTCGAAGCTTTAGCTCGTCGCCGGAGAATTTCAATTTCGCCGGAACTTCGCCGGAATCGATCGTCAGAAAACCGTATTCATTCATCAGTCGGTATAACTGTCTAAACTTCTCTGCTATCTCTTAATTTTTACTTTAATCGTTCAAATCAATAATCAGAACTGTTAAAACAGTTCATACCGCCGGAAATCGCAAAATCAGAGCCGACTCTTGCCGGAAATTGAAGAAACCACTCTGAGTTGGTACATCATAATCCTTATCCTTCTTTTTCTATTCCAATTCAATCAAATTATAAGTGTTGTTGGTCAATTAAACAAACAATCGGCTTCACAGTTTCTGTGTTCTTATAAATGAAGAAGACGAAGTTGACTTGTGTATTAATATAATTAAAACCAGAAAACTAAACGGGTTAGACACACAGTCCAGCGGTGGACTGTGTGCAATTATAACATTCAAGTCCCGAGTTCGATTCGTGTACGTATCCGGTTCCGGCAATAACAAAACATTTTCTTTTAAGTTTAACAGAGCACCCCTCAGATAGTACTTAAGTCTAATATAAATCTTTATTTAAATGGGTTAGACACCCAGCCTAGTTGGTTGGGCTGGGTGCAAATCAAAGCAATGGTCACGGGTTCGATGCGGGATATACGCACCGGTTCTGCAGATTTTAAAACCTTTTTAAAATAACTAATTTCTGAAATATTCTAGTTAGTATATAAATATAATTAAATCTGAGTTTATTTCGGGTTAGACACGTAGCTCAGTTGGTAGAGCTGCGTGCACGTATACGAGAGGTCCCAAGTTCGAACCTCACTCAGCGCATATAAAAACACAGTCTGACCGGTCAAGACCCGGTCAACGGTCAACGGTCAAAAGTAAATTTTTTATTCTTATTTATTTCTTTTTAAGTTATTTATTTAATAGAAAAATCATTTAAAAATACTTAAAAATAAGATTATTAAGGTTAGAAAACTTCCTTAAACTCACAAAAATAAATCTAAAAATCCCATTAAAGAGCACTAATTAAAAATATTAATCTCAACCAAAATTTATTTATTTATCAAATCATTTTTGTTATTATCTAGGTTAGTTCTTCCCTCGTCAATCGAATCATAAATTCGTGCGCCTTCATCATCATCAAAGAACGCACCCATTGTGAGTGAATCTCTATCAATTCCCCGTTTTAATCATGTTTTGGGGTGTATCATGTGTCGTATAATTTTTTTATTATTATATATATAAACACTTGTGCATACATCATATCCGTGATCAAATGTGACAAATGTGTATCAATTGTTGTGTGGTTTATATGTAGATTGAATTTATCATTTTCAGTGCACGCATTTCATTAGGCCCATCAGTTCCCCGTGGGAGACGGGTTGAGCATCAGGTGCCTCACAAGATCGGCTCCGTTTGATTGAGCCTTGATCTCACATTCATCATCATTCATATCATATACTCATCCAAAGTGGTTTGTGTTTGTTTACTTATATATGTTTGCTCACATGTGATTATTGCACAAATTTTCCATATTAAATAAAACAAGAAATTAATAACAATTTTTCATCAAGGTTCACTCGCCAACTTTTGTTGACCCAAAATATCCCCCGTTTTACACATGATACAGGTGATCCAGCTGAGACAAGAAACACATAGGAAGGCCTAGAAGAATAAACAAGTTTAAGCTTTGGAATAGTTATATAGTTTCATTTTCTTGTAATTGTATGAATTTTATTTTGGATAATTAAGTTGTAATTTGAATTAAATAAATATGAAACAATTTAGTAAACATCATGAGCTTTGGTGATAACCCAATTATGCCCTGACTTTTATTCCGCTGCGGGTCGGGGTGTGACAAGAAGAACCATACCACTAGTTTATGTTCTCAAGGAGACGTCCTTGTGATAAATGATACTCTATAAGGGTACTAGGGTGATCAACACTCATCACACTCCATAACTCATCATATGCAATCACCATTTGATAACTCATTCCATCACATTTCAGTCTATCACACTTGCAATGGTCATCACATTCCACAACTCACTTTTTTGTTTTGTATATATATTTTTTTAAATTAAAAATAAAATGTGTAAGACAAATAAATAAAATTTGCATTAAACTTAGAAAAATTACAATAAAAATAAAATTTCATAACCTAAAAAAGAAACGTTGCAAAAAAAAAAACTACCGAATTTAATGAAATAAAAAAACAACCTAAAAAATGTTGCAAATAAATAAATAAATACACTACGGTTGGGTGGGAAACGATTGTGAGGGTATTGGTTCGTCTTGTAAACGATACCTATCGGTTCGCCTATATTAGCACGAACATTGAGCTTAATTTTTTTCTTCGTGGCGGAAGTTTATTTAGTTAAGCCTTCCATAGAGGTTTTTGGTCGAAAATTTGGTGTTGTAGTGTGTATTTTTTAGATATAAAGTGTGTATAATATGGGTAAATGTTGGATATATATATATATATATATATATATATATATATTATGGAGTTTAAATGAGAAGACCTATCTTTTGTGAGAACAGTGAGAACAATTCTCAGGCAATCATTTATGTTCCCTCATGTTTTAATCAAAAGGTTAAATTGGTAATTATACAACCTAATGACTTAGATCTCCCAGTCAAATCGCCATACCCCAACCTTTCCTGAAGCTTAAAATCATCGACGTTGACTTCAATCACTGGCAGATTCAAGCAACCATGATTCATAATACATCACGAGAAGTCATGACAGTCCCCTAATCTCTGACAGATTCATTCGATTTTTCGATTCTATACATTACTCTGCAATGAAATAGTTGAGTTTTATGGTTTACAGGGATGGATAAACATCAGCTACTTGTAATTGCTTCATATGCGGCTACCAAAACCCTCTCTTTGAGAATCGTGCATTTGCGTGGTATGTATGCTATTTCATATGTCTCTGCTTTTTATACAAACACACTACAATATGATAAGTACAGAATCATACAATTACAACACACCCTTATCAAACATGCTTCAGTTTTGGTTCTAAGGTTTAGTGATATTTCCTTAGAATAAACTATTAATAGCACCCTATTTCATTGCTAACCCACTTTTTATACAATTACACTAGACTTATAGAATTACAAAAACTAAAAGAGCTAGTTTAGTATTATGGAGGTAAGGATTTGTACATAACAAACTAAAAAAAGTTACAGTTGTTTGACTATTAAGTCTTGTAGTTTTCAGTTGCAAAATTGATATGATTTTGATGTCTATTTAATACCATTGAAATTCCTATTTTAAAAGATCTTTAGTATTGTACTTTGGGAATTGTCCATTTCATGTGGCCAAGGTTTTAAATAAGTTTTATACAATTATATTGATTCAAGTCCATTTATCAGTTTGTTGTTGTACTTTGTACTCGTCATCTTTGAGTCAAAAATTTATTTAAAACCTTGGCCATAAATCAATTTGGGGTAATTGGATTGAAAGCAAACTGAACCGATGTTTTATAAAGGGTTTGAGAACTGCTTCATTTAGTCCGGCTTGAAACAGTTAACACCGAATCGAATAGGGTGAGGACTAATTTGATTAGTATTATGTCATTTGTTTGATTTTGTCTTTTACTATATTTCATTAATACACACAAAGAATTAGAGAATTACAGTCTTAATTATAATTTTAATTATAATTTTAGCATTAAGTACTTTATTTGTGTTTTATGTGAGTTAACTAATAGAAAGAAAAAATAAATGGTACAATTGTAAAATATAAATAATTTTTCTTTTATCTCATTTATTACTATTTTTAGTTAATTAATTAGTCATAAAGACTATCATCATCGACACTATTTTTTGTCTACACATATAAACAGTTATCCTGCACAATTCAAATTTTATCATACACATATTTAAAGTTATCCTACACAACTCGTAATTTATCCTACACGTCTAGTAATTTATCCTACACTCTAAATTTTTATTTTTATTTTTGAAAAAATATATGTTTTGAAAATAAGTTACAAACTTAATATAGTTAGCTATTAAAGAGAAGGAATAATGGATTTTAATAATCCAAACTTTTAGTCATTGCCGAAAATGGTCCCAACTTCAAAAGTAACCGGTGGTGGTCCCAACTTTTCATATATTGTTAACCAATGGACTTTTACTAAAAAAACCTTAATTTCTTTTTATCTCCTTATCCTTTTCGGTAACTTTTTCATATAATGTAAACCAAGGGACCTTTACTAAACCGAAAAGGATAAAGAGACAAAAAGAAATTAAGGTTTTTTTAGTAAAAGTCCATTTGTTTACAATATGTGAAAAGTTGGGACCGCCACCAGTTATTATTGAAGTTGGGACCGTTGCCGGCCAACGACTAAAAGTTTGGATTATTAAAATCTATTATTCCTAAAGAGAAATACTAGGAATTAATGATCTATGTACGTTTACAAATACACCCTTAAATTTAAATTGAAATACAAATATTAAATTAAGTAAAAAGAAGTATTCTTATTGGTTGAAACTTCTTTTATATTCTTATAAAAAATTCCTCTCACTAAAACCCACAATATATATATATACATATATAATATATATAAAGAGAGAGAGAGGGGGAGGGAGGTAGGATCAAATAAAAAGTTAATTTTGCCGAAGTAGTATAAAAAAGAATCTTAATCTTTTATTTTTTAAATCAATTGTTAAGATGAAAATATAAAAAAAAGAAGAGTGCAATGACATTATTGGGATAGACTATTTGTTGACTCCATCTCACCACATGCAGGACTCCATCTCACCACATGCCATATTCCCCCTCATTTTTTAAACGTCCATGACTTTTTATACGACAATTTTTTTTCATAAAAATTTCACCATAAAATCAAGTGTATTTTTATCTTTAATTTGAGTCCACTATTGCTAGATAAAATATGACAACTAAAAGACTCAAATTTTTTTTTTGTTGTATTTCTATATTGTATAACATTTTTGTACTAGATTTTTATGCTACATTTTGTGTTAATTTTTTTGTGCTAAATTTTTTTGTCTTATTTTTTTTGCTTAATTTTTTGTGCTAGATTTTTTGTACTATTTTTTTAGTGCTGATTTTTTTTATCCTAGATGTTTTGTGTTACATTTTTTTGTACTGACTAGTTTTTTTGTGCTGGATTTTTTGTGCCAGATTTTTTTGTACTGGTTTTTTATTTTATTTTTTAGAAAACAAAAGGAATGCCACTGTCATCTTCACACTCCTAATTATAAGGACTAAAATGTCGTTCCTTCCTACTTATAAGAAGTGTCACATGTCATCGTTACAATCTTTCTTAGATTACTTAGGCAAAATCCATTTTTTAATGGATCCTTCCCTATATATATATAGGGTAAGGGTAAAATGAGAACCACCTTGAGTTGCGATAACCACGAGAACTTTTTGACCCGACGCGAGTTGGGTCAAAATTTTCTTGCACAAACGTAGATGAAAAAATTATAAACATATCTGTAAAAAAGAAGTAAAAAATTGCCGAGTCGGTAGTTTTAACTGATGCAAGTTTTTTACGGCAGACGTAAATTTTGGAAGAACATAAATATTTTTCTACGCCTCATGTAAATGTGGGTATGCGACATTTTTTTTCAGTTTCTCTTTTTTTTTGCCGAAACAAGTGATTGTTTTTATGACTTTTGAGAACAAAAAGATTTTGGAAAAACCTTTTGGATGGTTTAGTTTTCGCGGTTCTCGCAACTCTTTGTCGTTCTCATTTGAACCGAATCCCTATATATATATATATATATATATATATATATATATATATATATATATATATATATATAGGCAGGTATCCTAAGAGAAGTCCACCATATTTGAGAAACTTGAGAAGCATTCTGGACCACACATTTCCCTAAGCTTTTCGTAATATACACATATGTATAGTTTAAAATTTACTATATACACACACATATATATATATATATATATATATATATATATATATATATATATATATTATATATATATATATTAAAAAAGTTAAAAAAAGTTTCAATAAATATATAAAAGATTGCAAACTACTTAAAAGTAAAAATTACAAAATTACTTAAAAACAACCAACTTAAAGAGGCATGAGCCTCTACCAAGTGGATTAGCCCTATATTTGCATCTAAGCAATACTATTAATCGTGCTGCAAATATCGTTTGACACTTCCTAGTCAGTCAATTGGGAAGTTGTGAGTACTCGACCTAGGCGGAGAGTACTCGGGTAGTATTCAGACATGTTTAATTATATAGAAATTAATGTCTGGGAAATTATATATATGTCAAATATCATACGTTTACTAATATTTATAACAAAATACGTGAATATCAATATTCATAAAATAATACATGTTCCAATAGTAAAATATTTCAAAAGTTGATATCCATTTCTAGAAAAATGATTTTCATTGTTTAATATTCTTTAATATGATAGCTTGGTCGCAAAGTCGCTAGACGCTGCTTAGTCGGATTTGAGAATACTCGAGAAGTACTCGGCTTAGGTGAAGAGTGCTCGACCTAGAACCTGGGCAACCTACCTTATAGCGAGTACTCGGCTTTCGAGACCTTATTTTATAACCATGTAAGATAGACGTAGAAATTATCTTTATTTTTATAAGTCAAACTCGGCTCGAATTGACTATCTAAGATCCGTTTCTGGCCAAGGTTAACCGTGTTTTATCGCTTCCGAGTAATTAGGCGGAGTTGAGAAAAATCATCTCGACAACCTAACTCGTAGTGATTACCTGCCTTTCAAGACCTTGTTTTACAACATTGGTATTAATATAAAACCATATGAGTAAACTTCCGTTTTGCTCCCTGTGGTTGGGTCGTTTTAATGGTTTTGCCCCAAACCTTTAAAATTGGCCATTTTGCTCCAATAGTTTGCTATGTTTTCTCCATTTTGCTCCCCGCCTCTAACTCCATCCAAATTGTTTACTAACTGAAAGGGTATTTTGATAATTTTACATATACTTATTTAATTTTTATTTGTAATCAACTCCAAATGTCCACCGGCAATGTCCCCTCTCTCTCCTCTTTGACCACCGCCAATGTCCCTTCTCTCTCCTTTTTGACCACCGCCAATGTCCCCTCTTCTCTTCTCCGGCAGAACCTACACCAATCACTGGTCACCGATGTCGTTTTAATCCCCTACCTCAGACAGCCATTTGCGACACCACCGTCTACACTATAATCACCCTCACTACCATTTTACCCCAACTGTTCGTTTATCGTTCAAGATTTATTCTATTTACATTGATTATGCTTATAGTTTAAATTACATTCTAGCTAAGTTCAATCATCTGTGCCACAAGTATACACCTGTATGTTTATTGAGAACTTAAGTTTGGAGAAGATGGGTAAGAAAAACATGATATATGTTTATACGGTGAAGAAAACCAGATCTGCATTTTGGGCTTGATAAACACCATCACCATCGTTTTATACCACAAGAAACCACCCTCGATACCATAATCATCATGACCATCGTTTTATACCATCGTGGGTTAGGGATAATCAGATCTGGATCTGGAGAAAACCAGATCCGAAGAAAAACATCAAACTCTCCTAACCCCCAATCCTTTCCATCGGCGACTCAGATTTGTTCGAGTCCCGCCAAAAATAACAATTGGCAGACATGATTTGTTCTCTGAGCGTTTTCATGGGATAAACTATGTTTATTTACTAGACTAGGTTTTAATGGCTATTGCTTTTTAGATCCGGGAAATCTTGAAGGGTGTAGCAATGGCAATGGTGGCTTTGGTTGATGGCGGTAATAAAGGACAGAGGTGAAGTTGTGACTTAGTGGTTGTGATGGTGCGAAAGTGGTGATGATCGGAAGTCGGCAGGTGGTGGTAGAAGTGGGTGGAGGTCGGCAGGCTATGCTGGTCGTCAGTGGAAGTGGGCAGATGGTGGTGAAAGTGGTAGAAAGGGTAGAGAGGGGATATAGAGAGAGAGTATAAATCTTTTACATATGTGTTTAAATACAAAAATGAATTTAATAAATTATTTTTAAATAATTATATTATTATTTTATAAAATTACCAAAATACCCTTTCAGTTAGTAAATAATTTGGATGGAGTTAGAGGCGGGGAGCAAAATAGAGAAAACATAGCAAACTATTGGAGCAAAATGACCATTTTAAAGGTTTTGGGCAAAATCATTAAAACGACCAAATCATAGGGAGCAAAACGAAAGTTTACTCGAACCATATTTTTACGACAGATATCACTTGCATACGTAACTTCAAACCTTATAAATTAAATTTTATTTACTATATTTTAAATTAAAGTTTTAAATTATGAGGTGGTAAGTTGACTTTTCTCTATTAAAAAATAAAAGGTTAAAAAAATTCACATTCTGCTGCACATCTTGTGGCTTTTGTAGCCATGAAAAAATAGACGGATACTAAAATCACTTCAAACTAGTAAAGATGATAAACCGCGTATGATTCTATTTCACTCTTTTTTTCAACATCTAAGTATACAAAAATTTAAACCCACGTTATTTTTAATAGAACACAAATATCATACTCCTAAACTATTTACTCTAGTATTTATTTTTAAGAAAATAGTTACTCACTTTTAATTTAAACCAAATTAATCCTAATCTACTTTTTATTTGGGATTAAATTCAAGACCTCTCACTAAATTAATCTTAATCTACTCTTTGGTTGGGATTGAACCCAAGATCTACTTTTAAGGCCGCCTGGTATACTCTAATACTCAGAGGTATCAATTCTAGTTGGCATCTGTTAACGCCTGTCATAATGCTCTTGGAGGGTGTTAAGGGGCATTAAAAGCTTTACGTGTTAAGAAGTTAACTAGGAGAGAGAGGAAGAGAATCAATCATTGTAAAATTTGCACACGCACACAACATGCTATATATATACACACACACACACACATATATATATATATATAAATTAATATAAGGGGCGTTTATGAGGGTTAAACCATTTTTAGTGTGAGGTTTATTTTATTTATTATTATTATTATTTTTTGAAACGTGAACTTCATTAAAAAGACAACCACCGGCCCAAAACCGGGCCGGCAAAACAAACACAACAACCTACATAATTACAAAGTTACACCAATTTTCCCACGATACATCTTTAAATTTCGTTCTACTAGTAAACCACAGGAAACCTAAAGCCTTAACCTCAATTATAATGTTCTCCATCTTAACCTGCTTGTTGGAGAAAATAAATGCGTTCCTCACTCTCCAAATGTTCCAGCAGCCAATCGCCATGATGCCTTGTATAATATATTTTCTTCTATCCGGAACCCTTAGACCGTCGTGCGCCTCAAGAAGATCTTTGAAAGAGAAAAAATAAAAAGAGGGAACTTTGCATCAGATACTCACATGCTACCAAAGAGGAGAAGCGAAATAGCATGACCTAAACAGATGCTCAACCGTTTCATCTCCACTGTTGCACAGCGGACAAGACACATCTTCGACGTATATGTTCCGTCTCCTCAACGCAGATCGAGTGGGAATCCTATCCATATTGCAGCGCCACAGAAATATGATAACTTTTAGCGGTACCCATAACTGCCAATTTATAATGCACCTGTTGCTCAAATTAACCCGGTAGCGAGACTCTTCCTCACTGTACTAACCGAAAACTTGCCGTTTACTCCTCCCACCCAAGTCCAGCGGTCAGCAGATGTGTTGATGCCGACACCTTCCAGCATGTTACACAGCTGCGAAAACTCAGCAAGATCAACTGGAGACCAGTTCTGATTTTGTCATGCCCATATCAGCCTCCGATCAGCACCGTATCCATGAACCTATCCTTAACATTACATTTTTTGGCTGACTCCAACCTAAAGAGCCCCGAGAATTTCCTTTTTAGTTGTTAATCTCCAAGCCACGGGTCAAGCCAAAACACAATGTCTTCCCTGTTGCCTAGAATACCCTTAAGGCGACACAATGTCTTCCTGTTGCCTAGACTACCCTTAAGGCGATTACGAATAGGGGCATTGTCCACCATTGTGTTTGTAAAAATCTTGGCTATACTACTCCAAACCCCACTCGAAGAGTTTTTGAAGTTAATAAGGTGAAGTAAAAGAGGGTCAAGTGGGTGATGTAAAGTTTACGTGTAGATAATGGGTGTGAAAGTATACCCTATGACCTAAGAGTTTAAAAAGTCTCTACCAACTAAGCTAGCCTTACATTAACATGTTTTTATTTACCAAATCTAATAGTAGATTCATTTATTATTTTTAATGCAATACCACTTTTGTCATGATTTTTCATTCATAATTACTAACTACAAAAAATAAACGTGCGTCATTTAATTGAAATTAAATGTGACAACGCTGATTTTGATGATTGCAAACGAGCTTTTACTTTGAATATTAATAAATTTCATATCATTATAGTTGTTAGGGTGAAGGGAGTAGGGTTCCATTCACCGAGCGGCTATCTCGTTTACCGAGCGGTAACCCACTGCCAAGGTGGTTACCGATCTCATTTTACCGACCACCGATTCGGGGGGAGCGGGAGAGAGTTGCTTTTCAACCAATCATATACTTTTTCGTTCTTTTTAAATAGTTTACCTAAACCCCATTGGGTAAACCACCGCCAATGTTTTTGAGCATTAGATAAACCCCATTAGGTGACTTAACATGGCGTTGTGTGATTGGGTAAGTTGGAAGTTTACCTAATGCAATAGGTAACCACTCCCTTCACCCTTAAATAACAAAAGAGAAATAGAGAGGGAAAAATATGATTCTTATTCATTCTGACACTAGATAGTATACCATACATCATATATATATATCAAGAATGACTGGTAACCGGCGATATAATAAATATGCTGTTTATGTCTGTATTAAGTATATGATTTATAACACCATTCTTAGACATATTACCTCTCATTATACACTATTAACATAATCATACTGCAGGATCAGTTATGTTGTCTCATTAAAACCTTACTGACATATCTAACATGTTGCATTCTTTTTAAACCATTCAGACATCTACAAGCAAAACAAACAGTTTGAACCATTAAATGCTGAATCAGTAAGAGTGTTAGGATGGTGCAACTAGGTTTTCTTAGTAATATGTCTAAGGATGGTAATATGTCTCGTTAAAAACCTTGTTAGTAAAATCCTGTGTATAAAACCATAGTTAAAACAAGAAGAGTGCAACATGTTAGATTAGATCAAACTTGCTAATACATGTATCTAGAGCACAACATCAGGTATTTTTTTTGTTTGCAAAATACATCAATCGTATTCAGATATAATATGAAATTAAAATAATCAAAGTTGGGTTTTAATCTACATGTTTAACACGATTAACATATAAGTCTAATTATTTTTTTTATAGCAGTGATATCATTAACAGATGACTAACAAGAAGCTAGTTAAAGAATATTACAAACATAGGAATGAAATTATAACAAACCAAATGAAAGAAAAATGCAAAACATTCTCAAAGCGCATAATCATCCAGATCTTTATCTTCCCAAAGATGGTGTCATTCCTAAGGCTCCATATAACCCACCATGTCGCAAATTTGATTGTCTCAAGCAGCTCCTTCGTTTGATTCCTTCGATGCGCCTCTTCAATCCACTCAACAAGCTATGTAGATGACTTATCCAAAGGAAAACAGATATCCAACCGTGCTGCAATCTTGACCAAAGCAAAAATTCACATAGCCTAAACATAAGCGCCTTCGATTCTGCCTCATTCTCACAAACCGGACACAATATACAAGAGACACCAATACCCTTTTTTAATCCAAATTCACCTGAGTCCGAAGACGATTTAGCAACACTCTCTAAGACCATGCGTAGTCGATCAAATTGGGGCGTTTTTTACGCCAAAAACGCCCCCTTGGGCCCTCGTGGGCGTTATTTTTGAAAAAATTGTGTTTGGCGTTGGATTTTCCACGCCCTTGCCCCCATTTGTTTGTCCAATCACCCTTCATCTTCATATTCTTTGTCCAATCAATTTTTTTCATGGTTTTTTTAATTTATTTAATTCTTTATACCCCTATTAACATAATACTCACATCCCCACTACACCCATTTTAGAAAAACGCTCCTTTGCTGACTAGGACGACACTGGCGGACAACGCCCAAGGGTGGGGCATTATTCACCCCAACGACTACGCATGGTCTAAGCACAGATACTAACATTCCATGGCAGGAACGTATTCCATCGCGTGTGAAATGAACCATTCGGAAGATATCAACCATCAATAAGCATACAAACCCATTTAACCAAAAACTCATATAACCCATCTATCCTTAGTTTGGGTAAGAACAACCTGCTTGAGCACTGATAACATACCTTGTACCTGCTTGTCTTTCAATCCTGAACGAACGTTCTAATGCCACTTCCATTAATCACCGCCCAACCTTTTACTCGCCAAACAATCATTAACCACGTCAAGATCATAGAATCAAGGATACCTCTATTGGGTTTTGAAGGCTTTAATAACAAAAAACTTAAACTCACGTATAAAGATGTTTTGCTGCTCAAGGAAAACCCTAATTTCATTCATACCAAAACTTACATTATATAGAATAAAATAAATACCCACTAAACCACTAACTAGTAAGTAATTAGGGCCACTAACCCATTAACCCCACTAACTTAATCTTGCTAAAACACTTCAACATAAAAACACATGACTAATTAAAAATACTTGATCTATACAAAACATAATTCTACCGACCCGACTTGACCCGTCAAGATTAATCCAACAACCTCTTAGCCAAATAAACTCTACCGAGGCAATGATCCAGCCAAAACAACGTTGTGTCCCCGTTTGCAACTTTTTTTGACAAAGAAGAGAATGGTATAAAATCTCTACTCTTGAGCTTCACAAAAGACTTCAACCTTCTACACCACACCCCATTCCCACAGGCACTACCATCCACCTTCGTCGATAAAGAAGACAGACAATGTACAAACTCCCCGCCACCACTTTTGAAGGATGGCAAAATTAAAACCTTTGAGAGAACCGATTCCAACGTCCCCTATTCTTTAGACGCCATTTTCTTCTCCCATGAAACACAATAAATCTTTCTCGACCGCTCTGAATCACCTTAAAAATTCAAATAAATCCTTCTAAGGGTCTTCAGGACTTTAGATGGCACACGAAATGTCGAAAAATAGTAGATATCGAACACCGACGTGGTTAAAAGAGAAGCGACACCAATCGAGATAAAGGGGCTTTCCAATTAGCTAACTTCAAGTTGAACGGATCAATAATTATTTTCCAACTATTATATTTTGCCATGTTTGCCTCTACCAGGAAGACCTAAATAGATGAACACAACTTCCGCCGTAAACACCTCGTTAGTAGCCATTTACTAACACATAAGGGCTGGCAGAGGATAAACATGCAGAAATCAGTATGTATTTTTGCTTCCACTGCTAGAAAATTGACTTTTATATACGGAAAAGTTTGTTAACAGAAAAAAGAGATTTGAAATATTTCAATGTTATGTTGGTGATTCGTCGCTAACTATTCGTCGGTGTTTCTTGGTGCTATCTGTATAGGGTCGGGATGATATACGTAAGATGAAGCTCCAAAATTTTTGTAAGTGATATCGCCATGAGGATCGCAAATGGACGCTATTTGTTTCCCCTTCGTTGCCTCTTTTATTTTTATTTCCATTCAACTGCCACCGCAACGCATTGAGGAATAGCGTTGATAATGTTTCTAGGTAAACATAAATTCTTTGTCATTGAACCCGTAAAGATTATGTTGTTTTGTGTTTATCCATATTGTTTTTTTTCGTATGTAGTTACTTTGTTTGGTCATAATTATTTCCTTGTCACACCAATTATATGTGGTCTACATGTTATTAGCTTGGAAGTCTAAATATTAATTTTGTATTATTCTTTTTATGTATAAAAGATTTCTAAAGATGCTTAAATGTGAGGAAAAGGAAATTAAGTTTTCATATATTTCATCTTTAATTTAGCATTCTTTTACTTGGGATATATTCGTGTGTGCACATATAGGCTTCGGTTCAAATGAGAACCATCATAAATTGTAAGAACCATGAGAACTACTTTTTACACGAGTTGGGCTACCATTTTTTGCAAAAACGTAGGTCAAAATATTATAAATACATCTGTAGAAAAATAATAAAAAAATTATCGGGTGATTAGTTTAGTCTGATATAAGTTTTGTTATGGCTGATTTAAATTTTGTTACGACGATAAATTTTTTTACACCTCATGTAAATTTGTGTATGCGGCATTAATTTTTTTTTTACTGAAACAAGTGATTTTTTTAAAGATTTTTGAGATTTTTTTTTGGAAAAACCTTTTTGATAGCCAAGTTCTCATGGTTCTCTCAATCAAAGGTGGTTCTCATTTTAACCTAACCATATATATATATATATATATATATAATAGGATTAGGATCAAGGGAAAACTCACTTGCACCCTATCATAAACCTTCAAAAAAAAAACAATTTCATGACTCTCAAGAACCTTAGTAATGCCAATTTAGTAATGTAATACCTTCGATGAGCCATTGGCGAAAGAGTTGTAATCCCGATTGAAGTATGTCAAAGCAAGAAAGTTATGGACTAAGGCTCTAAGCTAAAAACATCATAAAAATATATTACCTTTGTGCCCTTATAAGGGCCGCCCCCAACATGCCCTCAGTTTTCTCCAAAATCAACTTTGATACTTACTGGCGCAACAATAACAGACACAAAAGGCAAGCCTGACAAGACCCAATAACCACTTGGCCTAGCATTTGGGCCTTTTTCCTTTAATTTTTTCCAACACAGGCGTCTAGCAAGATCCTCTAAACGGGTCAATTCTTTTTTAGGATCCTTAATGGTTCTATCCGAGGCTGTGTATAATTAACAGGTGATCTTGACAGAACCCAATAACCACTGAGCCGCAAAACCCGGTAAATTTCCATTAGATACAACCCATCTAGCACAAAATCATCATATTCCATTAGCTATAGCCCATCTAGTATACAGAATGTCACAAAGTTGACAACTTTGACAAATGAGTTGATTTGAGTTACATTTTACCTCTAAATGGTCAGGGTAGAATCAGAAATTTCGTTAAGGTTTCCTATCAAATGGTTAACTCTTGAACGCCAACAAAGTGTATTACTCAAATAATGCACTTTTATAATCATACTTTACACATTAGTTATAAGCAACAAATATACACCTCTTAGACAAAAAAAAGGTATCAAGGCAGCAAAACTTAGACCGTCTGACCCTTTGTAACTGAACACACTCATTTGTAACCTTAAGGTCAACCGAAAACTATAAAAAATCTCAGTCCTTAAAGCAAATGATTTACTATTGGAAGAAAATTTGTTCAAGTCAACCCAATACGACTCATTCAACACATACCAAGTTACCTTTTTAACCCATTACCGAACCCATGATTTTACCAACTTAGTTCATATAGCATGCATGCGTTAGAAGAAAAAAAAAGCAAAAAAAAATAACTTTTACTCTTAAATACCATATTCAGTCCATGGCACAAGACAAATCGAGCAAAGAGCCATGTCGAATTTTCTTCAAAAGTAGAGCAATCTCTATGTGCAAAGAACACCAAGCATGGCAAGAATCTCCAAGCCTTGCAAAAATGCCATGTTCAGACCACAATATTATTCAACAGATGGTAGTTATATATCCCCTATTGTTAAGTAAAAACCTTCTAAGTTCTAAATTAGGTCATGAAAAATATAAAAAATGAAACTTTACAATAGTGTTTGTAAGAAACTGATTTAGTAGATATATATGAGGGTGGATATGTTCTTCATCTCTGTTATTCCAGCATATAAAGTATTTTTTGATAGTGAGCCAATCAACAGCAGGTCCCAATTCCTAATCTACTTACAAAACAAAGGCTATTTGCCTTTTCATGAGTATCTAATGTATCGTAATTAAATATTTTAATAATATAAATAAAACTAATAAAAAGAAACAAATTAAACCCACCTACAGATTGAACTACCTTATAACCCATTCTGACCCGTTGACGAAGGCGATGATGAAGGACGTTGTTGTACATGACTAACTTAGCAAAAGAGTTAAAACTAACCAGTTATAAGATTGCTTCGACATTGGTCCTCATAACTTCTTTCATATAGCTGCAGGACCAGATTGTTATTAAGTTCATTAACTTTATAGATTGGATATGATAACAAATAAGATCACTACCAGTTGCCTAGGGCTTATAGTTTAAATCATAAGTTACATGTCATTTTAGTGAAATACATATTATGTACCATATTGTAGCTATGACTCTTGTAGATACATAACTTTCCCATCCACTGGACCATCCTTGCCCCATTAGACCCATGTTTACTCTGCAAGCTCTGCCCACGTTAGAAATTGAAATGAGACAACATAAAATACGCAACAAAAAAAATCAAATGAAAACAAAAACCTCATCATATACAGTCTCAACCCGGAAAATTTAATATTTATGCTCCAAAATTGGTATAATCCGACCAAAAAGGTACATACCACAATTCTTGTCTCGCAGCTAAAAACTAATTCACATCCGCCAGTTCAACATCAAAAACCGCCCATGAATTGGGTGGTATAACCGAACCAGCACCTATAGCACCATACCTAAATATAAAACACATATAACCTTTTTATATATTACTAAAACAATAATAAATTCGTATTCAAAAACTTTTATGAGATGTATAAATTTGTATCAAAAGCGATGTACATCGAATGATCAAATGGTTATTACCACCACCTCTGTTTGTTTACGCTAACAGTAATTACACATGCAAGTTGGGTAACGGGTCATCCCGGGTTGGGCCAACCTACACACTATTTTATATTCCTTTTGTTAAATTTCACATATAGATGATGTGGTATTTGGTATATAAAATTACAAAAACAATATTAGCAAACTAATTTAATTTATAAACACTTAGAGACAACATCCGATCCATAACAATCTATTTACCCATAACGGTCGGAATTGTCACCTATAATTTTAAAAGAAAGTAAACAAATTACCCGTATGCTAACTCTTCATCTTGTTTGAACCTATTAAGTGCCAGTAGTACCTGCAAAGAACCACGTTACTTTTAAAACTAAATAAAAAGAAATGGGCCAAATGAGTTCATCGGGTCAAAAGTCATCCAAGTTCTTTTCTCTTTTCGAAGGTTTAAAACCTCCTGAATCACTTTAGTTATCAAAAGTATATTACTACGTTTAGCAGTCAATATACTTTTACAATCTTATCTTTTCATTATTTATTATAAAACAATAAAAAAATGAACACATATTCTCGATAGGTCACCCAACTCGACCCATTTGTATCCGTACTAAAAGTTACCCATTTAATCTGTTACGCAACCAACCAGACACGTTCATATTATACTAATACCATGATACAATAAACTCAAATATCAAGATGTTTATAATCGTATACAAGCTAAAAAGAGATTTAATTTACTTGATCATGAGGAATCTCCACCATGTCGGTTGAATCAAGCATGCCGGTTTTCACCTAATAAATATCAGAATTGAATTATGGGCAAGTATTTACGACCAAAACAAATACAACAAAAACTCAATATTACAACTAACTTACAAAATCAACATGCATATCTGACAGAACAGATTTCAATTGTGCTACAACAGATTCCCCTCTGGAAGAATGCCTATATCCTAATAAGAAGGAAAAAATATTATCATAATTTAAAAAATATAAAATCTAAAAGTTTGAAAGAAACAAATAATTAAATATAGCGTTAAACCTGGACCCTAAGAGTATATGTGCAGTAACGACAGTGAACACAGAAGAACAAAACACTCCACGTGTAGCACAAGTTTTAAGAAAGACTTGTAATCCTGCACCAACTCCCCTGAGTCTGAGCCAGCCACGGTCAGAACATGCGGGATCTTATTATCCGTTGACCCATTTGTGACGATTAAAGCCATCTTCTCCGGCATTTCCTTGAGAGACGACCGCTAAATTGGTCAATCCCATGTCTACTACCTTGTTTGAAAGTGAATATTGTACATATATGGCCGTAATGAACCACAAAAAAACTTAATTAAATACAACACTATTTTCAACTTACTTCTAGCTACCAGTTGATAACAAATTGGGAAAAAACAGAAGTTTTAGGTCTGATAATCAACATAATTAAAGAATTAAACAACATTATGTTTGGATACATATTTTCAAAGTGATTATTGTTATATAAAGTTTTATTTCGATAATATCATAACCCTACAGCCAATGGTGATAACCATTAATCATGGGAGCTTCAAGATCTCCCGCCCTTTGTCCAAAGAGTTAGACTATGTTATCATTGAAATAGCATTTACCCTTAACTAAATTTGTTAAACATAATGATTCTATGCAAGATAAAAATGACAAATACTTGAAGCCACCTACCATATTAAAGTTGTCAGTAAAATTTTGCTCATCTATATTCTCTACCATGTCCCAGCATCCCTTTTTCCGTTGGCTTCTTAAGTGGGCTGCAAAAAAAATTACATACATTGATTATGTGAAAAATAGAATGAATGTATAAATTATGTAATTAAAACTATTAAGACCATAAAATCTAGAGCCATAGATAACATTGCTCCCTTATTTTACCCGTTTGATATTGTGGATGAGCATATGGTATTTGGTACCAAATTTTCGGTACCGATTTTTTTCGGTGTCGTACCCACTTTTTGGCGTTTTCAGTACCGGTACAGTACCAAACCAGTACTTTACCTTTAAATATTGGTATTGTACTGTACCGGTACCAAGTCGAAAATTTTCGGTACCGGGTAATTTGGTACATGTACCGGTACCGAGCTCATCCCTATTTTATATTACCGAAAATACCCCTTACTAAAACAAAGCTAATAAAATTCGTGTACAATATCTATTTTATATTACCGAAAATACCCCTTACTAAAACAAAGCTAATAAAATTTGTGTACAATATATATTTTCTAGTGATTTCAAATAAGCAAATGTGTGATTACAAATGACGAAAAACAAAAATTTGCATTTATCTAAAATACAAACTCGTAAGTGTTGCTTTACCTACTAAATCCATCCTTATATGCCCAAGGGTTCTACAAAACTTATGTACGCCGCAAGCGTATAACCAAAAGCATGCTACCATATCATCTAGCAACATCTACAAAGTTGTAACAAAGAAATTCAAATAGGAAATGTACAAAAGTTCCAAACATCCAAAAATGGCAACATATGTTGAAATTCGAATCACGAGTAAACAGATAATCTACTCATTCCACTTATGACTCCAGCCCAACCCGTTAAGCCGAAAAACTCATCCTACCTCACATCCACTCCCAGCCCTCAACAAATGAATTAGGATGAGAATCTTAACCCATCTACCCCAAATCTCACCAAAATAATCACACACTTCAAATTCTAAAATGAGAATCCAACGAACTCTCTAAGAAATCATAACCTGATGTAAAAAATAAAAGAACTGAAAAAAAAAAGATTCTCAATACCAGTGGTCTAATCCCTTTAACTACACCTATCCACTAAATCCGAGTTTCTTAATCAATATTATCAGTTTTTCATTTAAATTGAAATGAAGAGATGAATTGTAGCCTTTGGAGGTGGAAAGCTAGACCTCCACGTTCAACTAATGAAACCCATTTCACCTTCAAATAAACTTCCAAAAAAAAAACTAAATCAACGGGTTAATCAATCGATTTACCAAAAAGCATAAACATAACGAAAATTCGATCAGAAAATAATGCATACCTACGCCACTATCGAGATAGACAAAGATTCGACTGAGTTCGCCCATGGCGTTTAGGGTTTTATTTTGGTGTGAAAATGGAAGGGAAAAGAGGATTTAAAAAAAAGGATGACATGAAATTTAAGAGAACAATATCAAAACACAAAAATTCATCCAGATTCAAAAGTATCTTTTCCTCATCTTTTCTTCAACCTAACACCACCACCACCGCCTTCCAAAACCACCGCCACTTGAAAGCTTCCACCATTTCCAGCCATTTCAATTCGTTTCTTCCTCCTCAGCCGACCAAACCAACATGTAGCGCGACCATGAATCGTTGATGAAGAAGAAGGAGAATGATTTTGATAGCTAGGATTTAGGAAATACGCATGGGTTGTGAAGATTTCTTTTATCAATTGGTGAAGAAGGAAAGGAGTAGATTTGGGATTTAGGGTTTTAGAAAAGTGAGGTTACGAAGGATTGTGGTTTGATTAGACTGAAATGTGACCTGGGTGTGCTTTCAACACAAAAATGATGAAGAGGAACATGAAGAATCGCCACAAGTAGGAGATGAACAATCTGTGAGGCCAGTCTAGGGTTTAACGTATGTGCGTACAAACAAAGCTGGGTCATAACAACAGAAAACGGATCCCGCTTCAACCCGTTTACAAAAATATTGAACCCGAATTTTGGAGCCACAAGTGGAATTGAGAAGCTTCAATGAATATATATATATATATGGATATATATATATGGATAGGTTAAAATAACAACCATCTTGAGTTGTGAGAAGTAGACCATCCAAAATGTTTTTTTCATTTTTTTCTCAAAAGTCATAAAAAAGTTGTTTCGGCAAAAAAATAATGTCGCAAACCCACATTTACATGTGGCGTAAAAATAATATATTTTCTTACAAAATTTACATCAACGCGTAAAAAAAACTTGCTTCAGTCAAAATTACCGAGTCGACAATTTTTTTTTACAAATGTGTTTATAATATTTTCATCTACGTTTGTGCAAAAAAAATATTTTGGCCCAAATCGTGGTGGTTCTCATTTGAACATATAATATATATATATATATATATATATATATATATATAAGAGGTCGGTTACAAGAGGCCTTAACATACGAAGTGTACGAGACACAGCCTCAACATGCGAATTTTTTCATCAACATGCGATTTTGTCATACACAAGCAGCATGCGAAATTGTTTGCATACACCATGCGATTTCATAAAAAAACCAAACATGCGATTTTGCGATTATACGCATGCGCCTTTTTTATAACATGCGATTTCCCAGTCGCGCACGGTCGTACAATAAGGCCTCTTATACTTTATACTTTTTCCATATATATATATATAAAGGGTTAGGATCGTGTGAGAAACAATAGGCTAGTTGAGAAACTTGAGAAACATTATGGGTCACACATTTTCCCTAAGCTTTTTGTAATATACACATATGCATATAATCAATTTTAAACTATACATATGTGTATATTACAAAAAGCTTAGGGAAATGTGTGGTCAAGAATGCTTCTTAAGTTTCTCAAATATGATGGACTTATCTTAGAATCCCTATCATATATATATATATAGGGTAGGGTTATAGAGTGAACACTAGTGTATTTGCGAACTGAGTGAACAAATCCTGGCAATTGATCTACACACGTGTATGGCTAGGATTTCATCATCAAATCATAAAATACACTAGTGTATTTCATCATCAAATCCTGGTCATTGATCTACAACGTGTATGGCCAGGATTAGTTCGCACAGTTCGCAAATACACTAGTATTCACTCTTGAACCTAATCTTATATATAATTATATATATGTATGTATATACATTTGAGTTTTTCTTCATTTGAATGTACTTGTAGTTCTTGTTTGAATGGATGGTTTTGGGTGGAAGATTAAGGAGGATTTGTGTAACATTCGTCAAAAAACGGGTTTCCAAACCCGCTTCGTTTGTAAATCGAATATCAAGTTATAAATTTTTCGTTGCGTATTTATGTTTATTTTAATTTTAAACGATGCATAATTAATAAACAAATAAGAATTTAAAAACTATAATTGATAAAAAGTGAAAATAAAATAAATAAAAAAGAAAACCGGCTGCCGGGATTCGAACCCGGGTCAGCCGGGTGAGCCTCGAAGTTTTAACTCGCGCACATATAACCACTCCGCCACTTGATGTCTTTGTGAGTTCTAGGAAACAATTAAAACATAAGTTCAACTGTGAATCAACCTGTTTGCGCCAAACTGAAACCGATATCGGCTTCCAACCGTCCAAGACGTTTGAGTGATCGCGGGTTCTAGATTATAACCGATAAACCGACATTCTTAATCAATTCAGTCGTTAATGAACTTGAATTCATGTGATGTTCGGTTTTTATAACCGAAAACATTCACTTCTTGAATTACTTCAACAAAATCCTCATCTCGCGACCCAATTACATTCCCAGAACTTCTAATTTCACGTTTACTCTAATTTCTGATCGTCGGAATTGCTTTTTGAACTCGCCAGACTTTCGCCAGAAAACCGTGTCTTCCATCAAAACGGTAAGTTTCTCAATTCTTCCATCTTCTATCAGTTGTTAAGCTTTTGCTAACTCAAACCCTTCAATCAGAATCAGTTCCCGGAGACGATATCGGATAATCAACACTCGCTGGAAACTTCTGAAAATCCCTAGATTTCGCTGTGAAACGGTATAATCTTTTAAACCTTCTGATAACTCTTGTTTAGTACTTCAATTCCACAACTAGCTAATCAAAACTGTTAATTGGTTCGCTCAGACGAAGTTCATAAAAACAGAGCCGACGACTTCGCCGGAGTTCTGAGAAAGATCGTCATTCCGGTATGTTCATTCCCAAAACCTTTCCTATCCGTTACATTTTAATCATTCATACGCCTGTTAATCGAATTAAGCAAGAAACAGTTGATTAATCGTTAACTGTGTTCTTGAGCGAAGAAGACGAAGTCGATTATGATTATAAGATTAATTAAAATCAGTATAATAAACGGGTTAGACACACAGTCCAGCGGTGGACTGTGTGCAAACAATAAACATACGTCTCGAGTTCGATTCCTATCACGACCCTATTCTCGGAAATAAAAATGTTTTTTTAAGAGCCGAACCGGGTTAACTCACTGAAGATGTTAAGTATAATAAAAATCAGTATATTAACCAGGTTAGACACACAGTCCAGCGGTGGACTGTGTGCAACACTAAACCACAGGTCCCGGGTTCGAGACCTGTTACGCACGCCGGTTCGATGATTAAAATCCTTTTTAAAAAAAATGAATTTTGAATAAATTAAAACAGTATATAAATATAATTAAAAACAGAAATATTTCGGGTTAGACACGTAGCTCAGTTGGTAGAGCTGCGTGCACGCGTACGGGAGGTCTCGGGTTCGAGCCTTACCCGGCGCATACTTGCACACTAGCGAACCGGTCAAACAGTCAACAGTCACGGTCAACTGTCAACGGTCAATGGTCAACTCAAAAGTCAACATTTTTTATATATTTTTATTATTTATTTAATTTAAAAATCAATTAAAAATACTTAAAAATAATGTTTTTAAAGTTAGAAAATAGCCTTAAACTCACAAAAATATATCTAAAAATTCTTATTAAAATTATTAATAAAATCCACTCATTTATCATACCTTTTTCGTTATTATTTAGGTTAGTTAATTCTCGTCGATCAATCCTCTAAACTCGTGCGCATTCATCATCTTCAACCGAACGCACCCAAGGTGAGTGAATCTCTACAAATTCCCCGTTTTAATCACGTTTTTGGGGTGTATCATGTGTCTTATCATTATTTACATTTAAACAATTGTGCATCCATCATGTCCATGATCAAATGTGTATTCAATATGTATCAACTGTTTGTGTGGTTATTGTTTAGATTAAATTTATCATTTTCAGTACATACATTATCATAGGCCGCCGCTCCCCATTACATATGAGCGTTGAGCTGTTCCCCATTACATATGAGCGTGAACTAGGCGTTGCCAACATACGATCGGCTCCGTTTGATTGAGCCTTGATCGCACAGACATTTATCATAGGCCGTCCGTTCCCCATTACCTATGAGCGTGAACGTGACGTTGCCAACATATACAGTATCATTCATGTTATAGATTCATGCAAGTTGGTTTGTTGTTGTATGTTATTGTTTGTTATTGATATTGTTATTGTATGATTGTTCACGTTTGCTCACATATGATCATTGCACAATTTTCCATAATAAATATAACAAGAAATCAATAGCAAGTGTTTTCTAACAAGGTTCACTCGCCAACTTATGTTGACCCAAAAACCCCCATTTTACAAATGATACAGGTGATCCAGCTGCAGCAAGAAACATATAGGATGGCTTAGAAGAATAAACCGGTTTAGACTTTGGATTGTTTAGTTGATTATATTTTTTGTAATGGTATGAACATGTTTGGAATATTGAGGATGTAATTTTGAATTTAATAAATATGAAACATATTAGTAAATATCATGAGCTTTGGTGATAACCCAATTATGCCCCAACTCTTATTCCGCTGCGGGTCGGGGTGTGAGGATTGGTATCAGAGCCATGACTATAGGGATATAGGATAGGTTATTAGACCCTTAGAGCCTATACTATAGTTGATTAGAAATTTTAAAAATTTTTGTGTGTTACATGCAAAATTCATGATGTTTATATGTTTTATGTTTAATGTTACATTCAATGTTATGCAAGCATGTTCATAAGTACATATTATTATACAATGCCTATCATGAATCATATTCTCATAACATATCGTATCCATGAGAGCACACACCACATCACTTCCATGATTTTTTTTTGCAATGATTTTTGTATTTTCAAATCACATCAAAGTGAGTTCTCATGACGGGCATGTAGTAACTGGAAGGTACAAGTACCGATAGTCGGAACGTCCTGTCTAGGCTTGGCATTCGTATAAATCCAAAATAAAGGACCAGTTTGCCTACCTGGGGACTAACGATGAGAGTACGAAGGACCTATTAGGCCAAAGCATGCTATACCAAACGTCGTGTGAGCTAACCCCACTTTGAGTTGTCATTGTGTATACACCTGGACACCTTCCGACCATACATCTCGTAAACATATTTCATGGTTTTCATTCAGGTGATGCGAGTGTTAAACCGCCAATACCAATGTGAATCCTACTAAGCCAATAGTCATGGGGGCCCACATGACTATACAGGTGAAGGTATGGGAGACATTTGAGGCCCAACATGAGCAAACCCAAGACATCCTATGGATGTAGTTGCATTATTGATGTTTATGTTATTTTTATTTTTTTTAAGACACATGAAACCTAAAAAGACTCCATAAATTCACAATCTTCTTATGTATATTCCTGTAGATGTCGGCTAGGCAACAACGAGGGGGTAGAAGGTCAGGAAGGTCGAATGAACGCTTGGCCACCCAAATCGCAAAACAAATGGCCGCGGTGCTTCCTGACATTGTAGTTCAAGTCCAACAGGCTCTCGCCGCAAATCCCATCAATCTTCCCCAGCAAGAAGACCAGAACATCGGCAACCCTCCTTCCAAAAAGTGCTCATATAAACATTTCAAGTCTTGCGATCCTCCGAAATTTGAAGGGACCGAAGGTGTCACTGCTCTCCTCCACTGGTTTGAGGAAATGGAAAACACCTTCCTCAACTGCAATTGTCCCGAGGATCGCAAGGTACGTTACGCAACCGGGAGGCTATTTGTGGTAGCTCTTACCTGGTGGAATACAGAGAAGGGTAAGAGAGGAGTCGAAGATGCTATGGCCTTAACATGGGAAGAGTTAAAGGAAATAATGACAAGACGCTTCTGTCCAAGAAGCGAAATCAAGAAGTTGGAAGATGAATTCCACTCGTTAAAACAAAAGGAAGGAGATCATACTTCCTACAACAAAAGGTTTCTAGAGTTGAATCAAATGATCCCCAACTTGTTCACCCCAGTGTACCGCTTGGTTGAACACTATATTCGAGGCCTCCCCTCGAAAATTCAAGACTCAGTTCTAAGCACTTCGCCTGCGACACTTGAAGCTGCGATGGAACTAGCTACCGAACTCACCGAAAACCGCATTCGAAAAGGTAAATTCAAAGAGGAGAAAAAGAAAGCCCCCATTGAGGCTCAAACTTCAAACCATTCTGGTTCCTCTTCGAAGTTTACTGGTAAAAGGAATCGAAACACCAGAAACTTTGCTGTCACACAAACAAATTTCCCTATCCCTGCTGCACCCATCACTCAAGTTGCCCCCTCACCTGCACCACATAAAAGGCCATACTCCGGCCCATACCCAAAATGCAACCGTTGCCAATACCATCACTTTCCTGATCATCCCTGCCAGCATTGCACCGGCTGTGGTCACGCAGGTCACACCATTCAAACCTGTCGCATACCTCAGCGAACGAACCGCCATCAGCCCTCAACCCAAGCCCACCATCAGATAGTGGGTCAAGCCCAACAACCTCTACTACTACCACCTACCCAGCATGTAGCCCAATCCTACTACCAACCCAACTATCCCATGATACAACCTATGCGGGTTTGTTACAACTGTGGAGACCCAAACCACTTTAGAAACACTTGTCCACACTTGGTGAACATCATTCATGCCCAAGCTCAAGCAAATCCGGTGAATCAAGCTAACTAAGCTCCACCACCTGCAAGAGAAAGAGCTTACAACATCAACGCCAATCCTGTTGAAAATAACGGCTCAAACGAATCACCCAACTAGTTTTCCTCACCAAGAATCAAGACTCAACTCCGATCGTCTAGTTTTAATGTTTTCTTTATGTTATCTCAATCTTTCCGTATTTCAGTTGTAAAATTTGGAAATTTATGTATACAAGAATTTTAATGCGAATTGATATTACAGTTTTGTTTTATACTCATTGATTTAACATTCATATCACCATACATCTCGACGTATCACAATCTCATCATTTAAAGAAGCTGGTTGTGTCACACTTTTACATAAACTGACCCCTTCATCATAACAAATGAGAGAGGTACTGTCATCATTCAGTCATGTATCCTTTCAGAATTGAGACTCAAGCTTTGGTTGTTGTGTTTGTTTATGTTTTAGAGTCACATAGAACTGATCATGATTTACTGATAAAGCCAATGAAAATTTGACAAGAATATGGTGGATACGCCGCTGGTACTTCCTATATATAAGTATTCTTGGCAAAGGATCAAAAGCATTACCAGGAGGTTATGAGAAGTTCCATGTAGGTTTAAATATCGTCATGATTGAAGTTTTTGTTTTATGATACATACCTTATCATGTCAAACTTATAAATTCCCTCAAAACTATTATGCATAAAATCATAACCGACATCAAAGATCAAATTCGAGAAGCCCAACGTGTTTCAGTAACGGAAAACGACGTACGCAAGGAGCTGTCTTGTGGAGCTGAACTTAAAATCGAAACTAAATCCGACGGTATTCCGTACTGTCTATATCGCATATGGATTCCTGACCACAATAACCTTCGTGATTTCCTTATGAATGAGGCACAAAACACGATATTCTATACACCCAGGAGCCGACAAGATGTATCGAGACTTTCGATACACCTACTGGTGGCCTAGAATGAAAAAGGATATTGCTGTTTTTGTTTCCAAGTGCTTTACATGCTCCAAAGTAAAAAGCTGAACATCAAAGACCCTCAGGACTTCTGGTCCAACCTGAAATACCTGTATGGAAGTGGGAAAATATAACCATGGACTTCATTACCAGGTTACCTCGCACTTCTGGTGGGTATGACACTATGGGTAATCATTGATCGTCTTACAAAATCAGCCCACTTTATTCCGATCCGCAAAGATTTCAAGAACGAGAAGTTAGCTCGTATCTACATCAGCGAAATCGTAAGCCGTCATGGTGTACCGTTAAGCATTATTTCAGATCGTGATGGTCGTTTCACTTCACGAACATGGCAAGCCGTACAAGCCGCTTTGGGTACACGATTAGACCTCAGTACCGCTTATCATCCTCAAACTGATGGACAATCTGAACGCACCATTCAAATTCTTGAAGATATGCTTCGAATATGTGTCATAGACTTCAAGGGAAATTGGGACGCTCGTCTACCATTAGTTGAATGTTCGTACAACAACAGCTATCATTCAAGTATCGGCATGGCACCTTTCGAAGCCTTATATGGTCGTAAGTGCCGATCTCCAGTATGTTGGCACGAAATTGGAGAAGCTCAAATCACCGGTCCAGAATTGATTCAAGAAACCACAGACAAGATCCATCAAATTCGAAACAATCTTCTAGCGGCTCAAAGTCGTCAGAAGAGTTACGCAGATAAACGACGAAAGCCTTTGGAGTTTAACATTGGTGATCATGTACTTTTAAAAGTATCACCGTGGAAGGGAGTAGTTCGTTTTGGCCAGAAGGGCAAGCTAGCACCACGCTACGTAGGACCTTTCAAGATACTCGAAAGAGTAGGACCTGTAGCATACAAGCTTGATCTACCAGAAGAACTCAACAGAATTCACCCCACATTCCACGTATCAAACTTGAAGAAGTGCCTCGCCGATGAAAACCTCCATATTCCCCTGGAAGATATTCAGATCGATGAATCTATGCATTTCATTGAAAGACCAGTAGAGATCATGGACTTCGGAGAAAAACGTTTAAGACGGAGTCGTATTCCAATTGTTAGGGTACGCTGGGAGTCGAAACGGGGACCTGAGTTTACTTGGGAACGTGAAGACTCAATGCGCGAGAAATACCCACATCTTTTTCCTGTTACCACTACTACTTAAATTTCGGGACGAAATTTCTAAAAGTAGGGGATACTGTAACATTCGTCAAAAAACGGGTTTCCAAACCCGCTTCGTTTGTAAATTGAATATCAAGTTATAAATTTTTCGTTGCGTATTTATGTTTATTTTAATTTTAAACGATGCATAATTAAAAATAAGAATTTAAAAACTATAATTGATAAAAAGTGAAAATAAAATAATTAAAAAAGAAAACCGGTTGCCGGGATTCGAACCCGGGTCAGCCGGGTGAGCCTCAAAGTTTTAACTCGCGCACATATAACCACTCCGCCACTTGATGTATTTGTGAGTTCTAGGAAACAATTAAAACATAAGTTCAACTGTGAATCAACCTGTTTGCGCCAAACTGAAACCGATATCGGCTTCCATCCGTCCAAGACGTTTGAGTGATCGCGGGTTCTAGATTATAACCGATAAACCGACATTCTTAATCAATTCAGTCGTTAATGAACTTGAATTCATGTGATGTTCGGTTTTTATAACCGAAAACATTCACTTCTTGAATTACTTCAACAAAATCCTCATCTCGCGACTCAATTACATTCCCAGAACTTCTAATTTCACGTTTACTCTAATTTCTGATCGTCGGAATTGCTTTTTGAACTCGCCGGACTTTCGCCGGAAAACCGTGTCTTCCATCAAAACGGTAAGTTTCTCAATTCTTCCATCTTCTATCAGTTGTTAAGCTTTTGCTAACTCAAACCCTTCAATCAGAATCAGTTCCAGGCGACGATATCGGATAATCAACACTCGCCGGAAAACTTCTGAAAATCCCTAGATTTCGCTGTGAAACGGTATAATCTTTTAAGCCTTCTGATAACTCTTGTTTAGTACTTCAATTCCACAACTAGCTAATCAAAACTGTTAATTGGTCCGCTCAGACGAAGTTCATAAAAACAGAGCCGACGACTTCGCCGGAGTTCTGAGAAAGATCGTCATTCCGGTATGTTCATTCCCAAAACCTTTCCTATCCGTTACATTTTAATCATTCATACGCCTGTTAATCGAATTAAGCAAGAAACAGTTGATTAATCGTTAACTGTGTTCTTGAGCGAAGAAGACGAAGTCGATTATGATTATAAGATTAATTCAAATCAGTATAATAAACGGGTTAGACACACAGTCCAGTGGTGGACTGTGTGCAAACAATAAACATACGTCTCGAGTTCGATTCCTATCACGACCCTATTCTCGGAAATAAAAATGTTTTTTTAAGAGCCGAACCGGGTTAACTCACTGAAGATGTTAAGTATAATAAAAATCAGTATATTAACCAGATTAGACACAGTCCAGCGGTGGACTGTGTGCAACACTAAACCACAGGTCCCGGGTTCGAGACCTGTTACGCACGCCGGTTCGATGATTAAAATCCTTTTTAAAAATAAATGAATTTTGAATAAATTAAAACAGTATATAAATATAATTAAAAACAGAAATATTTCGGGTTAGACACGTAGCTCAGTTGGTAGAGCTGCGTGCACGCGTACGGGAGGTCTCGGGTTCGAGCCTTACCCGGCGCATACTTGCACACTAGCGAACCGGTCAAACAGTCAACAGTCACGGTCAACTGTCAACGGTCAATGGTCAACTCAAAAGTCAACATTTTTTTATATATTTTTATTTTTTATTTAATTTAAAAATCAATTAAAAATACTTAAAAATAATGTTTTTAAAGTTAGAAAATAGCCTTAAACTCACAAAAATATATCTAAAAATCTTATTAAAATTATTAATAAAATCCACTCATTTACCATACCTTTTTCGTTATTATTTAGGTTAGTTAATTCTCGTCGATCAATCCTCTAAACTCGTGCGCATTCATCATCTTCAACCGAACGCACCCAAGGTGAGTGAATCTCTACAAATTCCCCGTTTTAATCACGTTTTTGGGGTGTATCATGTGTCTTATCATTATTTACATTTAAACAATTGTGCATCCATCATGTCCATGATCAAATGTGTATTCAATATGTATCAACTGTTTGTGTGGTTATTGTTTAGATTAAATTTATCATTTTCAGTACATACATTATCATAGGCCGCCGCTCCCCATTACATATGAGCATTGAGCTGTTCCCCATTACATATGAGCGTGAACTAGGCGTTGCCAACATACGATCGGCTCCATTTGATTGAGTCTTGATCGCACAGACATTTATCATAGGCCGTCCGTTCCCCATTACCTATGAGCGTGAACGTGACGTTGCCAACATATACAGTATTATTCATGTTATAGATTCATGCAAGTTGGTTTGTTGTTGTATGTTATTGTTTGTTATTGATATTGTTATTGTATGATTGTTCACGTTTGCTCACATGTGATCATTGCACAATTTTCCATAATAAATATAACAAGAAATCAATAGCAAATGTTTTCTAACAAGGTTCACACTCGCCAACTTATGTTGACCCAAAAACCCCCATTTTACACATGATACAGGTGATCCAGCTGCAGCAAGAAACATATAGGATGGCTTAGAAGAATAAACCGGTTTAGACTTTGGATTGTTTAGTTGATTATCTTTCTTTGTAATGGTATGAACATGTTTGGAATATTGAGGATGTAATTTTGAATTTAATAAATATGAAACATATTAGTAAATATCATGAGCTTTGGTGATAACCCAATTATGCCCCGACTCTTATTCCGCTGCGGGTCGGGGTGTGACAATTTGTTATTTAGGTTTATTGGATTTTATCACCCCCAACTATTGGTCATTAGCCGCTGCCACCCCAACTAACATTTTGACATCTAACACCCCAACTTAACATTTAGTGTGTTCTGACATCCCGCCGTTAACCAAACACTAACTCAGTTAATTTTTGTTTTTATCCTACGTGTCTATTATTATCTCATGTGGCATGATGACTAGGATATGGATCCTTATAACACCTTCAACCTACCCCAATTTAATCAGACCTTAACTCTTCATAATTTTCACAATTTCTTCAGCTTGTTTATCTTA
The DNA here is from genome assembly GCA_947069175.1 of Scalesia atractyloides. Classification (NCBI taxonomy): domain Eukaryota; kingdom Viridiplantae; phylum Streptophyta; class Magnoliopsida; order Asterales; family Asteraceae; genus Scalesia; species Scalesia atractyloides. Next base: position 10,459,980 of record CAMTDV010000016.1, on the reverse strand, counting down.
TTCATCCTTTTCATCCATGGCGTGTCACACCCCGACCCGCAGCGGAAAAGGTGATCGGGGCATGATTGGGTTATCATCAAAGCTCATGACATTTATTATAACGTTTCATATTCATTAATACAATTTTAAAGGGAATTATACAATCATTATTACATCATGTCCTAACATCAATCTAGGCTTCATTGTTTTCTTCTAAGGCATTTCCTATGTTTTCCTTGCTTCATCCTGTTCACCTGTATCATGTGTAAAAATGGTTTTTGGATCAACAAAAAGTTGGCGAGTGAATCCTATGAAAAACATTTGAACAAGTTTATTTAATTGATTATAAAATAAAGTGCACAACCACACATGAGTAAAAATAGATGTAAACTTATTCACCAATCAATTAATATTAAATAATGCACACATGAACAATAATGGATCGTTTTGGAGGCACGCGTTGCTCAACTCGTCTCTCACGAGGAACTGATGGGCCTAATGAATGATTTGCATAAACTTGACAATATGAAATAATAAACTAAATAATACACACACGAACAATAATGGATTTTGTTTTGAGGCACGCGTTGCTCAACTCGTCTCCCACGAGGAACTGATGGGCCTAATGAATGAATTGCATATAAATTGACAATATGAAATACATAACTACAACCAATGTATACAATCTAAGTTTAGATCACAATATGGTATGGCACAAGTTTAAATAAACGAGTTAATTTTTGGTGACACATGACACACCCCAAAACGTGTAATTAAAAAGGGGAGTTGTAAGATTCACTCACATTGGGTGCGTTCGGTTGATGATGTTGAATGCGCACGAAGTTGGTTTTAACCACGAGTGAAACTAACCTAGATAATGGCATAATGGTTCGGTAAGTAAACGGATTTTATTAATCCATTTTAGTAGGATTGTTGGGTGTATTTTTGTGAGTTTAAGGCTATTTTCTAACCTTAAAAATGTTATTTTTAAGTATTTTTAATTGATTTTTAAATAAAATAAATAAATAAAAATAATTAAAAAAATGTTGACTTTTTGCGACTGTTGACCGTTGACTTGTTGACCGGTCAGACTGTGTAATTGTGTGCGCCGGGTGAGGCTCGAACCCGAGACCTCCCGTTCGCGTGCACACAGCTCTACCAACTGAGCTACGTGTCTAACCTGAAATATTTCTGTTTTTAATTATATTTATATACTAATTGAATTAAACAAAAAATCATTTATTTTTAAAAACGATTTTAATGCATCGAACCGGTGTTCTCCACAGGTCTCGAACCCGGGACCTGTGGTTTGGGTTAACATACAGTCCACCGCTGGACTGTGTGTCTAACTTGTTAAATAATCTGATTTTTATTATACTTATATACAAACTAAATAATTTCCTTTCTGTCTTATATAAAAAGTTTGATAATTGTCCGGACCGGTGCGGTAGTCCGGACTCGAACTCGTGACGTGCGATTAAACGTTCACACAGTCTACCACTGGACTGTGTGTCTATCTTGGTTATTATTCCGGTTTTTATTAAACTTAACATCTATGTGAAATGAATCCGGTTCAGTAAAAAAAAGAACATTTTTATTAAGGCAAGCATGCGTGGGACAAGTATCGAACTCGGGACGTAAGCGTGTTTTATGTGCACACAGTCCACCGCTGGACTGTGTGTCTAACCCGAGTTATATCTTGATTTTAATTATACATATAGATAACTGAAACTTCGTCTTCTTCGTTGGACTTAACCAGAACTAAAGTCCGACTGGTTCGTCGATTAAATCATGTTCTTTTAGTGTGTTGCGGTTAATTACAGGTGAGATAAATAAAAAGAATGAAAGATTAAGCGTAAGGTATACCAAACAGTGGCTCCTCTGTTTCGCCGGCGAAACTCCGGTGACATCAGATTATTCCGGCGACGTGTGTCTTGCGGCAGAGAGTCTTCAACGAGCTTGAGATGAATGTGGGTGGCTTCGATATGAGCTCTGGGGGTTCAGTAAGGCACAGAGGTGAAAGGTTCGGTTTTCCGGCGAGTTGCAGAAATTTTCCGGCGAGTGGAATTACGTCGGGAAAAGGTGTGATTGTGAGCGAAAAAGCTAACAAAGGTTAGAGGGGGTATTTATAGGGCAGGACATCGATGTATTTAGTCCGTTTTCCATCTTGATTCGTCGGTCATTACGTTTTTCGGCGGTTATGACTTGCGTTGCGGGTTCAGGCGTCGGTTATAACCGATGTAGTAGTGAATGTTTACGTTAAAACTGAAGAAACCGTCCAATCTTGGCGAGATAGTCGGGATTTCCGATGACTGCAATTGGGCGCGTCGGTATTTGAATTCGAGATTTATTTTATGTATTAATTGTCTCTAATAATAAACAAGAAACACAAGTGGCGCAGTGGTTGGATGGAAGGGTGTTAAGGCTTTGTTTGAATCCGGTTGACTGATCCGGGTTCGAAACCCAGCAGCAACCTTTTATTTTTAAACCACTATTTTTAATACTTTTTCAAATATAAATTATATATTCCAATATACTTATTAATTATGTATCGTTTAAAATTAATTTGGGCATTAAATACGCAAAGAAATTTTTAACTGATTGTTCGGTTAATAAACGGAGCGGGTTTGGGTAAATCCGGTTTTTTACGGATGTTACATAGCGATTCTGATGATTGCACTGTATGCAAGTCCTCCCGGCGGCATCTACACGACGTCGTACTCATCAACGCTTAAATCATACGCATGACACCTCATCAAAAACAAGCCACATCATAAAAAATTGACCACGTAGGATAAAATAAATAACTGAGTTAATGTTTGGTTAACGACGGCGTGCCAGAACACACTAAATGTTAAGTTGGGGGTGTTAGGCGTCAAAGTGTTAGTTGGGGGTCGCAACAGCCAATGATTAATAGTTGGGGGTGATAAAATCCAATAACCTTATTATTTATGACTTCTAAACCCTTAAGTTTGTTTTGTAATAACTTCTAAACCCTTAAGTTTGTTTTGTAATAACTTCTAAACCCTTAAGTTTGTTTTTTAACTTGCAAACCCCTCAAGTTTGTTATTAATTTGTAAACCCATTAAATTTGTTTTAGTTTTAGATAATACACCTTAGAATTTGGCTTTAACTTCAAAAAGATGAATCATACTCTATGTTTGGGGTAGAATGGTGAGGTGGAAGGGAGGGTGATGTGACACTAAGGTGGAAGTGGGGGGGGGGGGGGTGGGAACCACACCCCATAGTGTAATTATTAGTGAAGCTCGGGAGATACATGAGATGGTGTCCTTCTAAGAAAGAGAAAAGCCATGTGCGAGGGTATGTTTGGGATTGTGACTAGCCTACCGGTCAACATAGCATTTAATCTCGCTAGGATTTCCCCTTTAATATATATATATATATATGTGTGTGTGTGTGTGTGTAATCCCCTCCCCCTGACCCACCTAAAAACTAATTCTCCCAAAAACCTAACTCTAAATGCTAAAATAAACCAAAAAGTTATACTCTAAGGCTAAATTACATGTGCAACATATACTTATGATGCACATGTACAGTACTAATTTTTTATAAGTGTTTTATACATAAAAAATAGTGATTTTTAATAAACAAAAATTGTATAATTAATCATTTTGGGGTGTGTGTTTTAGGCTTTTTTATAGTTTTTTTAATTTTCAATGATATTCTCCTTTATATATATATATATATATATATATATATATATATATATATATACATATATGAGTAAATTACATTTTTGGCCCATGTGGTTATATCACTTTTACTACATTAGCCCAAAATAAGAATTTTTAACATATCTGCTGTAACAACTCGAAAATTCGATTGTTATTTTTTCTTTTGTTCTCTGTTTATCTATCCTTTGTAAATCCGAAATTCGATTTAGTTCCCGGAACTACTCCAGTTGCTAAAGCTCCTTATTGCCTCGCACCATCCGAAATGCGCGAGCTATCAAGCCAACTTCAAGAGCTTCTTGATAAAGGTTTCATACGCCCGAGCATTTCGCCATGGGGCGCTCCTGTCCTTTTCGTGAAAAAGAAGGATGGATCGTTCCGAATGTGCATCGATTATCGTGAACTTAACAAACTCACGATAAAGAACCGCTATTATCTTCCTCGTATCGACGACTTATTTTATCAGCTTCAAGGTGCTACTTGTTTTTCCAAGATCGATCCTCGTTCCGGTTATCATCAGTTACGCGTGTTGGAAGAAGACATTCCTAAAACTGCCTTTCGTACCCGTTATGGCCATTTCGAATTCGTGGTCATGCCTTTTGGTCTTACCAATGCACCCGCGGTTTTCATGGATTTGATGAATCGTGTGTGTAAAGCTTTCTTAGATCATTTCGTCATTGTTTTCATCGATGATATCCTTATCTATCGAAGTCAAGAGACGAACACGCGTGTCATCTCCGTTTAGTCCTCGAACTTCTCCAAGGAAATCGCCTTTATGCTAAGTTCTCTAAATGTGAATTCTGGCTCGAAGAAGTCCAATTTCTCGGCCACATCGTTAATAGTCAAGGAATTCACGTCGACCCTGCAAAGTTTGAAGCCGTCAAGAGTTGGATTACACCGAAGAATGCTTCCGAAATCCATTCATTTCTTGGGTTGACGGGTTATTACCGTGGATTCTTCGCTGATTTTTCTAAAATCTCCGTTCCGCTTACCGCTTTAACTCATAAAGACAAACCTTTTGTTTGCGAAACCAAACAAGAGGAAGCTTTTCAAACTCTCAAGCGAATGCTATGCAACGCTCCCGTTCTCGCTTTACCCGACGAAAACGATGATTTCGTTGTTTACTGCGATGCCTCTAATCTTGGTCTTGGTTGTGTTCTCATGCAATGAGACAAGGTTATCACGTATGCGTCTCGACAACTCAAGATCCACGAGAAGAACTACACTACCCACGATCTCGAACTCGGTGCAGTTGTTTTTGCATTGAAGATATGGCGACACTACCTTTACGGTACAAAGTGTACGGTCTTCACCGACCATAAGAGCTTACAACATATCTTTAATAAAAAAGAACTAAACATGCGACAACGTCGATGGGTTGAACTTCTCAACGACTACGATTGTGAGATACGCTACCATCCCAGCAAAGCAAACGTCATCGCCGATGCTCTAAGTCGACCGAAGCTATGTATATGGTATTCGTGGCTCTCAAGCTTGTGCTAAGCTTGAAACCCTTATCCGTGCCGCTCAATTCGCCTGCTTTAACGAGAATACATTGGAAGAAGAAATGAAATGTGGTGCCGAAACTCAGCTTGTATCTAAATCTGATAGTATTTATTACTATCTCAATCGCATTTGGATTCCCAGTCGTGATAATCTTCGTAAGTTGCTAATGGACGAAGCTCATAAATCTCGATATTCCATTCACCCCGTGGCCGAAAGATGTACCAGGACCTTCGTCCTAAGTATTGGTGGCCGGGCATGAAAAAGGATATCGCCTTGTACGTCTCAAAGTGCTTAACGTGTTCGAAAGTCAAAGCCGAACATCAAAGGCCCTCTGGTTTACTCGAACAACCCGAAATCCCGATGTGGAAGTGGGAGATTATAGCTATGGACTTCGTTACTAAACTCCCACGTACTGCATCTGGTTACGATAGCATTTGGGTTATCGTTGATCGTCTCACTAAATCCGCGCACTTCATTGCTATACGAGAAGACTTTAAGGTCGAACGGTTAGCCCGAATCTATACCGACGAAGTTATATGTCGACACGGGACGCCTCGTGACATCATCTCTGACCGAGACGGTCATTTTACCTCGCGTCTCTGGGAGACTTTTCAATCCGCTCTCGGTACTATGCTTAATCTCAGTACCGTTTTTCACCCTCAAACCGACGGTCAGACTGAGCGCACGATTCGCACCCTCGAAGACATGCTTCGTGCATGCATCATAGATTTCGGTGGTAACTGGGATACGCATTTACATTTGATTGAATTCCCATACAATAATTGTCACACCCCGACCCGCAGCGGAATAAGAGTCGGGGCGTAATTGGGTTATCACCAAAGCTCATGATGTTTACTAATATGTTTCATATTTATTAAATTCAAATTACATCTCAAATGTTCAAGTCAAATTCATACAATACAAGGAAAGGAAAAATTAAATAACAATCCAACATCTAAACTGATTTATTCTTCTAGGCCGTCCTACATGTTTCTTGCTTCAACTGGATCACCTGTATCATGTGTAAAAATGGGGGTTTTGGGTCAACAAAAGTTGGCGAGTGAACCTTATTAGAAAACATTTATTATTGATTTCTTGTTGTAATTAATATGGAAAATTTGTGCAATAATCATATATGAGCAAACGTAACTAAACATACAATGACAAACCACCTTGCATGAGTATATGACATGAATGATAATGTATATGTTGGCAACGTCTCGTTCCGCTCATAGGTAATGGGGAACGGACGGCCTATGATGATGTATGTGCGATCAAGGCTCAATCAAACGGAGCCGATCGTATGTTGGCAACGCCTCGTTCACGCTCATAGGTAATGGGGAACGGTTCCGCTCATAGGTAATGGGGAACAGACGGCCTATGATGACGTATGTACTGAAAATGATAAATTAAATCTAAACATTAACCACACAAACCATTGATACATATTGGATACACATTTGATCATGAATATGATGGATGCACAAGTGTTTAAATGAAATAAATAAATGGCGACACATGATACACCCCAAAATGTGATTAAAACGGGGAATTGGTAGAGATTCACTCACATTGGGTGCGTTCGTTTAACGATGTTGAATGCGCACGAGTTTAGAGAGTTGATCGACGAGGAATAACTAACCTAAATAATAACGAAAAGGTACCGTAAATAAGTGGATTTTATTAACAATTTTTAATAGGATTTTTAGATTTATTTTTGTGAGTTTAAGGTTATTTTCTAACTTTAAAAATATTATTTTTAAGTATTTTTAATTGATTTTTAAATTAAATAAATAAATAAAAATAAAAAAAAATGTTGACTTTTTGGGTTGACCGTTGACCGTTGACCTTGACTTTGACCGTTGACCGGTTCGGACCTTGTGTATATATGTGCTGGGTGAGGCTCGAACTCGTGACCTCCCGTACGCGTGCACGTAGCTCTACCAACTGAGCTACGTGTCTAACCCGAAATATTTCTGTTTTTAATTATATTTATATACTATTTAATTTAATCAGAAATCATTTATTTTAAAAAGGATTTTAATTATGTCTGACCGGTGCACACAACAGGTCTCGAACCCGGGACCTGTTGTTCAGGTTACTAAACGGAGCGGGTTTGGTAAATCCGTTTTTGACGGATGTTACAGTATCCCCTGCTTTTTAGAAATTTCGTCCCGAAATTTAAATAATGATATATTTTGACTATAAAAAAAAAATGATGATGTTTTGTTTGACAGTTGTATGCTTAGCAAAAATGAGGGTTTAAGTTTTTGTTCGAGGCGGTAACGTTCCTTGTAAAGGTTAAGTACCCTATTCAGGAATCGCTTTTTGTTGCCTACTGTATGAATATTGATAAAGAGGAATGATTCTCTAAAAAATGATATCATGCATAAGAGTTTAGATACGTTTGGGAAAAATATGGTTATATCCTAAGGCAAAACTTCTAACACTACAATCTACATGGAACATAAATAAAAACACAACAGCTGATATCCAAACATGAATGAACACATCAGCAAATATTTGAACATGAATAAACATAACAGCAAATATTCGAACATGAATGAACACATCAGCAAATATTTGAACATGAATAAACACAACAGCAAATATTTGAATCCATATATGTTTGAATGATGGAAGTTCCTCTCTCGTTTGTTATGATGGAGAGGTTAATTTATGTAGAAATGGAACACAATCCAATCTCTTTAAATAACATGATGATATAAATGTATCACAAATTCCAACCAAGGCAAATAATAAATCCTACCTGGAACTTCTCATAACCGCCTGATAATGCCTCTGATCCTTTGGCAAGAATACTTATATATAGGAAGTACCAGCGGCGTATCCACCATATTCTTGCCAAATTTTCATTAGTTTTATCCACAAGTTATGATTGGTTACCAAGAAACTAATAAATCCTACATAGAACTTCTCATAACCATCCGTTAATGCCTCTGATCCTTTGACAAGAATACTTATATATAGAAAGTACCAGCGGCGTATCCACCATATTCTTGTCAAATTTTCATTAGTTTTAACAGTGAATTATGATTAGTCCTATAACTCTACAATCAATACAACAAACATAAATTACTGAAATGAAACATATCTGTGCGATCAAGGCTCAATCGAACGGAGCCGATCGTATTGCATGTACTGAAAATGAAATTGTGTGCTCAAGGCTCAATCAAACGGAGCCGAACATATTGAATGTACTGAAATTGAAATTGTGTGCTCAAGGCTCAATCAAACGGAGCCGAACATATTGCATGTACTGTATATGAATAACTTAACCACACAAACAGCCTATGCATGGAACCTCTCATAACCGCCTGATAATGCCTCCGATTATTTGACAAGAATACTTATATATAGGAAGTACCATCGGCGTATCCACCATATCCTTGTCAAATTTTCATTGACTTTATCCGCAAGTTATGGTTAGTTCGATGCGACTCTACTACAAACACCACAACCACAAGATACTGATAATGAAATTGTATGTGTGCTCAAGGCTCAATCAAACGGAGCCGAGCGTATTGCATGAACTGGAAATGTGAATAAATCTGTGTACTCAAGGCTCAATCAAACGGAGCCGAGCATATTGCATGAACTGAAAATGAGAATAAATCTGTGTACTCAAGGCTCAATCAAACGGAGCCGAGCATATTGCATGAACTGGAAATGAGAATAAATCTGTGTACTCAAGGCTCAATCAAACGGAGCCGAGCATATTGCATGTATTGAAATGTAATATTACGTAACCGATCAAGGCTCAACAAACGGAGCCGATCGTGCGGGCACGCCAAGATCAACCACATAATAAAATGGGGATCCAACTCAACCTCGATGGATGGGGAGCCACGGCCTCGGCAAAATCGTATACTGAAAACAATATATAATATATAATATACCATAATTACTCTAACAGTCTACACATGTGATAAAGAAAACATAAGACTAAACAACAGGAGTTGAATCTGGATCTTCGGCGAAAAGGACTAGCTGAGTATCTTTGTTTGGGCCGTCATTATCTTCGACAGGGTTGGCGTTGATATTGAAGACTCTTCCTCTTGCTGGTGGCATAGTGGTTGGGTTTTCTTGGTTTACTTGGTTAACTGGGTTTGATTGGGCTTGAGTGTTGATAACGTTTACCAATTGAGGGCATGTGTTTCTAAAGTGGGTAGGGTCACCACAATTGAAGCAAGCTCGAGCATATGGGAACATGGGGTGTTGAGGTTGGTGATAAGTTTGGGCCATGTTTTGAGTAGGGGAAAAGGTTTGGTCTTGAAAGGTGCGACAAACATTGCTCAAATGACCATAACGTCCACAAGTTGTACATAGCCGGCAAGGTAAAGTAAGGGAATGATGATAAAAACAGTGGTTGCATTGAGGGTGAGGTCCAAGATATGGTTTCTTATTTGGGTAAGCTGAATTGGGTGCCACTTGGGTGATTGGGACAGCTCGGATGGGTATAGCGTGAAAAACTGGTTGATTTCGTTGGGTGGCAGCGAAAAGTCGCCCGACTCTTCTTCTCTTAGGTTTGGGTTGAGAAGGGGATTCGGTTTGAGAAGGGGATTCGGAGGTTTCAGTCGATTCTTTATCCTTCTTCTTCTCCTCCTTGAAGTCTTTGTTTCGGATTCGGTTCTCGGTGAGCTCTGTTGCTAGCTCCATTGCTGCTTCCAAAGTTGCAGGCTTGGTACTTATCACAGGGTCTTGAATCTTTGACGGAAGACCACGAATGTAGTGCTCGATCAAACGGTAGAGGGGAGTAAACATGTTGGGAACCATTTGATGTAATTCGAGGAACCTTTTGTTGTAGGTGGTGTGGTCTCCTTCCACTTGCTTCAATGAGTAAAATTCATCTTCTAGCTTCTTGATTTCGCTCCTTGGGCAAAATCGTCTGGTCATGATTTCCTTCAATTCGTTCCAAGTTAAGGACATAGCATCTTCCACACCTCGTTTGGCCTTCTCTGTGTTCCACCAAGTAAGTGCTATCCCATATAGTCGACCGGTAGCATAACGCACTTTGCGATCATCAGGGCAATCGCAATTCAGAAAAGTATTCTCCATTTCTTCAAACCAATGGAGGAGTGCGGTGACACCTTCAGTCCCTTTATATTTCGGAGGGTCGCATGATTTGAAATGCTTGTAGGTGCATTTAGTGGTATTTGGGGAAGAGTTGAAAATGTTTTGGTTTGCTTGATTGACAGGATTATGGGTAAGTGCTTGTTGAACTTGGATTACAATGTTGGGTATTACGGCAGCCATTTGTTGAGCGATTAAGGCAGCCATGCGATCGCGGGCTTTTCTTGCTCTCGTCTTCCTACGGGCGAGGTTAGAAGACATCTACAATGAATACATGACAAGGGTATGAGTTGGATGCTTTTGAGATCATGGGTCGCATTCAAGAATGAACATTCATAAAATAATTATACCAAAAATACTACATCCATAGGATGTCTTGGGCTTTGCTCGCTGTTAGGCCCGTCATGCCGCCATACTTTACCTTATGTAATCATGTGGGCCCCCATGAATTACCGGTTTTTCATATGGTTCGCACGGTTTCTGCCTGGTTGCGTACACAAAACCCGGTGAAAATCGAGAAATATGTATACAACGTGTGATGTTCGGAATGTGTCCAGGTGTAGACACGGTGACACCTCAAAGTAGGGTTAGTTCGAACGACGTTTGGTGTGGCATGCTTTGGCCTAATAGGTCCTTCGTACTCTCATCGTTGGTCCCCAGGTAGGCAAACTGGTCCGTTATATTGGATTTATACGAATGCCAGCCTAGACAGGACGTTCCGACTACCGGTACTTGTACCCTTCCAGTTACTACATGCCCGTCGCAGAACTTACTTTGATGAGAATTGAAAATTGCATAAAATCTTTGGATAATGAGAATATGAAAATAAATTGAACACATGAACATCGATATATGTATAATGAATATGTATATATGTATAATGAATATGTATATGAGCATGTATATTTGACTGAAATGTAACAAATATGAAACAAATAAATATCACAAGTTTGTATGTAACCACTTAATCAATTTAAAATTTTAGGCAGACTATAGTATAGGCTCTAAGGGTCTAATAACCTATCCTATATATCCCTATAGTCATGGCTCTGATACCAATCTGTCACACCCCAACCCGCAGCGGATAAGGTGATCGGGGCATGATTGGGTTATCATCAAAGCTCATGACATTTATTAAACGTTTCATATTCATTAATACAAATTAAATGAAAGTTTACAATGATTGCTACAACATGATCTAACTAACAATCTAACTTCTTTGTTCTCTTCTAAGGCATATCCTATGTTTTCCTTGCTTCAACCTGTTCACCTGTATCATGTGTAAAAAGGTTTTTGGATCAACATAATGTTGGCGAGTGAATCCTATGGAAAACATTTGAACAATTTATTTAAATTGATTATGAAAAATGTGCACAACCAAACATGAGTAAAATTAGATGTAACTTGATCAATAATCATAAGATGTTAAATGAAAACACTCATGAACAATAATGGAACAATTAAAGGCACGCGATGCTCAACTCGTCTCTCACGAGGAACTGAGGGGCCTGATGAATGAATTGCATAAACATGATAATATGAATAACACAACTACAAACAATATAAACTCAATGAAAACACACATGAACAATAATGAATTTGAATTGAAGCACGCGATGTTCTACTCGTTTCCCACGAGGAACTGATGGGCTTAATGTATGAGTTTCATGTAATTTGACAAACGGAATATAAATAAATCACAACAGTAAGTCAATCTAAGATTAAGTCATGATGTGGTATGGCACAAGTTTAAATAAATAAATTAATTAATTCATAACACATGACACACCCCAAAACGTGTAATTTAAAAAGGGGAATTGTAAATTCACTCACAGTGGGTGCGTTCGGTTGATGATGATGAATGCACGCGAAGTGGTTTTAACCACGAGTGAGATTTAACCTAGATAAATCGCATTATGGTTTGGTGAGTAAACGGATTTTATTAAACTATTTTAGTAGGATTGTTGGATGTATTTTTGTGAGTTTGAGGCTATTTTCAAATCTTAAAAAAAATGTTATTTTTAAGTATTTATAATTGATTTTTACTTAAAATAATTAAATAAAAATAATAAAAATATTTTATTTTTTTCTGCTACAGTAACATTGACCAGTTGACTTTGACTGGTCGTTGACCGGTTTTGAGGCATATTGTTGTGCGCTGAGTGAGGCTCGAACCCGAGACCTCTCGTACGCGTGCACGCAGCTCTACCAACTGAGCTACGTGTCTAACCCGTTATATATCCGATTTTAATTACATATATACATTAATTAACATTAACAGAAAATCATTTTTATTTTAAAAACAATTTAAGCGGCTGGGCGGTGCACTCCACAGGTCTCGAACCCGGGACCTGTGGGTTAATATAACACACAGTCCACCGCTGGACTGTGTGTTCAACATGTTATATAACTTGATTTTTATTATACTTAAAGACAATTTAGTTGTTTCCTTTTTCTGCCTTCTTTAAAAAAATAGATAATTGTCCGAGTCGGTGCTGATGACCGGACTCGAACTCGTGACCTGTGATATAAACAAACACACAGTCCACCGCTGGACTGTGTGTCTAACTTGGTTATTATTCTGGTTATCAATATACTTAACATATAACTAAGGCGATCCGGTTCAGTAACAAAAAAAAATGCATTTTATTAAGGCAGCGTGTGTGAGACGGGATTCGAACTTGAGACCTTTTGCGTTTTATATGTGCACACAGTCCACCGCTGGACTGTGTGTCTAACCCGATTTATTTCATGATTTTAATTAAACTTATATGATAACAAGTCTTCATCTTCTTCACCGAAAGAATAACCAGAAATCGGTGACAGACTGGTTCAAGATTTTATCCGTTTTATTAGTGTTTTACCGTCGATTAAGATAAGATAAAAGTGAAAAGGAAAGGAAACTGAGCGGAGAAATATACCGACTGAACTCTCTGTTTTCCGGCAGAAAATCCGGCGACTGAATTCAACTCCGGCGACGTGTTCCTTATAGTAGCTAGTCTCCAGAAAACTTGGAAAAAGGTAAGGGTGACTTCGGTGAAGGTTTAGGGGATTCAATAAAGCTCAGGGATTAAAACACGGTTTTCCGGCGAAAAACAGGAAAATTCCGGCGAGTGAAAATACGCCGTGAAAAGATGTGATTTTTGAGCGAAAGTGTTTGTCGTCGGTTGTGGGTCAATTTATAGGGGAAAATCGCAATGTATTTGGTCTGATTTTGGACTGTATTCAACGGTTTAATTTTTCCGGCGGTTTTGAAATGTGTCGCGGACTTCAAACATCGGTTATAACCGATAAGTGATTAAAGGTTTACGTTATAACGTAAATCGTAGTTAAGACTCGCGAATATTCCGGGATTCCGACGACTGAATCGTTTGGGCGCCGGTTTTGAATTCGCAAAGACACTTTATGAATTAATTGATTCTATTATATCACAAACGGAACAAGTGGCGCAGTGGTTTGTGTGTGTGAAGATAAGTCACTGAGTGACTCGGTACAGACCCGGGTTCGAAACCCGGCAGATGTAATTTATTTTTATTTTGCGATTTTTGACGGTTTTTCAAAAACTAAATATATATTCACGTATAATAATTGATTACGGATCGTTTAAAAATGTTTTGGACATTTAATTCGAAACGAAAATTTTGACTGACTGTTCGGTTACTAAACGGAGCGGGTTTGGTAAATCCGTTTTTGACGGATGTTACAGTATCCCCTGCTTTTTAGAAATTTCGTCCCGAAATTTAAATAATGATATATTTTGACTATAAAAAAAAAAATGATGATGTTTTGTTTGACAGTTGTATGCTTAGCAAAAATGAGGGTTTAAGTTTTTGTTCGAGGCGGTAACGTTCCTTGTAAAGGTTAAGTACCCTATTCAGGAATCGCTTTTTGTTGCCTACTGTATGAATATTGATAAAGAGGAATGATTCTCTAAAAAATGATATCATGCATAAGAGTTTAGATACGTTTGGGAAAAATATGGTTATATCCTAAGGCAAAACTTCTAACACTACAATCTACATGGAACATAAATAAAAACACAACAGCTGATATCCAAACATGAATGAACACATCAGCAAATATTTGAACATGAATAAACATAACAGCAAATATTCGAACATGAATGAACACATCAGCAAATATTTGAACATGAATAAACACAACAGCAAATATTTGAATCCATATATGTTTGAATGATGGAAGTTCCTCTCTCGTTTGTTATGATGGAGAGGTTAATTTATGTAGAAATGGAACACAATCCAATCTCTTTAAATAACATGATGATATAAATGTATCACAAATTCCAACCAAGGCAAATAATAAATCCTACCTGGAACTTCTCATAACCGCCTGATAATGCCTCTGATCCTTTGGCAAGAATACTTATATATAGGAAGTACCAGCGGCGTATCCACCATATTCTTGCCAAATTTTCATTAGTTTTATCCACAAGTTATGATTGGTTACCAAGAAACTAATAAATCCTACATAGAACTTCTCATAACCATCCGTTAATGCCTCTGATCCTTTGACAAGAATACTTATATATAGAAAGTACCAGCGGCGTATCCACCATATTCTTGTCAAATTTTCATTAGTTTTAACAGTGAATTATGATTAGTCCTATAACTCTACAATCAATACAACAAACATAAATTACTGAAATGAAACATATCTGTGCGATCAAGGCTCAATCGAACGGAGCCGATCGTATTGCATGTACTGAAAATGAAATTGTGTGCTCAAGGCTCAATCAAACGGAGCCGAACATATTGAATGTACTGAAATTGAAATTGTGTGCTCAAGGCTCAATCAAACGGAGCCGAACATATTGCATGTACTGTATATGAATAACTTAACCACACAAACAGCCTATGCATGGAACCTCTCATAACCGCCTGATAATGCCTCCGATTATTTGACAAGAATACTTATATATAGGAAGTACCATCGGCGTATCCACCATATCCTTGTCAAATTTTCATTGACTTTATCCGCAAGTTATGGTTAGTTCGATGCGACTCTACTACAAACACCACAACCACAAGATACTGATAATGAAATTGTATGTGTGCTCAAGGCTCAATCAAACGGAGCCGAGCGTATTGCATGAACTGGAAATGTGAATAAATCTGTGTACTCAAGGCTCAATCAAACGGAGCCGAGCATATTGCATGAACTGAAAATGAGAATAAATCTGTGTACTCAAGGCTCAATCAAACGGAGCCGAGCATATTGCATGAACTGGAAATGAGAATAAATCTGTGTACTCAAGGCTCAATCAAACGGAGCCGAGCATATTGCATGTATTGAAATGTAATATTACGTAACCGATCAAGGCTCAACAAACGGAGCCGATCGTGCGGGCACGCCAAGATCAACCACATAATAAAATGGGGATCCAACTCAACCTCGATGGATGGGGAGCCACGGCCTCGGCAAAATCGTATACTGAAAACAATATATAATATATAATATACCATAATTACTCTAACAGTCTACACATGTGATAAAGAAAACATAAGACTAAACAACAGGAGTTGAATCTGGATCTTCGGCGAAAAGGACTAGCTGAGTATCTTTGTTTGGGCCGTCATTATCTTCGACAGGGTTGGCGTTGATATTGAAGACTCTTCCTCTTGCTGGTGGCATAGTGGTTGGGTTTTCTTGGTTTACTTGGTTAACTGGGTTTGATTGGGCTTGAGTGTTGATAACGTTTACCAATTGAGGGCATGTGTTTCTAAAGTGGGTAGGGTCACCACAATTGAAGCAAGCTCGAGCATATGGGAACATGGGGTGTTGAGGTTGGTGATAAGTTTGGGCCATGTTTTGAGTAGGGGAAAAGGTTTGGTCTTGAAAGGTGCGACAAACATTGCTCAAATGACCATAACGTCCACAAGTTGTACATAGCCGGCAAGGTAAAGTAAGGGAATGATGTATAAAAACAGTGGTTGCATTGAGGGTGAGGTCCAAGATATGGTTTCTTATTTGGGTAAGCTGAATTGGGTGCCACTTGGGTGATTGGGACAGCTCGGATGGGTATAGCGTGAAAAACTGGTTGATTTCGTTGGGTGGCAGCGAAAAGTCGCCCGACTCTTCTTCTCTTAGGTTTGGGTTGAGAAGGGGATTCGGTTTGAGAAGGGGATTCGGAGGTTTCAGTCGATTCTTTATCCTTCTTCTTCTCCTCCTTGAAGTCTTTGTTTCGGATTCGGTTCTCGGTGAGCTCTGTTGCTAGCTCCATTGCTGCTTCCAAAGTTGCAGGCTTGGTACTTATCACAGGGTCTTGAATCTTTGACGGAAGACCACGAATGTAGTGCTCGATCAAACGGTAGAGGGGAGTAAACATGTTGGGAACCATTTGATGTAATTCGAGGAACCTTTTGTTGTAGGTGGTGTGGTCTCCTTCCACTTGCTTCAATGAGTAAAATTCATCTTCTAGCTTCTTGATTTCGCTCCTTGGGCAAAATCGTCTGGTCATGATTTCCTTCAATTCGTTCCAAGTTAAGGACATAGCATCTTCCACACCTCGTTTGGCCTTCTCTGTGTTCCACCAAGTAAGTGCTATCCCATATAGTCGACCGGTAGCATAACGCACTTTGCGATCATCAGGGCAATCGCAATTCAGAAAAGTATTCTCCATTTCTTCAAACCAATGGAGGAGTGCGGTGACACCTTCAGTCCCTTTATATTTCGGAGGGTCGCATGATTTGAAATGCTTGTAGGTGCATTTAGTGGTATTTGGGGAAGAGTTGAAAATGTTTTGGTTTGCTTGATTGACAGGATTATGGGTAAGTGCTTGTTGAACTTGGATTACAATGTTGGGTATTACGGCAGCCATTTGTTGAGCGATTAAGGCAGCCATGCGATCGCGGGCTTTTCTTGCTCTCGTCTTCCTACGGGCGAGGTTAGAAGACATCTACAATGAATACATGACAAGGGTATGAGTTGGATGCTTTTGAGATCATGGGTCGCATTCAAGAATGAACATTCATAAAATAATTATACCAAAAATACTACATCCATAGGATGTCTTGGGCTTTGCTCGCTGTTAGGCCCGTCATGCCGCCATACTTTACCTTATGTAATCATGTGGGCCCCCATGAATTACCGGTTTTTCATATGGTTCGCACGGTTTCTGCCTGGTTGCGTACACAAAACCCGGTGAAAATCGAGAAATATGTATACAACGTGTGATGTTCGGAATGTGTCCAGGTGTAGACACGGTGACACCTCAAAGTAGGGTTAGTTCGAACGACGTTTGGTGTGGCATGCTTTGGCCTAATAGGTCCTTCGTACTCTCATCGTTGGTCCCCAGGTAGGCAAACTGGTCCGTTATATTGGATTTATACGAATGCCAGCCTAGACAGGACGTTCCGACTACCGGTACTTGTACCCTTCCAGTTACTACATGCCCGTCGCAGAACTTACTTTGATGAGAATTGAAAATTGCATAAAATCTTTGGATAATGAGAATATGAAAATAAATTGAACACATGAACATCGATATATGTATAATGAATATGTATATATGTATAATGAATATGTATATGAGCATGTATATTTGACTGAAATGTAACAAATATGAAACAAATAAATATCACAAGTTTGTATGTAACCACTTAATCAATTTAAAATTTTAGGCAGACTATAGTATAGGCTCTAAGGGTCTAATAACCTATCCTATATATCCCTATAGTCATGGCTCTGATACCAATCTGTCACACCCCAACCCGCAGCGGATAAGGTGATCGGGGCATGATTGGGTTATCATCAAAGCTCATGACATTTATTAAACGTTTCATATTCATTAATACAAATTAAATGAAAGTTTACAATGATTGCTACAACATGATCTAACTAACAATCTAACTTCTTTGTTCTCTTCTAAGGCATATCCTATGTTTTCCTTGCTTCAACCTGTTCACCTGTATCATGTGTAAAAAGGTTTTTGGATCAACATAATGTTGGCGAGTGAATCCTATGGAAAACATTTGAACAATTTATTTAAATTGATTATGAAAAATGTGCACAACCAAACATGAGTAAAATTAGATGTAACTTGATCAATAATCATAAGATGTTAAATGAAAACACTCATGAACAATAATGGAACAATTAAAGGCACGCGATGCTCAACTCGTCTCTCACGAGGAACTGAGGGGCCTGATGAATGAATTGCATAAACATGATAATATGAATAACACAACTACAAACAATATAAACTCAATGAAAACACACATGAACAATAATGAATTTGAATTGAAGCACGCGATGTTCTACTCGTTTCCCACGAGGAACTGATGGGCTTAATGTATGAGTTTCATGTAATTTGACAAACGGAATATAAATAAATCACAACAGTAAGTCAATCTAAGATTAAGTCATGATGTGGTATGGCACAAGTTTAAATAAATAAATTAATTAATTCATAACACATGACACACCCCAAAACGTGTAATTTAAAAAGGGGAATTGTAAGATTCACTCACAGTGGGTGCGTTCGGTTGATGATGATGAATGCACGCGAAGTGGTTTTAACCACGAGTGAGATTTAACCTAGATAAATCGCATTATGGTTTGGTGAGTAAACGGATTTTATTAAACTATTTTAGTAGGATTGTTGGATGTATTTTTGTGAGTTTGAGGCTATTTTCAAATCTTAAAAAAAATGTTATTTTTAAGTATTTATAATTGATTTTTACTTAAAATAATTAAATAAAAATAATAAAAATATTTTATTTTTTTCTGCTACAGTAACATTGACCAGTTGACTTTGACTGGTCGTTGACCGGTTTTGAGGCATATTGTTGTGCGCTGAGTGAGGCTCGAACCCGAGACCTCTCGTACGCGTGCACGCAGCTCTACCAACTGAGCTACGTGTCTAACCCGTTATATATCCGATTTTAATTACATATATACATTAATTAACATTAACAGAAAATCATTTTTATTTTAAAAACAATTTAAGCGGCTGGGCGGTGCACTCCACAGGTCTCGAACCCGGGACCTGTGGGTTAATATAACACACAGTCCACCGCTGGACTGTGTGTTCAACATGTTATATAACTTGATTTTTATTATACTTAAAGACAATTTAGTTGTTTCCTTTTTCTGCCTTCTTTAAAAAAATAGATAATTGTCCGAGTCGGTGCTGATGACCGGACTCGAACTCGTGACCTGTGATATAAACAAACACACAGTCCACCGCTGGACTGTGTGTCTAACTTGGTTATTATTCTGGTTATCAATATACTTAACATATAACTAAGGCGATCCGGTTCAGTAACAAAAAAAAATGCATTTTATTAAGGCAGCGTGTGTGAGACGGGATTCGAACTTGAGACCTTTTGCGTTTTATATGTGCACACAGTCCACCGCTGGACTGTGTGTCTAACCCGATTTATTTCATGATTTTAATTAAACTTATATGATAACAAGTCTTCATCTTCTTCACCGAAAGAATAACCAGAAATCGGTGACAGACTGGTTCAAGATTTTATCCGTTTTATTAGTGTTTTACCGTCGATTAAGATAAGATAAAAGTGAAAAGGAAAGGAAACTGAGCGGAGAAATATACCGACTGAACTCTCTGTTTTCCGGCAGAAAATCCGGCGACTGAATTCAACTCCGGCGACGTGTTCCTTATAGTAGCTAGTCTCCAGAAAACTTGGAAAAAGGTAAGGGTGACTTCGGTGAAGGTTTAGGGGATTCAATAAAGCTCAGGGATTAAAACACGGTTTTCCGGCGAAAAACAGGAAAATTCCGGCGAGTGAAAATACGCCGTGAAAAGATGTGATTTTTGAGCGAAAGTGTTTGTCGTCGGTTGTGGGTCAATTTATAGGGGAAAATCGCAATGTATTTGGTCTGATTT
Source organism: Scalesia atractyloides (assembly GCA_947069175.1). Lineage (NCBI taxonomy): Eukaryota > Viridiplantae > Streptophyta > Magnoliopsida > Asterales > Asteraceae > Scalesia > Scalesia atractyloides. Next base: position 10,439,838 of record CAMTDV010000016.1, on the reverse strand, counting down.
TGGACTGTATTCAACGGTTTAATTTTTCCGGCGGTTTTGAAATGTGTCGCGGACTTCAAACATCGGTTATAACCGATAAGTGATTAAAGGTTTACGTTATAACGTAAATCGTAGTTAAGACTCGCGAATATTCCGGGATTCCGACGACTGAATCGTTTGGGCGCCGGTTTTGAATTCGCAAAGACACTTTATGAATTAATTGATTCTATTATATCACAAACGGAACAAGTGGCGCAGTGGTTTGTGTGTGTGAAGATAAGTCACTGAGTGACTCGGTACAGACCCGGGTTCGAAACCCGGCAGATGTAATTTATTTTTATTTTGCGATTTTTGACGGTTTTTCAAAAACTAAATATATATTCACGTATAATAATTGATTACGGATCGTTTAAAAATGTTTTGGACATTTAATTCGAAACGAAAATTTTGACTGACTGTTCGGTTACTAAACGGAGCGGGTTTGGTAAATCCGTTTTTGACGGATGTTACAGACACAGACAAAGATTATTCAACTGTTCTTGTTTAATTCGATTAACGAAACTTATAAGTGATTGAAATGTGATGGATAGGGAGGGTTTTGGAAATGAATGTACCGAAACAGATGTCTTTCTCAGAACTCCGGCAAGGATCGTCGGCTCTGTTTTGTGAACTCCGCCTGATCGGATCAATCAACAGTTTTGATCGATTAGTTGTGAAATTGAGTTACTAAACAATGATTATCAGAAGGTTTAAATGATTATACCGATTCACAGCGTGATTTTGGAAATCCTAGAGGTTTTCCGGCGGGTGCAGAATATTCCGGCTACGTCATCTGGGATTGATTCTGGTTGATGATTGAAGTTAGTAATAGTCTAACAATGGATTGAAACCAAATGAGTTGAGGTATTTACCGTTTTGATGAAAGTCTCGGTTTTCCGGCGAAAGTCCGGTGATTGCAGAAAATCTCCGGCGAGTGAAATTGATTCGAGAAATGGTGCGATTTTGAGCGAAATGATTTCCAGAGACTTGGGTGTGTATTTATAGGGAAGAATCACGATGAATTGGGTCTGAATTTAGTCTTGATTCATGGTCAGCCTTTCTCCGGCGGTTATGACTGATGTCGCGGGGTTAGACATCGGTTATAACCGATGTCGATGTTAATACATACGTTAAGTCAAAAGAAACCGTCGATAATTGGCGAAATCGTCAGAATTTCCGGCGACTGCGAATTGGGCGCGCTGTTGACTGAATTCGATTTCGAGTTTTATTATAAATATTATTTGTTTCACTGGATAGCACAAGTGAGTCAAGTGGCGGAGTGGTTAAGTGATTGTGTGTTAAGTCTTCCGGCTGACCCGGGTTCGAAACCCGGCAGCCGGTTTTCTTTTTTATTTATTTTATTTTCACTTTTTAATAATTATAGTTTTTAAATTCTAAATTGTTTATTAATTATGTATTGTTTAAAATTAAAATAAATCATAAATACGCAACGAAATTTTATAACTTGATATTCGATTAATAAACGAAGCGGGTTTTGGAAACCCGTTTTTCGACGGATGTTACAATAATAGTTATCATACCAGCATTCAAATGGCTCCTTTTGACGCACTGTATGGAAGAAAATGTCGATCGCCTATTGCATGGCACGAGATCGGAGAAGCACAAATCACCGGTCCCGAGCTAATTCAAGAAACGACGGACAAAATTCTCCAAATCAGAGACAATCTCTTGAAAGCTCGGAGTCGTCAAAAGAGTTACGCCGATAAACGCCGCAAGCCCCTACAGTTCGAAGTGGGAGATCACGTTCTCCTAAAGGTTGCACCTCGGAAGGGAGTGGTCCGATTCGGCAAGAAAGGAAAGCTAGCGCCTCGATACGTTGGTCCCTTTAAGATTCTGGAAAGGATCGGTAAAGTAGCTTATCGTCTCGAATTACCGGAGGAACTCAATAATGTACACCCGAGTTTCCACGTGTCTAACCTCAAGAAGTGCTTAGCCGAAATCTGCATGTCCCTCTCGAAGATCTGCAAATCAACGAGACTCTCCATTTCATGGAAAAGCCTATGGAAATCATGGACCGGGAGACCAAGAAACTCCGACGCTCTCGCATCCCTATCGTGAAGGTCCGATGGGAAGGCAAACGCGGCGCCAAATTCACTTGGGAATTGATATGAAGGCCAAGTACCCGCATCTATTTGTTACAGCTACTACATAATTTCGGGACGAAATTCCCTAAAGTAGGGGAGACTGTAACAACTCGAAAATTCGATTGTTATCTTTTCTTTTGTTCTCTGTTTATTTATCCTTTTGTAAATCCGAGATTCGGTTAATAATAAAGTGTATGTTGATTAATTATGGTGTTGTACGTTATTATCGCATCTAATCGCTTATTGAATCGCATCGCTAATCTCAACACATTGCAAATCGCAACTTTTTATGTGGTTTTGTATTATTTATGTGTTATGTGTGTTTGTGGTTATGATTATGCTCGCTATCGCATCGCCCTCGCACTCTCGAATCGCTAAATCGCACTATTATTTCAACCATAACGCTTAACGCTTTAATTTAACGCTTAATATAACTATCTAATGCGAACCGAATAACCAAACGAACACTTAACGCGAGATCGGCAAACGAAACTTGGTCACCAGGCGAAGTTCGGCCGAACTTGCCTACCACAAGTTCGCCCGAACTTGCCTACCACAAGTTCGCCCGAACTTGCCTGATAACCAAGGATCCCTTGTTTGCCATCAAGTTCGCGCGAACTTGCATATGTATATGCAAGTTCGGCCGAACTTAGCCATTCTCCTTTGTAAACTCCCCAGGTTCGCGCGAACTTGTACAGAAATGTACAAGTTCGGCCGAACTTAGCTATATTTCCCTTGAAATCTATCATGTTCACGCGAACTTGCATGGAAATCATGCAAGTTCGGCCAAACTTGTTGTCAGCTCTTGAGAATCTTGACTTCTCCTATAAATACTCAGCTCATCCCTTTCATTTAAACTTGCTGACCAGGTTCGCTCAGAGCTCCCTCATTCCAAATCTCTCGTGTTCTTAGTAAGAAACGACCCGATTTCGACTACAACAACGTTTATCAACAACCAACAAAGGTTTACAACGATTTTGCACAAGGATCTACCTTCGTTTTCATCAAAACCCATTATTTTACGAAAATCTTAATCTTTTTCTTCAAAACTTCTATTTTTAACTTAGATCTACACAATATGAGTTCGTTTGGTGTTAGCAGAGGCTTCTCAAACACGAGATCTGCAAGATCTCGGCTTGTAAGTTCTAGATCTTTGAAAACCTTTGATAAATATCGATTTTGACACAAAATACGGACTCTTGAGGATGTTTTGTTCATTTTCTGATATGAAACGAAGCATCTATCATTCAAGATCCCAGATCTAGAAGCACAAGGACGTTTATGTTGGTTTACACAAGCCGGACTAACCCGAACGAACCCCGAGTTTGCCCGGATTAGCCCACGCTTTTGTCAAACGGCTAAAACTGCTCTAAAAGACCTCTCCGACCCAAGTTTGCTCAGTAGCACAGGGTTGGTGGGATGAACACTCGATTTACTCAGCAAACAACGCGAAAACGCAAGATTTTGGACCCGAAAACATCAAGTTCGCTCGAGAATCACCAGTTCCCCAAGTCAAGTTCGACCGAACTTGTACCCAAATGGGTCAAGTTCGACCAAACTTGGGTACTTTTCACCAAGTTTTCTTGCAAGTTCGCCCGAACTTATCTCCTCATTAAGGATTCTCCACAAGTTCGCCCGAACTTGACAAGATTCTTAAGAATCTCATCAAGTTCGACCGAACCTGGCTCATAACTCACCAGAATTACACAAGTTCGCTCGAACATGTGTGTTTGCACATAAGTTCGCCCGAACTTGGTCACTGCTCAACTCAAAGTTCATCGTTTTGGCTTTTCGGAAGACTGATGCACTTCTGTCCGTTTACAGGCTGATCCGGCGCACTCCGCAAACCGCAGAATCTCCTACTTACCTAAAACGCACTCACAGTGAGTATACTTGACCCATTTTCGCTTTAAACACACTTTTGGGTGTTACATACGTTCCTATATTAAAATCACATCACAAATCAAACTGTTTATCACACGCGAATAATTTGATTGTGTATGCTCAATACGTGATACTAGAAACATGTGACTAGGACTTGTTTTCGTTAACTTGTCTCCTTAGCTAGTATAGTACTATAGTGTGGCTTACACCCGACGGGGTCCAGTTAGGATGGACGCGCAAGCCTTCTCACGGTAGTTAGCATGAGAAATGAGCCTATGTTATGTTAAGTGTTTTGGTGTATCATGATATGTAATTAGATTGTTTCGCAAACGCTTTCTCGACTATGCTAGTATTATTCAAACTCGTATGCTCACCTTTACTTATTTGTATTGACTTGTATTTTAACGTATGTAACAGGATGAGGATTTTGTAGCTTGGATGCTTGGATGGGGCTTGCGTAGTTTAGTTTTGTTTTATTTTGTTTAGTTCCAAGTGTAATAAACCTAGGGGATATCGAACCTTGTTGTTCTTGTGGGAGAACTTAGATTCTGTAATGATTGTTTAAAGTGTTATGTTAATGGTATGGGACGTTAATGTTTGAATGATATTGTTAAATGATGGTTATGGAATTCTCACGAGACAATTTGGTCGCCTAGTGCCACTACCCTGATGATTCCGCCATCGGTCGGGGTGTGACAGATTGGTATCAGAGCGCCATAACTTAGGATAATAGGTAGAATTGCCATGATTCGACCTAGTAGCATGTTTAAGTACCCGAATGACCTATCTTTGACTTAAATGATTAACCTACTTGCCATAAATGCTTGAATATGCCTTTCCTAAGGCTAATACAATAATACACGTTTGGAAACGCTCGCACCACACCAAACGAGTGATCAAGTCGAGAATAGGTGTGAAAACCGAGAACTCTCGATGAGATCATTCACTCCACGCATTCTCTCACACGAGATATCTTCGTTGAGTTAGGAGTGACATCCAAACCTTGACGAAAATCTCCACTTCTATCTAGGAATAAAGTTATTAAGTTAGGGTGAAACCTGCATCTTAGTAACTAATTCCGCAATTCGATTTTCAATCTCACCAAAGTCTCGGTTACGCCAATGGTTTGGAACACGTATTATCTGGAAGGGTAAACGTCGTTAGCCGCTTGCGGTGAGAACGTTTATCTATTAGGCCAAAGCGTGGGTCCAAATGCAAAGGGTAGTCGAATCACTTTGGCGTGTCGAATGTCTCAAAACCCCGGACGCTCCCAATTAATTTAAGCCTCTATCGTCAATTTACGCATCATCGAGTTTACTATTATTTATGTGTTTAAATTTTGAGAATTCTCGCTTTATTCGATTTCTCGCTTTGATGATTTATCATATCATCGTTTTCTCGATTTATCGCGTTTACGCTCCATCGAATGTATGCATAATTCGCACAGCTCTCGAAATCTAAAATGCTAAATTAATACACAAACCAAACTAATCGCTTAACTCGCTTACGCCTATGAGGACGTGTGCCTCATACGCGGTATCATCTCGCTTATCTCGCTATTACATATCGCTTATATCTCGCATCTCGTATCGCGCTATGCATTATTGTTATTAGAAGGTGAATACATGCAAAATGTGTGTTTACGTGGATTATGTGCTTACGTGCTTATGTGCTATGTGCTTATTTGCCTACGTGTTACTTGCCTATGTGTTATGTGCCTTATATGAATTATAATAATAATAAACATTTAAACATAACTCTATTATAATCGAATCTCATCTAATATAAATCCTTCGTGTAGATGTCTTCTATGGGATCGCACACCCGAAGGAATCTCCAGCGCAGCAACGCCGACAAGCGCATCGCAACAATGGTAGCCAAGGAGATAGCTAAAGTCATCCCGCAAATTGTCTCGGAAATTCATGTTGTAAGCAGCAACTCATCTGTGGACACCAAAGGAGATGCCTCGAAACCGCACTTCAACTTTAAACAGTTCAAAGCATGTAGACCGCTTACTTTCTCAGGCACCAAAGGGCCGACTGCCCTGTTCCACTGGTTTGACTCTATCGAGGTCACGTTCCGCCAGAGCGGATGTCCCGAGGCCAAAAACGTAATTTACTCTATATATATAACTTCTTAGAAGCAACCTTGCAGCTCTTATTTTGTATTTTATGTATTTTGTACAGCCTATTTAAGAAAAAAAAGTGTGAAACTAAACACTTAGTCACAGTTCTCTCTCTAAACTGGTTTAGGTCACAATGACCTAAACCCACACTTTCTCTCTCTAAGCTCTCTATCTAACAAAACTCTCTAAACTCACCAAATCTCTCTAATCAACACAAAATACACGAATATCGTATATATTCGAAGATTCAAAAAATCCAGAACTTTCTTAAGTTCCTGAGTATCCTTATATACTGCGGAACCCATTGAGTTTAGGGAAACCACATTACTTTGAAAACATACAAACAACTAAGAATTCCGGAACACTCAATAATCCAGAACTCCAGACTTCTGCTTTATCTTTGACTTTGACTTTTGCTTTGGACTTGGTTTTTCACAGGCTTGATAAAGCCACAGTTACCAGGTAGTAAACTCCACTTACAGACTCTCCCTTAACTGTTGCTGTCAATTCGGTTTGACATTGATAATCTTCTGTCACCAGGCGCTATACTTACAATATCATAACCAAACAGATTGCATTTGCGAACATATATTGAAGCCACTAGAATCATAAGTAGGGTTACAGAAAAACCAAAGCTAAATGACACACTTATAAGGATCGATTTTCTTTAACTCCGTTTCGATGGTATAGTGATATGATATAAGGTAAAGATAAGGGATAATGAAAACTAAAAAGAATAAAGGATGGTGGATTTGAATGGGAGGCTTTGAAAGGGGGAATTTCAAAATTTCAAAGCTTGATGAGTTGTACCTAATACTATAAAACTTGTAAAGCTCTTACACTTAGAGAAGGCTTTTTTTGTGAAATGTTCTTGTCCCTCTAATATGTATTATATATTAGTTGATGCCTTCATCCGTGTTGCGGGGCGGTAGACCGAATATTTCTCAACCACTTAAAAAAAACCCTATCATATTTTTGGTAGGAAAAAAAAAAACAAAAACGATGGGAAGACCGTCATTTTGAGCACAGGGCAAAACTATAATTTGTCAGGACTAATTAGCAAGTGTTAGACAACTTCTTGACACGAATAAAAATTTAAATCAAGTAAACAAATTAAAACAAAACACTTATATAGTTTTGCTAATAAAATCTAAGAAATATTGGATTTTAATAATCCCAACTATTCGTCGTTGGCCGCCAACAGTCTCAACTTAAAAAATAACCACTGACAGTCCCAACTATTAACATATTGGCCTCCAATAGATCCTTAATAATAGAACCCTAACGTCGTTAGTCTCTGGTCGCTGGAAAAAGTTTTTGGCCGGAAAAAGTTTTTGGCCAGAAAACTCAATTTTGGCCGGAAAACTCAACATTTTCATCCCAAACCTCTTGTAACCTTATTACGGACCTTTAGGAACCTTTTTCTAGTAAAAGTCCCAATTATTGAAGTCGTCGAAAAACTTATTTTTTCGTCGGAAAACTTCTTTTCGGCCGGAAAACTCAACTTTTTAGCCGGAAATATTAAAATCTTCGTCCCAAACCTCGTTGTAACCTTAGATCGGACCTTTAGAAACCTTTTTCTGGCCAAAACCGGTTTTCCGGCGACCCGAGACTAACGGCGTTAGGGTTTTGTTAGGTCGGGTCCATTGGTGGCCAATATGTGCCAGTAGTTATTTTTGAAGTTGGAACTGTTGGCGGCCAATGACGAATAGTTGAGATTATTAAAATCCAATATTGAAATTTTGAAGTACGAGCAAAATCATATTTTTTGACCGGGTAAAATCGTAATTTGTTAAAAGTTAAAGCGATGGCAAAATTGTAATTTTGGACTGGGATAAAATCGTAATTTGCTAAAGCTAAAACGATGGCAATACAATACTTTTTACCAGAGAGAAAATCGTAACTTTGATCAGGGGCAAATAGGTAATTTTATTGAGTCAACCTAGTAAAATAAAACACTAATATAGTTTTGCAAAAAAAAAGTAAAACGATGGCAATATCACTATTTTTAACTGGGAGAGAAGTCGTAATTTTTTGAAATGGGGACAAAATCATAATTTTGAAAAGAGGGCAAATCGTAAGTTTAAGCTGGGGGCCAAATTATACTTTTGTTTTGAATTGGAGGGCGAACTCATAATTTTGAACTCAGGGCAAAATCGTAATTTTGAGCTAGGGAGAAACATAAATTTATTATGAATCGGGGGTAAAGACGTAATTTTGAGCTGAGGGCGAAATCATAATTTTAAACTGAGGGTAAAATCGTAAATTTGAGGCAGGGCAAAAAGAGAAATTTATTTTGAACTTGGGGCGAAAACGTAATTTTAAACTGGAGGCGAAAACGTAATTATACAATAGATATAAAATGATAAATTCGTTGGTCCAATAGGGGAGTGCCAGACCAGTTGCCTGCCACTATTCCCCCAAACTTGATTTTGAAGATATAGGTAATGTGTGTCAATAAAACTTGTAAAACTCTTAGGCTTAAAAGCTTTTATTGTGAAATGATCTTCTTGCTCCTCTAAGTTGTATTATATGTGATATATATATATATATATATTATGTCATATATAAAATTAATAAAAATATAATTATAATAAATATAAGTTAATTCATCAAATTACAAATAATAAACGGGTCGACACTAAGCTAAGCTCGACTTTGAAACCTACTCATGAGCTGGGTTCGAGCTTGAAAAACAAAGGCTCAAACTGAGCCGAGCATTCACTTAGTTGAGTTTGGGCTTGGCTTGACTCGTTCACACCCGTAAGCCTCGACACAACCACATATTCGCTTTCCTGTATGTTAAATATTTTTTTAAATTGTTTTTTATACAATACTCAAATTATGGATTATAAAATGCGTGATTCATGATATATAAAAACTTATTTATTTAAAAAGGTATGAAACTAACTGAAAAATTAGTAGTTATTACTAAACATACTTTACTCTTTCACTTCTTATTCCTATTGTTATATACCCTACCGAGTATACATGATGTAACCGAATTAATGAAACTAATCCGAATCTTATCTTATACTTTTTGGATTTTCTCCTGAATTGGTGTATAGGCATTATGTCTAGTGCGGATGGACATGATTGGGTAATTCCGCTGGTGACACGATGATACTTCAGTGGTCCGTCAGTGATTCAAATTTGCCGTTAAAAAATAAATTAATAATCAATAAGAATAATATGTTCTATGAATGGACAATTGGTTTGTAAAATTTTAGACATTTGATTAGAATACTTGTCTCGTACTCTCCTGACATATCCTTTAACTTGACCCATCTGAAATATATAAATCGAGTTACATACGTAACTAAACTCATACCAACTTTAAATTCGATTCTGTGTTTTCCATCATCCGTTAAATCAAGATTACTACATGACACAAACATCACATATCATAGATCGTAAATGCATTGAATTGATATGTTGAATATATATGAACACGTTGAATATTTGAATGTTTACTTATGACCACATAAGAATTTAAATTAATGGTATAAACCATAGGAGTTAGATATAATAAAAAGTCCCACAACTAATTATAACTGGGAGATGATTTTACTATACAATGTATTTGAGAACATATTCTTAAAATTGAGAGGTGTAAGTTTTTTAGATGATTTAGTTTTTAGAATTTTTTTTGTTATTAAACCATTTTATTAACATTGTTAGATCATACCTATCCGATTTTGTTATGATAATAACATTGTGTAAATTTATTCTACAAAGTCTCATAATTTAAAAAATGTACAAAGAAACAATTGATCATAAAATATAACAAAATGTCGAACAAAATATAACATAATGCCGAAAAATATAAAATAACGTCAGAAAAAAAACACGAGTTGGGAAAAATGATGCAAATATAGAAAAGAAATAATCCTAAAAAAAAACGCACGATTCTATAAACAAAAATTTTAAAATCTACAAGTTATAAATTCAAAAGTAAAAAATTAAAATCTTATATCGTAGAGTTCGATAGCACGGTTCCAATATCACTTGAATGAGGTTAATCGTTGATACTATTCTTATGACTTCTTATTTTTTGTATTTAATTCTAAACCATAAGAAATATAAAATAAATAACAAGTAACATTTAACTGTTAACAAGTCAAATTTCAAGCCATGTTTATGTTTATTGAATACGTAGGAGACTTTATGTTCGATTCTAAGCGATAAGAAATATAAAGTATATAAAAACTAACATTTAACGTAAATTAATTACTTTAAATCCAAAGGTTTCCCCCTCAAAAAAAAAAAAAAAAAAAAACCAACAATAAAAAGAAAGGTCGTAATTTTTTTTCCGGATTAGACCTATGTAGCGGTTTTGTGAATAATGCCTCTACCTTGGGCGTTTTCGTCATGTGGCACTCCAGTCAACAAGAGGGTATTATTGGGCGTTTTTACAAAAAAAGGGCGTAGTGGAATAATCCTCCAAACAATCATTACACAATTATTAATTTTTTTAAATTAAAATCTAATAATACTTCATTAAATAAAAAAAATTACAATACTAAAAATAAAAATAAAAACTAAAAACCGACTAAACTTTAAAAAATAATTAAAAAACCGAAATAAAAAAAGGAACATTACTAAAAAATAAAAAAGATGATAATTTAAAGGTCGTATTTTTTCGAAGTTTTTTGGCGGTGCAACGCGTCGCCTTGGAGGTGATCGATCGGTTTGGACAAAAACTCCATGTCTTTTTTCATTTGCCTCGCCGCTTGCATCTCGTTAATTTTTTTTTGTTTTCGGCGACTCGTTCTTGCATAGTCTCCCAACGCTTGTGACCGAGGTCTCGAAAGTCTTGGAGACGACGGTTTTTCTCCTCGAAATCTCCCTTCAACTTGAGATTATTGGAAGACGACTCTATCGGCTTTTTCCCGGTTTATTTTCCTTTTTTTCTACCCGGCGGTCGGGCCAACTCTTCATCTTCCTCGTCATCGTCCAAATTAATATTTATGTCGACAGTACGCGCATCGGAAGTGGGTGTTTCCAGGACAACCGAGGATGACGTTTTCGACCGTTTAGCCTTACATCTACTATTAGAAGTCATGGCCGGTACGTTAGCCCACTTTGGATTATTTTTTAGAAGCTCCCAACATCTATAGTACGTGAAAATGCCTCTAGCTTGGTTGTACTCTTCCATAGCCCTCGTTAAAATATCGACGTCACCTTCACCACTCGGCCAATTATCTTTCATTCGTTGATAAACTTCTTGGAATTGGTGACATTTATTGTTGATATCGGTTCATTTGCTAGATATGGAATCGTTGTCCCGAAATTCACCTTTTCCCATTGCATTAAAAAAAGCTCACGAATTCTTCTCCAAAATTCTGGACTGGTTTGAAAGTTTACTACAAAAATTGTAAAGGTGATACGTTAAAAAAATAATAAACGAAAGATGGTTATTTAAAAAATAAAGTCGACTAATAGTTTTATAACACTTACCAACTTCGGGGTCCTCCGAAACGTCGAGCCACGCCCGAGCCAACGCGTATTCCTCGTCCTTCGTCCAAACCGCCCGGTGGGACAAAGCCGTAAGGGGTTGAAAGGAAGGGATTAGAGCCGCGTAGGAAAACACATTCGGGTCCATGTCATGAAAATTAAAGTTTTGTTGCGGTTGGGTGGTATTTAGGTTCCCGGGTCTTGACGGAACAACAAACGAGGGTCGAATGGATGCATAGTAAATAATTTTATAAAATTTTGAAGCACTAGAGAGAAAGGTAGACATAAAGTGGGGTATTTTTATAAAAAATGGGTGAAAAGTAAGGTATTTTATAGGTTTAAATGGGAATTTAAATAAAAAATTATATATTATATTGTTGTTACCATTTGACAATGGTCAAATTTAGAATATTGTGCCTTAAAAGCGTTTTCAAATCAAGGGTGGGGGTGTTTGGGGAAAGACGCGCAAAATTTTTGCCACTACAGGTGATCAAAGTCGAAAACGATTTAATTTGACTACAGAATTAATGTGGGCTTAACATAAGTCTTGGAACAATTTTATAATTTTATAATTTCAACATAGATTGTTCTAAAATTTCAACATAGATTGTTCTAAAAGGGTCTTGTGTTTAACTAGGGTTATGTGTCGTTCGCGTTGCGGGGCGTTAAACCGGATATTTCTTAGTTTAATAACATGTACGTCTTTATTTGGTTAGTTATACATACTACTTATAACACAATCTCAAAAAAGATACGTCGAGTCAACCAATTAAACAAAAACACTATCGTAGTTATGATAAAAAAATATCTAAAACTATGATAAGCGTGTAACTTAGAGTTGGGGACAAAACAATAATTTGTCAGGATCAACTAGCGAGTGCTAGGCAGCTGTTTGCTATAAATAGAAACTAAATTGAGTCAATCAAGTAAAATAAAACACTAAAAGGTTTTGCCAAAAAAACGATAGCAAGGTTGCAATTTTTAGCCGGGTAAATTCGTAATTTTAAAATGGAGATAAAATCATATTTGAACTGAGGGCGAAAACCAATTTTTTATTTTGAATTGGGGGGCAAAATTGTAGTTTTTTAACTGATGCAAAAATCATAATTTTTAGTTGGGGGCCGAAACCGTAATTTTAAATGGGAACCAAATTGTAATTTGGCAAGACTTTAGCTAGGGCAAAACCATATTTTTATTTTGAGCTGTGGGCAAAATTGAATTTTTTACTAAGTGTAAAATCGTAAATTTAAACAGAGGGAAAAACCAAAATTTTATTTTAAATCGAGGGACAAAATCGTAATTTTAACGTTGGGATAAGATTGAAATTTAACAGGATCTAAAAATAACTATTATATTCAAAAAAAAAAAAAAAGATGGCCGCCACTTTTGGCCAATCACCTAACACAACTATTCCCACCGGCCATTTGATTTTGTATGTATTGTAAATATACGAGAAACATTCGCCATTAAAAAAAGAGTGTTATTTAATTTAAGAAAATTTACTTGATAACCGGGATAATTGCGGAAACTCTTCTTATAATTTTGCCTTGGTACTGATTTTTTGTGTTTTTCTTATAATTTCACCTTGGTATTGATTTTTTTGGCCTTCCTTTACATATTGTTAGATGTTGAAATCTCTTTTCATGTATTTTAGAAAATCTAGTACTATTCTTTTTTATGATGATATACAGGCAAGTTGTAACATCGTAGGACTTTTGGAGCTCAAGCTTGAGCATATATCACATAGTCAAACTTTGGATGGACCGTTAACATGTTAAATTAATTTGCCAAAACCTTGTCGTTTTACATGGTAATGTTAAATGATTGGGTCATGACTAGCGTATAACATGTCCAAATTATTTCATTGAATATGTTCTGTAGATCCACATTATTTTACTATCTTGAACTATACTTGTATATCGTGCGTTCAAGCGGAGAATTTAAACCAAATTCGTAGATATGAAAACCTTTAAACCTTTGAAGCGATTTATGAATACCTTAAACTTAGAGAGATAGCCAGTCTCTAAAACGTGTGCCGTGATCCTTGGGAATATAGTCTGAAAGACCTAAACCTTGGTGAAGGTAGGTGTTAGCTTAGCTAACACCCCTCTAATTCTTAATTTAGTAATTTGATAAATAAAACAATATAAACTTACATGAAATTTGTTTTAAGATAGATAGCATTCCAGGATCTTGTTAGATCCCCATCCACAGTAGCCAACCAATATGCTTTCTTACGTGTTTCAGAATCTATTAAGTATAGGCATTCCTACTTAAGTGCCAACTTGCCATCATTAGGATTGATAGTGTTTTGAAATGTTTTTCTTAACACTAAGGCACCCACTTGAATCTCTTGTACCAAATATTATTATTGTAGGACCTTGCTATTCTCTATAGGTATGTTGCAGCCCCAAACATAGCAAGATCCCTAATTTCATCCACAATGTCAAGGTCTTGTGAAAAAGCTTCAGTGTTTGTTTTATAAGTTTGTAGACTTGATCTTGAAGTAGGGATAACCATCTCTGTGAGGATCACTGCTTTTGTTCCGAATGCAATGGAGAATGGAGTTCGTCCAGTAGCATTTTTAGTCGTTGTCCCATCTGGTCATAGAATAAATGGTAGTTCCCTGCTCATTTCTTTTCTTTGCTATTCTTCAAGTTGTTCACTATGATCTTGTTAGAGGATTTTGTCTGTCCATTAGCTTAGGGATGTAATGTAACATCCGTCGAAAAACGGGTTTCCAAAACCCGTTTCGTTTATTAATCGAATAGTCAGTTATAATTTTCGTTGCGTAAATATTGTTCATTTTAATTTTAAACAATACATAATTAATATACATATTAGAATTTAAAAACTATAATTATTAAAAAGTAAAAATAAGTGAAGAAAAAAAATAAAAGAAGCTGCCGGGTTTCGAACCCGGGTCAGCCCGTTCAACAAACAACCACAACACCACTCCGCCACATGAGTCTTTTGTTAATATACTGAAACAATTAATACTTATAATAAAACTCGAAATCAAAACCAGTAATCAGCGCGCCCAATCCGCAGTCGCCGGAAATACCGACGATGTCGCTAAATTTCGACCGTTTCCTTTGACTGAACGCGTGAATTAACTTCGGCATCGGTTATAACCGATGTCTAATCCCCCAATTCAAGTCGTAACCACCGGAGAAACATTGACCACGAATCAAGATCAAATTCGGACTCGATTCATTCTGTTTCTTCCTTATAAATACTCACCCAAGTCTCTGGTAATCTTTTCGCTCAAAATCGCACAATTTCTCGAAGTCTTAGCACTCGCCAGACTTTCACTGGAAAACCGAGACTTACACCAAATCGGTAATTTTCTCGACTCTTTCGTTTTCAAACCATTGTTAGACATATATTAACTTCATTCCTTCAACCAGAATCGGTCTCAGACGACGTTGCCGGAAATTCCTGCACTCGCCGAAAAATCACTGGAAATTCCGAAGTCACGCTGTGAATCGGTACAATCATCTAAACCCCCTGATAACCCTTGCTTAATAACTTAATTTCACAATTCGTTGATCAAAACTGTTAATTGATCCACTCAGACGGAATTCACAAATCAGAGCCGACGACCCTTGCCGGAAATCTGAGAAAAACATCCTGTTCGGTACATTCGATTCCGTAACTCTCTTTATCCATTACATTTCAATCAATTATATGTTAGACGAACGATTTAAACAAGAACAGTCGGACATCTTTGTCTGTGTCTTTATGAATGAAGAAGATGAAGTCGAACATTGTGTATAAGTTTAATTAAAACAGAATATTTAACCAGGTTAGACACACAGTCCAGCGGTGGACTGTGTGCAATCACACAGCGCACGTCACGAGTTCGAACCTTACAACGCACCGATTTTCAGAATTAAAACCAACCTTTTTAAAACTGAATCAGAACAAGTCACAGTATGTTTATAAGAGTAATATAAACCATAAGTTAAACAGATTAGACACACAGCCCAACTGGTTGGGCTGTGCGCTTACGAACCGAAGGACCCGAGTTCGACTCCGGGTCCCTGTAACCGGTTCGACATATAAATCCTTTTTAATATAAACCAAATAAAATAACAAGCCAATCAGTATATATATATATAATTAAAACATAGAATATTTCGGGTTAGACACGTAGCTCAGTTGGTAGAGCTGCGTGCACGCGTACGAGAGGTCCCGGGTTCGAACCTCACTCAGCGCACAACATTTCCACAGTCCGACCGGTCAACAGTCCGGTCAACGGCCGGTCAACGGTCAAAAAGTCAAAATTTTTATTTTCTTTTTATTTATTTATTTTATTTAAAAATCAATTAAAAACACTTAAAAATAATATTTTTGAAGTTAGAAAATTTCCTTAAACTCACAAAAATAAATCTAACAATCCCATTAAGAACACTAATTAAAAATATTAATAAAAGTTTATTTATTTATCGAATTATTATGTTATTATTTAGGTTAGTTTCTATCATGGTTAAATCCAAATTCGTGCGCATTCATCATCAATCCAAGAAACGCACCCACTGTGAGTGAATTCTTACAAATTCCCCTTTTGTTCATGTTTTGGGGTGTATCATGTGTCGCTTAAATTAATTCGCTTATTCAAACTCGTGCTATTACCATTATATGATCTAAACTTATAATGTACATATTGTTTGTTGTGATGTGTGTTTACATATTGTCAAGTTGCGTGCAAATCATTCATTAGGCCCATCAGTTCCTCGTGGGAGTCGAGTTGAACATCGCGTGCCTCAAAATCATTCATTTGGTGTGTGCGTGTGTATTAATTAATATTATATGTTTTGTGATTAAATTTACATTTACGTTTATTCATATTTGGTTATGCACAATTTTATTCAAATAATCAACATATCAAATCCTTTCAAATGTTTAAATAAGATTCACTCGCCAACTTTTTGTTGACCTAAAACCCTATTTTTACACATGATACAGGTGAACAGGTTGAAGCAAGGGACACATAGGAAATTGCCTTAGAAGAAAAATAATGAAGTTATGAAAAATGTATTTGAACATGTTGTATTTGTATGTTGATTGTAATGTTCTCCTTTAAAAGGAAATAATAAATATGAAACTTAATAGTAAATGTCATGAGCTTTGATGAAAACCCAATCATGCCCCGATCACCTTTTCCGCTGCGGGTCGGGGTGTGACATGTAAAGGAGTAGAAGTTATCATCTTTATCCCCAACTAGCACAAAAGTTTGTTGACCTTTTACTAACGAATGGGATCCATTGTCGCATACTTTCTCTTCTGGGATCCTGAATCTCATCTGGATATTACGCTTAATGAATGACACCACTTCTTTATCCCTAACTTGAATGAAAGGTTTTGCTGCAATCCATTTGGAAAAGTAATAAGTCATTGCTAACATAAATACTATTCCTCCTATAGCCTTGGGTAATTTGTCAACTATATCCATTCCCCATTTCCTGAATGGCCAAGAGGAAATAATTGGATACATTGGTTCTGTTTGTTGGTGAGGGATGTTTCTATGTCTTTGACATGAATTACACTTTTGAGAATAAGTCATAACATCTTTTCTCACGGTCGGCCAGTGATATCATGTCCTTAGGATCTTTGAAAATAATGCTCTGCCCCCAGTGTGATTTCCACAATCACCTTCATGAATATCCTTCAATATTTCTTGTTTCCCAGGATCCCCGAGCATCTTAAATATAGACCTACAATAGATTTTCTATAAATAATATAATGTAAAATAATACAATGAGACACCCTTATAAGAAAAGCTCTGGGTTTCTTTTCGTCATTCTGGATTTCTCCATCTTGTAAATATTTTTTAATAGGCATGATCTACGATTCTTTATCTAAGTCGGGATCCTAGATCTCAAGGTCTTTATTATTTGAGACTTCCCTTTCCTTGTGCTCTGGTGCATTTATCAATGGGCTCATGATATGTATGATTGGGATCCTGACAGCTAACTATAGGGAATACAAGTATCTGCTTTAATTTAATTCACTTATAAAATCTAATTGTATTTTTTTATAATAACAGCACCTTATTATCAGTCAGATGCAGAAACGTGTATAAACACATAAACGGATAAACAATATTCCTACCAATGATCTAGTTACGAGTTATTCAAACAATTATAAAAAAATACAACTATAGTGGGGTTAAGTTATACCATGACGAATACCAAGAAATCACACGATGGATGCGACAAACAACTTTACAAGTAAGCCCAATCACAAGTTCCCGAAACACCATGAGATCCACAGGTGAAACGAATAAAATTCGTTTAACCAAAATGTAAGACGATGGAACGGGACAACATCGAAAGTGAACTGACGCGGCAATGACATTGGTGTGGCAATGACCAACAACAGTGGTCTGACAGTGAGGGCTGGCAGTCACAAACGAAGAAAGGGGGAGGAGTTTCAGGTTTCTTTTGTGTTTTCGGGTTTTCTGTCACAACTTTATAATTAGGGTTTAGGTCCAGCCTCCTATTTAAGGAACCCATAATTACACTTTAATCTACATACTATTATCTCTATCCCCAAGTAATTAGCCCTTGACTACTTACTGTTAACAAGTCAACCCTCTGACTTTAATTTCTTATTAAATAATAAAACGATCTCTGATCTATTATTATATAGTAATAATTAATTCTCGTTTCTCTCAAATAAGCGTTATTTGACCATTAAATTAAAACCACTAGTCAAACGCTTTAACTTTATTTGATACCTAATAAAATAACCTCTCTAATTTATTATCTATTTAATAAATTAGTATTCATTTAACTCTTTAAACAACCCCAATTATTCCGCAAATTAATCGTTTCGTAAATAATTAATATTTCTTAGTATTTCACCAAATACTTGTTCTCCTCGATAAATCGCTCTTGTGATACATAATGTTTAACAATTAAACATCATTCTTTGTTCGTCGTTCAAAGTGTAACTCTTTGGATCATACCTTATTAGTAACGTTAAATAATAGATAATTAGACACCCAATTCCAATAGTCTCCCACTTTGACTATTTGCGATTATATCCCTCAACGTATACAGAGTTGGACGCCTAGCTGCATAGCACTGCCCCTAGCAAGGTATGACATATTACATTCATTAACTATTCCTTTCCAATTGAGTAACTCTTTACTCAATCAAGTACATAGTTGTGGTAACCTTATCGATTTGTTCTTTATGTATATAACACTTATTAAACATAAGACACATATCAAATTTCAATCTCATATGTTTTTCAACTATTCTTGTACTTGTTTCTGATTCAGAATTGGTTGACATACTACTCCTAGTTTGAGTATTGCCATACATTTATGCCAGTCTGAATCAACGAGGGCCCAGAATGTTTAATTTCTCAAAGTATTAAGAAGCACAAAATCCCTTTGACATCATTCAACTCTTACTTAGATAAGATCAAGAAACAAAGTTACACTAATGTTAGTTATAGTATGATTCTTAGGTCTTAGGATATAAGGATCATACCATTTTAAAACCTCTTATGACATTGATCCATAACGACAGTTTTGAAGCAAGTTACATACCATATCATTCTCCAATGCATATACGGGAATCTTGATCCTCAACATATTGAGCCTTCATCCATGAACAATCAAGCATTCACAATAGTCTTAATTCAAATTGATTCCTATGAATTTAATCGACTACGGACGTTTAAAGTACCATACTCATGGATGTTTTAACGTACCAATATTCAAACATAGGAACAATGTTTATATGGTATTTAACCGTTAAATCCAAATAAATTCATAATGTAGTCTTACCATTCGAAAACATCAAATACCAAACATATATTTAAACTTCCAACAATGTTAGCCACAAACTCTCCAATGCATATTATATCTCTACAAGGATACAATCAATAGCTTTGCTTTAATAATTTATGTATTTATCATATCAAGACATTATCCAAATATCTCCATATTTGGAAGTATCGGCTCCAAGCCTTGTGTGACACAAATCTCCGTTGTCACACAACGTCTTGACATGCCACCACACACTTGGTGCCTCTCCTGATGTCATAGATGAACCCTTAATATTAAAATGAACCTTTCATTTCACTATTATGTCTTAAATAAAATTTTCACTTTACTATACTCATTTCATTCTTTGAACAACAATTTCAATAATGTCTATGTTCCACATAGATTTATTCTATTTGACTTGTTTGAGAAATCAGTTTTACAATAAAACTTTGGGTGATTCCCAAGCTCAGGAACCCTTTAATGACTTTTCAAAACTAATCATTCATCAATGACTTCACGTATTGTACAAACTGTGTTAACAACTCTACTTGTCCTAAGAACACTTCTTAGCGTCAACCCAACAATCCCTTTTGAAATATTTCACTAAAGACTCCATTATCCAATATGAAATCTCATTTGTAGGTTCGATAATAGTTTAATGTAAATACTTCATGTCTTTCATGTAGGAATGAGATATAAAATATAACTTATTCTATTTTCTTCTTTCTTCTTTGACTGTGTGCTCTGATTTTTGAAATTAGACTTGTTCCACATGTTCAAATGATGATCCTTTCCAGGTATGATTCGTTGAAATCGTTAGACGACCTTCTTATTATATTCATACTTCTTCAATGATTGTCAACACTTGTCATCCATAGCCAAGATCATCATCATGAAAATACTTTTCTTAATGATAAACTTAATATCCCGAAATATTTCATAGCTCCCACTTTCCTTTAAATTATCCATAACAATCTTGTTTTCAAACAACTTGTTTGCTATAAAAAATTAAAGATATCCTGCACAAAAATCACAATGAAATTATCCTATAGGTTCATATTTGTTTACTTCCCATAAATGAGATTGTCCAAGTCTATAATTGGCTATTAGTGCGGTTAGCATTAATATCTATGATTATTATCATATTAAAGATTCTCAGTCTCCAATTGAGTCTATCAAAGTCTTCATCTGATAACTTTGTTATTAGATATACAACATCACAACTTTTTCTCAGAATCTCTTAGGTCTACGCTCAACAAGTTCTTGTCGATTGACTTGTGATATCAATTCAGGTATTTCAAAGACTTTGTTCTATCCCTTGAATCACATCTAATCATCACTTAAAATCCTATTCCTAATTAGATTGGTTTGATCTTTTAAGAGATCCAGGCAAAACACTTTGTCTTCTTGAAGAACTAATCTTCAGAAGGGATTTGGTTCTGTTAGAACTTTTAAGTTTTTAAGGTAAGAAAATCACCGGCAAACTATTATACATGTTCTACACGATCCATGTTTACCTATTTTGAGTTTGATAATAATATCCTCTGATATTCAGAAAAAACCTTTCTTGTACTAGATCGCACTTTCATCATTAATTGAAGTCTCCTCCAATGTACTTCAACCTTTCTTTTCAATTTACTACTATAGTGCTTTGACTTGAAAAGTCTTTAATGATGGTTATTTAGAAGTTAGATTAAGGCATTTTACCTTTTTATCTGATCAAAATACCTTTAACAATTTACAAAGCTGGTTTTTTATTAATCTTAGAAGAATCCAACTTCTATGTTTCAGCTTCATAAGTAAAACATGATTAATCTGTTATCTTTGTCTCACTTGTTTAGAAGGACTTGATGCATCGCCATGCACCATGTTCTTCCTTTACAAGTTGATTCCTAATCTTTCCTTGTTGAGTTGTTACTTAAACATGTTTCAAATATCCTTAGAGATTCCACATGTTTGAAAAACAACTTTAGATAATATTGGAATCCTACATATATGATTCTGTTTATGAAACCAATGATGTGTTATCTAGAAATCTGCAATCTATCACATATCTTTATGACAATGTATAATATGTTTATTTAGAGGATATCTATCACATAGATACAGATAGAGTGCTTTTGTATCATAATGGACATTTTAACAAATGCAAGAAAGCATATATTTAAATTTCATAACAAAAATTTTTTCCAAAAAACCAAAAGCTAAAAGAAACAATGTTTAAGGCAATCAAAATATTGTTCATTTGAAAGCATAGTAAACTTTACTTCCACTATAATCTCCCAGACTGCATCACTCTACCTCCTCAATGTATTCTATTTCTTGCAAATCATACATGTGAAAAACACATTTTAGCATCAATACACTAAAGATTTAATGAAAATGAAATTACCATAATAACGTATATATACCTCAAATATCGGCCCAGATGAATCAGATCCAACTAAGTTTGAAAATCTTCTTCGTGCAATTTCAAGGCCCTTCCTTGCCACAATAGTATCCAATGTCACCATTGTAGCTTAAAGCCCTATGGAGATTGAAGTATGATCCCTAATCCTGTTCCTCTTACATTTGATGCACTATTAGTATATAAAATCAATTTTTCTTTAGTTTCTTCAAGTTGCTAAACTTCTAAGTCAGCTTCTGGTTCAAGATCCCTATTGAAGTCAGCTAAGGCTTGTGATTTTATAGATATCCTAGGATCATAAACTATAACATATGCACTCAGTTTCACAGACCATTCGACCATTCTACCTAACATCAGGCTTCCTTAGACCATATTTTATTGGATAATTAGTTTTAACATGTATCTTATGAGTTTCACAATAATGTCTCAGTTTAGTGGATGCCATGATTAATGCTAAAATAAGTTTTTCAAGGTGGGAGTACCTTGTTCAACATCAAGTAGATTTTTAATTACATAATACACTTAATGTTGTTGACCTTCATGATCCTTGACCAATACTACACTCATAACATGTTAGGAAACTGCCAAGTACAAGGATAACAATTCACCTTTTTTTGGCCTCATCAATAACGGTGTTGAGATAGGTATTCCTTCAGTTGTTGAAGTGCTTCCTCATGTTTCTCATTCCATTCAAACCTCTTATTCTTCCTAAGGATTTCATAGAACTCCTTACACCTTTTTGAGAATCTTGAGATAAACCTGTTCAAAGCTGCTATTATTCATGTCAGTCATTGGACATCCTTCACATTGGTTGGGTATCACAGATTCATAATTGTGTTGATCTATTCCAGGCTTGCTTCTATGCCTATCTTAGTGATCATGTACCCTAAGAATTTTCCTACTCCTACTCCAAAGTGACATGTTGAGGATTCAGCTTCATATTGTACAAGTCCAAGATATCGAAGGCATCCTTGAGATCCCTAAGATGGTCTTCAGGTTTCTTCGACTTCACTACCATGTCGTCTATAGATACTTCCACTGTTTTTACCAGCTTATCTTTGAACATCTTGTTCACTAGCCTCTAATACGTGGCACCTGCATTTTTCAACCCAAAGGGCATAGCAATATAACAATCTATAACCTATTGAGGAATGAAGTCAGTATCTTCCTGATCCGATGGTTCTATCTGAGTTTGTTGAAATCCTGATGAAGCATCGATGAAGGTTAACATCTCATGACTTGCTGTGGCATCTACCTTCGAGTCTAGATGCGGCAACGAGAAGGGATCCTTGGGACATGCTTTGTTCAAGTCGGTGAAATCTACACCAACTCTCCACTTTTAGTTTTTCTTCTGACTACCACCATGTTGGCTAACCACCTTGGGAACTTGGCATCCCTGAGCATCTTAGCCTTAGCAGTCTATCAACCTCCTTTGGAATGATTTGATTCCTTTTGGGAGCAAACTTTCTCCTCTTTTGTTGTATTGGCCTGAAACTGTTATCAATACCCAATTTATGAGTTATAATGCCACTGGAGATACAAGTCATATCTTCATGCTTCCAGGAAAAGGTTAGATACTCTGTTTCAAAAAGCTGATGAGTTCCTGCCCGATATCTTTAGGGATCCCTGTCCTTATAAGCACCTAAACGTCAGGCTCCTCGGGATTTAAGGATATATCTTTGACGTTTTGCTCCCTTGCATCCACGACGTCTCAAACTCTCTACTATAATTGCTATGCTTGTCTCGTTTTAGCAAAATCTTTCATCGACGAGGTATAATAATATTTGGCTTCTTGTTGGTCTCTTTCTATCTTGACTACTCGCCAAGGAGATGGAAGTCACGTATTGATGATAGGTTGAGGGCACAACCTTCATATCATGAGTCCATGGCCATCCTAAAATAATATTATAGCAAGATATGGAATCAATAAAACAATTTTTTTTAAATGGAATTGATTTCTCTCACTGTATTATTAACTTCTCTACAAATCCTACTAGCAATGAAGATTTAGTTATGATCTCTGATTTGGGGATGTTCATCCTCTCGAGAGTCTCCAGCTGTATTATGTTGACTGAAATTCCTACTACCAGGAAGTGATTGATTGGCTATGTACAATATGTTTACCAAACCATCGTGATGAGGATCCTACACATTATCCCTGTCATCTTCACCAAAGGAGATGATCTTCTACTCCATCAATGTTGATGTTTTGTGTACGTTTGTCCTCTTTCTCTGCCTTCGCCTCCTTTGTATGCCTTTTCGTTACATAACAAGAAGTGCCACAGATATCAGATCCACAAGAAATAAAGTTAATTAACTTTGTGTCTGGCGGTGGGGATCCTGCTTGTTTGGTAACTTTCTCGGGATCCTGCTCTTCTCCTTCTTTCTACCTAAAAATTCTTTTAGGTATCCTTTGCTGAGAAGATGGTTGAGCTCCTTCATAAGAACATAACAATCCTTAGTTAGATGACCGAAATCCTCGTGGTAGGCACACCACTTGGATTTGTCCTTCCAACCAGACGTTTTGTCGTTCTTCTTAGACTATCCACATTCACAACCCATAACAACCCAACCTTTAATAAAAAACTAATTTCTCTCTCTTCAACCTACACACTCAACCTTCCACACTCATTAGCAACCTAACCCAAACCAACTTTTTTTAAACAAAATATGACTTATGAATATTTTTTATTTAATTAGAATTACTAAATTATTTTTTTTATTTTGAAACAAACAATTTATTTACTTTAAATATAAAAAGTTAAGAATAAAGAAAAAATAACATTCATCAAATGATAAATATTTATTTACATTAAAGAAAACCGTTTTTTAAACCAACTCTGTTTTTAACAAAATTTATATGTTCACAAAAAAACTAAGAAATACCATGTATTTATTTATTTATTTATTTTAGTTTAAATATAACAAGTTATTTAAGTACATAAATTATTAGGGGAAAGAGAAAAATAAGAAAAAGAAAATATAATGAGAGCCACTACTTGAGTGACATGTGGCATACAAATGGGTTGCAACCTAGGTTGCAAGAACGACCAGGTTGTGGGTTTTAATTTCTTTTTTTCTTTTTCTAATTTTAATACAATCCATGATATTTTGCCAAGTGGCAACCAACCTAAACAAAGGTCATCAATGGGGATAGTCTTAGGCCATTGAGCCTTGTCTCCAAGATCCTGCTTGGCGTACAAATTCTCTGAAAAATCAATCAAAAAACAGTAGTCAAAAAGTCTGGGATAATCCTCTTCTTCCATATTGACTCTTTGATTGTCATTCCTTGAATATGGCTTAGGCATGTAGGATTTTTGTGAGGATTCCCACTTTCTTCTAAGATTATCATAACTAGTGGGTGGGTTGATCATTTGCTAAATCTTTCTGTCATCTTCAAGCCTTATAAACCTTAAGGCTCTATTTCTCACTTCATCGAGGTTCCTTCAAGGATTCATCACCAAGTCTTCATAGAGTGGGGAATTTTTCTGTAGTCCCATTTTAAAAGCTTGAACTGCCATAGCGATATCAAGGTTTGGGATCTCTAGAAATTCCCAACCAAGTTTACTCACGTAATCCTTAAGGGACACGTCAACACCTTGGGTCACTCTATAAAGACCACTAGTCAATCTTTCAGAAGTCCTCCTACACGAAAACTTGCTATTAAATAACTTAACTAAGTAAGCAAATGATGTAATAAAGTAAGGAGGGACGTTGAACAACCATTTCAAGGTTGAACCTGCCAAAGTTAAACCAAATTCGTTGCATAGATATGTTTCTTTCAGATTCGCCGGAATGGGTTGATCTCCATCCTTTCTCTATACTAGGCCACCTGTTTTTCGGGATCACTGGTTCCATCATAGAACTTCATGTTTGGAGCGTGGAATCGCTTGGGGATCTCTGCATTGCAGATAGGTTGTGCGAATTTGGAGATCATTCATAACTTAATTAGATCATTCATAACTTAATTGAAAAAAATGGAACCAAATGTCCGTGCTCAATCAAAAGAATGCAATATATTTTAATAGCAAATTAGAAATCAAATTAATTAAATGTTTAATAGAAGCTGAAACTTCAATTTAGTTGGAACACATGAATTGCTGTAAAACTAGTACTTCAATTTAAATATTTGAAATGGACCATTGTTGCTTAGAAATCGAATCTGATGTGCTTACGTTTTGAGGTCTTCAAAGGAGCCGGCTAAGCAAAAAGATGAAAGTTTTTATTATCAATGTTCTTGATTTGATCGATACTTTTTCTTATTGATCATGTTTATTTGATCGTATAACAGCCAAGGTTTAATTGGTTTTTATTTAATCTAGATCATTGTGTTTAAGAATTGGAGAGAATGAAGATACCAGATAAATAATTAAATATGAGAGAGAGAAAGTTGAGAGAGGAAAAAAATTAAGAGATCTATATTAAAAATATTTAGGTTAATAATCCTAACATTTTGATCTAAAAATGATCAATGGTTAAGATTGGTTCATGTAGTTTATGATTAAAGAAGAGGTTCACAAATGAACCTAACCCACTATATAAAAACATACATAGTTTATCACAAATAACATATATAGATGTAATAACATTATTAATATAAAAAGTGGATTAAAAATATAAAGTAAATTATAACTAAATTACTTTCCAATTTAGTATAAGGTAAAATAACAAACGGCATCTTTACCATTCTGTAGTAATGTTTTAAATTTTAGTTATAAAACTTAATGTTTTTTATCAAATTCTGTATTATAATGCATGAGAGAGAGTTATATTATAAGATACCTAAAACATAAAAAAATTTCGCTTTTAATTTATAAATATACCTCTAAAATAAGGGTAAATTGGTATTTTAAATAATAATTATATTTTAGTCCCCATCTTATTACATTTAAATTCCTGAGTTTTAACACAATTATAGGTAATTAGTTACACTTGCCCTCCTCTACAACAAATTCCTAATTCTTTTAAATATTTTTGTCATATATTATAAGCTATAATCTAAAAAAATCTAAAAGTACCATGACGACCTACTCATTTTTGTCAACGACGTTTCGATAGTTGTCTTGGTCAGTACTGACATATGGATTAAGAGTTGTCTTGGTCAATATCGACAATGATTAAAACCCAACATATTTAGTCAGTATCCAAGAATGTTTAATAGCTACATAATGTTAAGTGATTAAATACCGTCAATCTAATCATCTCATCAAAATTACACTTTAATCTCTTATCTTTAACAAAATTGTAGATAATTAGTTGTTAGTTACACTTTTTCTCCCTTTATAAAAAAAACGATCCCACCCTTACGCTTTTTAAACGGTCATAATTTTTGGTACATTAATATTTTTTAAAAGTACACCATATAAATGAGTATTTTATTTTCTTTAATTTGAGTATAATATTACTATAGTTTTTTTAATTAAACAAATTGATATGTTACGTGATTAATAGTGTCAAATGGTGAGTAATAACTGAATCGTTAATCAAAACCGAACCGAAATCAACCAAAAATAGATTTAGCGTAACCCAAATTAACCACAAATGGTTATCGATTTTTGTACCCTCATTTAACCAAAATTATCTGAATGGAACCATTCATATATTTCTAGCTTTTATACATTCAGTTCATATATTTCATATATTTATACCCCATTTTATGTATTTATACCTTCATTTCATGTACCATACATCCATTTCATGTATTTATACCTAAATTTCATGTATTTCTAATCCAAAGTTTTAGCCCAAGTTTGGTTTTGGCTATTAACCAAAATTAAATGAATCAAACCGAAAACCGTCAGTCAAGCTAAATAAACCAAGCCAATTAACTGAAAACGGACTGGTTAATAAAATATACTAATTAATGACCTCCATATCGGTTGAGGATAACAACCTAACCAAGTGAACAATGCACATGTGGCAATGTCTGTGTTTCCCATCGCATCGCACACTATTATTGGTTATTAACCAAAAATAGTTATTGATAGGGATGGCAATGGGTCGGGTTCGGGTTGAGTATTAGTAATCAAATACCCACACACGGTTATAAAATCATGTCCCATACCAGACCCAGTACCCGTCGGGTGTCGGGTATACCGATTAGTTTGTTAAAAGATATACTTTAGGATTTCAAATCCATTTTATTACTATTATAATTATTATATGATTTTATTTATAATACAGCTGTTATAAATTAAATATGTACAAAAATACATATAAGTTTTATTATGAATTAATAATAATAACTTTATATAGTTATAATTATATGTATATATTTCACAACATACAAAATATATAAATATTATTATCAAATATATATATATACTAAAAGAAACCTTTTTCACATTATGAACATACTAAAATAAATCACTAATATACAAGGGTCAACGAAAAAAACAAAAGATTCGGGTATAGGGTTAGGGTAAACGGGTATGTGGTTTCCGGTAATCGAGTCGGGAATCACCTAATCCCGTACCCAACCCATTCCCGCGAAATTTTTAAAACTAATCCCATACCCGGTCCAAACCCGTCGGGCATCGGGTATACCCGTCCCATTTGTGTCAAGTTTTGGGTATACCCGTCGGGCTCGGGTATTTTTGCCATCCCTAATTATTGATGAGCAATAACTGAATCATTAAGCTAAACCAAACCAAAAAACAGATGAAACCGAATTGAAATAATCAAAAAACTGAATTAACTAAAAACGAATTAACAAAAAAACGGTTATCAATTATTTTTGTATTCTCGTTTAACCAAAATTAGCTGAACTGAACCGAATCATTTATATTTTCATAAAGTTCTAGCTTTTATACCTCCGGTTCATATATTTTATTTTTATATCTCGATTTCATATATTTATAATTTCATTTCATGTATTTATACCCCAATTTCATATATTTCTAAGCAAAAGTTTTAGCTTAGTTTGGTTTTTGCTGTTAACTGAAATTAAATGAACCAAACCAAAAACCATCAATCTAACCAAATAAGCCGAAGTGATTAACCGAAAACCAATTGGTTAATAAAATAGACTAACCGATGACTTTGATTTCGGCTTCGGCTAACTGAAATTAAATGAACCAAACCAAAAACCATCAATCTAACCAAATAAGCCGAAGTGATTAACCGAAAACCATTTGGTTAATAAAATAGACTAACCGATGACTTTGATTTCGGCTTCGGCTGAGGATAATAACCGAACCTATCAAACCATACACAACATAATGAAATGGATTACCCGATTACTTCGCTTTTAATGCATATTTATCACAATTATGCTAAAATAAATATTATATGAATAAGAAAACTACCAAAAAAAGGAGTATCGCAATACGATGTGTCGTCCCCGCCGTATCGCACGAGTATCCTGCTAGTGTGTGTATATTTAGATATATTTGTAATTCGTAAGATCTATTTATTAATCTAATTGTATTTTAATCATACCAAATTAAAAAAAAAACTCTTTGAATATAGAAAATACATGTAATAAGAGGTGATGATTTGTAAATGTTAAACGTATGGATGTTTATGGGATTGGAAAGAAAATTAGTGTTTTAGATAATTTGTAGAATTTTAATGTGAGCTCAGTGGACGTGTTTACAGGTGTTGTCCTTAAAATGTGAATGGTGTAAGTTGAGTTGATTTGAAGCGATGTTTGACATGTATGTCTTAAGCATGCATGGCATTACCCTATCTCGAACAAGCAATGTGACAAAACACTGTCATTTTCGACGAATATGATCACGATATCTAGACTGTAATAATGTTGTAGCGTTGTAATCCTCCATGAATTGTAGCATCATATTCTAAGTTCTTAAAAACTTATGTTTGCGTATCAAAAAGCCCACCTCCCAACAATAAGTATCATCTTTCACCTTTAAGCCAAAGCTTCTATATATGATTCTTCAACTTTTCATAGTAGCAGCTTTCTACATTAATTACATAGGCTTTCTACATTAGCTACAAAGCCATCTTCCTACATATTGCACCTGTCAACAGTATTGTGTCATTATTTCATGTGACTCCATATTTTATGCATATATTCTCTGAGTTTCCAAGATTTTGCTCATAGTCAAAAGCTGATTTCGGATAGGGCTTACTTTTCAGGACGAAAAACAAACGAAATATATATATATATATATATATAAGTATCTCCACAGTAAGAAAATATTTTAGGGTGTGCATGGTACAAAGGAATAGAACATATAATCTACACGAGCAGCCAATGGTGAGAATGTAATCGTCAAACCATTGAAAAGCATCGAGCGGAGAATATTAGCTTAAACAACAAAAAAGTGAAAAAGGTTTCTAGGTATATTAGAAACTGTCAGAATAATGGTGAGTTGTAAATGAAGTGATATCCATCAGTCATTTTAAACGGTCACATTTCTGATATACTAAAGTGTGACATGGAATTTGAAAATAAGCTAAGATATCTACTATTCTATTGAAGAGGAACAATATGCTTCCTTAAATACTGATATACTAAAGTGTGACATGGAATTTGAAAATAAGCTAAGATATCTACTATTATATTGAAGAGGAACAATATGCTTCCATAAATGCTGGTCAAGGAAAATAAGGAGGATGGTACCTCGCGGTGATAAGGTTCATTCTTGAAAATCGAAACGTTGATAAAAAGAACATGTAGTGACAGTTGGACTGGAAGCTCGTCGACCATCAGACCAAGCGCTTTATTTGGTGCTTGTGTTTGTTTAACACACGTATTTGTTAAAATTAAACTGAAAATAAAAAACAGCGAAAATCACCTAAATTAAACGTGAAAAAACTAATATCCATTCTTTTAAAGTAAAATACATACATGAAAAATAAAAGGGACACTTGAAACTTTTTATGACCTTTTGGCTTAGGCTCAACATAAATACAATTTTTGTAAATGAAATGCTTTTCTAAGGATTTTGGAAATATTGGATTTTTGTCACAAACTTTTAAGTGCAATCTTTTTTATTAGTTAGGGCGGTAAACTTTTTTCCACACTAATAATCTAAGGGTGAAGGGAGTGGTTACCTATTGTAAATAGGTAAACTCCCTATTCACCATTCAAACAGTGATACGTCAATTCACCTAATTTGTTTACCTAATGCTCAAAAACGTTAACGGTGGTTTACCCAATGAAGTTTAGGTAAACTATTTTATTTTAAAAAGAAAAAATTTGTGATTGGTTGAGAATGAATGTTACACCCCGACCCGCAGCGGAATAAGAGTCAGGGCATAATTGAGTTATCACCAAAGCTCATGATATTTACTAAAATGTTTCATATTTATTAAATTCAAATTACAACTTCAATATTCAAAACAAGTTCATACAATTACAAGGACAAAGAAACTAAGTAAAACAATCCAAAGCCTAAACTGATTTATTCTTCTAGGCCGTCCTATATGTTTCTTGCTTCAACTGAATCACCTGTATCATGTGTAAAAATGGGGAATTTTGGGTCAACAAAAGTTGGCGAGTGAACCTTGTTAAAAACATTTGTTATTGATTTCTTGTTGTATTTAATATGGAAAAATTGTGCAAAAATCATATGTGAGCAAACGTAAATGAACAAACAATCACAAACCACCTTGCTTGAGTATATGACATGAATGATAATGTATTGTGAGATCAAGGCTCAATCAAACGGAGCCGATCGTATGTTGGCAACGTCACGTTCCACTCATAGGTAATGGGGAACATACGAGCCTATGATGATGCATGTGAGATCAAGGCTCAATCAAACGGAGCCGATCGTATGTTGGCAACGCCACGTTCCGCTCATAGGTAATGGGGAACAGACGAGCCTATGATGATGTATGTACTAAAAATGATAAATTTAATCTAAACATTAACCACACAAACAATTGATACATATTGGATACACATTTGATCATGGATATGATGGATGCACAAGTGTTTTAATGTAATAAATAATAAGCGACACATGATACACCCCAAAATGTGATTAAAACGGGGAATTGGTAGAGATTCACTCACATTGGGTGCGTTCTTTTGATGATGTTGAATGCGCACGAGTTTCGGGATTTGATCGACAAGGATAAACTAACATAAAATAATAACGAAATGGTTCGGTAAATAAGTGAATTTTACTCACAATTTTAATAGGATTTTTAGATTTATTTTGGTGAGTTTAAGGTCGTTTTCTAACTTTAAAAATATTACTTTTAAGTATTTTTAATTGATTTTTAAATTAAATAAATAAATAAAAAAATAAAAAAATAAAAAAATAAAAAAATATTTGACTTTTTGGTTGACCGTTGACCGGACCGTTGACCGGTCGGACTGTGGTCTGAGTGTGCACTGAGTGAGGTTCGAACCCGGGACCTCTCTTACGCGTGCACGCAGCTCTACCAACTGAGCTACGTGTCTAACCCGAAATATTCTATGTTTTAATTATATATATATACTAATTAAGTGTTAATTTATTTGGGTTTTATTAGAAGGATTTTAAATGTTTGAACCGGTTGCAGGGAAGCCGGATCGAACTCGGGTCCTTTGGTTTGTAAGCGCACAGCCCAACCAGTTGGGCTGTGTGTCTTATCTGTTTAACTTACGGTTTATATTAATCTTATAAACATACTGGGACCTGTTCTGATTCAGTTTTAAAAAAAATTGGTTTTAATTCGGAAAGTCGGTGCGTTTGTAAGGTTCGAACTCGTGACGTGTGCTATGTGTTTGCACACAGTCCACCGCTGGACTGTGTGTCTAACCCGGTTTAATAAGTTGTTTTAATTATACTTATACACAATGTTTGACTTCGTCTTCTTCATTCATGAACACAGACAAACGATATCCGACTGTTCTGGTTTAAATCATTCGTCGGACATATAAGTGGTTGAAATGTAATGGATAAAAAGAGTTAAGGAATCGAATGTACCGAACAGACTGTTTTCCTCAGAATTCCGGCAATGGTCGTCGGCTCTGATTTGTGAGTTCCGTCTGATTGAATCAATTAACAGTTTTGATCGATGAGTTGTGAAATTGAGTTACTTAACAAGGATTATCAGAGGGCTTAGATGTTTGTACCGATTCACAGCATGATTTTGGAAATTTTCAGAGATTTTTCGGCGAGTGCAGATTATCCGGCAACGTCGTCTGGGACCGATTCTGGTTGAAGGATTGAAGTTAGTATAAGTCTAACAATGGATTGAAAATGAAAGAATCGAGAAATTTACCGATTTGATGTATGTCTCGGTTTTCCGGCGAAAGTCCGGCAATACAGAATATCTCCGGCGAGTGTAATTGCTTCGAGAAATTGTGCGATTTTGAGCGAAAAGATTACCAGAGACTTGGGTGTGTATTTATAGGGAAGAATCATGATGAATTGAGTCCGAATTTGGTCTTGATTAATGGTCAAGGTTTTTCTCCGGCGGTTATGACTGAGATCGCGGGATTAGACATCGGTTATAACCGATGTCAAGGTTAATACACGCGTTCAGTCAAAGGAAACCGTCGATAATTGGTCGAAATCGTCAGTAATTCCGGCGACTGCGGATTGGGCGTGCTGGTGACTGAATTCAATTTCGAGTTTTATAATAAATGTTATTTGTTTTAATAGATATCACAAATGAGACAAGTGGCGGAGTGGTTGGGTGTTGCTTGTTTCTTCCGGCTGACCCGGGTTCGAAACCTGGCATCCTATTTTCTTTTTATTTAATTTATTTTTACTTTTTAATAATTATAGTTTTTAAATTCTAAAATGTTTATTAATTATGTATTGTTTAAAATTAATAATAATCATAAATACGCAACGGAATTTTATAACTTGATATTCGATTAATAAACGAAGCGGGTTTGGAAACCCGTTTTTCGTCGGATGTTACAGTATCCCCTACTTTTAGAAATTTCGTCCCGAAATTTAAGTAGTTGTGGTAACAGGAAAAAGATGTGGGTATTTCTCGCGCATTGAGTCTTCACGTTCCCAAGTAAACTCAGGTCCTCGTTTCGACTCCCAGCGTACCCTGACAATTGGGATACGACTTCGTCTTAAACGTTTCTCTCCGGAGTCCATAATTTCTACTGGTCTTTCAATGAAATGCATAGATTCATCGACTTGAATGTCTTCTAGAGGAATATGGAGGTTTTCATCGGCGAGGCACTTCTTCAAGTTTGATACGTGGAATGTGGGATGAATTCTGTTGAGCTCTTCCGGTAGGTCAAGCTTGTATGCTACAGGTCCTACTCTTTCGAGTATCTTGAAAGGTCCTACGTAGCGTGGTGCTAGCTTGCCCTTCTGGCCAAAACGAACCAC
Source organism: Scalesia atractyloides (assembly GCA_947069175.1). Taxonomy (NCBI): domain Eukaryota; kingdom Viridiplantae; phylum Streptophyta; class Magnoliopsida; order Asterales; family Asteraceae; genus Scalesia; species Scalesia atractyloides. The sequence continues at coordinate 10,405,787 of CAMTDV010000016.1, read as the reverse complement.
TCCCTTCCACGGTGATACTTTTAAAAGTACTTGGTCACCAATGTTAAACTCCAAGGGCTTTCGTCGTTTGTCTGTATAACTCTTTTGACGACTTTGTGCCGCTAGAAGATTGTTTCGAATTTGATGGATCTTGTCTGTTGTTTCTTAATTAATTCTGGACCGGTGATTTGTGCTTCTCCAATTTCGTGCCAACATATTGGTGATCGGCACTTACGACCATATAAAGCTTCGAAAGGAGCCATGCCGATACTTGAATGATAGCTGTTGTTGTACGAAAATTCAACTAATGGTAGATGAGCGTCCCAATTTCCCTTGAAGTCTATGACACATGCTCGAAGCATGTCTTCAAGAGTTTGGATGGTGCGTTCAGATTGTCCATCAGTTTGAGGATGAAAAGCGGTACTGAGGTCTAATCGTGTACCCAAGGCGGCTTGTACGGCTTGCCATGTTCGTGAAGTGAAACGACCATCACGGTCTGAAATGATGCTTAAAGGTACACCATGACGGCTTACAATCTCGCTGATGCAGATACGAGCTAACTTCTCGTTCTTGAAGTCCTCGCGGATCGGAATAAAGCGAGCTGATTTTGTAAGACGATCAACGATTACCCATATTGTGTCATACCCACTAGAGGTGCGAGGTAACCCGGTAATGAAGTCCATGGTTATGTTTTCCCACTTCCATACAGGTATTTCAGGTTGGGTTAGAAGTCCTGAAGGTCTCTGATGTTCAGCTTTTACTTTGGAACAGGTAAGGCACTTGGATACAAAAACAGCAATATCCTTTTTCATTCCAGGCCACCAGTAGGTGTATCGAAGGTCTTGATACATCTTGTCGGCTCCTGGGTGTATAGAGTATCGTGTTTTGTGCGCCTCATTCATAAGGAAATCACGAAGGTTATTGTGATCGGGAATCCATATGCGATCTAGATAGTACAGAATACCGTCGGATTTGGTTTCGATTTTAAGTTCTGCTCAACAAGACAACTCATTGCGTACGTCGTTTTCTGTTACAGAAACATGTTGAGCTTCTCGGATTTGATCTTTGATGTCGGTTATGATTTGCGAACATAGAAGACGAATGGAGTTCGCATAACCCTTTCGACTGAGCGCATCGGCCACCACGTTTGCCTTGCCAGGATGATACCTAATTTCACAGTCGTAGTCATTAAGAAGTTCGACCCATCTTCGTTGCCTCATATTCAACTCCTTTTGGTTAAAGATATGTTGGAGGCTCTTGTGGTCAGTGTATATTTCACACTTGGTACCGTAGAGGTAATGTCTCCATATCTTGAGAGTGAACACAACGGCTCCAAGTTCCAGGTCGTGGGTGGTGTAGTTCTTCTCATGAACTTTGAGTTGTCTAGAAGCATAGGCTATCACTTTCCCCTTTGCATTAATACACAGCCTAGTCCTTGCCCTGATGCGTCGCAATATACTACAATGTCATTGCAACCTTCGGGGAGTGTGAGGATAGGCGCGTCACAAAGTTTTTGCTTAAGGGTTTGGAAGGCTTCTTCTTGTTTAGGTCCCCATATGAAGGGTTTTCCTTTATGAGTCAAAGCCATGAGTGGTACAGCAATACGGGAGAAATTTGCAATGAAGCGGCGATAGTAACCAGCCAAACCAAGAAATGATCTTACTTCGGTAGGGGTACGTGGCGCTTGCCATTCCTGTACTGCTTTTATCTTTGAGGGGTCGACATGTATTCCCTTGTCATTGACGACATGTCCAAGGAATTGTACTTCTCTTAACCTAGAATTTGCATTTGGAGAATTTAGCGTAGAGCTTTTCAGTCCTTAAGAGTGTGAGGATGAGTCGAAGGTGTCGTTCATGATCAGATTTAGACTTTGAGTAGATGAGGATGTCGTCGATGAAGACTATGACAAAGCGGTCGAGGTAGGGTTTGCATACCCTATTCATTAGATCCATGAATACAGCTGGGGCGTTGGTCAATCCAAATGGCATGACCATGAATTCATAATGACCATAACGAGTTCGGAAGGCGGTCTTTGGGACGTCTTCTTCATGTACTCTGAGTTGATGATAACCAGAATGAAGGTCGATTTTTGAAAAATAGGTGGGCCTTGAAGTTGGTCTAAAGGTCATCGATGCGAGGTAATGGGTAGCGGTTCTTGACCGTTAACTTGTTGAGTTCTCTGTAGTCGATACACATGCGAAACGTTCCATCTTTCTTCTTCACAAACAGAACAGGTGCAACCCCATGGCGATGAGCTAGGACGTATGAATCCTTTGTCAGTCAGCTCTTGCAGTTGACTGGCCAGCTCTTGCATTTCTGATGGGGCTAACCTGTAAGGAGATTTTGCGACTGGTGTAGCGCCAGGTATAAGATCAATGCGGAATTCGACTTCCCTCATGGGAGGAAGTCCTGAGATGTCGTCGGGAAAGACTTGTGGGAATTCTTTCACTACAGGTATATCTTCTAGTTTCTTCTCCTTGTTTCCCTTCTTGACGACGTGAGTTAGGAATGCGACATAGTTCTTGCGGAGATACTTTCGGGCTTGAAGGCAGGACATCAATTTGAGTCCTTTCGAAGGGGTTTCTCCAAAGATTCGTAGGGTTTGACCGTCTGCAAGAGGAATGCGAATGAACTTTTCGCGGCATACTACTTCAGCATGATGTTGACTGAGCCAGTCCATTCCGATTATAATGTCGAAACTTCCCAACTTCATAGGAATGAGGTCAACTGGAAAATCGTGATCATTTAAAGTGAGGTACAATTTCGTATAATAGAGTTTAATGAGACCGGTTTTCCATCAGCAACTTCCACCGTTATGGATTCCATGAGATTATCACGAGTTTGTTGAGGATGGGTTCAAATTCTAAGGACACAAAACTTTATCCGCGCCAGTATCAAATAACATGGATGCATAACTACCATTGATGAGAAACGTACCGTTAACCACGTTGTTGTCAGCCCTAGCTTGATTGGCGTTGATGTTGAAAGCTTTTCCTCTAGCAGGTGGAGGAGCTTGGTTCGCTTGGTTTACCGGATTTGCTTGAGCTTGGGCATGAATGATGTTCACCAAGCGTGGACAAGTGTTTCTAAAGTGGTTTGGGTCTCCACAGTTGTAACAAGCCCGCATGGGTTGCATCTATGGGGTAGTTGGAGCCGTATGTTGTGTAGGTGGTAGAGGTAAGGGTTGTTAGGTTGACCCACTATCTGATGGTGGGTTTGGGTTGAGGGTTGGTTGCGGTTCATTCGCTGAAGTGTGCGACAGGTTTGGATGGTGTGACCTGCACGACCACAGCTGGTGCAATGTTGGCAGGGGTGTTCAGGAAAGTGATGGTATTGGCAACGGTTGCATTTTGGGTATGGGCCGGAGTATGGCTTTTTATATGGTGCAGCTGAGGGGGCAATTTGGGTGATGGGTGCAGCAGTGATTGGGGGGTTTGTTTGAGTGACAGCAAAGTTTCTGTTGTTTCTTTCCTTTTAGCAGTAAACTTCGAAGAGGAGCCAGAATGGTTTGAAGTTTGAGCCTCAATGGGGGCTTTCTTTTCTCCTCCTTGAATTTACCGTTTCGGATGCGATTCTCGGTAAGTTCTGTAGCTAGTTCCATTGCGGCTTCAAGTGTCGCAGGCGAAGTGCTTAGAACTGAGTCTTGAATTTTCGAGGAGGCCTCGAATATAGTGTTCAACTAAGCGGTACACTGGGGTGAACAAGTTGGGGATCATTTGGTTCAACTCTAGAAACCTTTTGTTTAGGAGGTTGATCTCCTTCCTTTTGCTTTAACGAGTGGAATTCATCTTCTAACTTTTTGATTTCGCTTCTTGGACAGAAGCGTCTTGTCATGATCTCCCTTAACTCTTCCATGTTAAGGCCATTGCATCTTCGATTCCTCTCTTGCCCTTCTCTGTGTTCCACCAGGTCAGGGCTACCCCAAACAGTCTCCCGGTTGCGTAACGTACCTTGCGATCCTCGGGACAATCGCAATTGAGGAAGGTGTTCTCCATTTCCTCAAACCAGTGGAGGAGAGCAGTGACCCTTCAGTCCCTTCATACTTTGGGGGATCGCAAGACTTGAAGTGTTTGTAGGAGCACTTTTTGGAGGGAGGGTTGTCGACGTTCTGGTCTTCTTGGTTAGGAGGGTTGATGGGATTCACGGTGAGAGCTTGTTGGACTTGAATTATGATGTCAGGAAGCACCGCGGCCATTTGTTTTGCAATTTGGGTGGCCAAGCGTTCGTTTGACCTTCCTGACTTTCTACCTCCACGTAGTTGCCTAGCCGACATCTACAGGAACATACATAGGAAGATAGTGAGTTTAAGAAGTTTTTAGGTGTCATGTGTCGTTAAAAATAACATAATCATAAATAATGCAACTACACCATAGGATGTCTTGGGTTTGCTCATGTTTGGGCCTCCAATGTCCCCCATACCATCGCCTGTATAGTCATGTGGGCCCCCATGACTATTGGCTTAGTAGGATTCACATTGGTGTTGGCGGTTTAACACTCACATCACCCGAATGAAAACCATGAAATATGATTGCGGGATGTATGGTAGGAGGGTGTCCAGGTATAGACACAATGACAACTCAAAGTGGGGTTAGTTCACACGACGTTTGGTATAGCATGCTTTGGCCTAATAGGTCCTTGTACTCTCATCGTTAGTCCCCAGGTAGGCAAACTGGTCCTTTTTTTGGATTTGTACGAATGCCAAGCCTAGACAGGACATTCCGACTACCGGTACTCGTACCCTTCCAGTTACTACATGCCCGTCATGGGAACTCACTTTGATGTGATTTGAAAATACAAAAATCGTTGCAAAATCATAGGAATTGTGCGGTGTGTGCTCTCATGGATATGATATGTTATGAGGATATGATTCATGATGAGCATTGTATAATAATATGTACTTATGAACATGCTTGCATAACATTGAATGTAACAATAAACATAAAGCATATAAACATCATGAATTTTGTGTGTAACACATAAACAATTTTAAAATTCTAATCAACTATAGTATAAGCTCTAAGGGTCTAATAACCTATCCTATATCCCTATAGTCATGGCTCTGATACCAATCTGTCACACCCCGACCGCATCGGAATAAGAGTCGGGGCATAATTGGGTTATCACCAAAGCTCATGATGTTTACTAAAATGTTTCATATTTATTAAATTCAAATTACAACTTCAATATTCAAAAAAAGTTCATACAATTACAAGGAAAAAGAAACTAAGTAAAACAATCCAAAGCCTAAACTGATTTATTCTTCTAGGCCGTCCTATATGTTTCTTGCTTCAACTGGATCACCTGTATCATGTGTAAAAATGGGGAATTTTGGGTCAACAAAAGTTGGCGAGTGAACCTTGTTAAAAACATTTGTTATTGATTTCTTGTTTATTTAATATGGAAAAATTGTGCAATAATCATATGTGAGCAAACGTAAATGAACAAACAATCACAAACCACCTTGCTTGAGTATATGACATGAATGATAATGTATTGTGAGATCAAGGCTCAATCAAACGGAGCCGATCGTATGTTGGCAACGTCACGTTTCCACTCATAGGTAATGGGGAACATACGAGCCTATGATGATGATGTGAGATCAAGGCTCAATCAAACGAGCGATCGTATGTTGGCAACGCCACGTTCCGCTCATAGGTAATGGGGAACAGACGAGCCTATGATGATGTATGTACTAAAAATGATAAATTTAATCTAAACATTAACCACACAAACAATTGATACATATTGGATACACATTTGATCATGGATATGATGGATGCACAAGTGTTTTAATGTAATAAATAATAAGCGACACATGATACACCCCAAAATGTGATTAAAACGGGGAATTGGTAGAGATTCACTCACATTGGGTGCGTTCTTTTGATGATGTTGAATGCGCACGAGTTTCGGGATTTGATCGACAAGGATAAACTAACATAAAATAATAACGAAATGGTTCGATAAATAAGTGGATTTTACTAACAATTTTAATAGGATTTTTAGATTTATTTTTGTGAGTTTAAGGTCGTTTTCTAACTTTAAAAATATTACTTTTAAATAATTTTAATTGATTTTTAAATTAAATAAATGAAAAAAAAAAAAAAAAATATTTGACTTTTGTTGAGTTGACCGTTGACCGGCCGTTGACCGAGTTACGTGACTGTGGTCTAAGTGTGCACTGAGTGAGGTTCGAACCCGGGACCTCTCGTACGCGTGCACGCAGCTCTACCAACTGAGCTACGATGTCTAACCCGAAATATTCTATGTTTTAATTATATATATATATACTAATTAAGTGTTAATTTATTTGGTTTATATTAAAATGATTTTAAATGTTTGAACCGGTTGCAGGGAAGCCGGATCGAACTCGGGTCCTTTGGTTTGTAAGCGCACAGCCCAACCAGTTGGGCTGTGTGTCTTATCTATTTAACTTACGGTTTATATTAATCTTATAAACATACTGGGACCTGTTCTGATTCAGTTTTAAAAATAAATGGTTTTAATTCGGAAAGTCGGTGGTTTGTAAGGTTCGAACTCGTGACGTGCGCTATGTGTTTGCACACAGTCCACCGCTGGACTGTGTGTCTAACCCGTTTAATAAGTTGTTTTAATTATACTTATACACAATGTTTGACTTCGTCTTCTTCATTCATGAACACACACAAACGATATCCGACTGTTCTGGTTTAAATCATTCGTCGGACATATAAGTGGTTGAAATGTAATGGATAAAAAGAGTTAAGGAATCGAATGTACCGAACAGACTGTTTTTCCAAATTCCGGCAATGGTCGTCGGCTCTGATTTGTGAATTCCGTCTGATTGAATCAATTAACAATTTTGATCGATGAGTTGTGAAATTGAGTTACTAAACAAGGATTATCAGAGGGCTTAGATGTTTGTACCGATTCACAGCGTGATTTGGGAAAATTTTTCAGAGATTTTCCGGCGAGTGCAGATTATCCGGCAACGTCGTCTGGGACCGATTCTGGTTGAAGGATTGAAGTTAGTATAAGTCTAACAATGGATTGAAAATGAAAGAATCGAGAAATTTACCGATTTGATGTATGTCTCGGTTTTCCGGCGAAAGTCCGGCAATACAGAATATCTCCGGCGAGTGTAATTGCTTCGAGAAATTGTGCGATTTTGAGCGAAAAGATTACCAGAGACTTGGGTGTGTATTTATAGGGAAGAATCAGGATGAATTGAGTCCGAATTTGGTCTTGATTAATGGTCAAGGTTTTTCTCCGCGGTTATGACTGAGATCGCGGGATTAGACATCGGTTATAACCGATGTCGAGGTTAATACACGCGTTCAGTCAAAGGAAACCGTCGATAATTGGACGAAATCGTCGGTAATTCCGGCGACTGCGGATTGGGCGCGCTGGTGACTGAATTCGATTTCGAGTTTTATAATAAATGTTATTTGTTTTAATAGATATCACAAATGAGTCAAGTGGCGGAGTGGTTGGGTGTTGCTTGTTTCTTCCGGCTGACCCGGGTTCGAACCCGGCAGCCTATTTTCTTTTTTATTTAATTTATTTTTACTTTTTAATAATTATAGTTTTTTAAATTATAAAATGTTTATTAATTATGTATTGTTTAAAATTAATAATAATCATAAATACGCAACGAAATTTTATAACTTGGTATTCGATTAGTAAACGAAGCGGGTTTGGAAACCCGTTTTTCGACGGATGTTACAATGAATGGACCTCACCACACACCCATCTCTCTCCCCCTTCCATCCCGCTGTTTCCCATCGGTAAACCTTCACCAAGTTGCCCATCTAATCGGTAACATCACATTAGGTAAAGTGGTTGGCGGTGGTTTTAACTATCGGTAAAGGTGTTTAACGACCTTTACCGATCACCACTCCGTTCACCCAATGTTATGTCAACTCCCTCTTCACTCCTTATTTTACACTCAATTACTAGAGGAGCCCAAACATATGGGGAGTGTTTAACATGTTAATAAATAAATAAATAAATAAATAAATGTGTGATTGGTTGGAAGAGGTTAGGGCCCACCATTAACCTCGTCTCTCTCCTCTCTCTCTCTCTCTTCTCTTCCCACGTCGGTGACTACTCGTCTAACAAGCAATCACCACTCACCGAGTTGAGGGTGGCCCCCTCACCGTTCGGTAAACAAGAATCACCGAAGGGTCACGCCCCTTCCACCTAGGGCTGGCAAATCGTATCTTATCGGGTTTAACAGGTATCTAACGACGCGCATAACTCAAGTATTAAACATGAATACAACTCGTTTAACTACTTTATATCTCATGTTTTTAACACAGTTTTATGTTTTATGTACCAAGAAGAAGAAATGATGGATCATAACCTCATAATTATATTTATTTTTTTGAAAAGTATAAAATCATGTTGTGTTTCACAGGTCTAATCGTGTCTTATACAGATATCTATTGCCAGCCACCCTTATGATTTATGGATTCAGTAATTGATGAAAGAGGCAAGACTAGTTTGATGTTTCACATCTAATCCCTGTTTGGTTAAGGACGCTTCACTTTGATTTGTTCAAACCATCACATTGGTATTTGTCACGATGGTTTATCAATAGGGGTTGGAAGGTTAGGGTTATGCCGGTTCAACTCCTAACGCATAATGGTTATTGGTTAAGATTCCGATTGGTAGGTTCCCTATTTGGTTTAATCAGATGGATCGCGCCAATTGGTTTTAGAGTCACTATGGTTCTAATGTCTATGTTATCAACGATAACAAAACCCCATTAGAAATCTTTATCTATGCAAGATTTATTGAGGGTTCTTTTTTTTGTTTGAGTTGAGCATCTATTCTCTACCTTGGTGCTTTATTCCCGCTAATATTTTGCATGAACCTTATTACAAGTATTATTATTATTCCTTTTTTTTGCTACGACCAGACACACTTTTGCCAATTAAATCACACTTGTATTTAAATACCTCTATTCCTTCATCCGAGATCTCATTCCTCTTACACCTTACTTACAAAACCATTAAAAGATCAATGGGAGATCATATCAAGAGTTCGAGAATGAATGATAAGGAGGACAATCTTGTCATTAAAGTGTCGAGTAGAATCGATGATAAACTCCCAGAAAGCTCAAACAAGTCCAGGGTTTTTATGTATAAAATTTGGGAATTTGCTAAAGAAGACATCAACAGGGTGACATTCTCTCTAAAAGTTGGTCTTGCTGTTCTCCTTGTGTCTTTACTCATTCTAATCCAAGCACCTTATCAAGCGTTTGGCACCGCCTCATCTGGTCCATCCTCACAGTAGCCATTATGTTTGAATACACCGTAGGTATGTCATCTAGACATTAAGCATTCTACATAAACTAGTTATATAACCGATCACCATAATACTTCTTTTGTTATAATTTGTTGAAGGGGCAACATTTCAAAAAGGATTCAACCGTACACTTGGAAGCTTGTTAGCTGGAGTCTTAGCCATTGCTGTTGCGGAATTAGCTTTGATGACAGGTCCCACTGCTGAACCTATAATAATAGGCATCAGTATTTTCATGATAGGTAAATCCGCATCCCTTTCAAACATCTATCACGTGTCACGTTAAGTGTTACATCAGATTTCAACTCATCCACGAAACATACCCATTTTCTCTCTAGTGGTCCGTCTACTTTAAAACACCATTTTTTTCAAAGAAAATTAAAATAGTGTGTGTATTTAGAAATGTTGGTTGTGTGTAGAGGGCCTCACCGCCTCATCCCCTTTTGCGTCGTTCCTGACTACTTCATGAACGCCGGAAGTGGACGGGTACTCCACTGGGGATGTCCTCTTTTCAATGCTAGCTAATAAGCACGTCGTCGTCCCCCTTTTTACCATTGACCCTAAGCAAAATAAGATATATCTGACTAGAGGTGACAGTTTTTTGGAGAATGGCTAAGTATTTATATGTATTGTTTTGTAACAACTGACAAACTATTTTTGAGTTTGCTTGCCACACATTCCAATGTTAGCTTTTGCCTGAGTTCGCTGCCTATTTGTACAAACTTTCAAAAAATGCCTAGAAATGCTTCGCCATTCACCAAACCACATAAACACCAATTTTTGGCTCGTGGATCAATTTGGGCTAGCTGTCGCGTTGAATAAGCCGAACATGTTGAAAGTTGCCTTGGTATTATTTGTGCAAAATCTCGTTCTGGACTGTCACGTTAACTTAAAACACAAACCGGTTTTGAACCATTATCCTACACTCTAAACCATCCATCTATGTGCCAATCGATCCATAGGATGACAACATGATATGTACACAAGTAAAAATGCTAAAAAAAGGTTGTTTTCCATTCACAGGGACTGTAACCTCATTCATGAAGTTATTGCCAACATTTGTGCCATATGAGTATGGTTTCCGAGTTATACTATTTACATATTGTATGATCATAGTTTCGGGGTACCGACTGGGAAATCCAATTAAAAAATCAACTGATCGGTTTTACTCCATCTTGATTGGAGCAATTGTAACGGTAGCAGTAAATACTTTGATTTTCCCAATATGGGCTGGTGAGCAGTTACATGAGGAACTCATCAAAAACTTTGGTTCACTGGCAGATTCACTTGAAGGTAGCTTTGTGCAATTTGAAATCTCTTAATATTTACATTAACAACTATAATCTTACAACTGGATGACTTTAGAGTGTGTCAAAAACTACTTTGCCGATAATGGATCAAATCATCCCGTAATAAACAAGATTTTCATGGAAGAATTTCCGGATGAGCCCGCTTACAAAAAATGCCTAACCACGTTGAAATCATCCGCAACAATCGAGTCCTTGGTAATAATTTTGTTTATGTTATATTTATCAAATTTCTTTGTTTTTTTTCTGATTTTAATGGTTAATTTTTGGTGGTGAAATTCTCAAGGCTCTTTCAGCTAAATGGGAACCACCACACGGTAAGTTCCGACACGCTTTCTATCCTTGGAGTGAATATGTAAAAGTTGGCACAGTCTTGCGATATTGTGCGTACGAGGTCATGGCACTTCATGGTGTTCTTCACTCACAGATTCAGGTACTCAAGAAAAATGAGACATACAATTTAGTAATGAAAACATTACATTAATTTTTGCATGTATTTTCAAAATTCCAAACTGTGAAATAAATACGGAGATTATAGATAAAAATAGATGTGGCAATCAGTGATTTACGCATTTTACTCTTAAAAGGAAAGTTTGGAAATCACTCAAATTGGGTCTGACAACTAGGCCAAACCACCTATGGCGTTTGTCAAATGATCCAGCTAGTCAAGATCTTTCCGTGGGTTGCCTTTGGGTCCCATAACTGCACTCATATTCTAAGTTACGCTTGTTTTAATTTGTCCCCTTTCTGCCTTGTTTCCCTGTCTAGCTATAGTTCAAATAGGAGTTGGCTCACTCTTGGATTAGCTCCTTTATCACTTTTTCTCCCCTTCTCATATGTTAATAGGCTTAAAAGTTGTTAAAAAATTTAATTGTTTCTATCTTGTTGGTTTTTCATAGGCACCGTATAATTTAAGATTCATATTTGAATCAGAGATACTAGAAGCAACAAGCAAGGCTGCTGAGTTGATCAGATGCTTAGGTAAAGATATATGTGACATGAAACAAAGCCTACAAAGTTCTTTACTGCATAGTGTCCACGGATCAACAGAAAGACTCCAAAGAGCGATAGAAGTACATTTGTTTAGCAAAGATAATGCAAAAGTTGAGGTAAACTACCAAGGTCAAAGGCGGTCAATAGATCGTGCAGATGGCATTACAAAGATACAAGCATCGGTTAGGACTGAAGCATTCTCACTTGTTACTTTCACTTCATTACTGATAGAGTTTGTTGCTAGACTGGATCATTTGGCTGAAGCTGTTAATGAGCTTTCAAAAATAGCGAAATTCAAACATGAGAGTCCGTGAACAAACTGTAGTCTTCTTATACTGATGGTGGAATAAAGTTAACATGATACCTATAATAAAGGTACATATACGGAATTCTGAAGGAAACCATCCCACAAAAGTTAGGATTTTGCATGTAGTATATTCGTTTTGTATGTTATGGGGATTGAAGTGTGTTGCATCAAATACAATGAAAAAGCAACATTATTAGCATTATATCTACATATGCTCAGCATCAAAAGTTAGATCAATCCAGTTCGATATTTAAATAGCATCAATTCTCAAGGTGAAATTAGGAGTATTTTCTTGTAAAGAATTAATTAAGCTTTAGATCATTTCCATCGGGGTGCACTATACCCACAACGTTTGCTTTTTCATCCCATAGTTTTTTAAGAAGACCTGGCTGACGTAATCTACCGAGAGATTTTTGAACGACCATCTCCCATAGGCTGGCCGGCCCTAAGAATTCATGTACCATGTTCGAGCTCGAAAAAACATGTCCTTAAGCCTTAACGAAATTGGGTATTGAGATTACTAAAGATCTAAACCTAATGCCAATGGGCTAATAACCAACCTAAACTATAAAAGTAGTTTTGTAAGTGGGCCTACGTTAGTGTATCTATGGGTATACCCTATTAATTTATTTATTTTTACATATACATATCGGAGTTTTTTAAAAAATAAGGTGCCCTCCCAAACATTGGGCCCTGGCCGGTGGTCCCTGCCCGCCCACCTTCAGCGCCGGCCATGCCCCCAAGTGACAGGCGGACATTAAGACAAGTGCTGATGTCATAGTCTTATGAGTATAACAACCAGGGATCAGCATTTTGGTACCAATATCAACCCTGGTACCAAATGGTATCGTCAGTGGTGGAGCTTGACCATAAGTTTCGAGGGGGCATAAGTAATGGGGCCCAAAATTTTTTTCCCTATCGTTATGTTTCGGGTCGGGTCGGCTATCGATTCGGGTCAGGTCAAATTATAATAGTTCCAAATAAAACTAAAAAAATTCATTCATTCAGAGGACCCGTGTGTAAGAACTTACAATTAAGTTTATTCTGTGGTGGGTAATCTAGGGTTAAACAAATAAGAGTTAAAATATATTATCAAACTAACCATCACTTATATACAAAGTGGTAACAAACTTTACTTTAATTTATATATTGTATAAATATTTATGATATACAAAGTGGTAATAAACTTTACTTTAATTTATATATTGTACAAATATTTAGGAAAAATATTTGGGGGGGGGGGGGGGGGGGGTCCTATATAAGTTTTAAATTTTTTGGACGAAAAATCATAACCTATACACTTCTAACCGAAACATTGGCGGTGGGCGGCTTCGTCCCTGGGTACCGTACTAATTGAATTTCGATACCAATTCGGTACTTACTTTTTAGTGTTTTTAGGAGCAGTATTTTCAGTTCGGTACGTTACCGGTATTTGACCGATTTTTGGCGTCAAATACCGTCTTGTACTATACCGAACATTTTCGGTACAGGTACCCACTTTTGGGGATTTTCAGAACTTGTATTTTCGATACAGGTATGATACGTAACTCATCCCTAATAGTAGTAGTTAAAGTTAATGCAAACGACCATTTGATGGTTTTTTAATTATTTTTTATATATTGCATAAATTTGTCCAACTTACTTGGTAGCTTATAGCCTAACAAACTTTTGTATCCCAACGCTTCTCCATAACATCAAATCATATCCCTCATTTCTACGTTTGTGTTCAAAATTCTTTTGAGAAATGCCTAGCTAAGCTTTCCGTAAAAAGTTACAGAATACACTTGTTTTTTATTATTTCGGCTAGGCATTAAACATTTAACAAATGCTCAAACTATTGGCACACAAAGGCTGCCTATTTGCAAACTTAGGGTTTACTTACGCTACGTATAGATCTATACGCAACGTATAGGATTTCATGTATATGCTGCGTATAGGTCTATACGCAGCATAGGTAAGAGGTAGGCACACGACCAGACAGTCAACCTCGTACAATGTCAAATCCGTCTGACATACGTTGCATATAGGTCTACACGCAGCGTATACAGTACTGTATATACGTTGTGTATATGTCTATAGGCAGCGTATGTCAGACGGTTTTGACACTAATACGATGTTGTCTAGGCACGTGAATAAAGCTATACGAGGCTGATAAATGTGAATTCAAACTAGTATTTAGACATCCTAAATATCTACGACTGAAACCACTATATCACATTCTTCACTTCTTCGGTTATTTACTTCATCGGTGAGGCTAAAATGCCATCATTTTGGGACGAGAATTATTTCTTTAATCACTATTCTAACGACTCGTGGGGAGTAAAGGATGCCAATGACGAGGAGGAGGTTGTGTCTGGCGTCCCTGTTGATCAAAACATACAGTGCCAGACTTGAACGAGGCTTCGACTCCACCTGTTGATGAACCATATTACCCGGCGCATCAAGTTTATCCGAATTACGGATACGGGTATGAATCTTCGTACGTGCAACAAAGTAATCTGGATGGATATATAGGATACGGTGCTGAGAATGCCCCTGTTGATGAACCATATTACCCGACACAGCAATCGTATCCGGATTACAGATACGGGGGTGAAGTTTCTTACGTGCAACAATATAGTTCGGATAGATACGAATGATATAGTGGATACGTGGGTGAAGTTTCTTACGTGCAACAAGATAGTTCAGATAGATACGGAGGATACGGTGGATACGATGATGAGCCTCCTAACACACCATTGTATGATGATTATCAACCCTCTACCCAGGCAATCCGTTTCAATTTAGCGAGGTATCACATTAAATTTGTATTATTGTTATATTATAATTATCATTATTATCGTTAAAATTATAATTATCATTATTATTGTTAAAATTATAACTATTGTTAATATTATAATTATTATTAATATTATTGTTAAAATTATAATTATTATTATTGTTAATAGAATAATTATTATTACTGTTGTTAAAACTGTTAAAACTATATAACTATTGTTAATATTATAATTGTTATTATTATTATTGTTAAAATTGTAATTATCATTATTATTGTTAAAATAATAACTATTGTTAATATTAAATAATAATTATTATTAATATTATAATAATTACTATTATTATTATTGCTAAATTATAATTATTATTATTGTTAAAATTATCATTATTATTATTACTATTGTTAAAATTATATAACTATTCTTAATATTAAAATAATTATTATTATTCTTGTTAAAATTGTAATTATCATTATTATTGTTAAAGTTATAACTATTGTTAATATTATAATTATTGTTGATAATGTTAAAATTCTAATTATTATTACTATTGTTGAAATTATAATTATTATTATTATTGTTAAAATTATAATTATTATAATTATTGTTAAAATTATATTATATTGTTATTGTTAGAGAAATTATCATTGTTAAAATATTATTGTTAAAATACATATTATTGTTGTTGTAATTCTTAATATTGTTATTATTATTGTTAAAATACGTATTATTGTTAAAATATTATTATACTATTATTGTTAATAAGGTAACTGTTTTTTAGCGTTTCATGTCTCTAACTGATCTGAAGAATTGGGTACAATCAATCGAAAAATATTGGTGGTAGTACGGGGATGGTATGGCTTGTGTGCGACCGTGGTGGTGAACACCATAGTAAAGCAACAGTTAGGAAAGCTGGCAACAAAAAAATTGGTTGCGGATTTTCATTAGTCGCTATGCGGGACGTGACGAATGACAAGTGGGAGTTAACAGTGGACAACTCGAAACATAACCGCGAACCTGCGCAGAGTCTGTTGGGCAACGCTTATGTGCGAAGATTTACTAAAGTCGAATACAAGCTGGTGGAGCAGCTAAATGCTCAAAACATGGAGCCCCGTAACATATTTCAAACCCTGAGAAAGCAGTTCCCCGATAGCCTCCATGTTCAGAAAGACGTGCAAAATGCGGTACAGAAAATTAGAGCGTCACAGATGGACGGGAAGACTCCCATGCAGGCACTGGAAAGCATGCTGCATGAAAACCGATTCATTTACGACACCCGACAGGAACCCAAAACATATGTCGTAACAGAGTTTTTCTTTGTTCATCCTCATTCAATTACTATGTGGCGTGTATTCCCGCATGGTTTGTTGATCGACGCGATGTATAAAACAAACATCTACAACATGCCCTTTGTACAGGTTGTGGGTTTGACGTCAACCAACAAGTCTTTTTGTGTCGCACATGCCATTATTTGCAAGGAACGAAAGGATAACTTCGTGTGGGTGCTTAAGCGGATCAAGTCATGTTTTAGGAATGTATGATGTCGCGTGTGATAGTCACGGATAGAGAGCTTGCCCTAATTAACGCGTGTAAACAAGTATTCCCGAACGCGTCTAGGTTTCTATGCCGGTTTGACATTGAACAAAATATATTTAAAAATTGCAGGCAAGGGTTCAATAAAGTAGATTGGGAGAAATTTCTGTCGTACGGGCGGAGAGTGTGCGAATCTGCTTCAGAGCCCATGTACGAATACAACTTGGACGAATTGTATAACCGACTCTTGGCTGCTAACCGTTAAGTAAGCCTGTCTTCAACAAATGACTCACACAATTTATTATATTTACACAAGCTTTTACATTTCATTATTTTGTTATTGCAGGGTCTTTAATTATGTCTACGAAAACTGGCTCAAAGACTATAAAAAATGTTCGTTTTTGCGTGGACTAATAGGTGTCGCAACTTTGGTCAGTGCACCACTAACAGGGTTGAAAGCCAGGACGTAAATTTTAAAAGATATGTTCGAGACAGGAGTTCATTGGAGCGAATGGCAAGATCCGTCATTGATATAGTTGAAACTCAGTTAGGAGAAATACAAAAAAGTTTCACCGAAAGCATCGAAAAAACCATGAACCACCACAGACAACCACTGTTGGACAACCTACATGGAAAGGTTTCCCATACAGCACTTGATTTGCTAGAAGGAGAGCTAACGAGGAAGCTGGAGGTGTTGCGAAAACTAACGTATCATGTGGTTGACATATGTGGCTTAGTTGTGGGTTTTCGTGTGCTTGTAGGCTGGAAAAGTACAGACATACAGGTAAAAAATATTAAACCAACAAAACTTTTGTTATTTAGGACGATTTTAGCTGTTTCTCACACCGTATTGATTTAACTGTGAAGGGTGTAAGATACAGCTCGAAGACGTAGACCTATTCTGGCGTAAGCTTGACTTACTACCGTGTAAACTGGTAGATGAGGAGGTCGATGTTGTAGAAGAGCTCAATATTGTGAGGAAACAATTGAGTCGCAATCCCCTGATCAAAAAAAAGTTTGCTTTGAAAGATAAAAACGGTCTTAACCCTGATAAAATCAACTAAGAAACCACCAATTGTCTAGCAAGATACCCGTGGTTGGCCTACATCAAAGAAAGTACAAGTGGTTGGCCTACATCAAAGAAAGTAAACGAAGGCTGGAAGAAGCTACGAGGGTAGACGAAGCTGCGAGAAACAGCTCCTATGGTGCGACAAGCAATGTATATACAGCTTCCCCACAACATAGGTACGATTTACCCTGACACAGCTCTTACGTACCGTCACAGGGTTCTCGCGGAACTGGTTCAGTTGTAAAGTCTGAAAAACCTAAAATGTAACGAAGCCGTCCAACGAGTTCTAAAAAGAAAGACTAAAAAGAATGAGACGCTGGATGACCATGGTTTTCCATTAAGAAAGGGGTGCGAAGACTTGTTAACCATTAAGAGGTTTGAGCATCAAATTCCATCGGAGTTACACTCTTACATATCGCGTATACAAGATGTGATCCCAGACGATCATTGTGGGTACAGGGTTGTGGCTGTCGGGTTAGATTTTGGGGAATACGTATGGCCCCGTATTCGAAATGATTTAGTACTGTAGATTGACCATAACGTTTCGCTATGGACGCATGTATTCAAAAAATGGGACGAAGGAGACTTTAACCGGATACGTAATAGCATCTCTTGGCATTCAGTGGAAGGGTGCCCTCCAAGTCACTGGATGGAAATGCCCTACGAAAGGCTTCTCGTAGCGCAAAGGTATAATATCGCCGTCCACGTGCTAAGCATCGAAGGGAGCTATACCTTCTTCCCATTATCGGTTGCCCCTATAGATCCACGACCTCAAGCGATAACACTCGTACATGTTTACGGGGGACACTTCATACATGCTAAGTTGGAAGGAAACTACCCCATAGCTACGAAACAGTGGGAAGAAATGTATAGGTCGCGGTTACAAGACTACTACGAGATAATTAACCCTGAATCAGACAAAGACAAAGACCCGAGTATACATGTTATCCAAGATTAAGCGGAAACTTGTATTTTGCTGTATATATCAAACTTATGTTGTATATATTCAGTCGTATTGAAACAATATAGTATTTCACTTTAAACTGTATATTATTTAAACGGTATAATATATTCGAACCGTACACGAGTTTTTAAAAAAAATTAACGATAAAATATTTAAACGTTTATAGTATCGAATGACACTAGACTTGGTAGAATAATTTATTTTAAATGATAACAATATTATATATTCGAGTCGTATATACGCTTTTCAAAAAATTTTAACGTTATACAATTTTAACGTTATACGCTTTTCGACGCATGTAACGGACGTAGCATCGTTACCGACGACATCGACTAAATATAAAAAAAACATTATATATTTTTAACTATTGTTATATATTTTAAGCGAGTTAACGTTGTAACCGGGTGAGAATTTATACGACAAATACACCAAATGACCAAACAAAATTCTGAAAGGTTATATACGTTGCGTATAGCTCTATACGCAGTGTATATAAAACCTTGTTTTCTGTGCAATGATTGCTGACCAGGATCTGGAATCTATGCAAACCATTCGATGCGTATAGCTCTATACGCAGCGTTGATAAATGCTAATTCATCTAGGGTTTGGTGTGCATATAGGCACATTGGTGTGCCAATATGCAAACCCTTAACAAATTTTGAAAAATTGGCAACCGTACGAAAATCCTTGATTGAGAAATTGAGGCATGGCATTGAAGTCTAGATATACCTCCATTTAGAAGACAAACTAAGCAATGAGAAGTTATCCTGGTCACATTTTTGTTAGTAGCAGAGGAAGAGAGGTAGCGTAGCTGATGTAGTCACGGACTAAGCTCTTAGAGGTTGTTCTGATCTCATTTTTGTTGATGGGTATATATGGTTTCTTCTGATCAACCTTTGCCTATCCATGGCACATCTTGCATTCGAAGACTCTTGCATTGGACACAAACCCATGGAGTTTTTTATGGATCAAAACAATATGAATGAATGCAACAAATCTTATTTAATATTTCTACACAAGAATCTAACTTCTTCGAATGAAGAAGGTCGGCATAAATATGCAAAGGATAATAGCAATATCTATAATGCAATTAAGATGAAGGTTAGGTGACAAAATTGATCCATAGAACAGAGGAACAAGGTACCATTCTTGTTTTTTATTACTAGTAAGGTGGAGGTACAATGGGCTTGTGAACAATTTAAAGTGCCATCTACCATAAGCATCCCCAAGAAGTTTACCATAGATCACTAGAAGTAAAACATATTCAAGGTAACTAGTTTATGCAACATTATTTAGTACGATCCAACAACAGAACAATTGAAGATGAAAAGGAGACATATGTACAAAGTTGAATGCTTGTCGTTGGATATAAAGAACACACTTCCTCAACCTGCATTGAGGTCTATGGATTAGCTTTTCTTCTTGTTTTGTTTAAATGTATCCCGAACTTGGAATAAATTAAGATATAGGAAAATGGTATAATTATATATCGTATCATGTTTGTTTTCATATGCATTAATGTTTTAAGGTGTGATTCTTCAAGTTTGCAATGTTTTTAGTATTGGATATCATAATATAAACTTAACTTAGTTTATTTGTATGTTATTTGTAATTTGTAACATATGTATTAGCTTATTTGTAACATCCAGGTATTGAACAATTACCACAGTTGTATGGCAGTTAAGCAACGAACTAGTGCAAATAACAATTGTATCATTTTGTTTTTGGTGCCAATAACTGTCATCTCCATGATTGTAAAACAAGGTTTTCAAGGCCGAGTACACCCCGAGTAGTCGCTACAAGGTAGGCTGCCGAGGCGACTTTCTTCGACTCCGCCTAATTACTCAAAGTCGGTCAAACACGGTCAACCTCGGCCAGAACTAGATCTAGTAGGTCAACTCGGACCTAGTTTGACTTAAATTATAATAAAACATAATTTATATGCCTATCATATTACAGAATGAATATCATTTTCACATATTTTGTGATAAATATTAGTAAAGTTATGTTATTTGACATATATTTAACCTCCAAAAGGTAATTTCTTTATAATTAAACATGTCCGAATACTCCCCAAGTACTCTCCGCGTACACCGAGTACTCTCAACTCCCCGGTCGACCGACTAGGGAGCGCCTAGCGACTTTTGCAACCATGGTCATCTCTATGTATATATTTGATGATCATTCCATTTGATCATTACCTCATATAATATTCCTATTACAATTTATACCTTTATAATACTTTCTACGATTCACATACATCAATACACTCAAACTATATGTAACACCTTGTGTTTTTACGTCCAATATTTTTCCAACACGTGTCCGTGTGTGCTATAACAGGAGGGACCAAAGTCGTTGAAATAATAAATGATAACCTCGTAATGCGATTGCTGAAAGTTGAGGGACTTAAATGAAAATTGAAATTTTCATGTTCTGAAGACCCCGTGCGGACCGCAAGGCTCTAGCCATACGGTCCGCAAGGCCACCTGATTCTGTGGGCGCCTGAGGTCCTTACGGACCGCAAGGCAAAGCCCATACGGTCCGTAAGGACCTGCCAGCGAACAGAAAGGTGGCAACAGCCTGTTCTACCACCTTTTTCGAGTTTTGGCACCATCCTTGCATGCTTGCCACGTCCTAGAACCCCTATACTCGTCCTCTAACATCTGGCAAGCTCCTGGACTCCTCCACGATTATTTAATTGATGAAAATCTAAGTTGCAACACACTTTCTTCACCAACATTCATCAAGATCATCCTAGAGGAGCTTCTGGCCATTCTCAAGCATTCTCTATTGTTCTTAGTACTCATTGAACTCTATGTAAGTGTTTCATCTCATGCTAAGTCATTTCTTTAAGCTTTAAGCTTAGATCAAAGTTCTGTCGTAAAAACGTCTTGACTTTGAGCTAAGTCCATGATAGTCCAGCCAATAAGCGTGACGAAAGTGGCTACGTGATTGTAATGATGTAGGTGTTAATCCCTTGAAAGGGCACCTCCTGATTAACACGAATTCTTGATCAATTGACGAGTCAAACTAAAAGACAAAGAAAGTCAAACTGCCCAGTTTTATAAAAATTCATAACTAGCAATCTAGATTTTATAAAATATGTTTTGATGCACTAGCAACATAAAAATAAGTATTAGAACTTATACCAACTGATTTGGCTCGTCAAGATTTGGTCTAGGGTCGGTTTGCAACCGAAAGTCGCTATATTTGACTTTTCCTTTGACTTTCGCTTCTGACCCGATTTAGCCACTTTGGCTACTGACTTTTGGTCACTTTAATACCATATTTAGGTATAGGATGACCTCCTAAAGTTTTGTCTCTCAATTCATCCGAAATCTGAGTTTACATACAAGTTCCACTAAAATTACATAAACTTTGCAAAAATGTCCTTTTTGTGCAAATCATGATTTTAAACACCCATGCATATAAATATAAGATATAAACTGAATTGTAAACATAATTTGATTATGTTAATGTCAAGAATCTGATTAGAATATGAGTTTTCACAAAGATGCGTTCATAACATTTAAATGGCTAAATTGCCTTTTTCGGTATTTTAGAAAGATTAAACATGGTTTTACCCTCAAAATGAAATGTTTACTAAGATAATATGATAAGTAGGACATATTGGGATGTTTGTTCAGATTATGACCTGAATGAAGGTCTAAGACTCGTTAAATGCCAAGAAATGATCAAATTACCCTTTTTATGAAAAATGACTTTAACTACACTTTTTATAACCAAATCTTTTATCTACTATTGAAACATGATAAATAACATATTTTGGTTGTATAAAACAGGTCCTAACCTCAGTTTATCATAAACATCGAATTTAATGGCATTTATCGACTTTTACGCCTTTTCGGCGCATAGTATGGTTTAAAACCATAACTATGAGCCAAGACTTGATACCTACTGATTTATAAAGTTATTTTCAATATCTTAACAGTAAGTACAAGTCCCAAACTCAAAATCCCAATTTTTGGCTTCAAAGCTATGTGTGAATTTACCAAAATGCCCTTACGGGACATAGATTATTTCAAAATCGTCAAACACACATATATTTGATATCCTACTGTTATAACATCATAAAATAAGTATTTTTATAGAATATTAACAACCTTGACATCTGATTCATTTTAAACATCTTTTATAAACATTAAGATGACCAAAATACCCTTGTACGGCATAATTCAGTTTTAAATATACCTCAGGCCTATCTTTTGCAAAGCTACTGATTTTATAACATATTTTAAACATGTACTCATATGGAGCTTGTATATGACTCTCTCGGTTACCCGGTTTCGCCTATGTGCGTTCGGTTAAGCTTACGTAGCTAATTTACGTACTTAAACCGAAACGGGTTTTACTTCGTCATTTCTGTATCAAAATCTAGAATGTTGTTGGTTTACCCATGTTAGAAAGAACGATAGTGCAAATATAGTTATGAATGAAGAAGACTTCCAGGCTCGCATAGACGCAGCCGTGGGGAAAGCAATGGAGAAAGCAACTGAGAAATTTAAAGTATCAAGCTCTACACATTCTAGAACCTTATCGAGGACTAACTCGAAGCCTCATCCTCCAATAAAGGGGAAAGTTCTGTGCATTCCTCAAATGTGAGGAGTGAAGCAAAGAAGAAAGAAATTCATGACAAGGACAATGCTCCCAAGGATGGATGCACATACAAGTATTTCACCTCGTGTAAACCGCGAGACTTTAACGGCGAAAAAGGGGCCGTCGAGACCTTGAGATGGTTGGATGAGATAGAGATGGTAGTGGACATCAGTGGTTGCGCTGAAAAAGATGTTGTCAAATTCGCTTCTCAGTCTTTCAAAGGCAATGCCCTAATCTGGTGGAAAGCTTTGATGCAATCAGCCGGAAAGGTGCATCTATATAATTTGGGATGGTCCAAATTCGTGGAACTGGTTAAGGACACCTACTGCCCACCTCACGAGGTGGAGAAGATAGAAATGGATTTCTTAGCTCTCACCATGAAAAATCTTGATTGCCGGAAGTATGTCAACGATTTTGATTCTTATTCCCGATTAGTGTCGCATCTGGTCACTCCTGAGCCAAAACGCATTGCGTGTTTCATTAATGGACTGGCTCCAGAGATATGGAGTTTGGTTAAGGCTGTTCAGCCTAACACCTACAAATCAGCAGCTGAGCTGTCCCTTTCCCTCACCCAAGATTATGTGAGGCGAATATCAGGAAAATTAGAGAATGATGGGAAGAGGAAGAGAGAGGATGACCGAAGTCATCGGTCGAACAAAAGTCGAAGGTTTGGATTTAACAGAAATCAGTAGAGGGCGGATGATAGGCCTAAGTGTAGGAAGTGCAACCGACGGCATTTGGATCATGTCGGGAAGACTCCCAGTCCAAGCCCTGTGGTATTTGTAAGAAAATGGGGCACAAGGCCCTAGATTGTAAAGATCTGAAGGAAGCCACTTGTTACAACTGTGGTGAGAAGGGGTACATTCAACCTAACTGCCCCAAGTACAAGAAAGATGACACTGCTAAGGATGATGGAGCGAAGAAAGAAAAGGCTCGTGCTTTCCAAATGAAAGCTAAGGAGGCTGTGAACGACATCAATGTGATAACAGGTACGTTCCTTATAAATGATGTTTATGCTAGAGTTCTTTTTGATTCCGGAGCCGATAAATCTTTTGTAGATCATAAGTTTAGTGCCTTATTAAACTTGCCTAAAAAGAACTCTAGACATAACCTATAACGTAGAACTCGTTGGTGGAACGATTGAGACCGCTTCTACGATTCTAGATGGATGTTCCATATCTATCAAGAATCATTCTATTCCTGTTTCACTTCTGCCCATGAAATTGGCAGGATTCGATGTAGTTCTTGGTATGGATTGGTTGTCTAGTAACCAAGCCCATATAGCTTGTAACAAGAAACTCATCGAGATCAAAAGCCCAACTGGAGATGCACTCGTTATACAAGGATATCGTTACTATGGATTATCAGAAAAGGCATCGCTGCTTAAAGCATCAAAGTGTTTGAAGAAAGGTTGTGTCATTTATATGGCACAAGTGACCATTGACAAGCCAAAGCCAAAGATTGAAGACCTGCCCGTTATCTCTGAGTTTACAGACGTTTTTCCCGAAGATTTGCCTGGTCTGCCTCCAGACACACAGGTAGAATTCAGAATCGATATCATACCAGGAGCCGCTCCTGTTGCAAAAGCTCCATACAGATTGGCACCTACAGAAATGAAGGAATTACGAACCCGGCTAGATGAACTATTGGGGAAAGGTTTTATTCAACCCAGTTCCTCACCTTGGGGAGCTCCAATCTTGTTCGTGAAAAAGAAAGACCGTTCGATGCGGATGTGCATTGACTACCGTGAGCTGAATAAGCTAACTATCAAGAACCGCTATCTGCTTCCCAGGATCGATGATTTATTTGATCAACTTCAAGGAGCAAGCTACTTTTACAAGATCGACTTAAGGTCGGGATACCATCAACTCAAAGTCCGAACAGAAGATGTGCCGAAGACAGCCTTTAGGACAAGATATGGACATTACGAGTTATTAGTGATGCCATTTGGGCTCACTAATGCACCTGCAGCATTCATGGATTTGATGAACAGGTCTGCAAGCCGTATTCTGATAAGTTTGTTATTGTCTTCATAGACGACATACTTATCTATTCTTGTAGTCAGGTTGACCATGAGAAACATTTGAGGTGTATTTTGGAATTGTTAAGACAAGAGAAGCTCTACGCAAAATTCTCAAAATGTGAGTTTTGGTTGCGTGAAGTTCAGTTCTTAGGACACATGGTAAGTGAACGTGGAATTCAAGTAGACCCTGCCAAGATCGAGGCCGTAATGAACTGGCAAGCCCCTAAAACTCCGTCAGAAATACGTAGCTTCTTGGGATTAGCTGGTTACAACCGAAGATTTATTGAAAATTTCTCAAGGATGGCTACTCCTTTGACTACTCTAACCCGCAAAGATGTTAAGTTTTTTGGGGTCCGAAATAGCAAGGAGCTTTCGACGTATTGAAGCAAAAACTGAGTAATGCTGTTGTATTGACTCTACCCGGGTATTGAGATTTTGTGGTCTATTGTGACGCTTCACACACTGACATTGGGTGTGTAGTTATGCAACGCGGAAAAGTGATCGCCTACGCTTCAAGGCAATTGAAGATACATGAAAGAAATTACACCACACATGACCTGGAGCTAGGTACTGTGGTGTTTGCGCTTAAGCTATGGAGACATTATTTATACGGAACAAAGTGTATTATATACACTGATCATAAAAGTCTCCAACATTTGTTCAACCAGAAGGATCTAAATATGCGACAGCGCCGATGGATGGAAACACTAAATGACTATGATTGTGAGATCCGTTATCACCCAGGCAAAGCAAATGTGGTTGCCGATGCTTTAAGTCGCAAGGAAAAGGTTAAACCCATTCGGGTTAACGCCAAAAGTATGGAAGTAAGAAATAGCTTGAATGAGAAAATCTTGCAAGCTCAGCAGCAAGTCGTATTAGAGGTGAATCTTTTGAATGAAGAATTGGGAAAAATAGTAGAGCAACTCACGCCAGGAAGTGTCGGAATCCTTAGATTCTGTGGGCGAATTTGGATTCCAGTATTTGGAGGACTCAGGGATTTAATTCTCCAAGAAGCGCATAATTCTAAATACTCCATTCACCTGGGCAGTGCTAAAATGTACAAAGATTTGAGGCCTAATTATTGGTTGGCAGGGCTGAAGAAATCTATAGCTACATATGTAGCTAAATGTTTGACGTGTTCGCAAGTTAAAGCCGAACATCAAAAACCGTCAGGACTATTGCAACCGCTGGAAATTCCCATGTGGAAATGGGAATGTGTGACGATGGATTTCATCACCAAGTTGCCGAAGACGAATCGTGGGAATAACGCAATATGGGTCATCGTCGATAGACTGACTAAGTTGGCACAATTTCTACCCATTAAGGAAACTTAAAGTTCAGATGAACTGGCAAAACTTTATGTGGATGAAATTGTATCCTTGCATGGCGTGCCAATATCTATTGTGTCCGATAGAGACACCAGGTATACTTCTCACTTTTGGAGGAGCTTTCAGCAAGTCCTTGGCATGCGTTTGAATTTTAGTACGGCATATCACCCGCAATCAGATGGACAAAGTGAACGTACTATACAAACATTGGAAGACATGTTGCGTGCGTGTCTAATCGACCTAGGAGGAAGTTGAGATAAACACTTGCCTCTAGTCAAATTCTCCTACAATAATAGCTATCATGCGAGTATTCAAGCTGCCCCGTTTGAAGCCCTTTATGGAAGAAAGTGTAGGATGCCCGTTTGCTGGGAAGAAGTTGGGGAAGCCCAACTAACAGGGCCGGAGATTGTTCTGGAGACAACGGACAAGATTTTACAGATTCGTGATCGTCTCAAGGCTGCCAGGGATAGGCAGAATAGTTATGCGGATAAGAGGCATACGCCTCTCCAGTTCCAGGTAGGGGACAAAGTTTTATTAAAGGTGTCGCCTTGGAAAGGCGTTATGCGTTTTGGGAAGAAGAGCAAGTTAAGCCCTAGGTACATTGGACCGTTCGAGATCCAACGTGTCGGATCGGTGTCTTATAAGTTGAAACTACTAGAAAAGTTCAGTGGAATCCATGATGTATTCCACATTTCCAATTTGAAGAAATGCTTGGCAGACGAATCGTTGGCTATGCCACACGACGATGTGCAAATTGATAATAACTTGCGTTTCATTGAGAAACCTATAGCAATTAAAAACCGCCAAGTCAAAAAGTTGCGTCGGAAGCATGTGCCTATTGTAAAGGTCAAGTGGGACGCTCGTCGAGGTCCCGAATATACTTGGGAAGTGGAGTCAGTCATGCGACAGAAGTATCCACAATTGTTTGATTAAAATCTCGGGCCGAGATTTTTTTAAGGGGGTGAGGATGTAACACCTCGTGTTTTTACGTCCAATATTTTTCCGACACGTGTCTTGGAAATCCTCAAAGGCCGTGTGCTGTAACAGGAGGGACCAAAGTCGTTGAAATAATAAATGATAACCTCGTTATGCGATTGCTGAAAGTTGAGGGACTTTAATGATAATTTGAAATTTTTCATGTTCTGAAGACCCCTTACGGACCACAAGGCTCTAGCCATACGGTCCGCAAGGCACCTGATTCTGTGGGCGCCTGAGGTCCTTACGGACCGCAAGGCAAAGCCCATACGGTCCGTAAGGACCTGCCAGCGAACAGAAAGGTGGCAGCAGCCTGTTCTACCACCTTTTTCGAGTTTTGGCACCATCCTTGCATGCTTGCCACGTCCTAGAACCCCTATACTTGTCCTCTAACATCTGGCAAGCTCCTGGACTTCTCCACGATTATTTAATTGATGAAAATCTAAGTTGCAACACACTTTCTTCACCAACATTCATCAAGATCATCCTAGAGGAGCTTCTGGCCATTCTCAAGCATTCTCTATTGTTCTTAGTACTCATTGAACTCTATGTAAGTGTTTCATCTCATGCTAAGTCATTTCTTTAAGCTTTAAGCTTAGATCAAAGTTCCGTCGTAAAAACGTCTTGACTTTGAGCTAAGTCCATGATAGTCCAACCAATAAGCGTGATGAAAGTGGCTACGTGATTGTAATGATGTAGGTGTTAATCCCTTGAAAGGGCACCTCCTGATTACCACGAATTCTTGATCAATTGACGAGTCAAACTAAAAGACAAAGAAAGTCAAACTGTCCAGTTTTATAAAAATTCATAACTAGCAATCTAGATTTTATAAAATATGTTTTGATGCACTAGCAACATAAAAATAAGTATTAGAACTTATACCAACTGATTTGGCTCGTCAAGATTTGGTCTAGGGTCGGTTTGCAACCGAAAGTCGCTATATTTGACTTTTCCTTTGACTTTCGCTTCTGACCCGATTTAGCCACTTTGGCTACTGACTTTTGGTCACTTTAATACCATATTTAGGTATAGGATGACCTCCTAAAGTTTTGTCTCTCAATTCATCCGAAATCTGAGTTTACATACAAGTTCCACTAAAATTACATAAACTTTGCAAAAATGTCCTTTTTGTGCAAATCATGATTTTAAACACCCATGCATATAAATATAAGATATAAACTGAATTGTAAACATAATTTGATTATGTTAATGTCAAGAATCTGATTAGAATATGAGTTTTCACAAAGATGCGTTCATAACATTTAAATGGCTAAATTGCCTTTTTCGGTATTTTAGAAAGATTAAACATGGTTTTACCCTCAAAATGAAATGTTTACTAAGATAATATGATAAGTAGGACATATTGGGATGTTTGTTCAGATTATGACCTGAATGAAGGTCTAAGACTCGTTAAATGCCAAGAAATGATCAAATTACCCTTTTTATGAAAAATGACTTTAACTACACTTTTTATAACCAAATCTTTTATCTACTATTGAAACATGATAAATAACATATTTTGGTTGTATAAAACAGGTCTAACCTCAGTTTATCATAAACATCGAATTTAATGGCATTTATCGACTTTTACGCCTTTTCGGCGCATAGTATGGTTTAAAACCATAACTATGAGCCAAGACTTGATACCTACTGATTTATAAAGTTATTTTCAATATCTTAACAGTAAGTACAAGTCCCAAACTCAAAATCCCAATTTTTGGCTTCAAAGCTATGTGTGAATTTACCAAAATGCCCTTACGGGACATAGATTATTTCAAAATCGTCAAACACACATATATTTGATATCCTACTGTTATAACATCATAAAATAAGTATTTTTATAGAATATTAACAACCTTGACATCAGATTCATTTCAAACACTTTTTATAAACATTAAGATGACCAAAATACCCTTGTAAGGCATAATTCAGTTTTAAATATACCTCAGGCCTATCTTTTGCAAAGCTACTGATTTTATAACATATTTTAAACATGTACTCATATGGAGCTTGTATATGACTCTCTCGGTTACCCGGTTTCGCCTATGTGCGTTCGGTTAAGCTTACGTAGCTAATTTACGTATTTAAACCGAAACGGGTTTAACTTCATCATTTCTCTTTCAAAATCTAGAATGTTGTTGGTTTACCCATGTTAGAAAGTTTATATACTTTTCGGGTCCAACTAACATCCTATTCCGGTCACCGCTTAATCTAGCGTATCGTACCGTATCTTATTTTAGCGTAAGACTAACGGTCCAAGTCTAGGACTTAATTAAGGACCCGTTAGCATTCTAATATTGGTTATTAATCACCATCCCTCCAGACTGAATGCCTTCTGGTAAATTGTACCTGTACTTGCTTTGATCTGCGGTTGAGTTCTGACTTTCCGAAGACTTAACTTCAGGTAAATACCCTTAACTTATTTTCCCTATACAGGCTTGGGATACGGTAAATTATTACCGCTTGGTCGGGTATGAGATAATTAACTAAAATCTTGCATAACCCATTTTGATGTGTTTTGTCTGAAACTAAAACATTGGGGGTGGACTTGACCGTGTCCGGGATATCCTTGGCTCACTAAAGTGCTAGTGGCCACGCTAATATTGCATGGCATGTAGGCAAACACTGGGTAATTGCTATCTGCTTTCTATGTGAAAAATCAGAGTGGTGTGTCAGTCGATCAGGTCTCGATTTTTGTATTGGGCCGCATATGTAAAAGCCTGACATGTAAATCTGTATACAAGGTCATTTGTACTGTCCCAAGTTATTTATGAAAATGTGCCAAGTGCACCTAAAACCATTTCGAAAGGATTTTTTCAAAATGAGTCGGTTGAGTGTATTTACCAGTGTAAACTGACGTATTTTCAAAGATTAAAACACAGGTACAAGTACGAAATAGGCCGGAAGCTGCGGGGCGTTGACATTAAGGAGTTGCGACCTTAGAGTTGAGCCTGTAGAGTCTGTTATCATTTTGTGTATGTTTATTTTCGATCCGCCTGTGGATCTTATTACAAGCCTTGATGTATATTTGTGTTTCGAACTCTTGGACACTTTATGGTTTGTAATAGTTTATATTTTACTCCAAGCCTTCCGCTGTGTTGCTCTGTGTTATAATTGGTTATGATGTTATCAACTGTACGTCACTATACTCCCCACCGGAATACACATGGAAATCAGGGTGTGACACTATATCAATCCTAAATCTGATCCAAGGTCCAACAAACTGGTATGAGAGCT
Organism: Scalesia atractyloides; assembly: GCA_947069175.1. Lineage (NCBI taxonomy): Eukaryota > Viridiplantae > Streptophyta > Magnoliopsida > Asterales > Asteraceae > Scalesia > Scalesia atractyloides. The sequence continues at coordinate 10,375,387 of CAMTDV010000016.1, read as the reverse complement.
TAAACTAGAAAGATCCTACTCTCAAAATCACAAAAGAATCCGCTGCAAATCATTTTCAATCATGGAATATTGAAAGAAACGGTCAAAGTTATCACAAAAACTATGCAACTATTTCTGTGAACCAACTAAGTTAATCTGATATATTTCTACAAAATCAAAGAAAGAGATGAAGCAACCAAGCTTATTTAATAAGCAATGGACACATGAACAAGAAACCAGGGCAATGATCATAACTATGTCGAAGAGTATGTTGTGAAAGGAACTGATGGAGGCATGTTGTCTGATATCTGGTTAGTAATCACTGCTTACAAACATCAACATGCCGGTCATATCATACTTTTTAAGAGAATTAAGAATTCCTTTGGTGTAGAATCCGTATCCAGTGTGAATCTGAAGTTTTATTTATTAAAGGTGTTGGGACTATAGAGCTCCAAACGTATTGTGATTCATTAAAAACACCTTATGTGTTTTACTCTCATGGATTAAACAATAATATCCTAAGTCTTGAACACCTGAGAATACAAGGATTTGTTGTTTCTATTGAAGGGAATACATGTTGAGTCAAATCATTATTTCATGAACCTATAATAAACAAAGCCATACAAGTACAAAAGGTTATAGATGAAGAGATAATTAAGAAAGATAAAGAAACGATGTTCACACAAGAACTAGACGATCAATATTTTTCGCATGAGAACGATAGAAACCTACTTTCAAACCCTGTTACTATTAACTACAACACCCAGGGTAGATTGGAAAGAAATGATAAAAAACGCTCCAGAGTTTCAATCACTTAATCTTGTATGGCACTATTAGATCTCTTAGAAGACACTGAGTTTGTAGGAAACATATCGATTTAGTCTATACCCTAAGTTCAACATTATGATAGACTGGTTTTTATTTAAACTCTTACGTATTGGAGAGGCAATATCTATACCCCCTATATTAGTAGATGGAAGACAAATCGAATAAATGGACTTATATTTTACTGTTAAAAAAAGGAGGGAATAAGCAGGTTATAGAAAACAATTTGTCGGTCCTTATTACCAAAGATCTCGGATTAGATTGGCATAACAATTACATCATAAGATTGATATATGCAAAATACTTGATGTACTGGAATTCACATACAAAGATCACAAAGCACAAAAAGAACGACCAATGGTAGACAGACGAGCTGGAGCAGATATACAACATGAAGAAGCCGAAATTTAAGAAGAGCAACAACACAAGAACTATGACTTATTTAGGGGAAACAACTAGAATAATGCCAAGAGACCTACTCAAAACAGGAAGGTTTGATTTCTCGCAAGCTGTGAAGGCACTGGATGATGCAAACAACTCTCTACCAAAGAACTTCTTAGAACTAACTCAAGTTTAGGGGAGTGTATTGGATATCTTAATATAAACTTAACTCAGTGTATTTGTAATTTATTGTAATTTTTAACATATGTTTAGCTTATTATGTAACATCTAGATATCGAACAATTACAAAGGTTGTATGGCTGTTAAGTAACAAACCAGTGCAAACAACAATTGTGTCGTTTTATTTTTTGGCGCCAATAACCGTTATCTATATTTATATATTTGATTATCATTCCATTAGATCACCACAAAGAATAACATTCCTATTGCACTTTCTATCTTTATACTTTCTGTGATTCACATACTTCAGTACACTTACACTATATCCACCCTAAATCTAATCCAAAATCCTACAAACTAGTATCAGAGTGAAAACCAAAAGATCATACTCTCAAACTCACAAATACTCCGCTGCAGATCATCTGCAATCATGGAATATCGAAAGAACGGTCAATGTTATCACAAAAAACTATGCAACTTTCTGTGAACCAGTTAAGTTAATCTGATATATTTCTGCAAAATCAAAGAAAGAGATGAAGCAACCATACTTATTCAATAAGCAATAGACACAGGAGCAAGAAACTTGGGCAATGATTATAACTATGTCGAAGAGTATGTTGTGCAAGGAACTGATGGAGGCATGTGGTTTCAAATTTGGTTAGTAAGAACTACTTACAAACACCATCACGCTAGTAATATCACACTTTTTAAGAGAATTAAGAATTCGTTTGGTGTAGAAACCATATCTATTGAATCCGAAATTTTATTTATTTTAGGCTTTGGGACTATAGAGATCCCATCGGATTGTGATTCATTAAGAATGCCTTGTGTGTTTTACTCTCCTTGCTTAAACAAGAATATTCTAAGTCTTGAACAAGTAAGATACAAGGATTTGTGGTTTCTATTGAAGGGAATACATGTCAAATCAGATCATTATTTCATGAGCCTTTATTAAACAAAGCTATACAAGCACAAAAGGTTATAGATGAAGAGACTGTTAGAAAGAGAAGCCAAACCTCGGAGGAAATCCTTAACTAAAATAAGGTGTTGAGAGCTGCAAATTGACAGCAAATCAACCGCCTAATCCCAGCTAATCAACAGCCGATCAACAGCCGGACCAGCCTCCCCTTATGCGATCCTTATGCAATATTTTCCTTTTTTACGCTTCTCTTGTAAACCATTTAAGCAGCCCTGCATTTGTAATCTAAACAACACACAATTATGAAAGAATAGCCTTGTTCGGTAATCCACTCTGAAACTCTGATTTTAACATGGTATCAGAGCGGGTTATTTAGTTTGCTCATCATCTACCCAAAACACAACCGAGCCACAACCGAGTCACCATGTCCGGAGACGGTAACTCGAGTAGTGATCTCACCTTACAACTAGCCAACCTTCTCAAAAATTCCCAGTCGAGCCCCAAAATGTCCGATAGTTTACAGATAAATCTAAAACTAAACGGCCAGAATTATCCCCTATGGACCCGAATGATTCGAGTCGCCATAGGCGGAAAATCAAAAACCCTGCTGCAACATTTAACCACAAATCCCCCAGACCAAAATCATGAAACCTACGAACAGTGGGAGCAAGATGACCTAATTGTTTTTTCATGGTTAATTCAGAATATTGAACCTGTTCTTGCGGGTAACCTCACCGAGTTTCCCACAGCGAAATCGTTGTGGGATGCCTTGGTAGTCACATATAGCAGTGGACGGGACAAGCTCCAAACCTTTAATCTCCATGTCAAAGTGAATGATATCAAACAGAACAATACTTCTCTCGAAGAATTGTGGATCACCCTCCAAGGCGTATGGGGAGAAATCGACTGAATTGATCCGAATCCGATGACTTGTTCAACGGATATTCAAACATACTCCAAAATCCGAACTGAGCAAAAACTCTTCTAGTTCTTAAATGCCCTTGACCGGAAGTATGACCCTATAAAGAGGGAAATACTCCGGTCGGAACCACTTCCGACTGCAGAAGCCGCATATGCCATTGTTCGCAAGGAGGCCGCTCACCAAAACATTCTCGGAACACCTCTCAATGACGCACAGGGCATCGCAGCAGGTCTAATAGCCACAGAAATAGAAGGGGCAGGACTTGCATCGAAAGGGCTCCGACGGTTTGACGGAAGAAGAACTGGATCTGTAAGCAGAGATGACAAAACTCATCTCAAATGTGACCATTGTGGCATGACTAAGCATACCAAGGAACAATGTTTCAGACTCGTCGGATATCCCGATTGGTGGTCTGACAGTCATAAGAAGGGCACAAAGGCTACTGCTCACGAGAAAGGAAAATCACCCAGCACCGGCAACCGAGAGGCTCCAGGAGATGGAAGCCGGAGTAGGGTTGGTTTCGGCGGAATGGCCGACGCAACAGGCGAAGGAGACGGAGGGTTAGGTAATGGAGGAGAGGATGAAGGAGAAGGTAATGGGTTTGGGGCGGATAACTGGGCGGATAACTCTAAACCATGGGTTTATAACCCAAAATTGAATATGTCACATTTGGTCCCTGGAAATAGTGGGAATGCTAATATGGCCCAAGAATATCATGAAAAACAAAAACGATGGATATTCGATTGTGGCGCAACCGACACAATGACTTATGAGTCATCGGATATTATTTCAACAACTAAACCAGAAAAAACACATATTCAAACGGCGAACGGAGGGATAATGGATGTAAAATCGGGAGGGACTATTGAGATTTCACCCACAATAAAAATCTCTAATTGTCTTTATGTTCCCTCGTTGTCACATAAACTGCTTTCCATTAGCCACGTCACTAAAGGACTCAACTGTATTGTCCTAATGTACCCTACGTTTTGTATTTTACAGGATATCAGGACGGGAGCGATCATTGGGCGTGGCACTGAAAGTCAAGGGTTATATTATGTGGACGAAGTAACTCAAAATGGTGCTGTGATGTTAACTCATGGTACATCGGAACGAGAAGCATGGCTATGGCACCGAAGATTAGGTCATCCCTCTACAAGTTATTTACATATTTTATTTCCAAAACTATTTCCAGTTAATTCTTTGTCACATTGTGAAACATGCGTTTTAGCAAAGAGCCACATGAAAACTTTTAAACCCAATAATACTAAGGTTGCTTTGCCATTTTCATTAATCCATTCTGATGTATGGGGTCCTGCCCCCGTTCTTGGGGGGCAAAACCTTCGCTACTTTGTGATGTTCGTTGATGATTGTACCCGAATGACCTGGGTTTATTTTTTGAAAAACAAATCCGAAGTCTTTGAAAAATTCACTATGTTTTACGCCATGATCCAAACCCAATTTCAAACAAACATCCAAATTTTCCGATCCGATAATGGCGGTGAGTTTGTTAATACCTCCTTTAAATTGTTTTTTCAAAACAAGGGAATAATCCACCAAACCACATGCCCAAACACCCCAGAACAAAACGGTGTCGCTGAAAGGAAAAATCGCATTTTGCTGGAAATGACACGAGCCCTCCTAATTGAATCCCAGGTCCCGAAACATTTTTGGCCTGAAGCCCTTGCTACCGCTACCTATCTTCTCAACCGACTCCCAACGAAAATCCTCAAACTTAACACTCCATTACACACCCTTTCAAAATTTTTCAAACTACCCTCAGTCCTTACTCTTCAACCACGAATCTTTGGATGTACCGCTTTTGTTCACATACCTAAATCAGATCGAACCAAACTTGACCCTTGTGCTGAAAAATGTGTCTTTGTTGGGTATGGAATGAATCAAAAAGGATACAGATGTTATAACCCAAAGACACGTCATATGTTCACCACAATAAACTGTGACTTTCTTGAAACCGAGTATTACTATTCCCAACTCAGTGATCAGGGGGAGAAGGAATGTTTAGACACACTAAGTTGGTTGAAATATGTTCCCTATGTACCAACTACAGAGTCACCAGAGTTCAATTTCAGTGCCACTGAAGGCCCTAATGTTCCTCCTAACCTGGTATCCGAGGTAAGTAATACTCACCCTATTCAGTCTGGTGATACTTTTGGAGTTTCTAATGACTCCGAAGATACCAATACTTCTAACCATGCAACTGCCACAGAACAAGCTGAGAATTTACAGGCAGATGAATCCATACAAGAATAATCACCATCAAGATATGTGTTACCCCCTAGAACAAACAGAGGGGTTCCTCCGAAACGGTATTCTCCTGGAAAAGAGCCAAGAAGGTCTAGTTATCCTATAGCTAATGTAGCTAATGGAAATCTCACTAAGGAAGCCAAAGCGTTTATCTCATCTATTTATTCTGAAGAAACTCCTACAAACGTGGATCAAGCTTTAAAGTCTAAACATTGGAAGGAAGCAATGAAAACAGAAATGGAAGCCTTAATCAAGAACAATACTTGGGAAAAGTGTACTCTTCCGTTGGGAAAGAAATCCGTGGGGGTCGTTGGGTCTATACGGTTAAGTATAAACCAGACGGTACAATTGAGAGATATAAAGCCCGACTGGTAGCAAAAGGGTATACCCAGACACATGGGATTGATTACTCTGAAACGTTCTCCCCGGTTGCAAAAATGAACATAATTAGGGTTCTTTTTTCGATAGCCGCAAATGAAGGGTGGCCACTTCAACAGTTTGATGTAAAAAATGCATTTCTACACGAGGATCTAGATGAAGAGGTATTTATGGATGCTCCTCCAGGATTCACAAAAGATTTCAAATCCGGAGAAGTTTGCCGTCTGAAGAAATCTCTGTATGGTTTGAAGCAATCTCCCCGGGCTTGGTTTGGCAGATTTACCGTAGCTATGAAAAAATTTGGATATAAACAAAGTAATGCCGATCATACTTTGTTTCTCAAAAAAAGAGGAAAATTCGTAACCTAACTAATTATCTATGTAGATGATATGATCATTACAGGGAACGATAAAGAAGAAATGGGAAAACTAAAAGAAAACTTGTTTGCTGAATTTGAAATGAAAGATTTGGGCAGGCTGAAGTATTTCCTCGGAATTGAAGTACTAAGGTCAAAACAAGGAATTTTCATTAGTCAGAAGAAGTATGTCTTAGACTTGTTGGCAGAGATTGGAATGATAGATTGCAAACCAGCAGACACTCCTATGAGTGTAAACCAAAAGCTCTATATGGAGGAAGGAGCAAAGTTAGCAAATAAAGAAAGATATCAACGGCTGGTGGGAAAACTAATATACCTCTCACATACTCGCCCAAACATTGCATATGCTGTAGGGGTGGTAAGCCAGTTCATGCACCAACCTCAAGAGTCCCATATGGAAGCAGTTTGGAGAATTATTAGATATCTCAAAGGAACAGTGGGTCATGGAGTCCTGTTTCAATCACATGGACACCTAAATGTTCAAATCTATACTGATGCAGACTGGGCAGGAGATAAGGGAAGTCGGAGGTCAACAGCAGGCTACTTCGCTCTAGTTGGTGGGAATCTTGTCACTTGGAGAAGTAAAAAACAAAAGGTGGTTGCTCTCTCAAGTGCAGAGGCTGAATTTAGAGGTATAGCTCGAGGTCTAACAGAAGCCATGTGGATGCGAAGACTCTTAGCTGAGATTGGCTTTCCTTCAAGAGAAACGAGTAAGATTATGTGTGATAATAAAGCTGCAATTCAGATTTCTATAAAATCCAGTACAACATGATCGAACTAAACACGTAGAAGTTGATAGGAACTTCATCAAAGAAAAATTGGAAGATGGTACAATTGAACTACCGTTTGTTCGATCAAAAGATCAATTAGCAGACATACTAACAAAGGCTGTCAATGGGAGAGTCTTAGGCGAATGCTTAGACAAGTTGTGTATTGGAAACCCCACTACTCAACTTGAGGGGGAGTGTTAGAAAGAGAAGTCAAACCTCGGAGGAAATCCTTAACTAAAATAAGGTGTTGACAGCTGCAAATTGACAGCAAATCAACCGCCTAATCCCAGCTAATCAACAGCCGATCAACAGCCGGACCAGCCTCCCCTTATGCGATCCTTATGCAATATTTTCCTTTTTTACGCTTCTCTTGTAAACCATTTAAGCAGCCCTGCATTTGTAATCTAAACAACACACAATTATGAAAGAATAGCCTTGTTCGGTAATCCACTCTGAAACTCTGATTTTAACAGAGACAATTAAGAAAGATAAAGAAAAGATGTTCACACAAGAACTTGACGATCAATATTTTTCGAATGATAGAAACCTACTTTCAAACCCTGTCACTATCAACCACAACACATGTGGTAGATTAAAAAGACATGATCATAAACGCTCTAGAGTTTCAATCACTTGACCATTATATGCCACTATTAGATCTCTTAGAAGACATTGAGCTTGCACAAACATATCGATTTAGTCTATACTCTAAGTTCAACATTATGATAGACTGGTCTCTATTTTAATACTGACGAATTGGATAGGCAATATATTAGAAGATGGAAGAAAAATCGAATAATGGACCTATATTTAACTGTTAGAAAATGTGGGAATGAGCGGATTATAGAAAACAATTTGTGGGTCCTTGTGACCAAAGATCTCGGATTAGATTGGCATGACAATTACATCATAAGATGGATATATGCAAAATATCTTGATGTACTGAAATTCACATACAAAGACCACAAAGCACAAAGAGAACGAGCGATGGGAGACCAAGATAGACACAAGAAGTGTGCCTTATTTATGGGAAGCAACTGGAATGATGCCAGGAGACTATTCAAAAGAAGAATGTTTGATTTCCCGCAAGTTGTGAAGGCCCTGGATTAAGCAAACAACTCGAAGAACTTCTCTAAACTAAGTAAAGTTTAGGGAAATGTGGTTGGATATCATAATATAAGCCAAACTTAGTTTATTTGTAACTTCTAATATATGTATTAGCTTAATGTGACATCTAGATATCGAACAATTACGATGGTTCTATGGGAGTTAAGCAATGAACCAGTGCAACCAAAAGTTGTGTTGTTTTGTTTTTTGGCGCCAATAACCGACATCTATATGTATATATTTGATGATCGTTCTCATTTGATCATCACCAGGGATAATATTCTTATTACAATTTCTATCTTTATACCCTTTCGATACTTTCGGTGATTCACATATTTCAATACACTCACACTATATCAATCCTAAATCTGATTCAAAGCCTAACATTTAGTAGTCCCCAGGCTCACTGTCAAAATCAGAGTCACCAAACAAATCAGTTAGTTTGCAATCTACCCCTGAACAATCTAAGGCAAGTTAAAGTCAAAAGAATACTTCCTCAAATGGAGATACATCAAAAGTCAATACTGCTGCGATTAAAGCTTCCATGGCAAACCTTACAACTTCTTACACACCAATAGATCCCAACACTTCTCCATAACTTCATCCAGCCTTCCTTTAATATGCTCCAGTGTGCTGAATCTCTTTGAGCTTGATTTTGGTGATAAAGATTATACGTTAATAAAGAATGGTAATATAAAAGGTAGGAAAAATATAGCGCTGTTTGAGTATTTAACTCCTGTTTAGGGCTGTCTTTTTAGCCGAAACCCGAAACACGAAACCAAAGTCAATCGAACCCAAATAGACGAAACCCGAAGAACCCATAACTGAATAATTGTAAACCTGAACCCGAATATAGTTCTATATTGGTTAACGGATTGAATAATGGGTAATCGGTTTCACCCGAAAAACCCGAAATAGATAGATATAGTCATATCTTTAAAAACACTTAATAATCCTTTCCTATTCCATAATGCGTCCAACCATATCTTCTAAAAGTTTTACATCACCCTCTTCTAGAAATTTTAAATCACGAAGTCCATCCATATCTCTAATTTCTAAAAGTTATACATAATACATTTCATATCTTCAATATCCTGTATTCTTAGCGTCATAGAAGAGTTTTTTTTTTTACAAAATCATTTTTATAGTGTTTTGCTAATAACTAATATTGATATTTTACAATTTAAAAGGTTGTACTTTTCTGTTAAACGAGTTCATTTTCTAACCCGAAACCCGATCTAACCCGACCCGTTCTAAACCGAACCATTTAACCCGAACACTAAAGAACCCAAACCTAGAATGATTCGGTTATTGGGTTAAATATATAGCTTTGAAAACCCGAAACACGATTAAAAAACCCGAAGAACCCCCTACTCCTGTTTAAACTTAACTGTATTCATAGATAATATTGAAGAATTCAAAAGTATGGTCACGTTTGAAATTTTCAATAGCCGACAATTTAGGGTAATGAACCTTTTATTTTACCATATTTTATATCATAATTACTTAAAATAATTTGGTTCTTTTTACAAACTTTATGTTGATAAATCAGGAGTTTAGAAATTTATTTCAGACAATTGAATCTTCTCGAATTGTTTCTTTTCAAGAACCAAAAATATTTGGGTCAAATAACAGATGGAAAGAAGTTTCAAAACACTAGCCACCATTAATTTTGATTATAAAACCGGGTAGAGCATCCTCGATCCCAAATATTAATCAAGATTAGAAACTCTAGCTAACTGGTTACATGATCTGCTAAAGGTACAAACATTCTATGCATGGGAACATACACTTTGGTTAACGCAAATGAATATATGAAGCATGATTAAGAAGAACAACTTCAAGCATAATTAATGCATGCATAATAAAAGGATATGTAGATGTGTTTAACCTTGTAAACCCTAATTCATACAAGCATGTGTTTTACTTAGGGTGGGTTCAGACACATACCTGCACATATATACATGTATATACATAATGAGTATATATATCCATATATAGAAAACTATTAACTTGATTTTGTAAAAAGAAAGAGATAAATTAAATAAGTTAAAGAGGGCTATATGATGGATAGGCCGGAAGGGAGCTACCTTCAGTCCAAATGCAAGAAGCTTGAGATCCAATTTTTCTCCTGCTTCATTCACTCATTAACTAGGTAACACAACATTTTGTTACATAGTATTTGGATGAATGAGTCAGCAGCTAATTGAAATCTTACAGCAGCTCATGGTTGAACATAAGAAAGCTCCATTCTTCATTCATTAATTATCCCACAACAAAAACTAATGTAAGTTTGAGATCGAACTTCATAATATCTAAAAGAGAGAGAGATTAGAATGACAAGAGCTGAAAGGATATGGGGATTATTTATAGTGATCGAGCCACCCAGGTAAGTAGCAGTTGGGAATAAGTTTTAACCTATTTTTGACTGTTTAGGCAATGCTACTTCTTTAATTTTAGTAATTGTATTGGAAATGAAACTTCCCAAACTTGTAAATATATGATAAATTGGTTAATAATTAATTTGTTTCCTAAAATATATATAACGATATCTACGAGATATATATATTATATGTTTAGTTAATAATTATTATGATATTGGTCTCATTATTATTATTATTATTATTATTTTAACAGCAAAAATTCTATGATTTATAAAACAGGGCCAGCATATACTGTAAAAACCCGAATAGAACAAAAACAAAAAGAAAGAAAACGGCCAAAACGACCACCCCAAACACCAAACTATAAAAAACTAACTTTAAAAATATATTTAATACTGAGAGAAATTATTAAACCATTAAACACACATTGTATTCGATGTATTGATCAATTATGACACCCACCCCTCATTTAGTCATTTATCTTAAATAGAAAATATTTCACACATCTTAATTTACTACCAAACTCCTTTATATGGATTAAACTCTCATCATTTAAAAAGTAAACAATCATTGTTTAAAAAGGAAAAGTCTTTTTTTAATGGCAACAATGAAAATATCATATAAAAGCTAGAGGGAAACTAGCAAAGTTTTATTTTATCCCCCACTTATGGCCTAGTGATAAGAGATTTGAGTTTTCAATGGAGACTCAAGTTTAATTTCCACTTATGACATATTAGGGTGTATATTGGGTAATGATAGTGACAGACCCATCGAGTGGGGTTTCGATCCTGAGTCGACCCCGGTTTTCATCCGGCTGTTACTTAAGCGAGTCAACTCGTATGGAGGCAGTATAGTTTCCGGAGGAACGCCGTAACCAAGTCTAACCAACCCAGCGCAGGCCCAGTTAAGACAACATAGTCTGGACAGATTTTGACTAGGGCCGTCGTTTAGGCGGTGTGATATTGGGTTACTCAAAAGAAAGTAGCCGTTCAAAAAAAAATTTAAGATCTTTTGATTAATATGGCAAATTAAGGTGAGCTTCTTTATGTGATTACTTGAGAAACTTTTAAAACATAAATTCTATAAGACCACCTATCGGCGTACCTTGCCCAAAACGCCGAGTCGCGCCCAACCCCCCCCCCCCCAGCGCAGGCCCATTAAGACAACATAGTCTGGACAATTGACAGGCCGTCGTTTAGCGTGTGATATTGGTTACTCAAAAGAAAGTAGCCGTTCAAAAAAAAATTTAAGATCTTTTGATTATATGGCAAATTAAGGTGAGCTTCTTATGTGATTACTTAGAAACTTAAACATAAATTTCTATAAGACCACCCGTAGTCGGGCGGTACCTTGCCCAAAACGCCGAGTCGCGCCCAACCCCTTCCCCCCCCCCCCCCCGCCGCTATCTAGCGTTTTCTTCAAAAAAAAGTTTCCGGACGTTTTTTAATTCACGCCAAACCCCCCACCCTCATGGCCAATCACATGCATTCTTTCCTATGCTTGTCCAATACCATTTTTTAATTTTTTTTTTTTATTTATTTAATTGTTTAACACCCCTTTTAAGATAATGTCCCACATCCCCACTACACCATTATAGAAAACGCCCCATTGCTGACTGGGTTGCCATATGACACAAAACGCCCAAGGTGGAGTGTAAGACGACTACGCATGGTCTAAGTTTAGTCTACACGGTTTTAGAACATTTTAGAATGATATGTCGTGTTTTTATAATTTAACAAAATATGTCTTGTATTATAACCTAAACATATAATATGTTCTATTCCACACTATATATATACAAACACTAGTTACTATAAATGGATTTCTTTCTACAAAAAGGTGCCACAAATTTCCCGCAATTCAATATTTACAACACTTTTGCTACCTATTCCGACAAAAGTAAAAATAAAAATAAAAACCTAAAAATTCCACAATTTTCCGACAACATAGCAAGAAGATACTAGTTTGCCACAATTTCATCTCCAGCTTGAAGATGTTTCTAAAAACTTTGCAACAATATATGTTTTTATTAACAATTTTAAAAATTAAATATTCGCACATGTTATGTTTATATATATTAGTTTTTTAACAACAAATTTGTATCATTGACGGACCACTTGAAACCCCTTTGTGGGAATCGAACCCAAGACCTAATGGTCCTTAAGTCTTATCTCACCCTCAAGATGCCACTAAACTATAATGCCATGGACGCGTTTATATTAGTTAATAAATGTAAGATAATAATTTTAAAACATAAAAAATAAAAATCCATTTAAAGCGATAAATTTGTGGCAAAATGTTATGTTTTTAACAATTTTTATTTTTATTACTTAAAAAGATGGATTATTATTTTAACATATTAAATTAAACACCCGTCTCAAATTTGTCATATATTGCGATAATTTGCGACAAAATGTCATGTTTTTATTAATTGTTATTAACTATAAGTTAATAAATAATAATTTTAAAAATTAAACTAGATATATCCGTTGCAAATAGTACCAAATGGAGACAGATTAGAGACAAAAGGTTATGATTTTAATAATTGCTTTTATTAATAAAAGTAAGTTATTAGTTTTAAAAAATAAAAATAAATATTCGTTGCAAATTGCACAAATATAACGCTTTTGTTAATTGTTATTTTTTACTAGTTAATGAAAATAAGTTAAATTATGTATGTGCATGTATGTGTATGTATACTATCTTTATGTATACGTACATAGATGTAAATATATGTAAATGAAGGTGTGTATGTATGTATATGTATAAGTTTTATTATTTGTATATGCATTATATTTATGGGGTGGATATGTGTATATATGTGTGTATGTATGCATGTATATGTATAAAAAAATTTATTTGTATATGTGTGTATATATATGTGTATGTGTTTGTGTGTATGTATATTTATGTGTATAGGTAGATTAATTTGCATTCATAATTTTTAATAAAAAGACAGATACGACGACGTTTCCTATCTACATCAATCCCAATCCCACGACCATTGCCCTCCCGTGATCACGCAACCAGACAGTGGTTCAGACGAACGATTCAGGTTTTGGTTCGATTATGATTTTTAGGCCTAGTACTAAATTCCAAGTTGTTTACAGGTTTTGGTTCGACTTTGATTTTGGATCGTTCGGTGTAAATGAAATTCATATTTTTAAAGCCTTAATCTGTTCATCCACCCATGTTATTTAGTTTCATTGTAATTGGTCAAGATATTTTACACTTTGTCGTGTTCACCGTTCGTTATCCACACTGCATTTTAATTAATTTTCTTTGTTTTTAGGCTTGAACATGTGAGATACGATTTACTGGATCAAAACACATCTTTAAATTATAAATGAACAGATGACTAAAGCCTATGATCGATATTTGTTGGTATAAAAGCAAAGAAACGACCTAAGATTGGTACCAATTTGTTTTTTGTATGGAGAGTGATGATACGATTTTTTTCAGAATTTTCAAATCAATTCCTTGAATTATCATGTTTATCATGTTCTTTATCATTATGTATTATATCTCAAGTTATTGCACTAAATACCGTTAATGCAATGCCAGACATGATTCAAAATGTGAATTTTAACACATTGTCTCATATCGCAATTGTAAATAATGATGATGTGAAAGATGTGTTAGAAGAATGAATGTGAAAGATGTGTTAGAAGAATGAATGTCAAAGCGTAGGGTCGGCTTCATCATATAGTTAACCAAAGCTAGGGTTGGGGCCTCCTAAAACATAGGGCCTCATTTTTTTATTAATATATATATATATATTATATATATAGGTTTAGGTTCTTCTAAAAAGGACATTTGTCACACCCCGATTTCCACGTATAACCCGGTGGGCCTGGTGGGGAGTATCGTGACGTAGTTGATATCATCATAGTCAATTATACACAATTATAGCACAGCGGAAGGCTTGGAAGGAAATATTACAACCAAAAGTTTAAAGTACAAATAAAATAATATACAGGCGGTTGTAAAAAGGATCCACATGGCGATCTATAAATGAATACATAAAACTGGGTTCCAGAGACTTAAGGCATCTAGGGATTTGCAAAGTATGCCAAATAGCTCCAGCCTATTTCGTGAGGTACCTGTCACTTAGTCTTTGAAAAATACGTCAGTTTTCACTGGTAAATACAATTTAACTGACTCATTTTTAAATGTTTACGAAAGTCGGTTACGTGTTTATTACACGAAAATTCTTTTATAACTTGGGATAATTTTATTTAAAACCTTGTATACAGATTTACATGTTTGTCGTACTATTAGGGTCGGTTGAAAATTGAACATGATTAACTAACTCACCACATATAAAACCCACAAAGGAGTTATCCCCAACTGTGGATAATTTATATTTTAGCATTCGCATCTGTGTCAGTGTATGCCTACACTCCGTGCTTAGGTCGTGGCCATCAATAACTTAGATGATCCGAGGATATCCAGGAAATGGTTGTTAACCCCCATAGTTTATGTTATCAAATAAAAAAGATTAAAACGGGTTATGCAGATTCATTAATCACAATCCGACTAAACGATCCCATACCCAACCAAGCGGTAATAATTTACCGTACCCCAAGCCCGTATAAGGGAAAATAAGTTAAAAGTATTTACCTGAGTTTTAAATGCAAGATTCTACTCAGCCGTATCTCACTAAGACTTTATGAATGTATCTTCTACTGGGCTACCTAATCAGGAAGGAAGGTTTTATATGACCTATTAGGATACTAACGGTCTTTATTTAAGCCAAAGACTTCGACCGGTTAGTTTAAAAGATGATTTACGGTACAAAACGCTAGATTAAGCGGTGACCAGAAAGGAATGTAATTTAGACCCAACAAGTATGAGAACTTGTATAATATGGGTAAACTAAATACATTCTGGATTTTGAAGTTTAGACGACAAGGCTAAACCCGTCCTGGCCCGTTTGTGTAGACTAGCCACATAAGCCGAACCGAACGCATAAAAGCATGCGCGGGTAACCGAACAAGACATATACAAGTTTCCTAAGTTTTTATGCTTACAATATGTTATAATATCAGTAAGATGTCAACAAGTATGCCCGCAAAGATTTCAAAGTCAAACTAAGCCCTATAAGGGCGTTTTGGTCATTTTAGAAATTCATAAAGGGGTTTTTATGTAAACTGAGGTTCTGCTCATAAACATTCTATGAAAACATTGAACTTATGATATTAAAATGGTAGGATATCATACATATGTGTGGTTTTTAAGGCTTATGGCCAAACTATGCCCCCGGAAGGGTATTTGGGTCATTTCACACATGGTTTTAGGGACTTAATTGGGATTTTGAGTTCATGACTTATCCTTACTGTAAAAACACTTAAAATCATTTATAAAGTCAGTAAGTATTAAGTCTTGGGTGCTAGATATGATTTAAAACCATACTATGCGCCCAGTTAGCGTAAAAGTCGGTAAATGACGATAATTTTGAAGTTAAAGTGATTCTGAGAATTTGACCAGCTTTAAGTGTTAAAATATTTTATTTTTCATAATATATCAGTAACAAAAGTTTTTGCATGTTAATTATATGTAAAACTCATTTTATTTGCAAAAAAGGTATCATCGTCATTTATGAGCTTTATGCAATAACCCAAGGTTAAGGTCATTATAAAATCTAACTCAACATCCCAATAAATCCTAAATATGATATCACAATAGTAAGCAAGGAGTTTTGTGTCAAAGTTATGTTAAAACTTGATTTACATGCTTAAAGGGCATCTTAGTCCTTATAAAAGTATGAATTTCGTTTTTCTACATAACTTCAATTTATGACCAGGTTTGGAGCATCAAAATACTCTAAATGTGTTCACTAATCAGTACCTATTTTGTTTGCATGACCATTTACCTTAAAAGTCTCGTTCTTGACAAAAAGAGCATACTAGTCAACATAAAGCATAATAACGGAAACAAGCATATAATCTTAGATTACTAAAGGACCATGTAATATAACCTCAGAGGGTTATGCTACAACATAATATGGTCCTAAAGGAACCCTAATGCATAAAGGAAATAAGCTAATTCGGGTCAGAACTGAAAGTCAAAGCAAAAGTCAAGCTTTTGCGACTTTCGGTTGCGAATCGAGCCTAAACTCAGAATTGTAATGTTTACCAAGTTATTAAAGTGATAAAACGTGTTTTATAACCTCTACATTTTCATATTTGATTTTATTTAAAAGCTGACTAGTTTGACTTTTATTATTAATTTCTTTGACCCGACAAATAACTAAGTAAACGTGGTAATTAGGAGGTGCCGTTTTGAGAGATTAACACCCACCTAATTACGATCACGTAGCCACATTCGCCTCGAACAATGGCTGGACCGTTTAGGTCTAAGCCGAAGGTCAGAGCCGTTTTGCGGCAACTTTGACTTTCGGCCTTTAAACGCATAAAACCCGAAATAGAGTGGCTAAGAACACTTACCACTGGTCCTAGCACGAAAATGGAACTTAGAGGGGCTTCCTTTTTTATCAAGAATCCCAGAGAATGCCAAGCAAGAGAGAAATAAGTGATTTGAAAGGTGCAAGAACAAGTGCTAACATAAGGCAACTATTTATAGTGCAAGGGGCCATCACAAGATCAATCCAGGTGTTATCAAGTGTTGTAGGATGTCTCCAGGTGTCCTTAGACGAGTAATGAGTAAGCATGCAGCCCATGGTTTCGAATAAGGTGGTTTGGAAGCTTATGTGTGGAGGCCAAACAAAAATTCGCCCAGATACAGGCCTTACGGACCGTATGGGCAAGGCCTTACGGTCCGTAAGGCACCTGCCCAGCGAACTAAAGTTTCAAAAATGGCAGTTTTGGTCCCCGTCTTATATAAACGTATTTTGGGACATGTATCTAGTATAATGCCATCAAAAGCCAATATTAGGCACATGTGGGAGTATAAATAATTATTTAAGCTCCCGGTTAGTCGGTAGACCATACGAAGGCACTAGTTTCGTTCGTTGACATTTTCAACCCCTTTTAAAGTAGACTTTCAACGCTTAGGGTCTAGGACACGTGATTTCACATCAATGGTCCCGATTTTGTGAGGTGTTACAACATTTTTCGTGAGAAGTGTGAGACTGCATAGAAACTAGCATGTATAAATGGCAAACTTACACATGTGCAAATTTTCTTTATTTAGGAATTCACGTTAATTGAAATGTGTAATTAAATTTCTTACATTGTATTCTGATAAGTGTAAAAAATTGAATTTAAATTGTTTTTTATCAAGTTCTCGCACGGTTTTTTCATTCGTTCTCACAATATTTAGCGTTCTCATGTAAACCTTTCCCTATGTGTGTGCGTGTGTGTGTGTAGGGTGAGGTTCCTGTACAAAAATAAAACATTTTTCGTCAGAAGTGTGAGAATGCATAGGAATTGACATGCAGACATCATGTTTTGGATTTAGGCATAATGCTTTTGTGTTGTTTTGGCAAAAACAACACCAAACATAACAATTTAGGCCACAATGCAATGAATTCTAGCTTAAAACTTAAAACACCATGCCAAGAACGTTAGGTAGTGTGTTTTAAGTGTTAAGCAGTGTACTTTAGTTGTGTTTTAAATTTAATGCTTATAATACATTGCATTGTGTTTTATATTGTTATGTTTGGTGTTTTTCTTGCCAAAACAACCCAAAACATCATGCCTAAGTCCAAAACATGATGCATGCATGTCAATTCCTATGCATTCTCACACTTCTAAAGAAAAATGTTTTATTTTGTACAGGAACCTCACCCTATACACACACACATAGGGGAAGGTTTACATGAGAACGAGAAATATTGTGAGAACGAATGAAAAAACCGCGAGAACTTGATCAAAAACAATTCATATTCAATTTTTTTTACACTTATCAGGATACAATGTTAGAAATTTAATTTACACGTTTCAATTAACGTGAATTCGTAAATAAAGAAAATTTAAACATGTGTAGGTTTGCCATTTATACATTTGTAAATTGTTATATTTATAAATGTGTAAAAAATCTAATAAGAGTGATTTTGAGAGAAGAAATGAATTATTTGATGTTATAAATTTCTATATTGATGTTATATTTTAATTACAATGAGGTTTGTATAAAAAATGATTTTGATTGGTTTTTTCATTCGTTCTGATGGTTATCGCAATATTTAGCGTTCTTAAGATAACCCTCCCATATATATCTATCTATATATATAGGGAAATGATATACGGGAAAACCCCTGTGGTGAGAAAACCTAGGAAACTTTAAGCTCTCGACCTTTTTTTAAAAAAAATCACACATGTAATATACTTGTTTTTAACGGTTTGAGCAAAAAAAAATCAAAAAACGCCGACCAGACTTTTCTTAAAAAAAATAAACAAGCTTTTGTGTAACATATTTACATTCATGTGTAACATATGTTACATTCACGTTTCTAAAAACTTGTTTATTTTTTTAAATATCCACTTGGCGCTTTTTGATTTTTTTTGCTCAAAACCCTTAAAAACATGTATATTACATGTGTAATTTTTTTCTCTTTAAAAGTCGGGAGCTAGAGTTTCCTAAGTTTTCTCACTTGGAGGGGTTTTCTCCATATACTTACATTATATATATATATATATATATATATTATATATGGAAGGTTAGATAGAAAACCCTAAAATTTGAGAAAACCCAACCTCCCGACATTTTTTATTTGAAAAAAATTAACACATGTAATATACATGTTTTTAAGAGTTTTGAGCAAAAAAAAAAAAAAAAAGCGCCTAGTGGATATTTAAAAAAAATAAACAATCAGCAACTTTTGTCTAACACATGTTAGTGATGAAAGTTGCTAAAACTTGTTTATTTTTTTAAAAATATCCACTCGGCGCTTTTTTTGATTTTTTTGGCTCAAAACTCTTAAAAAATGTATATTACATGTGTTATTTTTTTCAAAACAAAAATGTCGGGAGGTTGGGTTTTCTCAAATTTTTAGGGTTTTCTATCTAACCTTATATATATATAATATATATATATATATATATATATATATATATATATATATATATATATATATATATATAATATATAGGATAAGGATTCGTTAGGAACCACCATTTATTGTGAGAACCGCGAGAACCAGTGTGAACACAAACAGTAATACCTTAAAAATCTAAAAAAAAACCCAAAAAAGATTTTTATTATTTTTTAATATTTTTTATGAAAAATTCGCTATATTTCGTATACAATAAAAAATTTTCAAAAAAAGATTAAGTAACAGTTATTCATGCACATGTGCATTTTTATCATTTCTTTGACAAATTCCGTAATACATTACAAACATTGGACAATTGTACTTTCATTTACACTACCACGTGTAATATACTAATTTTTACGTTACCAATATTAGAAATGCACATGTGCATCTATATGTATCAACATAAAATAAGGTGTTTTTGTACACTACTTTGAATACACTTTCTCTTTCATCTATCACACCATCCATAATACACTTCCATTACCTCATATCATCCATAATACAATACCATTGTCTCCTACCATCTATAATACAATACCAAAACCAATATTTTCACTTTAATACATGTATATCAACACCATTTAGTACCATCCAATCAACATATACATCATAAAGTGACAATTATAATTAAACCATCAACCACTAGATATAACTAACCAAAAAACATGTATATGAGCCTACTTCATCATTCAAGATCACAAACTTTTTTACCAAAACACGTTATATAATGGTTATACATCATAATGCACATGTGCATTATGAATATTGGTAATGCAAAAAGTAGTGTATTGAGGATGGTATTGGAAATTAAAGTGCAATTATCTACTACTGATAATGTATTACGGAATTTGTCGAAGTTATGATACGTATGCACATGTGCATGTAGAGGTGCAACCCTAAACCGGTTAGAAACCGAACCCGACAACCCTACTCTACCCGAACCCAGTTTGAACCCGATCTATAGCCAACCCGGTTTTGGACCCGTTTCAACTCGTAGGGTAGGACTCGGTTTGGGTATTTCACTGTCAAACCGGTTTCAACCCGACAGTTGACAACCCGATCACTCAACCTGGTTTGAGAACCCGTTTGAACCCGATATTAAGAACACGTCCATATACATGGAACTAGCTATTACACATGGTTATTTAACGACTTTGTGACCATTATAGTACATTTGCTGTTGAGTTTTTAGACTTTTTTCACCCAAAACATTAGTATACATATGTATTAAAGTTGTTGGTTAAATTAAAACACACAAAGATAAATAAATAATAATAAATAAACCCAGTTTAAATATTATCATACTAACCCCAACCCGGTTTGAAACCGGTTTCGGGTTGAAACCCTAACCCGATTTGTGCACCTCTATGTGTATGATAATTGTTACTCGAAAAAAAAAGTTTTTTTTTTTTTGAAAACGAAATATAGCGATTTTTATAAAAAAATATTAAAAAAAAATTTTGAGTGCTTTTTTTATTTTTTTAGATTTTATTTTCCAATAAAGGTGATTCTCGCAATAAGGGTGGTTCTCGCATGAACCTTACCCTATATATATATATTATATAATATATATATATATATATATATATATAGGGAAGGATAAAATGAAAACCCAATTGAGTTGAGAAAACCCTATATAACAACTTCCATTAATTTTTTTAGAAAAAAAAATTGTGAAATAAGATTTTCTTGAGTTTTTTTTTAACTTAAGTGAGTTTCTCTCTATAATTCCCCTATATATAGTGGGGTTCGGCTACAAAGTCCATTTTTCCTACAAAGTATAAAAGTCATAAAATACTACAATTTCACCATAAAACACACTCGAAACCCACAAATAACATAGTAAAGATTACTAAAACAAACATTTCAACCCCAACATTCCATAAAATCTTCAAACACACCATCGCAGAACTATGAATATAAAATATAACATGATAATCAAATAAAACACACCAATGTTAGTCATTCGAAAATTAAAGCCTTATCATCCAAACCACAACACACAAACCTACAAATATGACTTTTAGTAATCTTATTTTGTTATTTGTGGGTTTTGAGTATGTTTTATGGCTGAAATTGTGGTGTTTTATGATTTGTACACTTTGTAGGAAAAATGGACTTTGTAGCTAACTCCCACCATATATATATATATATAAATATATATGGGGTTTTGGAAGGCGCCAAATCAAGCCAAATAAAACAATGAATGTGATTTTTTTTGGGAAACTAAGGTGCTATTTGTTTTTTCAGAGGTAAAATGCCTGCAGTCTCCAGAGCATACCTGTAGACATCTGTAGCAGAATAGGTGGACGAAATCTCTTCAGTCTGCAAGAAGAAGAGTGTTTGTTTTTTTAACTTCTGCAAACTGCTGAAATAACACCAAACAACATAATATGCATTATAAACTGAAAATTAACATCAAAATTCAGAAAAAACAAGATTATAAATTATGAAAACTAACATCCAAATTCAAAAAGAAAACAACACAATAAATCTGAAAATTAACATCAAAATTAAGAAAACTAACATCAAAAATCAAAAACTGAAAATTAACATAAACAAACAAAATTTTAACATCAAACAATCTGAAAATTAACATCATAATATTCTATTTTATAGTTGAACTTGATATTTCGTTAATAACTTAATCTCTGTATACATATTTATGTTTAAAAAAATTCATGATTCCATCTGTAGGATACAACTTTTGTGGATCTAAATGATTGTAAATACAATTGTGTTTGTTTTGTAACAAAATGAGTATCAGCTTCTTTCCCATGCTATCATATTCAAACACAGGTCATCATCATCACCATCACCAAAATCCATGGTGGACAAAAAAATATCTACATAATACCTTCCAATTAACATCTATGAGTCTGTATATCACAAAAATTTATCTTACAACCTACAACTTAAAACTTAAAACAAGGGTCGACATATCTTATAAATCTCACAATCGACCGAAACTTCTTCCTCTGTCTCACACTTCCATCCACATCATCACCGTCGTCCTGTGCTTCAAACCTCCGTACACCGCCGTTTCTCCGCCCTGACGTCACATCGGAGCTGCAACTCCCTGGCTTTCATCCTGACCCTCCCGTAGCTCCGCCCCTGGCGACGGCGGCGATGGAGGAAGAGGAGGGTGGCGTGACGGTAGGGGAAGAAGACGACGGCAGCGGCTGCTATAGGGGAAGAAGACAGCGGCAACGCTGCTGTGGGGAAGAAGCACGGTGGTGGTAGGAAGAGAAGGAGAGTGGTGGAGGAGAGGTGCTAGAGTTTTGTTATGTATGTGTTTTATGAGAGAGGTTTGAAGTGTTTTGAAGAGGCAGGTCCACATGTGCTTGTGGAAGAGGACGCGTAGACCTTTTTAAATGAAATCTCTTCTGAAAAACAAACAATCTGCAAAACAAAAGGTCTGCGCGTGGTTTGCGTCACGCAGACATAAGAGGCCAGGAAGCTCTTCTTGGAAAAACATTTAGCACTAAATCAACAAGAACATGTCTGCAGCGTGGACGCAATGGGGCTTCCACAAGATATCGTTGCCATTATGTTCAAATATCACTAATTCCCTACAATTAATCCAACTTCAATTATGTTTTACTGTTTCAAATCTTCAATTGTGCGCTTCAAATCTTCAATCAATTAGACAGATTAGTAACACTTTAGTTTATCATTTTGATTATAATTATTATTGGGCTTTCAATATTCTAATGCTTTTTTTTTTTGCATTTAAATGTTATTGTTTTGCATAATGTCATGAAATAGGCACTTGTACATGTTTTTGTTTCTTCAAAACTAATCAGATGGGTTTTGTTCGTTGGAAGATAGTAGTTGTAGTTTGTGTTGGATTATATAGTGTATGCAGCGCACTTCCTTTTTGTTCATACTATTTATTTTATTTGGGTTAACTTCTAATTGATGTACTCGATAAGTATTTGGGTTTCGTTCGTTGCTAAATTGGTCAAATCAGTTGTGAAAGTCGGCTTATAAGCAGCCTCCAAAAATAGTTCATTTTTTTTACTTTAGTTGTAAAGACCCCTATTTTTCATCTCGCTTTATGCCTCCAAAAGGGTTGAGCCGACCATACTAAACGGGATTTTGACATTATGTTTTAATTTGTAATTGCAATTGATACCACTAGCGGTTTGACTTTATTTGGTATTTTATATATTTGATTTGCTAAAAAGACAACTATTTTGATTCATGTTCTTTTTGGGGATTATTGGGAAATTATTGTTTTCTAATGATTTTTTTGCATAATTTTAGCAGAATTGTAGTTCTAATTTTTGTAGTTTTTTTTTTTATTCTACATAGTTCTTTAAAAAAAATTTGCAGAACATTTTGTAGAAGTTTTGCAGAATCTTTTTCCCAAGTTTGCTAATATTTTGCAAAATTTTGAATTTGCAAACGACAAAACTAGGTTAAGCCGTATTTTTGCTTAATTTTATTCTCTCTAATATTATTTTTGATTGAAAAAATAAAATAAAAGTATAGGAGTGAAAATAAATAGGATATATAAAGAAAGGTATCCAAATTAATAAATATTCTTCAAGGTACATAAAAAAAGTATATATCTTTTTTTTATCTACACTCATTTGAAAAAAAAAACGTAAAATTTTAAAAACAGCTAAATGACCCTTTAAGCGTTAATTTAAATTTGGGTTGTGCCGAAGTATTCGTGCAACTCGATGATAGGATTTATTCGATAGGTGATGCGATAAAACAAAGTATCCACGAAAGAAATAAAAAAGGGTGCTTGTGGCCGTAAAAAAAGGGGCTTGAGCATTTATACATAAATTTGTCGATATTTTAGAGAAGAAACGACATAAACTTAGTTTCGACGCATATTAATATGTGCAATATAATTTTGTCAGCTATTGATTACTTTGGTGAAAGTCAATCATATTAAATTCTTGGTTTAAATTCAGTTGTCCTTCGCTAGTATTAATAATTAAATCTAATAAACACAATGATGTTGATAGATATTAACTAGTTCTTTCCCCCAACTAGTGTAGCTTTCAAATTGGGTAATTACTAAAATAGATCTTTTCTTATTTTATATTGAAAAATGTTTTTTTGAAATGTGTGAATTATTCACGAATGTGAAGAGGTATAGCATACGTTGTCTTAACTGGGTCCGCGCTAGAGAATCCCCTGGCACAACAGATCCCAATTTAAACCCTCAATGAGAAACCTTTATCACCCAGACTCGAATTTAAGATCTGGAGAGAAAACTCACCCGGACCCACCATAGATGGAACTTAAATACACAACCACCACTAGAGCAATTTAACAAAAACCCTTCTTCTCCCAAAATCACCGGCTACTTGCTCATGACCTAAGGCGAGATTCCGACGCACAATGTAATCAAAGGCCACCATGGAAATGGATGTATCAAACGCAATTTCGGGTTCATTCTCAACCCAGCACCCGTAAGAGATTCGAACTTCCTGGTTCGGCATCTCCCTCTCCAATGAGGACTTGAAACCGCGCAATTTCTTTCCTATTATTTTAATCAATTATATTTCATCAGAAAATCAAAATCAAAAATCCTATTCGAATTCGAAATACATAATTGATGTTTTTTAACATCGTCCCTGCTCCTAAACAACAAGTATCCAACGATGAGTCTGTCGACAATGGAGACAAACATTAAAAACCACTAAACAACGCAAGCATAAGGAAGTAACCCACGCGCCTATTCTTCTTGTTAAGGAGCGGAGGGTGTCAACAGTGGCGGACCCATGATTTTTTTTCATTGAAGTCCTCTTTTTTCGGTGTTCAGATTTTTCATAACGAACCATTAAATTTTCAGGCCGGGTCGAATTTAGGTAGACCAACTAGTTCTTAAGTCTAATACCATCACGATTTTGTTGTTGGTTGCGTTAATTTTGTTAATTAATATATAAAATTTGAGGTAATTTGACGCTACTGTAGACATTGGATCCAAAGTTCAACGACAAAAAATAACATAGCAACAAAAATTTATGGCAGGTAAACAATACTAAGTTGCTTAAGTAAATTCGGTTAAGTTATCTGCCTCAACTAGAAATTTTTGGATGGACGTACTATTCTTATAGTTACCAACAAACACACCGTTCTATTGCTTTTGGTTGGAGAAAAAAATGTTTGATTTTCACTTTTTTTTCGGTAACTCGTGTTCTATATTTTTAAGCGTAAAAGTCGAACAAGTAAATCTTGTTCTCTTTAAATCCAAGTTATATTCTTAAATAACTCTTGTGGTTTTTCTAAACCCAACCCATTAAAATATATATAACTAGTGAAATTCTCTCGCGCTTTGTGGTGAGAATTTAGTCGGTAATCGTACTTGTTCGGTTCATTACGTACCAACACTCGCTATAGTAATCGAAAGAAAAACCTTACATCAATCGAAAACAAAAAAACGAAATATCAACAATTGATATCGGTTCTGTTGGTTTGCGTTCTATGTCTATTTTTTCAACATTACGATATAAACTTTAAGGATATTGTGTCACTATCGTACAAAAAAGAACCCAAACAAACTGAACAACATTTGTATTGGCACCGATATTTATTTTTATTGTTTTACTTTTTTATAATCTAACACCGTATCGCTATGTACCGAATCGAATAACATTGGTAACGGTATGTATTCATTTTTATGGTTTACTGTCTATTAACGTATATCGTGCCACTATCATAGTGTACCGAACCAAAACGCTTCGATATCGATATTTATTTTTATTGTTTTTTCTTTCGATAAACTGACACTATATCGCTACCATACCATACCTAGCATCATTAGTTCATTTTTATGGTTTCCGTTTTTTTTTTTTTTCATTTATACAAATCTGTCTGCAACAATAGATGAATATCAGTACAAGTACCGTGGCAATACAAACATATCGATACCATCCGAACAACATTGGTATCGGTACCGTCACGCCTTTTCACCTCTCATGACATATGCTATTATGAAGCTTGAAATGGGAGGTGTTTACCTTGATTTTTTTTTGAAAGGCCAACTAAATTACCGGATAAGCATCCTGAGATACCCTCAATCAAGCAAATGAATCCCCTCCCCCATAATGGTCAAAGTTGGATGTATAACCGAGCCACCAGTTCCGGGGAAAACCCTGCCCGCCCGAAGACCCACTACGGTAAAACCCAGTTCGGATCGGTTTCAAGGTGGAGACCCCCAGAGAGGCCTAGTTCTATACTTCATTGCCACCATCAGTGTCCTTTAAAGTGATGCTAGTGAAAGTTGAACTTGAGATGTCAAAAAGAGAAACCAAATGACTAACCACTAGACCAACTTGTCAGGACAAGTCAACTTGTCATGACAAGTGTTCACCTTGATAACTCGTAATATTTGAAATTCTACAAGGGTGAAGGGAGTGGTTAAACACTTGAAAGTGGTAAACTTCAAAATCAACCAATGAGAGTGTACCATGTCATTCAATCTTAAGAGATTAAACTATGCTGAAAAGTATTGTCAATTGTTAGACACTTAATGAATTGGTAAACTATTTTTTTAAAAAGGAAAAATATGTGATTGGTTGAGAAGGAATGGACCCCACCACACCCCACTCTCTCTCCCCTTCCCTCCCTCTTTCCCGATTCGGTGAACGTTCACCGATTTTGGCCACATTTCGGTAAAAGTGTGATCGGCAAACTTGATGGCCGTGGATTGAAAAATCGGTAAACAAGTTTACCGAGCTTTACCGAGCTCCACTCCAATCACCCTAAGAGTTTGAAATGTATTTAACAAGGTTTAAAACTGAATCTCATTTAATGGAACACCCACGTATCTTTTTATATAGGTTTGAAATTATAACAGTAGATATCATTAAACAATGTGTAAGTGATGTTCTTCAAAACTTGTTCAGCATTTATCAAAATCGTTTCCACTGCTTGTCAGTAATGTTTTTCAGTCTCTTCTAATAATTCCATTAACTCTTCAAATGGAAATAACATCAACATGGAAGGTAAACAGACAACAAGTTGCGCCGTTGTCTTTTTTGAATAGCAAAACCAAAATTTAAATATTCATCAAAAATAGTGGTGGACCTAGAATTTTTTTTTCTAAGGGTGTGGAATATTTTTAAATATTTTAGGCCCCTAGCTATATAAAAAAATTTCGGTTTATAGCAGGTCGGATCGAATCAGGTCGGGTCATGTAAAATAAAAGAACATCAAACTAAAATTTAAATATTCATCAAAAGCACGTCAAAGTGTCAAACGTCACTACAAACATATTTAAAATTAGGCCCTACGGGTTTTCATTTTTTAAATCTATCCAAAACATCATCTAGAGCTACATTAATCTATATACCCATGTTTTCATTTTTTAAATCTATCCAAGTCTTTTAAAAACTACGTCCATAGATCTCGGGGTCACAAAATTACCATTTATGACCCTTTGGACTCGACTACGTAGGTCCATAGCCTTTGACGCAAAGAAACCAAGCATATGGGATCAACATCATGTGCACATTAATCTATATACCCATGTGAAAATTTTATAAATCATTAAATATTATACTGTTTTTTTAATCCACCTACACATAATATGTGTAAGATCAGCGACATTTATCTTATTACAACTACAAACCATTAAAAGTCTAGAACAATGCCTAGATGATGTTCTTCAAAACTTGTTCAACATTCAACCAAAAAAAATGCAAAAAAGAGAATTCAGTGTATATATAGTTTTAAATTTTGGAAAGAGAATTATAAATAAATTATGGAAACCTATCTTAGCTTTATGAAATGGTGGTACTAAAATACCCGCAAATTGTCAAAGGTAGCCTACTTATTTCATAAAATAAAACAAAAGGTTATCTTTTTTTTTTTTTTTTTTGAAATATCAATATTATTAACCAAACAGAACCGCCAGCAACAACCTGTTACAAGACGAAACAGGAGGCCACGGCCACAAACAACCAACCAATTACATCAAGTTAAGATTAAACCAGTTATTCCTATCGACACTTTTCTTTTTGTATCTATATTTGAACCACAAAAAAGTCGATAGACTTCCCCTCCGCAACTATGTCCGCCACATTGACGTCTCGCTGCGAAAAAAACCCGATCATTCTCCTCGCTTTCCAAATCTTCCAGTACGTCACAATAATCAATCCTTAATGACATCGGCCTTAATCTTAGAGACACCAGAGTTATTATGTATATCCAGAAGATCTCGAATTGAAAAAGCAAAAAGCTTCAATCCATTCAAACCACTATTAATAAGGATCGGTGTTATGGGGAGTGGAGGAGATCGCCGAGGTGTCATGCGCGCAGTGGAGGATTAAGAACATCACGCCCATGACATCCATTAAAGGGGCCACATCTCTCAGCGGTTCTCTCTTCTTCTCTCATTCTTTTTTTTAACGGCAAAGAACGACGTGCCAACCACCGTGACACCGGGTACTGTAGCCAAGGTCGACTATTCAACCTTCGCAAGCCCCTTGGCTCTCCCCAGATGCGTGGAAACCTGACCTTCACCTGTCCGAAGGCACGGCAGTGGAATAATCGGTAAAACCTCGTTTCCCATATTCGCTCTTCAACTGGATGCCGCAGAAAATAATAAGAAGTGAAAATCGAACCTCAGACACAAGGAACACCAATTTTTCTCCAACCACTTCACCACTATCTCATTGGCTCCTCTCTTTTCATTCCATAACTAAAAATTAATAAACAGGAGACGGGAGGGGGAGAGGAGGGGCCTGGAGAATCTTCACCACACCCTACGAAGGAAATGATATTACCACACCCTAATTAGTATAAGTTTACCATATTCTTATAACATTTTTTTAACAGCACGGCTAACTGCTTTCCACGTGTAAACCCACCATTTCGGAGCTATGTCCAAAGGTCGACTACTCGACCACCGCTAGAAAGCGTAGCACACCCCTGATGCGCGGGAACCCCTGGACACCAGAGTTATTATGTATATCCAGAAGATCTCGAATTGAAAAAGCAAAAAGCTTCAATCCATTCAAACCACTATTAATAAGGATCGGTGTTATGGGGAGTGGAGGAGATCGCCGAGGTGTCATGCGCGCAGTGGAGGATTAAGAACATCATGCCCATGATATCCATTAAAGGGGCCACATCTCTCAGCGGTTCTCTCTTCTTCTCTCATTCTTTTTTTTAACGGCAAAGAACGACGTGCCAACCACCGTGACACCGGGTACTGTAGCCAAGGTCGACTATTCAACCTTCGCAAGCCCCTTGGCTCTCACCAGATGCGTGGAAACCTGACCTTCACCTGTCCGAAGGCACGGCAGTGGAATAATCGGTAAAACCTCGTTTCCCATATTCGCTCTTCAACTGGATGCCGCAGAAAATAATAAGAAGTGAAAATCGAACCTCAGACACAAGGAACACCAATTTTTCTCCAACCACTTCACCACTATCTCATTGGCTCCTCTCTTTTCATTCCATAATTAAAAATTAATAAACAGGAGACGGGAGGGGGAGAGGAGGGGCCTGGAGAATCTTCACCACACCCTACGAAGGAAATGATATTACCACACCCTAATTAGTATAAGTTTACCATATTCTTATAACATTTTTTTAACAGCACGGCTAACTGCTTTCCACGTGTAAACCCACCATTTCGGAGCTATGTCCAAAGGTCGACTACTCGACCACCGCTAGAAAGCGTAGCACACCCCTGATGCGCGGGAACCCCTGGACACCAGAGTTATTATGTATATCCAGAAGATCTCGAATTGAAAAAGCAAAAAGCTTCAATCCATTCAAACCACTATTAATAAGGATCGGTGTTATGGGGAGTGGAGGAGATCGCCGAGGTGTCATGCGCGCAGTGGAGGATTAAGAACATCATGCCCATGACATCCATTAAAGGGGCCACATCTCTCAGCGGTTCTCTCTTCTTCTCTCATTCTTTTTTTTAACGGCAAAGAACGACGTGCCAACCACCGTGACACCGGGTACTGTAGCCAAGGTCGACTATTCAACCTTCGCAAGCCCCTTGGCTCTCCCCAGATGCGTGGAAACCTGACCTTCACCTGTCCGAAGGCACGGCAGTGGAATAATCGGTAAAACCTCGTTTCCCATATTCGCTCTTCAACTGGATGCCGCAGAAAATAATAAGAAGTGAAAATCGAACCTCAGACACAAGGAACACCAATTTTTCTCCAACCACTTCACCACTATCTCATTGGCTCCTCTCTTTTCATTCCTTAATTAAAAATTAATAAACAGGAGACGGGAGGGGGAGAGGAGGGGCCTGGAGAATCTTCACCACACCCTACGAAGGAAATGATATTACCACACCCTAATTAGTATAAGTTTACCATATTCTTATAACATTTTTTTAACAGCACGGCTAACTGCTTTCCACGTGTAAACCCACCATTTCGGAGCTATGTCCAAAGGTCGACTACTCGACCACCGCTAGAAAGCGTAGCACACCCCTGATGCGCGGAACCCCTGGACACCAGAGTTATTATGTATATCCAGAAGATCTCGAATTGAAAAATCAAAAAGCTTCAATCCATTCAAACCACTATTAATAAGGATCGGTGTTATGGGGAGTGGAGGAGATCGCCGAGGTGTCATGCGCGCAGTGGAGGATTAAGAACATCACGCCCATGACATCCATTAAAGGGGCCACATCTCTCAGCGGTTCTCTCTTCTTCTCTCATTCTTTTTTTTAACGGCAAAGAACGACGTGCCAACCACCTTGACACCGAGTACTGTAGCCAAGGTCGACTATTCAACCTTCGCAAGCCCCTTGGCTCTCCCAGATGCGTGGAAACCTGACCTTCACCTGTCCGAAGGCACGGCAGTGGAATAATCGGTAAAACCTCGTTTCCCATATTCGCTCTTCAACTGGATGCCGCAGAAAATAATAAGAAGTGAAAATCGAACCTCAGACACAAAGAACACCAATTTTTCTCCAACCACTTCACCACTATCTCATTGGCTCCTCTCTTTTCATTCCATAATTAAAAATTAATAAACAGGAGACGGGAGGGGGAGAGGAGGGGCCTGGAGAATCTTCACCACACCCTACGAAGGAAATGATATTACCACACCCTAATTAGTATAAGTTTACCATATTCTTATAACATTTTTTTAACAGCACGGCTAACTGCTTTCCACGTGTAAACCCACCATTTCGGAGCTATGTCCAAAGGTCGACTACTCGACCACCGCTAGAAAGCGTAGCACACCCCTGATGCGCGGGAACCCCGTGAAATGGGTAAACCCTCCCCCCCCCCCCCCCCCCCCCCATTGGACTCGAACCCGAGTTGAATCCCGAGCCGAGCCTTCACCCGGATGTCACAACCAGTGCACTGCAGATGGAAGGACATTCTTATAACATCTAAATTGCCCTAATTAGTATAGGGTTACCATATTCTTATAACATCTAAATTGTAGGGTCTAATTTAAAGCCTCCTCATATATATTCATATATATATATATATATATATATATATATATATATATACTTATAATCATTGAGGGGCACATGGATCCATAAAAAAAACTACTAAAGAATTCATTTAATATAATAAAACACAACTATTGTGTGTGAATATTGACCTCAAGAGACCTAACAAGAGCACACCTAAATAGAACCCCTTTTTGCTTTATTAATTGAACTACTAATGTATCCAACTACAATTCAATGAACTTACAAGTCACTTGTCCATTTAGTTATAATGGGTACTCATTCAACAAGGCAAATCTTTGCAAATTAATCATATGACATCAGAACTCAAGAATGAAGCTTCAATGGCATGCATACCTTATTAATAATGTTAAAGAAAATTCTACAACAATGCAACGCCGAATTCGATATAATCCTCATCAAGAAATACAACCAATAATCCAAGCAGAAAACAGTAAAAAACCACCAAACAAGTTCACCAACAAGGTGAATCCTTACCAATTTTCTTTTTTACTTCAACCGCTCTTCCTAGCGAGTTTCGTCCATTCAGTATGAAAAGCACCCTCGCGATCAACCCTCTCATAAGTATGAGCCCCGAACAAGTCCCTTTGAGCTTGAACAAGGTTCGCAGGCAGCCGAGCCCGTCTGTATGTGTCAAAATAAGCAAGACTAGCACACATTCCCGGTGTACTAATCCCAGCCGAGATGGCTAGCCCGACGACTCTCCTCCACGCCGCCTGACGCTGCACCATCTCCTTAGCGAACTCAGGGTCCACCACTAGACTAGCGAGATTAGGGTTCCGCTGGTACGCTTTCTTGATCCGGTCCAAGAAAACCGCCCTGATGATACACCCTCCTTTCCAAATCCTAGCTAATTCTCCGAAATTCAAGTTCCAATTTTTCTCAACACTCTTCGCCCTTAACAAGTTCATCCCTTGTGCGTAACTACATATCTTTGAAGCGTATAAAGCTTGCCTCACATCATCAATCAACCTCTTTTTGTCAATCCCGCTTCTCACACTTCCCACCTCTTCTTTCAACCCCGCATCCGACAAAACCTTCGCTGCAGCCTCCCTTTCGTCCTTTAAACCACTCAAATACCGACAGTCCAGACTGGCGGCGATGGTGGGAGCCGCAACGGACAGCTCAGCAGCCTGTTGGACCGTCCATTTACCCGTCCCCTTCATCCCCGTCTTATCGAGAATCTTATCCACCAACCACCCTTCACCATGCTCGTCTTTCACTTTAAAGATATCAGCAGTAATTTCAATCAAGAAACTCTCTAACTCCCCTCTGTTCCACTCATCGAAAATCTCGGCTAACTCATCGTTACTCAACCCGCCAACGTTTTTCAAAACGTCGTAAGCTTCAGAAATCAATTGCATGTCACCGTACTCTATCCCATTGTGAACCATTTTAACAAAATTACCAGACCCACCTTCACCAATGTAAGTCACACATGGTCCGTCTTCAACCTGTGCAGCAACTTTTGCAACAATGTCTTTAATGTTATTGTATGCTTCAAAAGACCCACCAGGCATCAACGACGGCCCGTTTCGTGCACCCTCTTCACCCCCGGAGACTCCCATTCCGAGATAAAGCAATCCTTTTATTACAGAGAATATATATCAGACTATCAGTTAGTGTTTGTTATCATATCATTAGCATAGAGTATAATGAGGATAATTATAATTATAACTATAATTACAATGAAAACCCAATCAAATTAGGCTCGTCGATTTTAACCATACCCGATTTCACCTGTACTGATTAACCAAACCCAAACAAACACATTACCCTAATACCCGAAAACCGACTATTATTAGAGTTGGGTTGCGGTTAGACCTTTAAACATTAGAAACCCGATTAACCCGAAGCCCGATTAACCCAAACTACAGTATGGGTGAACTACTAGTAACCCAAATAACCCGACCCGAATAAGTAAACAACCCAAAAGCCGAAGAACAAACCCAATCAACATCCCCAAATCAAATCAAACACTTTAATATGACAATGATACAACAATATCACTAATTAAGATATACACTTTGTACCTTTATCAGCCGCCTCAACAATCCGTCTCTCAGTATTCTCATACCACTCATTCCCACCATCAATAATAGTATCCCCAGGCTCCATATGCGCCGCCAGCGACGCAATCGTCTGATCCACAGGCGCACCCGCTTTCACAAGAATAATCACAGATCGAGGCTTCTGTATCGAAAGAACAAAGTCCCTCGGCGTGTAGTGACCAGTCAACGGAAGCTGGCCTTCATTATGAGCCCGATCTAGAGTCTCGTCTACTTTAGAAGTGGTCCGGTTGTAGACCGAGATCGGGAAGCCTTTTTCAGCGATGTTGAGGGCGAGGTTTTGGCCCATGACTGCGAGGCCAGCGAGGCCGATGCGAGAGAGAGTTGCAGCCTCCATGGTGTTGTTGAGGGTTTTGGTGAGAGTTTTTGTGGGTTTTTGGAGTGTGGAGATTGAAATGAAGGTTGGGGATGGGGTTTATAAAATGGGATTGATGGGGTTGGTGAGTGGTGACGGACTCGTCGATGAAGTGAAACGTTGGTTGGCTGTATAACCCACGAAAGGTTGTGTCGTTACCTCCCTTACTGGAAATTTTGGGGTGGGTTTATGGGTTTGTGTTATTCTTTAGCCCTTTGAGATTTGGGATTAGCAATTTTGGCATGTAAGTTGTTTTGTTTTGGGTCTCTCCTCAACTTCACCTACTTTTGTTCTCATTAACTCGTATACATGTTATATACATGCACATATGCAAGATATACTTATTTTTATACATAACTTTGATGTGCTCGTTAGAAGTGTTGCATATGGATTTAGTCTTGAGAAACTTTCTAACGAGTTTATTTACATGTTGTAACTACAATTAAGATAGAACTATATCCCGCTACATGGTATGATCCGTCGAAAAATAAAACAACATTTGATGTTGTGACTTGTGAGTTAACCATGAATGGATCATCTTTAAATAAAGAAAATGATGTTGAATTATGGTATCTTAACTTCTATAATCTTTCAACACACGTAAAACAATGAGAACTATGTGTAGCATCCTATTAAGGAACAAAATGGTGCCAAGAAGGTCTTGATTGATAAGCAACATACCATGATTCATAAGTACTATACCACTTAAGACCCCACGATGTGGGGGCCTTGAAGAATAGGTGTTATTCGACATGTGGACGCCATATCAGTACGCGTTAAAATAGTAACGTGGTGGAAAAAAGAGGGGGTGTGGGAAGGGGCGTGGAAGATGGACGTTATTCGACACGTGGCACATATTTAATATTATTATTCTCTAATTAAAAATTATATAAAATCAATTAAATCTAGTTACATAAATTTAAAAATAAAGAACATAAATTCACAAAATTACATAAAATAAAAAAATTTACATAAACTTTAATTTTCTTCTTCGTCTTCGTCTTCGTCAGGGTCATCTCGTGGAACGCTCCAAATATGTTCAATCAAATTCGCTCGAAGGTTGTGATGTGTTGTATTACTTTTAATTTCATTTAAGTTCACTTCTTGTTCTTCATTACTTAATTCTTCGGTGCTTGGTTGACTCGTCTCCTCGTAATACTCGCAAATTGCGCGTCCCTCATCCTCCGGAATCATGTTATGCAAAATAACGCACGCGTGCATCACATTTCGAATTCTAGGTTTGTCCATAATTCTACACGCTACTTTCAAAATGTGCCATCTCGATTGGAAAAAACCAAACACTCGTTCGAAGTCCTTTCTTGCCGCCATTTGAGCCCCATTAAACTTACGTCGCTTTTCGTCTAACACCGTTCCCCGGGTAAATGATTTTATGAACACAACCCAGTCCGGGTATATACCATCAGTTAGATAATAACCATATTTATACTCCGCACCATTAATAAAAAAAGATTGAGATGCAACCGCTTCGAGCATCATAGTCGGTTTTTTTATGAAATCGCTACTGTGGTGCCCCGCCCACGATGTTGGACAATTTTCCCATTCCCATTTCATACAATCTAAACTACCGATCATCCCTGGGAAACCATGTCGCTCTTCATGAGCCTCTAAACATTTTTGTATGTCACTAAACGTAGGGTTTATCAAATATTTTTTTAGATATAGTTCAATAAGACACTCACAAAAATAATGGAGACTTTCCCTCACCACCCAACCGACATTTTTATATATTCATCCATAATGTTGGAAGTCGTCCCATAAGCCAATTGTCTAAGCGCGGCCATGACTTTTTGCAGTGTGCTAAATCCTATACTACCACGCGCATCCTTTCTATGTCGAAAAATTCATATTTACTTGATAACTCGTTCGATATTCTTAATAATTCACGGTTCATACGAAATAGAAGTCTAAAGGTTCTATTATCATAAGTAGGGTTCGATGAAAAATAATCACTTACCAATAAATCATGTGCATTGACTCGGTCACGTGGTATGTATTTTCTCCTCTTGGGTTCTGAGGAGCAACTTTCGTCTTCCATTATAGTTTGAACTTGTCACACCCATAATTCCACGTAGGTCCCAGTGGGCCCGGATGGGGAGTATCGTGACGTATGATTGATATTTATCAGAGTTCAAACACAGCATAGCGGAAGTCTTGGATTTAAAATATTATTACAAATCGAAATGTTCAAAGTTCGAATACAAATATACAACGGTTCGTAATAAGATCCACAAGCGGATTGTAAATAAATACAAATGGTGTTCAACAGACTTTAGGCACAACTAAGGACTTGCAAGATCCTCTACGTTACTACCGAGCAGCTCCCAGCCTATTACGTGTTTGTACCTGTAGCTTAGGCTTTTGAAAATACGTCAGTTTACACTGGTAAATACAATTAACCGACATATTTTGAAAATCTTTTCAAAAACGTTTTAAGTGCACAAGGCACATTTTATAAATAAGTTGGGACAATTCAAAATGATCTTGTATACAGTTTTACAGGTCTGTCAATACATATGGGGTCTGCTGCAAAAACCGAATAACATGATTAACCGACACTCCACTTAAAGACCCCATGAAGTATATAAAATAATTTGCATTAGCATCTGTCAGGTGTATGCCTACACCCCGTGCTTAGGTCGTGGCCATTAGTAACTTAAATGAGCTGAGGATATCCAGGACACGGTCGAGTTAACCCCCAATGTTTAAGTTATCAGACAAACGAGATTAAAACGGGTTATGAGATTTACTTAAATCACAATCTGACAAAATGATCCCATACCCGACCAAGCGGTAATAATATACCGTATCCCAAGCCCGTATAGGGAAAATAGGCTAAAAGTATTTACCTGAGCTAATTCTTCAAAAGATATAACAACTTAGTCGTTAATCAAATAGATAAGTACAAGTGACAATCTACCAGAAGGCTCTAGTCTGGAATGATAATATTAATAACCAATTAGAATGCTAACGGGTCCTATTTAAGTCATAGATTTGGACCGGCTAACTTAAATTAATATACGGTACGATACGCTAGATTAAACGATGACCGGAATAGAATATAGTTTTAACCCGACAATTACCAAGACTTGTATAATATGGGTAAACATATAACATTCTGGATTTTGAGATAAAAATGATAAGGTTAAACCCATTTTGGTTAAAATACGTAAACTAGTCACGTAGGCTTAACCGTACGCATATAAGCGATACCGGGTAACCGGATGAGTCTTATACAAGTTCCATATGCCTTACACATTGTACATGTTATAATATTAGTAGGATACTAACATGCATGCCCGTTAAGGTTTTAAAATCGAATTAAGCCTCATAAGGGCAATTTGGTCATCTTATGACTTATAAAAGGAGCTTGCAAGTAAGCTGATGTTATGGTCATTAACAATCTGGAAAAAAAATTATTTATTATTTTATATCAGTGGAATATCAAATATATGTGTGGTTTATGGTTTAAGACCAAATTATGCACCGTAAGGGCATTTTGGTCATTTCACACATTGTTTTGATAGCTTATTTGGGATTCTGAGTTTAGAACATATACCTACTATAAAAATATTTAAAATTAGTTTTATAATCAGTAGGTAATGAATTTTGTTGAATAAATTATGTTTAAACCATTTTAGACGCCAAAAGGGCGATTTGGTCCCTTTAAAACATAATTTACGATTATTTAAGTAAAACTCAGTTATGGCCAGATTTGTAACATCAAGATATGTTAATTATATTAACATATCAGTACTCAACTTATTTGCATGCTCATTGATAATTAAAACCTCATTTTAAGTAAAAAGGGGATTTTAGTCAACCTAAGGCATAATTATAGAACTTGCAATATAAACTCAAATTACTACATGACCATATAATATAACTCCAGAGGGTTATACTACAATAGAATATGGTCATAATGCAACTTAGAATCAGTAGCTAAGGTTGCTAATTCGGGTCAGAACTGAAAGTCAAGGCAGAAGTCAAGACTTTTGGTTGCGAACCGACCTTAAACCTGGAATTGATGAGCCGAACATGTTTACACATGTTCTAATAATTATTACCAAGTTGTTTAAGTGTTAAAACATATTTTATAACACCTACATTATCAAATTATGATTAATTTCAAAACTGACCCGTTTGACTTTTTAAGCATATAGCTTTGATCCGTCAATTGACCACGCAAACGTGATTATTAGGAGGTGCCCTCTTGAGGGATTAACACCTACCGTATTACGATCACGTAGCCATGTTGGTACCGAACAATGACTGGACCATAATGTGCTAAACCGAAAGTGAAAGTGTTATTACGATAACGCTTGACTTTTGGCTTAAAAGCCTATAAAAATGAAAGAGAAAGGTTGGAACACTTACAAGTGGTCCAGATAAAGTTTATAAACTCAGAGGATGCTCCCAAATAGCTCAGGAACTTCCAAGTGAGCAAGAGAGGAAAAGAGAGCGAATGAGCAAGGAATGATGCTCATGGAGGTTGCTATTTATACTTGGAGGAGGTACACAAGATGATTACAAGTGTCCAGGGGTGTTTAGGATGTTCCCAGGTGTCTAGGGTTGTGGCAATTGCGAGCAAGGTGGCACAAGGGCAGAGTTCCTTGGCTCCCAAACAAAAACTGCCACTGGCAGTCCCTTACGGACCGTATGGCTTCCTGCTTACGGTCCGTAAGCAGCCTATGGCGCCCCTGGTTTTGAATTGGTTACGGACCGTAAGGACTAAGCCTTGCGGTCCGTAACCTCCTTCCAGATACAACTATAACAACCTCCTTATGGTCCATAAGCACTTAGGATTACGGTCCGTAAAGGTTACTCAGAGGCCAAAAACTTGGCATGTTGACACTTTTGATCCCTCGACTTTATTATTACGTTAAGAGGTTACGATAATAACATAACGACGTTTTGGTCCCTCTCGGCCAACACGTGGCATACGAGGATCAGCGATACATGTGTCGGGATTTAATTGGACGGGATTTAACGAGGTCTTACATCCTCACCCCCTTAAAAGAAATCTCGACCTCGAGATTTTATTCAAAAACATGGGGGTACTTTTGTCCCATATTGGACTCGACCTCCCATGTAATATTCGAGGCCTCGACGGGCATCCCATTTGACCTTTACAATAGGTATTTTCTTCCTTCGGAGCTTTTTAACCAGTCGTTCCTCGATCGAAATTGGTTTCTCAACGAACCTCAGGTTTTTATCAATTTG
Source organism: Scalesia atractyloides (assembly GCA_947069175.1). Classification (NCBI taxonomy): domain Eukaryota; kingdom Viridiplantae; phylum Streptophyta; class Magnoliopsida; order Asterales; family Asteraceae; genus Scalesia; species Scalesia atractyloides. The sequence goes on along the minus strand of CAMTDV010000016.1, from coordinate 10,335,799 downwards.
CACATCTTCGTGTGACAATGCTAGCAACTCATCGGCTAGACATTTCTTTAAATTGCAGATGTGGAACACATTGTGAATTCCACTTAGCTCCTCAGGTAAGTTCAATTTATAAGCTGCAGATCCGATACGTTCGATGATCTCGAACGATCCTATATACCTTGGGCTCAACTTGCCCTTCTTACCGAAACGCATCACGCCTTTCCAAGGGTGATACCTTCCGTAGAACTTTGTCCCCTACTTGGAACGGAAGAGGTTTACGCCTCTTATCTGCGTCGCTTTTCTGCCTATCACGGGCAGCTTTGAGATAATCATGGATTTGTATAATCTTTTCCGTCGTCTCTAGGACAACTTCTGGTCCTGATAGTTGGGCTTCCCCAACTTCTGCCCAACAAACGGGCGTTCGACACTTTCTCCCATACAAGGCCTCAAAAGGAGCAGCCTTGATGCTTGTATGCTAGCTGTTATTGTAGGAGAATTCTATTAGGGGTAAGTGTTCATCCCAACTTCCACCTAAGTCAATTACACATGCACATAGCATATCTTCCAAGGTTTGGATGGTACGCTCACTCTGTCCATCAGTCTATGGATGGTAAGCCGTACTGAAATTCAATCGGGTGCCTAAGGATTTTTGGAAACTTTTCCAAAAGTGAGAGGTGTATCTTGTGTCTCTATCGGACACAATAGATACCGACACTCCGTGTAGGGACACAATCTCGTCCACATACATCTTAGCCAATTTGTCAGAAGTAAACGTCTCTTTGATTAGCAAAAAGTGCGCTGACTTAGTCAGCCTATCAACAACAACCCAAATCGTGTCATTACCATGTTTGGTCTTTGGTAACTTGGTAATCAAATCCATAGTTACCATTTCCCATTTCCAAGTGGGAATTTCAAGCTATTGTAGAAGTCTTGACGGCTTTTGATGTTCAGCTTTAACTTGTGAACACGTCAGACACTTAGCTACATAGGTGGCTATGGATTTCTTCATACCCATCCACTAATAAATCTTTTTCAAATCTTGATACAACTTGTCACCACCAGGGTGGACTGAGTATCTTGAATTGTGCGCTTCCTGGAGGATTAGATCTCTAAGTCCTCCAAAGGTTGGAACCCAGATTCTATCATTAAGTCTGAAAATTCCATCCTTTCCAGGTATTAACTGATCAACAGTTCCACCCAATCCTTCATTAGGAATATTAGCCTCTAACATGGCTTGTTTCTGCGCATCTAGCAGCTTTTCATTCAAGTTGTTTCTGAACTCAATGCTCTTGGCGTTAATCCTGATCGGTTTAACCCTTTCTTTACGACTAAGCACATCAGCAACTACATTTGCTTTGCCCGGATGGTAACGGATTTCACAGTCATAATCGTTAAGTGTTTCCATCCAACGGTGTTGCCTCATGTTCAAATCCTTCAGATTCAACAGATGTTGGAGACTTTTGTGATCAGTGTATATAATACACTTTATTCCATATAGGTAGTGTCTCCATAATTTTAGTGCGAATACAACGGAACCCAATTCCAAATCATGGGTGGTGTAATTCCTTTCATGCACCTTTAGTTGTCGTGATGCATAGGCAATCACCTTGCCTCGTTTCATAAGCACACAACCTATGCCGGTGTGTGAAGCATCACAGTAGACATAAAATTCCTCAATGCCCTCTGGCAGAGTTAGTACTGGAGCGTTGCTCTACTTTTGTTTCAGAATCTCGAAGGATTCTTGCTGTTTTGGACCCCAGTCAAACTTGACATTCTTGCGGGTCAATGTAGTCAAAGGAGTGGCTATTCTCGAAAAGTTCTCAATGAATCTTCTATAATAACCAGCCAATCCCAAGAAACTACGTATCTCAGAAGGCGTCTTTGGTGCTTCCCAGTTCATAATTGCTTCAATCTTGGCGGGATCCACCTGGATACCATGCTCTGCACCTAAGATGTTTCTCATTATCAGAATGATTACGGGAATAGATAAGTATGTCGTCTATAAAGACCATGACAAACTTATCCAGATATGGCTTGCAGACTGATGTGTCTTGACATATACATATTTTACGTGTCAAATTCCCTACATTTTGAGTGGTTTGCATACGGTTTTCCCACGATTTGGATACTTAATTGTTTGATTTGTGAATTTACAGGATTTGGTGAATAACCTGCTTGTATTGCATTGAAAACGAGAAGAAGCGGAGCAGCGAAGATTACACGGAAAGACGTGTCGGAAGAACAAGAAAAAAATCCAAAACATTGCTGCCCAGGAGGTCTTACGGACCGTAAGGCCCTAGTTCTTGCGGTCCGTAAGCAAAAACACGCGCGTTGACTTTCTTAGGTTTACGCACCGTAACCCTGAGGCCCTTACGGTCCGTAAGTGAATCGTATTTCGCAGAAAATTGTTATAAATCAACACAGCCGCTAGGGTTTCGAGTATTTGGTTTCCAGGCGACATTGGGGCAATTTTGGACAAACATAGAGCATTGTGAAGCTGTTGGAAGGTCTAGGAAGCTTTCGGTTCAAGTTTTGATCATCTAGGAGTCGTAAGAACTTGTTTTTCGGTTTCTTTTCAACTTTTACCATGAACTCAGTTGTTTTCAGACTTATTTCAGTTGTTTCATTGAATATTATGAGTAGCTAAACTGTTTTACTACTTAGGTTGAGATGAACTAGTTTATTGTAATGCATTTTGACATGATTTTGGCTATTTGATGTGATTTACGTAACCTTGCTTTGATTATGTTCTTGGTATTGCATGTTGGTGTGTTTGGTTTGGTTTTTGGTTGATGAATTCATAGGTTTAGGCACATAGAAATATCCCCTAGACTTGGAGTTTATTTTGAATCGTTAATCTTAGGGTTTTCGATTGTGATTATTGAGTCGAGAAATTGATCAATTCAACTAATTATTAAAATCAATTAACTAAAACGTGCATCCTCATTTGATGACTCGAGAGACGATTTGAATGAGCTAGGTTATTAGCTAATCATTGGTGGGTAGATTGGGTGACCGATAGCTCGGGCTCGTTTATTTCATCGTGGTTAAGGTTTCCTAGGAGTTCATTAATCAGGGTTTGGTTTGCTTTGCGTTTTGAGGGTTTTGGGAGTCGTAGATACTTCCTTGGCTCGATTCTCGTAGGATTTGGTATCGATAGGTCGAGCCGGTTCGTTCTAGCACTTCATATTCCGTCCTTATCTTTCGTGTGATACATCTCTAGCGGGGGTGATACGAATGAGTAGGATATCTAGCCACTGTCATTGTCATAGTAGCATTACATGATTCTAGGGATTCGACACCTAGGTAGTTCTCTGTCTCATATATATTTGATCATTCTTTGCTCGCGTGTTTGCGGTTTGCTTGCATTGTTTGTCGTGTTTGCCATTTTCATAATCATTTAGGTTATTAGTTAAATTCCAAATTCAAATCAACTTTGACTTTGTATTCGATAGAGGTTTAGTATCTGAAGTTCGCATATAGTGTCCACGGATTGATACTCGGTCTTGCTATCTACACTACGCCGCGACCGGTTCACTATGCCGATTGTGTGTGGTCTAGGTTGTGATTCCTTTTTATAACTTGTTTGATTTTTACTATACACATTTCACACATCACACTCTATTCATCAGATCCATGAATGTTGCAGGTTCATTAGTGAGTCCGAAAGGCATCACTAAGAATTCATAATGGCCATATCTTGTCCTAAAAGTAGTTTTCGGGACGTCTTCGCTTCTAACCTTTAGCTGATGGTAACCCGATCTTAAGTCGATTATAGAGAAATAACTAGCCCCTTGAAGTTGATCAAACAAATAGTCGATCCTGGGCAGGGGATAACGATTCTTGATCGTTATCTTATTAAGTTCACGGTAATCAATGCACATCCGCATTGAACCGTCCTTCTTTTTGACTAACAATATTGGAGCTCCCCAAGGTGATGAGCTAGGCTGTATGAAGCCTTTCTCCAGAAGCTCATCAAGTTGGGTTCTTAATTCTTTCATCTTCGTAGGCGCTAACTGGTAAGAAGCTCTTGCAACTGGTGCAGCTCCGGGTAGGATGTCGATCCTAAACTCTACCTGTCTATCAAGGGGTAGACCAGGTAATTCTTCGGGGAAAACATCTACAAAGTCAGAGACTACTAGAACATCTTAAATCTTTGGCTTAGGTTCATCGACAGTTACTTGTGCCATGTAGATGACACAACCTCTTTTTAAACATCTGGATGCCTTAAGTAACGAACCTTTTTCAGGCAATCCATAGTGATGGTTTCCTAGAATGGTGCGTATATCACCGGATGGGGATTTAATCTCGACGAGTTTCTTATCACAGGCAATGCGGGCTTGGTTATGGGATAACCAATCCATGCCTAAGACTACATCGAGCCCCGTCAATTTCATGGGCAGAAGAGAGATAGGAACCAAATGATTCTTGATGGATATAGAACATCCATCAAGAATGAAAGAAGCAGTTTCTATGGTTCCGTCGGCAAGTTCTACTTTATATGCTATGTCTAGAGTTCTTATGGGCAGATTTAAAAGCTTGCTAAACTTATGGCCTATGAAAGACCTATCAGCACCCGAATCGAACAGAACTCTAGCAAAGGTATCGTTAATAAGAAACGTACATGTTATAACATTGTTGTCATCAACTGCTTCTCGAGCGTTCATCTGAAAGGCTCGAGCGTTTGTTTTCTTTGCCCCTCCAGACTTCGCAGTACCATCCTTGGTAGCTTTTGGGCAGTTGGTTTTAATGTGGCCTTTCTCGCCACAACCATAGCATGATATGTCTTTAAGGTCCTTGCAGTCTAGGGTCTTATGCCCCACTTTCTTGCAAATCCCACAAGGCTTTGCTTGTGGATCAAATCGGCACTGACCCCCATGCCCTTTGTTACAAATCTTGCACATTGGTCTGTCATCAGACCTGTTCTGGTTCTTATTGAATCCAGACTTCCCTTTTTTTTCTTGGACCTATGGGAGTTATCATCCTCCCTCTTTCTTTTCCCTTCATTGTCAGTCTTAACTGGCTTTTGTCTCACCAAATCTTGGGTGACGGAAAGAGATAGGTCTACAGCGGACCTATAGGTACTTGGCTGAACAGCCTTAACCATGCTCCATATCTCAGGAGCTAAACCATTAATAAAGCGCGCAATGTGCTTTGGCTCAGGGCTAATTAAGTAGGATACTAACCTAGAGAGTGAATTAAAGTCCGTCACATATTTGCGACAACTAGGTTCTTCATTGTTCGAGTCAAGAAATCTGACTCAATCTTCTCCACCTCGTGGGGTGGACAGTAAGTATCCTTTACTAAGTCCGCAAACTTGGACCAGCCCATGTTGTATAGGTGTACCTTGCCGGATGACTGTACCATCGCCTTCCTCCAGATTAAGGCATCACCTTTGAAGGATTGCGAAGCAAACTTCACCACATCCTTATTAGTACCACTCCTGATATCAACTATAGTCTCCATCTCGTCTATCCATCTAAGGGCTTCAATTGCCCTTTTTTCCCATTAAAGTCACGGGGTTTGCAAGACACGAAGTACCTGTAGGAGCAACCGTCCTTATTGGAACGTGTCCTGTCATGGTGCTCTTGCCTCTCAACCTTGCTCCTCTCATTCGAGGAGTGGATGGAGCTCTCCTTTCTTTGGGACGAGTGGGGTATCGATGTATGCCTCGAGGTGGTCTTGGAGCGAGAAGCACTCGACTCGCTTTGCCAACTTTCCTGGCAATTATTGATTGTAGATCATTTCTATTCACGTCGATATTAGCATTCCCTTCATTATCATTGCGTCTGTTGTTGGCTTCATACGAATTAGCCATTTTTCTTCTTGGTACTAAACACCAATTTATTAATTAGTCGTCATAATTGATGACTTATGTGCCACGGTATAATAAAACCATATAGGCTATAATGTCGGATATATAAACCCTTTGCCTTTTTGGGCTAACGTGAATAAGATCACAATTGCCAGGCCTTATCATTCTAAGCGAATGTTTAGTATATTTAATCCTAGGGCCATCATAGGTATTTTAAAAGATTAGACATAACCTATCCCTATAATATTTGACACTACCGTACGAGGCCCAATTTTGGCCTACACTGAATGTGTAGGTACCTACCCCACATCAAACCACAAATCACAAGCAATCGCAATTTTAGTATACATCCATTCTAACCCATAGAACCCTACACGTGCAATTTTCTATCCATACCAATAAAAAAACATGTATAAACACCAATTACATGTTACTGCTCCCGCTATGTCTACATTAATTACCCTACAAACTGTTCAGAACAACATTAACTCATTGACATCCTACACCATCTTCCTATATCGTCAACTCACACCGAATTATAACATCACACATACCTTTAGGAATCCAGCTTATATAACGCCATATTTGTACATAATACAACCCAATGCATGGACCGAACCAATCAAACAACCAAATATTAATAAATCCATTTATGTGTGAATACCCATTGACACCGTCATTTACATGTGACCACTCGCTTCCTACACTAACATAATGCATTATATCGTATAAAAACAGTTTTCATCCTGAAAAAAAAAAACCAAGCCACATTTTTAATCATTACTTTTAACTACATGAGCACAATCAATACATATATTATATACGCCATACAAAATTTTCAATTAGACTAATCCCATAAGACAACCCCAAAGAAAACATGAAACACTAAAACGTATACAAACGTGTTTGTGAAATGGATGGTATATCTTTTTTTGGTATCTCATTTGTGTTCCCGCTAATAGGTGTGTTTTGTCTAATCCTCTGGCTCCTTTATACTGTAAATGTTTTTTTCCTTTCAGTACACACGGATAAAAGGTAACAAATTGGTAACTAAGTATCAGGGGCGGCCCTGGTTGGGCGGGGAGGACCACCGGCCAGGGCCCGTATTTCGAATGACATTATTTAAAAAACGATACATATATATATATATATATATGTATATATATATTGGTAAGATCAAATAAAAAGATGATTTTGCTAAGTAGAATGAGAAGTAATATTAACCATTCATTTTTCAAATCAATGGTTAAGATGAAAATGTCGGAAAAAAAAGAAAGCAGGGGTATCTTGGTAAAATCCTATTTATTGACTTTCTCTCTTCACATGCATATTTCACCCCTATTTTTTAAACGTTCATAACTTTTTTATACGTCATTATTTTTTCATAAAAATTTCACCATAAAATCAAGCGTCTTTTTATCTTTAATTTGAGTACCATATTGCTATATAAAATATGACGACTAAAAAAACCACAAAAATGTGTTTTATTTCTATGTTGTATAGCATTTTTTTGTGCTTAATTTTTTTTACTACGTTTTTGTGCTATATTTTTTGTATTGAATTTTTTTTCTTAAATTTTTTTTTCTGAAATTTTTTGTGCTATTTTTGTACTATATTTTTATGTGCCGACTTTTTTGTGCTATATTTTTGTTGTACTAGATTTTTTTGTGCTATATTTTTTTGTCCTATATTTTTTTGTGCTAAACTTTTTGTACTAGATTTTTTTTGTTATATTTTTTAGAAAACAAAAGGGATGTCACATGTCATTTTCACATAAAAACCAAAACTTTTAGTACCACAATGCCGTCCATTCCTACTTATAAGGAGTGTCACATGTCACTACCATAATCCTTCTTAGGCTACTTAGCCAAAATACAATTTTTAGTAGATCCTTCCCCTATATATATATATATATATTATATATATATATATATTGTGAGGTTCATTGGGGAACACAAAAAAGTGGGGAACAGTGGGGAACCGACTCAAACGAACTCCGATTGGACTCATTCCAGCGGCGTTGGAACCGGCTTGTTGAACCCTAACTATGATCACTTAACCCTAAATCCTAGCCCCTAAACCCTAAATATATTAGGGTTTGGATTTAGGGTCTTATATTAGGGTTTAGCCTTAGGGTTTAGCTTTAGGGTTAATCATTAGTATTTAGGGGTTAGCTTTAAGGTTTAGGGTTTTAGGGTTTAGCTTTATGGTTTAGCCTTTAGGTTTATAGCTTAGATTTTACGATTTAGCTTATTTTTAGCCTTATTTTTAGCTTTAGGGTTTAGGGTTAAAATATCCTAGTTAGGGTTCGACGAGCCGGTTCCAACGCTGCTGGAATGAGTCCAATCGGAGTTCGTTTGAGTCGGTTCCCCACTGTTCCCATTTTTTTAGTGTTCCCAATGAACCTTAGATTTATAGCTTAGATTTTACGATTTAGCTTATTTTTAGCCTTATTTTTAGCTTTAGGGTTTAGGGTTAAAATATCCTAGTTAGGGTTCGACGAGCCGGTTCCAACGCTGCTGGAATGAGTCCAATCGGAGTTCGTTTGAGTCGGTTCCCCACTGTTCCCCATTTTTTTAGTGTTCCCAATGAACCTTCCTATATATATATATATATATATATATATATATATATATATATATATGGGAGGGTTAAATTGAGAACGAAGTTATTTGTGAGAACACGAAGAACAATTTCCATCCATAGATCATCCTAAATTAAGGGCCAAGATTAAATGGGTTAAAATGAGAAGGGAAAATAAAATAAAGTAGTAGAAGGGGCAGTATTGTAAAAGTATATTGTGAAACCCCTCGTCACATAACCATTCAGTAACCCATAATACCCTATTTTACCTCTTCCTCAAGAACCTGATCATAAGCCGGAGAAATCAAAAACCCAAACATATGCCGGAGACAAAGCTGACGATGGATAAGATCTAAGTGTAAGGTTTTAATTTGTCACTTATTCCTGTTTTGATCTTATTTTTGATCTGCTTTCGTTGTGTATTTCCCTGCAAATTGTTTGGGGTTTTAAAGTTGAGGTTAGTGAAAAGTATTTGATTCTAAATCTCTTAAGAAAGCATTCTGCTGAAATTTCTCAAATTACTACAAGTATAATTTGTCATTTATGCCCTACACATGAATAGACAAACAATTTCTCTGATCTTTAAAGTTCTAGGTTTTAATTTGTGATTTATACCTATTCTATATATGATATCATAAATTGGGGGGAAGCCAAAATCTCTTTCACCACTTTTTTCTCTCGTGGCTAGATTCTCTGATTGTTCTTTATGATTGCAATTGTTGTTTGGTTAGGGACCTAGCTTATTTATGTATCCTTTTGCTTCATGTTTATGTTTTCTATTTCGCTTAATTTTGTTCAAATGAAGAGTAATGTGATGCGATCATATTTAATTCTTATAGGAGGTTGATTGTTATTGTTTGACCGATATACCTTTATCTAAGAGAGTTTTGACCAATATTTGATACTTTTTAGTATATTCCAGGTTGGCATCTTATGATTTGCTATGTTTTTGTACTTTACTATATAGTATGTAAGAGGTTTAGAATTTCTGATGTACATAGATTAATATAATGTGGTTTCATGAATTCACAAAATTTGTTTATGTTATGGTGTTTGTAAAGAGTGATAGATTGCTTAGTGTTCAATTTAGATGTTGCAACTAAAGATAAGGTAATAAATTTATGTGATGCTATAGGTAGGTTATGGTATAGGTGCTAAATTGAAGAAAATAAGAATGCATGTAAAAACAATAAAACATGTCATCTAATCCAATTCTAAAAGCCTAGTTGATAAAAATGTCACCTAATGTAATAACAAATGGCGAGTTGATAAAAGCGGCGTTAGAACTATCCGTATTTTAGTCGTTATGCATTAATATGATTTGTTTAATTTTGATTATATGTACTATAAATAGTTTTGTGACTTTTAGTTGAAATCACCAAATAGAGCAGTCGAAATTTGGTAAATAAATTATACATAACGAACTTGCTTTTACCTGCAAGGAGTGGTAAACAAAAGAATAATATATTTATAAGTTTACACATGTGTACATCATCATACTTAAGATAAAAAACTATAGTGTGGTTAATATTGCATTTGTATAATTAAGTAATTTACACATATGTAAGTAAGTTGTTTACATATTGGAAATGTTTTTTGATTACTTTTTATTGCTTTAACAGAAGCATCAAGGAGTGGTAAACAATATTAAATGTGGAGTGTTTTGTGATGCGACACATGGAAATGTACAAGGAAAGTCGTGTGAGGAAATGGGAAAACGTCTTTAAACTGAGAAAAACAAGAGACCAAAAGCACAACTAATTTTTTCTTACAAAGAAATATGTTGGGAAGAATGTACTTTCGAAAGCAAATATTCACCAAGAAGAGCAGATGTGATCAAGAAAGCATTGGAGTTGAAGGTTATTGGGAAATTGAAGGTGGACTCTCAGATGTTATGCTTTAGATGTTGTTTTAATGTTTTGGCAAGGTCTGATTGTTTTTGTTGTTTTGGATGGTTTAGGTGGTTTGAAACTTGATTGTATAGATCTATTTTTGTGTTGGACATGGGTCGTGTGTGGCTTTAAGTCTAGAATTGGTTGTTTCTTTTAATTTCTAGTCTAACTTATGGTCGAGGCCTTGTTAGGTTCTAATTGTTAGACCATAGCTAATGGTTTGGGGTTGGTGTGTTCCTTGGGTATATCCTAGAAAGCCTAAATCCCGTACGTTGTATATATTGTTTGTTATCAATTAATTTACTAGGGAGCCGTCCTCTTTTACATAAGATACTATATTGTTTAATTCACATTTATAGATGTGCAAATGAGCTGCAAATGTGTAAAAATGAAATAATTAATTGAGAGGTAAAAGTTTACACATGTGTCAATGAGCTGAAAATGTGTAGAACAGAACCAAATCAGTGGCATGGAACAATTTACACATGTGTAATTCAGTGAAAATGTGTAAAGCAACGGTTTACACATTGTAATTCAGCTGAAAATGTGTAAAACAACAATTTACACATGTGTAATTCAAGTAAAAATGTGTAAGGAAAAAAATAATCGTTAATGAACAAATTTACACATGTGTAATACCCCTGAACGTATGTAAATTAAAAACCAAAAAGTCATGGGGTGAACAATTTACAGATGTATCAAACGTAAAACAAACACTTACACATGTGTAAAACAAACAGTTACGCATGTGTATATCACTTGTTGTATTATCTCCTACCACATACTACATCCGCTAGAGTTCCTCTTCTTTCCTTTTATTCTTGTGATATAGGCTCCATTTTGGTATCCCAAACTTGGTCCTGTCTTTTGACCCACTTAGTCATCTTGTCACTGCATTGCAACACACATTGCCTACCATTTATAATACAAATAAACATAGGCTAATAGAAATAAATGACAATGAACGTTTACACATGTGTAATTTAGCTGCAAATGTATAATCCATAAGCAAATAAGTGTATTTGAACAATTTACACATGTGTAATACAACTAAACATACGTAAAACACAATAAGATGACACTAAACAATTTATGCATGTGTAATACAAATGCAAATGCAAATGTTTAATTCAAAAACAAAAAAAAAGTGTCAATGAACAATTTACACATAGGCAGAACATGCACTTACACATGTGTAAAAGTAGAACACTTTTACAAAATAACAAGAGAACAAACCCAAACACATAATTATATAAAACTGTAAAATCCAACATAAAAGTAAAATTTCAAATTCATTCAACTGTTATATGTTTAGCATTCATTAAGAGAATCCCGCGCGTGGCGACGGTACATTTTGCTATTGCAATTATGGTCTCATTTACCCTTAATTCATTCTGTTAAAATCAAGAGACCCATTCGCCCTAATTTGATTATTCAAACTATAATAACCCATCATGTTCATACCTCTTTCATTTCTTGCAATTGGCTAATCTGATCTTCTAGGATGAAACTGAGACCCTTGAACCAACCCGGTCTTCTGCCTCAACTGCAACTCTATTGCAACTCTATCACACAACTGTATACATACAAAATTGACAAAAAAACCAACCTTCTTTTCAACTGAATCAAATCTACTACACAAGTAGAATGTAAAAAAATGTAAGTCGGACCAAAACTTGAACTTTTACACAGTAGTTTACACATCAAACTGACCAAAAAACAACCTTTTTTTCAACGAATCAAATTTACAACACAAGTGACGTATAAACAATGTAAATTGTTCTTAAAACGTTACACTACATTTTACATAGAATACTGGATAGAAAACAACTCATTTTCCCAATAGATACGGACACAATAAATAATAATCATCAATAAACTTAATCAACTAAGCCACTAATATTAAAACTCAAGCCATTGAACACATTGTAGTTGCAAAAAATGCTCTGTTCCCAATTACAAAGAGCACAATCATCGTAAGAGTCTTGTTAACCCCCTAATTTCACAACACACACACATATACGAACTAATTCAATTCAGTTCTATATGCACGATTAATTGACAAAATAAATGACAAAAGAAACTTACATGAACAGTTGAATGGCTCATGGCCGATAAACCCCATACGCGTTGAAGGAATTGTTATTAAAGTTGATTTTGGATAGCAAACTTTGAATTAAGATACCTGCTATTGGAATGGTTGAAGATCACATAATGAATCGCTGAACCATGATCTTTGAATCGTAAGAAATCAGATGAAGAGTTCAAACTCCATTATTGACCTAATTTCTGAATTTTAATCTTTGTAGTTTTTTATTTTGCCTGATAGTGGAAGATGGGATTGGTATAATTACCAATTTAACCTTTTCAATAAAATATAAGGGAGTATAAATGAGTGGTTGAGAATTGTTCTCACAAAAAATAGTTGTTCTCATTTAAACTCTTCCATATATATATATATATATATATATATATAGAGACCGACCCTGAGAATTCAGTGCCTGTCCAAGCTTGAAAAGCTTATAAAAATGTGCCCTCTAGCCCTAAACGAAATATATAATGTAAAGTATTTTCTTATACAAAGGTTAAAGTTATTGCAATAAACAATGCATTCTAATTCCTTGTTTTAATATTTTTTTAATCAAATGAGTATTAGACTAACTAAACCTCCTAACATTAATGTAAAAGTATTTGTAGAGATGCCAATTTTAAAACTAGTTGTAGATATTACTCATACATTTTAGTTTTCTGTAATAAAAAGAGTTCCCACATTTTAATACCTCTAAAAATTAATGTAAAACCATTTACATCATCGAAAGAACTATAGAAAAAGTACAACATAACAAATTAGAAAGAGTGGCCCACCTTCCTTTTAAAATAGAAAACAAAGGATTTAAAATTAAAAGATAAGACAAAGTAAATATAGAAGAATGACCCACCTTCCTTTTATTTTCATCTTCTCCTACCTTTCTTACATGCAACTCGTTCACCTCTAACTTTGTCGACCTTGAACATCAGACTCAACTTTGGCGACCTGCAACTCGTTCGCCTTTGACTTCTTTCCCTCTCCATGCCGTGGCCAGCTCCTAAGAAAGGGTCGATGGCCTCCGAAATAGGGGTGTGAATTTCTGACACGACCTGAAAACCCGACACGAACCTAACACGAAATTCGCGGGTTTAGGTTTCTTCTAAACAGGTCGGGTCAGTTCGGGTTGAACACGCGAACCCGTTTAGGTTTACGGGTCAGGTTCGGGTCAACCTGGTCGGGTTGGCGGGTTGACCCGTTTAACACATTTATACTATATTATATTTTTTTACAATATATTTTATCTCATAAATTAAATGGGCCGTGTATTTTATGCCATGATTATAACTTAAAAAGAGAAATTAACATAGCTTTTATAATTTAAATATGATATTATTATATACATTTGTGTTTTTTCAGTAATTTTTAATTTTAATATATTAGTTTTAGAAAAAAAATTAAAAAATTCGGTTAAACGGGTCGTGTTCGGGTCAACCCACAAAACTTCGGGTCGTGTTCGGGTTCATATATATGATACGATTTTTGGGTTTGCGTCGGGTTCGTGTAAAATTTTCGGGTTCGGGTCGGGTTGAACCCGCCAACCCGCGAATACGACCCGTTTAGCACCCCTACTCCGAACCCCCTGTGGTTCCGCCTTTGAATGTGCCCTTCAAAATTACGGGCCTTGGCCGGTGGTCCTCCCCGTACACCCTCAGGGCCGCCATATATATATATATATATATATATAGGGTAAGGTGCATGCGAGAACCACATTTATTGCGAGAACGGCGAGAACCACCTTTATTGCAAAATAAAATCTAAAAAAGATCAAAAAAAAACACTCAATTTTTATTTTAATATTTTTTTTATAAAAATCGCTAAATTTCGATTCTTCAAAAAAACTTTTTTTTCGAGTAATAGTTATCCATGCACATGTGCATACGTGTCATTACTTTGACAAATTCCGTAATACATTATCAGTAGTAGACAATTGCACTTTAATTTACAATATCATCGCTAATACACTACTTTTTATATTACCAATATTCAAAATACACATGTGCATCATTATGTATAACCATTATATAACGTGTTTTGGTAAAAAAGATTGTGATTTTGAATGATGAAGTAGAACCGTATATATGTGTTTGGTTAGTTATATCTAGTGGTTGATGATTTGTTTATAGTTGTCACTTTATGATGTAATATGTTGATTAGATGGTATAAATGGTGTTGATATACATGTAATAAAGTGAAAATATTTGTATTGTATTATAGATGGTATGAGATAATGGTATTATATTAGGTATGGTAGGAGGTAATGGAAGTGTATTATGGATGGTATCATAGATGAAAGAGAAAGTGTATTCAAAGTAGTGTACCAAAAAATCTTATTTCATGTTGATACATATAGATGCACATGTGCATTTCTAATATTCGTAATGTAAAAAGTAGTGTATTACACATGATAGTGTAAATGAAAGTACAATTTTCTAATATTTGTAACGTATTACAGAATTTTTCGAAGAAATGATACATATGCACATGTGCATGGTAGTGTATTATGGATGAAATGATAGATGAAAGAGAAAGTGTATTCAAAGTATTGTACCAAAATACCTTATTTCATGTTGATACATATAGATGCACATATGCATTTTTAATATTGGTAACGTAAAAATTAGTGTATTACACGTGGTAGTGTAAATGAAAGTACAATTGTCCAATGTTTGTAATGTATTACGGAATTTGTCAAATAAATGATAAAAATGCACATGTGCATGGATAACTGTAACTCAATTTTTTTTTTTTTGAATTTTTTTTATTGTAAACGAAATATAGCGAATTTTTTATAAAAAATATTAAAAAAATAAAAAAAAATTGGGTGTTTTTTAGATTTTCAAGGTATTACTGTTTGTGTTCACACTGGTTCTCACAATAAAGGGTAACATATGTTACATTCGCGTTGCGCAAAATTTGTTTGATTTTTAAAAAAATATCCACTTGGCGCTTTTTTGATTTTTTGCTAAAAACTCTTAGAAACATGTACATTACGCGTGTGATTTCTTTTTTCAAAATCAAAAAATGTCGGGAGGTTAAAGTTTCCTAAGTTTTCTCAGTTACAAGGGTTTTATTCATATACTTACATTATATATATATATGTGTGTGTGTGTGTGTGGGAGGGGAGAATAAAAAATTAATAGGGTATACCTATATAAACACCAACATAGGCCAACTTCGAAACTATTCTAATGGTTTGGATTAGTTATTAGCCCATTGGATTAGGTTTAGACCTTTAGTGAGCCAAATACCCAATTTCAGGCCTAAGGGCACATTTTTTCAAGCTCGGACAGGCAAGAATTCTTAGGGCCGACCCTTCTAAGTATCTAATATTAATAAAAGACATTAATTAATGCACATGACATTCTCTACTTCAACTTAATTTTATTTATATTTTATCTACAATTTTTTTATACTTATCCTTGTTATTATTTACTATTTAACTAGAAGATTGGCATGCTGTTGATCAGATTCACATTTATAATGTGCTAATGATGTTTTTGTCGGTTAAATCTGTATAACTATCTTACACAAATAAGTAATTCACCAAATAAGAAATATAATTAATGGTATTATAATTACTACGTTACATGATTTGTATCCATATACATAACCTATCGTACTAAGCCCCCGCGTTGCGGCGGGGGTGTAAAACTAAGACAAATAACACCAACCGCCACACTATAGCCAACGACCACCAACACTGAGATTGTGGCGTCTTAACGTGAAGAAATTAGACCGACATGTACAACACAGAAAATAATAACTAACTCGATTTAGGACTCGTGCGTTGTGACGAACTTATTAAACGTGAAAAAATAGACGACGTAAATACACTAAACCACACACGTACGTTGTGCCCGATCTAACAGATTGAATTTGGTAAGATAATGAAACCATTAGTTAATCAGGGTACAACCACTTAAGCACAATTTACAACCATACATGCATACAAATGCTAATTGAATTTGGTAATATAATGAAACCATTAGTTAATTAGGGTACAACCACTTAAGCAAAATTTACAACCATACATGCGTACAAATGTTACAAATTAATAGTATACAAATTAAACGGGAAAAAAATAGACGACGTAAATACACTGAACCACACACACATGTGCATGAATTAATTTTATGCATAATATGATAATAGTATACATTGCTGAATTAAAGTATTCATATTATGCATAAAATTAATTCATGCACATGAAAAGTAAAAAGAAAAAAAAATTATCCATTAGTTGCACCGACATAAGGTTTTAATATATGTAGTAATAGTAATATGCTACTAATACGGTATATAGGCAACGACATCTATCATCAAATCAAATATGACATAACAATTCCCCATCACCTAAGACAACGTTACATTTATCCTTTGTATAATATTACAATAAAGACGTTATATAATAATACAAATATCATAATTTTAATCTAAATTCTGATACAGGATTCTATATAATGTCATATACCAATACCTTCACTCCCCTAGATATAAATTTAAAAAGTTCAAACTATAAAGTAAATATCTAAAACTATATATATATATATATATATATACATATAGGGTAAGGTTATTGTAAAAAAGACAAAAGTATGAGAAATGTAAGAAAGAATATCAACCATTAGATCTAAATTAATTGAAAGGGTAATCAAGGAATTTTATCATTGATTTAATTAATTCAAAACCTTTCATAAACCGTCACCATAATTTATAGGAATACCGAATAACACTACAAACACCATTCAACACGTATATAACACCCTTTAATAGGTATATAACACCATTCAATAAGTATATAACATCATTTTAAAGATCTCTATAAAAACACTACGAATAACACTGCAACAACCATTCAGCGCATATATAACACCATTCGATAATTATATAACACCATTCAAATAAGTATATAACACCATTCAATAATTATATAACACCATTCAACACATATATAACACCATTCAATAAGTATATAACACCATTCAATAATTATATAACACCATTCAATAATTATATGTAACATTTGTAAAAATCGGGTTTTCAAAACCCGCTCCGTTTTGTAATCGAATATCAAGTTATAAAAGTTACGTTGAATATTTATGATTATTTTGATTTAAAACGATACATAATTAATAAATAAACTAAACTATAAAAATTATATTTGATAAAAAGTTAAAACAAAATAAATAAAAAAATTATGTTGCTGCCGGGACTCGAACCCGGGTCAGCCAAGAACAACTCCAACGCCTTAACACACACTCACATCACCACTCCGCCACTTTTTGTTTTCTGTTATCTCTAGGAAACAAATGAGATTTATATACAGACTAGGTTAAACCGGTTTCGCCAACTGAGAAACGGAAATCGGCAAATCAATCGTCAAATCGTTTGATTTCTCGCGTATTCACGTTCATAACCGATGAACCGATGTCTTTAATCAATTCAGAATTGATTGAGCATCAAGTCTCATCATTATCGGTCTTCATAACCGAAAAGTAATCAAATCCAGAACACTTCAACCCAAGATCACTCTCGCGACTCAGAAATATCATACCAGCATCCCATTTCACTTTCGTCACATTTTCAGACCATCAGAACGCTTAAAACAGTTCGCCGGAATTTTCTGCAAAAGTCGCCGGAAAACCGTATTCATCCTCAAACGGTAAATCTTTCAATATTCGTTGTAGTTCAACAATTACTAGACTATTTCTAACTTAAACCTCTCAATTGAAATCGAATTCAGGCGCTGTATTCAACTAATTTCAGTTCGCCGGAAAGATTCTGAAAGTCTTTATTTCCGTCTGTGAAACGGTAAGGACCTTCAAACACATCGTTAACGTTTGTTTATCACTTCAATTCCACAATGGACTAATCAAGAACGGCTAATCGTCTGTTCAGTTGAGGTGCACAAAAAACAGAGACCGACGCCTGCCGGAACTCTGTAACCAATCGTTCACCGGTATGTTTATCCTCTAATTGCCATCCCTGCTATCTCTTATCAGTTTGTGTAATGCTTAGCAATCGAATTAATAAGTTTCAATGATGTAAACTGTTGTCGGTAAAAATCCAGTGAAGAAGATGAACTTTGACAATACTATAAGTATAATTAAAATTGGTAGTTTTAACGGGTTAGACACACAGTCCAGCGGTGGACTGTGTGCAAAATACATACGCATGTCCCGAGTTCGATTCCTGCTATACGCACTCCTTATATAATAAAATGCCTTTTTGTTTAAAAACTAAACCGGGTTAACTCAGTTAGTTGTTAAGTATAATAAAAACCGAGATAATAACCAGGTTAGACACACAGTCCAGCGGTGGACTGTGTGCAACATTAAGCCATACGTCGCGCGTTCGAAACCCGTCACTAGCACCGGTCCGTTGAACTAAAATGTTTTTGCAATTAAAAAGAATTTCGGTTAAACTGAATAAGTGTATAAATATAATTAAAAACAAGATTATTTCGGGTTAGACACGTAGCTCAGTTGGTAGAGCTGCGTGCACGCGTACGGGAGGTCTCGTGTTCGAGCCTCACCCAGCGCAAACCATGTCCCTGACCGAACCGGTCAACAAGTCAACAGGTCAGCGGTCAACGGTCAACGGTCAACGCAAAATAAACAATTTTTTTTATATTTTTATTTATTTAATTTAATTTAAAAATCAATTAAAAATACTTAAAAATAACATTTTTAAAGATAGAAAATAGCCTTAAACTCACAAAAATATATCTAAAAATTTCATTAAAATCCTTAATAAAATCCACTCATTTAATATATTTTTCCGTTATTATTTAGGTTAGTATTCCTCGTTGTTCCGCTCATCTAATTCGTGCGCATCTCACCATCTCCAATCCAACGCACCCAATGTGAGTGAATCTTTACAAATTCCCCGTTTTAATCACGTTTTGGGGTGTATCATGTGTCTTGATATATATATTATACTTAAACCATTGTGCATACATCATATCATGAACTTGTGTATTCAGTTTGTTTCTGTTGTATTGTTGGATGCAATTTATTATTTTCAGTACATGCAATTTCATAGGCCGCCGCTCCCCATTACATTATGAGCGTTGAGCATGTTCCCCATTTTATTATGAGGTTGAACCTGGCGTGCCCACATACGATCGGCTCCGTTTGATTGAGCCTTGATCGCACAGACATTTTCATTTTCAGTACATGCAATACGATCGGCTCCGTTTGATTGAGCCTTGATCGCACAGTTTCATTTATGTTATTTATAGTATGATGTTGGTATGTTCATGTATGCTATCATATGTTATTGTATGTTATAGTTGTGACTGCTATTTGCTACTGCTTGATTATTTACATTTGCTCATCTATGATTATGCACAATTTTTCAATGATAAACTAACAAGTAATTCATTAATAAATGTTTATCTAATAAGGTTCACTCGCCAACTTATGTTGACCCAAAAACCCCCATTTTTTACACATGATACAGGTGAACCAGCAGCAGCTAGGAACACATAGGACTTGGACTAGAAGAATAAAACGATTTAGAGTTGGGATTGTTATGTTTGGTTTATTTTCTTTGTATTGAATGAACATGTTTGGATATTTGGAAATGTAAGTTTCACTTTATTAAATATGAAACATATTAGTAAATGTCATGAGCTTTGGTGATAACCCAATTATGCCCCGACTCTTATTCCGCTGCGGGTCGGGGTGTGACATTATATAACACCATTCAACACATATATAACACCATTCAATAAGTATACAACACCATTCAATAATTATATAATACCATGAACTAAAACAAAAAACCATTAACTGAAACATTCGATTGAACGTAATTTTTTTTCTGTATATAAGTATAGTAATATGGTACTCATATTAAAGATTAAAAAACACTCGTTATTATGGTGTAATTTAAAAAAAAACGAGTTACGTGTAAAAAGTTATTCGCGTTTAAAAAATAAAAGGGGGACTTGCATGTGGATTGCATGTGACTTTCTAAAATTAAAAATGTTAATTTTACCTTTACACCCTTAATCTAGAAAATTAATTATTTTAATTGTTATACAATTTACAAGATTCTCATCAAGATCTCAACCATTAGATTAAAGATCTAATTGTTTAGATTCTTTCTTACTCTTCTCACACTTTGAGCCTTTTTTACAGGATCCTCTACCTAACCTATACATATGTATATATAGGTGATGGGTAAAATGAGAACCATCTCCAACTGAGAGAACCGTGAGAACCACTTTCTAACCATTGGATATTTGGAGATGGATGGATAACATTAAAAGTAATTAAACTAATATTAAATTTATTTTGTTTTATTATATTTTTAATATTTTAATGTTAAAAGGGTAGTTTAGTAAATTTGTTTTTTTTTGTATTTTCGTATTTTATTGTTTTTATTACTTTTTTGTCTTATTATATTAAATGTTTTTTTATTTAAAAACATATTTTTTAATTAAAAACATTTTACAATCAAATTTTTTAACCAAAAAAAACAATTTTCGCAAGATTTTTTTACAAAAAAAATTTTACATGCCGTTTTTTACGTCAAGTTTTTTACATGCCGTTTTTTATGCCTCCGTTTTATTTACGCGCCGTTTTTTACATCCAGATTTTACGCCTGGTTGTTTTTACGCGTCGTTTTTATACGCCTCGTTTTTATGCTCGTTTTATCGCCCGGTTCTTTTACACGCCGTTTTTATCCACCCAGTTTTTAAGCGCCGTTTTTATCCGCCTCGCTTTTTTACGTGTTGTTTTTTACGCTCCGTATTTACGCGCCGTTTATTTACACCACGTTTTTAACGAAGTTTTTTTTTACGAAAACCTTTTTACGAAAACCTTTTTACGAAAATTTTTTTACGAAGCAATACTTTTTACAAAAAAAAATTTTCACTGTCGGCGTTGCGTTCCTATCCTTAACGGGGCAGGTCCGCCATCAGGTGTGCACCGGTTTCTCGTCCCTTCTATCAGATTTTTTACGCGCCGTTTTTTTATGCCCGGTTTTTTTACGCGCCGTTTTACGCCTTGTTTTTTACGCCCCGTTTTTTTACGCGCCGTTTTTATACGCCCGGTTTTTTACGCGCCGTTTTTAACGCCCCGCTTTTTAAGCGTTGTTTTTTACGGCCCGTTTTTACGCTCCGTATTTACAGGCCGTTTTTTTACACCCCGTCTTTTACGGAGTATTTTTACGAACAAGTTAAAAAAAATTTAAACCTTTTTTACATTACTGTTGTAAACTTTTTTTACGCACCCCGGTTGTAATTTTTTACGACCCTGTTAAAAAAAAATAAACGTTTGTTTACACCGCGGTTGTAAACTTTTCGTACACCGTTTTTTCGTGTATAGTTTTTTACGGGTAGGGTAAAATTTTTAAGTAAAGTTTTAGAAAAAAAAGTTTTTTTACTTTCCTACACAGTTTTTTTACGTGTATTGTTTGTACGGTTAGCGTAAAGTTTTTAAGTAAAGTTTTAAAAAATTTCTTTAGCTTTTTATCATAGTTTTTTCGTATCAATTTTTTTTACGACCTGGGATTAAACTTTTTTTACGCCCCGGGTTTAAACCTTTTTTTTACACCCCGTGTTTTAAACTTTTTTACGCCCTGGGTTTAAATTTTTTTACACCCCGGGTTTAAACTTTTTTTACCAACTCAACAAAGTAAATCATAGAAACAACAGTGAACTGTAAACGATCCTAACTGTCTATAGTCATACTGCACAAATCATTAGAGTTTGTTGCAAAAATGTTGCTACATACCAATGAAATACAAACACAATAGATTAAACAATGTCAACTCTCTAGTCATATTTCCTCGCCAAGATTTGGTATATCTCAGCCGCCGCTTCACTCAGATTTTTTTTGTTTTTTCCTCCAACCCTTGTAAATTCTTTTTTATGCCCCGGTTTAAAAGAAAACATTACGCCACTGTTAAAAGATTTTAAACTTTTCGAAATCTAAATCGTTGATGGAATTTCAAAAATAATCAATCAATTAACATTTGGAAAAAGCATACTAAAAAATGTTTTAAGAAGTTAATGTACGTTTATAATGTTTTTAATATTATTAAAAAACATGGAGTTAAATAAAATTATATATTATAATTTATTAGAGAGTGAATTCCAGCAAAGCAAAGCCTTGAAAACATAAATCTGCAAAATTAATTACTCGTTTCACTTTTTAAGTTTACTATGTTTACCATTTCTCAAAAGTCAAGAATACCACCACCAGTTCTCATTTTCATCGCACTTAACTTAAAAAAAAATCTGAAAAACGAATATGGGCTCAGTCCCAATGAAAGTTGAAGGTTGCCGGAGATGAAGGTTGCCCAGCGACAAAGGTTGACGGAGTTGAAAACCACCTCGAAGATTGACCGGCCAGACATCCCCTTTCACCGAATTTTTTATCCGACCGCCAGCCCTTGGTCTGGCCGGCCGGCTAGGTGCAGAAGTGGTTCAACACCCTGAACCGGGCCGCTTGAACCCGGCCGGTCCGGCCTTCAAAACGTTGAATTTCTAGCAAGAAACAGTAGCAACAAAAAACAAATCTTAATATATATTTCATAGAAAGAAACAGAGAGAGAAAATATACAGTTTTAAAAAACAGATCTGGGTAAAGATTGGGATGGAAGAGATACCATTATCTCGCCGGAGTCAAACCCCACCGGAAAACGTGGGTCCAGCTTAATCAACAAAACCTAGCCGTTAACCCTCTGTCGGAACCATCTTCCTCTGTCGTTGAACCACCATCCTCCATTCATCTGTCTCTCTCTCTATACGACTCTATCTTCTTCTTATCTCTCTCTCTCCGACGGTTTCCAGAATGTGCATGTGTGAGCTTTTTTCCATGGTGATAGGGGTAATACGGCTGAGATGGTTAGGGTTTGAATAGAATGGTTGATTCAGAGATAAGGAGGAAATCTAGATCTTTAGATGTGTATGAAAGAGAAAACAAAGAAATCTGGATATGTGAATGAGATAGAAAGAGATTGATTTTTGAAAAAATAAAAAAAAGTGACATATATAAAGTGATTGAAAAGATGGCACATGGAAAGAGAGAGAGGGGTCAAAATGACTAAATTGCCTTTCTGCTAAAAGGATTTAAATTATGATGTATCAAGATATTAGTGGTTAATAAGAGTTATCATGGTTCTCGTAACATAGGTTGGTTCTTACTTAAACCAAATCCTATACATATGTTATTGTAAAAAAATGTGTTTTTTGTGAGAAGGGTAAGAAAGAATCTAAACCATTAGATCTTTAATCTAATGGTTGATATCTTGATGGCAATGTTGTAAATAGTGTAACAATTAAATTAATTAGTTTTCTACATTAAGTGTATAAAGGTAATTTAACATTTTTAAATCAAGAAACTAATATGAATGCACATGCAACTTCTTCCCCCGTCTTTTTTAAATGTCAATAACTTTTTATATGTAACTTTTTTTTGAAAAAAATTACAGCATAATAACGAGCGTTTTTTTATCTTTAATATGAGTTCCATAGTGCTATACTTATTTAGAGAAAAAAATTTACGTATAGTTCAGCCTACTGGAATGCAGGCTTAAATATTGTACGAGAACATCTACCTGAATGCAGGTGTAAAACATCATGCAAAGAATAACTACTGGAATGCAGGTATAAAACACCATGAGTGTAGGTGTAAAGCACTGTCCGAATAACACCTATTAGAATGCAGGTATAAAACACCATGAATACAGGTTTAAAACACCATACAAAGAAGATCTACTCGAATTATAGTAGTAAAACACCACACATAATGTGGAATGCAATCTGTAACATTTGTAAAAATCGGGTTTTCAAAACCCGCTCCGTTTTGTAATCGAATGTCAAGTTATAAAAGTTACGTTGAATATTTATGATTATTTTGATATAAGACGATACATAATTAATAAATAGACTAAACTATAAAAATTATACTTGATAAAAAGTTAAAATAAAATAAATAAAAAAAAATTATGTTGCTGCCGAGACTCGAACCCGGGTCAGCCAAGACACACTCCAACGCCTTAACACACACTCACATCACCACTCCGCCGCTTTGTGTTTTCTGTTATCTCTAGGAAACAAATGAGATTTATACACAAACTCGGTTAAAACCGGTTGCGCCATCTGAGAAACGGTAATCGGCAAACCAATCGTCAATTCGTTTGTTATTCGCATATTCAGTTTATAACCGATGCACCGACGGTTTTTAATCAAGTCGGAATTGATTAAACATAAAGCCTCATCATTATCGGTTTTTAAAACCGAAAAATCATCAAGTCCAGAGTTCTTCAACTCCAGACCACTCTCGCGACTCAGAAATATCATACCAACACTCCATTTCATTTTCGTCGCATTTTCAGACCATCAGAACGCCTAAATCAGCTCGCCGGAATTTTCTGCAAAAGTCGTCGGAAAACCGTATTCAAATCAAACCGGTAAAATACCTCTACTTTACTGTTTCAATCAATTGTTAGAACCTTACTAACATTAACCCATCGCTCATAATCAACCACAAACGACATTGCTGGACTTTCTGTTTTCACCGGAAAACTTCTGGAATTGTCGGAAACTCGCTGATTACCGGTATGCTCATTCCAACGTGCTGATAATCAATACTCATTAGTTCAATTTCACATCTAATCCCTTAAACCTGTTAATTGATTCTCACAGCCGAAGGTTCCAAAACAGAGCCGACGAACTTCGCCGGATTCTCTGAAGAAGACGATTTGTTCGGTATATTTCTTTCCCCAAACTTTTCGGTTCAATGCATTCAAATTGGTCATTATGTTCATTAACTAAATTAATCGCGTATCAGTTGTTTTGATTGATGTCTGTGTTTGTAATGAAGAAGACGAGTTCAGAGATGACATAAGATTAATTAAAATCGGAATTATAAACGGGTTAGACACACAGTCCAGCGGTGGACTGTGTGCAAACAAAAAACATACACGTCCCGAGTTCGATTCCTGCTATACGCACCCTTATGTAATAAAATGCCTTTTTGCTTATAAACTAAACCGGGTTAACTCAGTTAGTTGTTAAGTATAATAAAAACCGAGATAATAACCAGGTTAGACACACAGTCCAGCGGTGGACTGTGTGCAAGGTTTAGCCATACGTCGCGCGTTCGAAACCCGTCACTAACACCGGTCCGTTGAAATAAATGTTTTTGAAATTAAAAAGGATTTCGGTTAAACTGAATAAGTGTATAAATATAATTAAAACAAGATTATTTCGGGTTAGACACGTAGCTTAGTTGGTAGAGCTGCGTGCACGCGTACGGGAGGTCTCGGGTTCGAGCCTCACCCAGCGCAAACCATGTCCTGACCGAACCGGTCAACAAGTCAACAGGTCAACGGTCAACGGTCAACGGTCAATGCAAAAATATTTTTATTTATTTAATTTAATTTAAAAATCAATTAAAAATACTTAAAAATAACATTTTTAAAGATAGAAAATAGCCTTAAACTCACAAAAATATATCTAAAAATTTCATTAAAATCCTTAATAAAATCCACTCATTTAATATATTTTTTCCGTCATTATTTAGGTTAGTATTTCTCGTTGCTCCGCTCATCTAATTCGTGCGCATCTCACCATCTCTAATCCAACGCACCCAAGGTGAGTGAATCTTTACAAATTCCCCGTTTTAATCACGTTTTGGGGTGTATCATGTGTCTTGATATATATATTATACTTAAACCATTGTGCATACATCATATCATGAACTAGTGTATTCAGTTTGTTCCTGTTGTGTAGTTATTGTTGGATGCAAGTTTATTATTTTCAGTACATGCAATTTCATAGGCCGCCGCTCCCCATTACATTATGAGCGTTGAGCATGTTCCCCATTTCATTATGAGGTTGAACCTGGCGTGCCCACATACGATCGGCTCCGTTTGATTGAGCCTTGATCGCACAGACATTTTCATTTTCAGTACATGCAATACGATCGGCTCCGTTTGATTGAGCCTTGATCGCACAATTTCATTTATGTTATTTACAGTATGATGTTGGTATGTTCATGTATGCTGTCATATGTTATTGTATGTTATAGTTGTGACTGCTATTTGCCATTGCTTGATTATTTACATTTGCTCATCTATGATTATGCACAAATTTTCATTGATAAACTAACAATTAATTCATTAATAAATGTTTATCTAATAAGGTTCACTCGCCAACTTATGTTGACCCAAAAACCCCCATTTTACACATGATACAGGTGAACCAGCAGCAGCTAGGAACACATAGGACTCGGACTAGAAGAATAAAACGATTTAGAGTTGGGATTGTTATGTTTGGTTTATTTTCTTTGTATTGAATGAACATGTTTGGATTTTTGGAAATGTAATTTGACTTTATTAAATATGAAACATATTAGTAAATGTCATGAGCTTTGGTGATAACCCAATTATGCCCCGACTCTTATTCCGCTGCGGGTCGGGGTGTGACACAATCATTCCAGATATTAAAAAACACCATGACTATATTACGATTCAGGTCATGGTGTTTTTAGAATCTGAATGGTGTTTTATACTTTTAAAAGACTATATTGGATTTAAGCTGTGGTGTCTTTTGGAATTCGTATGGTGCTTTAAACCTGCGAATTAACTAAAATTTTGATATAAATTTTATACTTTCGAATTAATCTTTATGTATAATCATATAAAATTCAAAATTGGAATTCCTAAAATAACTACACAGTAATTGTATCCTTAATTAGAATTATTAGTACAATTACCATTATATCCTTGATCTAAAAAAATGGATAGGGAAAGATCTAATGGCTGAGATTCTTTCTTACACTCCTCACACTTTTGGTCTTTTTACAGGAACCTCAATCTCTCTCTCTCTCTCTCTCTCTATATATATATATATATATATATATATATATATATATATATATATATATATATATAAACGAAATCCGGAGAAAATGATTTGAAGTGTGAAATGGTGAGAACGATTCCTGGCCTAACACGTGGCAAAGGGGCGCTAAATTATATGCAGGGCACGATTGCCATTCTACATTGCCCGTCCAATAAAAGACGTTTTCAATTCGTTTAAAACAAATTCCAAAAATTGCTTACCTCCTCCCCAAGCTAACGAGAAAATTGGCGTTTAACATGGATTCTGATTTACAGAGTAATATTTAAAGATGACGTTTTAATTTTTTAATGTTGTTCATCATATATTCAATATTTGGCGTTTGTATTATTAATTCGTATAATAGCTGTTACTATTAGTTTGGCGTTTTATTATAATGTGTTTTAAGATTATTGTGGCTGTACAATTTCATTTTCTATTTATAGCGTTTTCATTATTAATCTCAATTGTTGTGGCATGTGTTTTAATTTTGTTATACGATCATTATTTTAGGATTAGCTGTTGTATATAAAAAGTAGATACTGTTGTCAATATGTAAAAAATTTTCCTATTATTCTTCTTATGGAGCTTTGACTAATGTGTGTTTAGTGTTACGTGTACAACTTCATATTGATTACCATTCAATTAAGGTGTTATAATTATGGCGTTTAATTAATAGTTTTTGTTTTTATCGATAATGTTTTGTTCAGACGAGGGTGTTTCTTCGAGAACTGGTTTACCAGTTATCATTCATAACATTAACGAAGAGATAGAGCCAAAAATAGACATGATATTCCCAAGCCTCGATGATTGTTACAATGTATGTTATATATGCGAAGGCTTGTGGTTTTTCTATTAGGAAAGGTAAAGGTAAACGCCAAAGGAGAAACACATATTAAGTATTGCATGTGTTCGAGAGCTGGGGTGTATAAGGACAAGAAGGTTGATACGTTGGACGCTAATCATAAGGAAAGAAATGTGCGATCCGATTTCTCCAAGAGGACTGACTGTGGAGCACAATTATGTGTAATATTTGAGTCTGGATCATGGAAGGTCTACAAGTTTGTTGAGGAGCACAACCATGGTCTTGTTGTACAGCTTGATATGCATTTTCTCCCGTCTGAACGACACGTCACTCAGCTTCAGAAGCATGTTATACATAGCATGTCTAAGTTGAATTTGGGACTGGTTAAGGCGTTTAATGTTATGAAGACTTGTTTTAGTGGTTTTGAAGACGTCGGTGCAAGTAAAGTTGATTTTAAGAAGTACAAAAGGAAACTCAACTTGTTTATAGGGGAATATTATGCTGAGATGGTTGTGAGACATTTGCATGAAAATAGATTGTCCCAGCCTAATTTCCCGTACGATTACTTCACAGATGATGATAGTTGTTTGAATGGACTTTTTTGGTGTGATAATCAATGTAAACGTAATTACCACGTGTTTGGTGATGTGATTTCGTTTGACGCCACGTATCGTTCCAAAAAGTAATTTTTTTCTGTGTTTTTTGGCGTTTTTCAACCATAGAATGCAATGGCGTTTTATACCAAATTAGTGAGTTTCACTCTGTTAGTTGTAGGTTTTGAGTGTGTTTTATGGCTGAAATTGTGGTGTTTTATGACTTTGTATACTTTGTAGAAAAAAATGGACTTTGTAGCCGAACTACACCCTAAATTATTATTTATTTTCTGATTGCATATTATGTGGTCAAGATTTTATTCATTCCTTCATTGTATATATTCGTTCCTTCATTTTTATCAATGAAATTTAATTCATATTGAAATGGCTTTTGGTTCAAATTCCAGAAGAGTACCACCCTACATTCTGAAGACACATTTTTTTAATGCTAAAACAAATTTGCTTTTCATATCTCACAAACTTCGCTTCTCCTCAGATCCATTTTTTTTATTCATTCAAACCAAATCAAAACCCTGATACCAAATTTTCAAACAAACAACCGCAACTTTGTTGTTCATACCTTCTTCTTCGTTGTTTCTTATTTGCACGATGTGGATCACACATACCATTTCCAATCAATCGAACAACCAATCACAAATTAAACCGTATTCATCATTCTTATACACAACGCAATGGTAATACCGTTTCACTCTGATACATAAAACAAATTAATTCACTCGTAACAGGAACTACTTTACCGGACTATCAACCAAACTATATTCCAGATCAATATCTCAATGAACTCCTATTATCTCTTTCACGCGCCACCACAAACAACCTTCGTACCTTTCAATCATAAAACACAAACAATCGTTTGTCCCCCGCATCAGAAACAATAATCATCCCACCACCAAAAGCATGGTGACCATTGATCCAACGCCCCAACTGTACTCAATGATTTCCATATCTTCTTCCCGAATTTGTTTAGAGGATAGTTTGGTTTTTTTCAGGTCGGCGAGTGATTATATGTGTATATATATGTTGGGGTAAATTTAATTTAATTTCATGGGGGTATTTATTTAGGTTGTGATGGGCGGCAGTTAATTCGTGGGTTAATCTTAAACGGTGGGATAGACAAAGGAAATGCCTACCATGTAAAGATGTGGCTTTTGAATCGTCATGTCTTTGTACTTTTTTTTCTTGAAACAACACTTTCGTCAATTATGGTAAAAAGCCAATCATACGATGATGTTAAATGCTTTTTGTATTTAAACGACGTGATGCTTAAACAAAGGATGTAACCAAAGTTGTTATTTTTATAGTTATAAATATAATAACTAAGGCAAAGGGTGTGTATGTGTGGTTTAAAAGTCACGACTTTTCATCGTAGAGAGGCAACCCAAGTTGCTTTTTGTAGGGTTAGACAATTTTTGTATAAAATATGTGATTAGAGGTATAGTTTGTTAGTGTGTATTTTGGCATTTCATTTATAACTAGTGAAATAAATTATTTTTATCATAAACCATTGAGAATGACATTCTACAAAAAAAGTTAAAACCCCTCGTCAGAAGGTATCTGGTCTGAGAAGTATCCATCGCTCCCATCCTCTTCATCTTCCGATTCTTTATCAAAACTCTCATTCAGATATTCACTGTCATCACTTGCTTGATCTTGAAGACTTTGACATCTCCATACGAACATGTCGGTCAACAACGCCAATTTGATGGTCATGTCTGTGTTTCAAAATGTTGCGTTACGTAGCTCCTATAGGAAGTCAAGTTTTTGTTCGGTCATAATGTTTTCAGTTGTGTAGGTCTGCTGCTCACTGTTGTTCCATATAACACTCACTAAGTCGGTGTTTTCATCATAACGCCAAGATTGGGTGACTGGATTGATTATCGGATATGTAGGGAACAGACCAAATTTTCTTGTTAATCTTCTTATAACCGTCTGTGTTTTGTCACATAGGTTATCAAGAGGAATGCCAAGCGCTATGATCCCCCTCTAAACTTCTTCGTCCATGTTCAGAATTGCTTGGAGGGTTTTCATAAACACTCTTCTTCTGTTGTCAAAGAGGATTACGATTTTACTGATTCTCGCGTTGAACCTCCATGAAACAATGTTTGCCATTTGTTCCTTTTTTGGCGTTTTGGTTAAAAATGACGTTTTTTGATTATGATCAAAGGAAGGGATGTTAACATCATTATACTGATGTGTTTGGCGCTTAGTTTAGATGATATTTTTTTATAATAAATGTTAGTAATAGTTTTTCAGAGTATGGCGTTTTATAACATGAGTAAGGCGTTTTATACATGAGTATGGCATTTTATGTGTGTTATTGGTGTTTTATGCCGAAGTTAAAAGACCCTTTTACCCTTATTGAAGCGTGCCAACGTAATAAAGTTGAGGTTATTTACGAAAACGCCACCTTGCCAATCTAATCAATTGATTATTTTATCCACGGCTGATGGACGTTCTCACCATTTTCACAATTCTCATCGTTTTCTCCTAAATCTTGCCCCTATATATATATATATATATATATGGGAGGGTTTAAACGAGAACACCCACTTTTTGTGAGAACAATTCTCAGCCACTCATTTATATCTCCTTATGTTTTATTAAAAAGGTTACGTTGGTAATTTTGTTTCTTTTTACTCACCACACTATCTGATCTTTCCCTCCTACCTCTCCACCATGTACCATTCTACTGATCTCTCCATCCACCCCCCACCACCGCATCGGATTCGCCCTCAACCACCATCTATCACCTTTAACGATCTTCCTCACATTTGCTGCTATGAACACTCGTCACAACTCAAAGGTATGTTAAGAGTTCTCTGTTTGATAGCGATCAATTGACAAATTCTATATGATACATGTCGTTGCTGTTAACAAATTGGGCGTTTTAAAGTATTCATTATAAGTTTTCTTGTATATGTTGAAATATCTTTGAACATAATGATTTGTTTTGATTTCTATGTTGAATTCAAGATCTGGTAGTGCTCGAAATTGAACACTAATTCTTAGTTTTTAATTAAAGTTCACAATTGGATGAAGATTCCACTTCTTATCAAATCTAAGTTAGATGTTATACCCATTTGGCTTGTAAACAAAAGATTCCTTGACTGTTGCTTGCTTAACATCAATTTTGGGGGGTGTTTGGTATTGCTTATTGCATTTGATATACGAACAAACTTTTTCAATGTGTTTGGAATTGCTTTGTTTTTTAAAACAATAAAACAAATAAACAGTTTTGGTATGCACTCCCAAACACACCTGAATCTTTAGAGCTTGATTTGTATATTAGAGCCATATGGCCCGTTTTACGCTTCAGCCCCTTAATAAATCTTGTTTTTTATTCCTGGTTTGATGGGTTTGGACCTAGGCAAGTAAAGGCTCAATACGCAAAATCTAAGTGTGTCAGCTAGACGCAAGATGCTTAAAAGACCCACATCCAGTCCAGACCATTTTTAGTTGTTTTTTATTTGTTTTCAGCTAGTTTATCATGCTATTGGCTTGTTTACGCTGGTTTTTAGCTTGTTCAATGCGCCTTTGCACCCTGTTGAAGGCGGTTTTGAAGCTTTGTTGCACCTTACCTAGGTTTAGGACCTAAAATCAAAGTCATTGCTGGTGATTTAACAATTTTTGTGGGTCCCAATAAATGAATACTCGAGAGAGACTACTGATCATGTTCGCTTGATCTAAGAAGTAAAGAAGAAGAAACCCACAAACAAAAAAATACAGAATGAACAAACAAGATGAGATTTTAATAATTCGTGTGCTTTTTAATGGTATCCTCGATCATAATATTGTACGATAAGCTCATTTTACACATAAAAGTTAAGGTAATCAGTGTTTTTTTTGTTTTTTTGCAGCTAATATCCGAAGATTTAGTGGCTAGTGGGTTTCTTTTGTTGTGGGCCTGATGAAGATCAGATTGCTGGTGTAGTAACTCCTGCAGGCTGCAGACTATGATATGAAGAGGGGGTTGCTATACGTAATACGTAAACAATAATGATGTGGTTTTCATATAATAGCCTTATGTTGAGAAGGGGCATACTAAGAAAAAAATTGTATTTATTACGTATAGGTATATCATTTGTAGTATAACATGCAAACTATGTTGTCATAATCTTTATTCAATGGATATGAAGTCAATTTATAGGTTATAATCTTTACACATGTGTAAGTTGCTTACTGCCACTTATTTGTTTCTGGATTAAACATTTGCAGATGATTTACACATGTGTAAACTGTTTACTATCTTTTGTTTCTATTTTACCTATGTTGAGTTGTATTACACTATGACTTTTGTTTATGATTTACATACGTTGAAGGTATTACGCATATATAAATTTTTTCCTTGTTAGTTATTTATTTCTGTTTTACATTTCATCAGCTAAATTACACATGTGTAAACTGTTGTTTTATACATTTTTAGCTGAATTACACATGTGTAAACAGTGCCCTGTCACTTATTTGGTTATGTTTTACACATTTTCAGCTTGTTACACATGTGTAAACTGCTCCATGGTCATTTAAGTGATTTGTTTTTTCACACCCCTGATTTCCACGTGTAACCCGGGGTGGGCCCAGTTGGGGAATATCATGATGTAAGTTGATATCATCATTACCAAACAATACAATATAACACAGCGGAAGTCTGGATAATTACTATTACAAACATTTGAATGTTCAAAGTTCAAAATAATAAATACAACGATTGTAAATAGATCTACAGGCGGATCGAAATGTGATTACAAAAGGAAATTTAATAGACTAAGGCCTTTTAAGAAAGGGTTGCAATTCCACTTAAGCTTCGCCTGAGCACTTCCAGCCTAATTATGTATACTCGCCACCTGCGCTTAGTCTTTTGAAAATACGTCACTTTTCACTAGTAAATACATTTAACCGACTCATTTTGAAAACATTTCGAAAACATTTAGTGTACACAATGGTACTTAGTTTTAATAAATAACTTGGGATAAATAATTTTCATGTTATCAGTTTACATGCTAATAATACATTTAGAGCCCAGAAACTATGCCGGGATCATGATTAATCGACACGCCTCTTTAACACCTTTAATAGGTGCACCCCTAATGGGTTATAATTTAATTTAGCATCTGACGGGCGTATGCCTACACCCCGTGCTTAGGTCATGGCCATTTGCAATTAAATGAGCCGTGGATATCCAGGACACGATCGTTTTAACCCCCAAATGTTTAATATTAAGCAAAACAAATTAAAATGGATTATTTGAATTCCCGACTCATTGGTCTTTGATCCCATATCCAACCATGCGGTATTAGTATGCCGTATCCCAAGCCCGTATAAGGGAAAATAAGTTAAAGTATTTACCTGGCTTGCAAAATCTTTAATAATAAGGAAATAAGCAAAACACAGTCGTAATCAAATTAAACTAGCTTGGCGACAATCTACCGGAAGTCTCTAGTCTGGAATGGATGGTATTATTAACCGATTAGTTAGCTAGCGGGTCTTTATTTAGTCATTGACTTAGACCGGCTAACTTAAAATAAAGATAACGTACGAAAACGCTAGATTAAGCGATGACCGGAAAAGAATGTATTTTGGACCCAACAAGTACTAGGACTTGTATAATATGGGTTACCATTTTACATTCTGGATTTTGAGAATATTTTGATACGTTTAAACCCGTTTCGGTTATATTACGTAAACTAGTTACGTGGGCCGAACCGTACGTATATAAACGAGACCGGGTACCCGGGTGATTCCTACACAAGTTACATATGCCATTATGTTTAAAATATGTTAAAACACCAGTAAGTTATCAATATGTTGGCCCGTTATGGCTTTAAAATCAAACTATGCCTTAAAAGGGCAATTTGGTCATTTTACAACATAATAAACGGGCTTATATGTAAACTGATGTTAAGATCATAAACATTCTATAAAAACACTTATTTTATGATGTTATATTAGTAGGATATCAATTATATGTGTGGTTTATAGTTTAAGACTAAACTATGTCCCGAAAAGGCATTTTGGTAATTTCACATATAATTCGATAACTTATTTGGGAGTCTGAGTTTGGACATGTACCTAATGTTAATAAGTTGAAAATATATTTTGAAAACAGTAGGTATCAAGCCTTGATGCTCTAATATGGTTTTAAACCATATTACGCACCGAAACTGTGATTAAGTCGTTAAATGACGATTTAAATGATATTTAAGTAAAACTGTTGTTGTGACCAGGTTTGTATGATCAAAATATGTTAATATGTATATTACATCAGTAATTATAAGGTTTTGGTTCATAAAAATGTTTAAAACCCATTTAAAGTGCCGAAAGGGCAATATCGTCATTTAAGGACATAATACGCAAACTATAGTTTATACTCAGTTTGCAACCTGAATAATTATCCCAAATAATCCTAATAATGATATTACATTAGTAGGTAATGAGTTTTGATGTCAAAATCATGTTTAAACCATTTTAGGTGCCGAAAGGGCATTTTGGTCCTTTAAAAGCATGAGTTGCGATCTTTTAACAAAACTCGGTTTATGATCAGATTTAAGATATCAAAAAAAGTTAAATAGTTTATTATATTATTTTATAAGTCATATGTATGCTCCTTTATCATTGAAACCTTAGTTTTATACAAGAAGGGCTTTTTAACAAAGTTTGGCATATTTAGCGGAAACTTGCGTATTAACTCGGATTACTACATGACCATGTCCTATAACTCTAGAGGGTTGTAGTATATTATAACATGGTCATAATGCAACTTAGGGACAGTAGCTAAGGTTGCTAAATCGGGTCAGAACTGAAAGTCAAAGCAAAAGTCAAATTTCACGACTTTCAGTTGCGAACCGACCTTAGACCTGGAATTGAGGAGCCGAACATGTTCCTACATGTTCTTATAATTATTACCAAGTTATTAGAGTGTCAAAACAGGTTTTATAACATCTACATTGTTAGTTATGATTTTATTTCAAAACTGATCTGTTTGACTTTTTATTAACATAACCTTGACCCGTCAATTGACCAAGCAAACGTGGTAACCAGGAGGTGCCCTCGATTATCACCTACCTTATTGCGATCATGTAGCCCTGTTCCATACGAACATTGGCTGGACCATAATAGTCTTAGCATAAAGTCAAAGCGTTTTTACGTCAATGCTTTGACTTTAGCTTTAAGCCTAACAAAACTGAACTAGGAGAGTTGGAGCACTTACAAGTGATCCAAAACAAGTACTAAGAACTCAGAGGGTGCTCCCAATGAACTCAGGAACTCCCAAAAGAGCAAGAGAGAAGAAGATTTATGAATGAGCAAGTGTAAGAGGCAATTCAAGTCCCCTTTTATAGGTGAGGAAGGAGTTAGGGATCATGTCAGGTGTTATGGGCTGCCCTAGGACGAGCACAAGTGTTTTGGTACTTGCAACAAGCAGCAAGAGAGTGGCATTTCGCGAGCATGGTGGCAGGGCAGCAAGCTGCCACTGGTAGTCCCTTACGGACCGTAAGGGATAAGCCTTGCGGTCCGTAAGCCCTTTAGGCGCCCACGAATTTGAATTGGTTACGGACCGTAACCATAAGGGCTTGCGGTCCGTAACCGCCTTACTGAAACCAGGATTTGATTAACCTTACGCTCCGTAACCAGATATGGTTACGGTCCGCAAGGACCTTCAGAAATTGAAATTTGGCATTTTTCCACTTTTGATCCTTCGACTTTTCCCATGCTCGTTGAGAGGTTATTTAAAATAACATGCCAACGTCTTTAGCCCCTCTCGACTAACGTGGCAACCAAGAATTTTCGGGACCCGTGTCGGAATTTTATTGGATGAAGTTTTCGAGGTGTTACATCTTCACCCACTTAATATAAATCTCGACCTCGTGATTTATTCAAATAGATAAGGGTACTTTTGTCGCATATTAGACTCGACCTCCCAAGTATATTCGGGACCTCGACGGGCATCCCATTTGACCTTCACAATAGGTACGTGCTTTCTTCGAACCTTTTTGACTTGCCGATCTTCGATCGCAATTGGTTTCTCCATGAAACGCAAGTTTTCATCAATTTGAATATCTTCATGAGGCATTGCTAGCGATTCGTCCACGAGGCACTTCTTCAAATTGCTGATGTGAAAAATATCATGGATTCCACTGAACTTCTCAGGTAGCTTAAGCCTATAAGCTACGGATCCGACACATTCGATTATTTCGAATGGTCCAATGTATCTCGGGCTTAACTTGCCATTTTTGCCAAAGCGCATTACACCTTTCCAAGGTGACACTTTTAACATAACCTTGTCCCCAACTTGGAACTGTAAAGGTTTACGCCTTTTGTCGGCATAACTCTTTTATCTATCACGAGCTGCCTTAAGTCGATCACGGATTTGCACAATCTTTTCCGTGGTCTCAAGAACGATTTCGGGTCCAGATAGTTGGGCTTCTCCAACTTCAGCCCAACACACAGGCGTCCTACATTTTCTTCCGTATAAGGCTTCAAAAGGAGCGGCCTTAATACTTGTGTGATAACTATTATTATAAGAGAATTCGATTAGGGGTAAGTGATCATCCCAACTTCCGCCTAAATCGATCACACAAGCTCGAAGCATGTCTTCCAGGGTTTGAATGGTACGCTCACTTTGTTCGTCCGTCTACGGATGGTAAGCCGTACTGAAATTTAATCTCGTGCCTAGAGATTGTTGGAAGCTCTTCCAGAAGTGAGATGTGTATCTTGTATCTCTATCAGATACAATGGATATCGGCACACCGTGCAAGGACACAATCTCATCGACATAAAGTTTAGCCAGCTTATCAGAATCGTATGTTTCCTTAATTGGTAGGAAATGAGCGGATTTGGTTAATCTATCCACGATAACCCAAATCGTGTCATTGCCACGCTTGGTCCTGGGTAACTTAGCGATGTAGTCCATAGTTACCATTTCCCATTTCCACACTGGGATTTCAAGTTGTTGTAGAAGTCCTGACGGTTTCTGGTGTTTTGCCTTAATTTGGGAACACGTTAAGTATTTTGCTACATGATTGGCTATATCTTTCTTCATACCCATCCACCAATAACTGGGCTTAAGATCTTGATACATCTTGTCGCTTCATGGGTGAACCGAATATTTAGAACTATGTGCTTCTTGGAGGATTACATCTCTAAGTCCTCCAAAGATCGGAACCTAGATCCGATTATTAAGCCTAAACATTCCATCCTTTCCAGATGCTAACTGATCAATGGGTGTAACTAGTCCTTCCTTCGTGACTTTATTGTCTGACATAGCTTGTTTTTGTGCATTTAGCAGCTTCTCATTCAAGCTATTCTTCAGCTCAATGCTCTTGGCATTGATCCTTAGAGGTTTAATTCTTTCCTTGC
This sequence comes from Scalesia atractyloides, assembly GCA_947069175.1. Taxonomy (NCBI): domain Eukaryota; kingdom Viridiplantae; phylum Streptophyta; class Magnoliopsida; order Asterales; family Asteraceae; genus Scalesia; species Scalesia atractyloides. Next base: position 10,297,808 of record CAMTDV010000016.1, on the reverse strand, counting down.
GACTAAGCGCATCTGTGACGCCTCGCTTCTTCGCATCCTTATTTTAGAAAATAAATATTTGTATCATAATTCGGGGCGTTAAAACATAATAAAAATATATGTGTGTGTGTATGTATATAAATATATTATTAATTGTTATTCGTTATTCGTGTAACGCCTCGTATCTTCGTATTTCTATTTTAAAAATGTCCGCATCCGTATTCTAATTTTAGAAACTCACATTCGTATTTTAATTTCAATCTCACAACTCGAGGCATTAATCATAATAAAATTCATATTTTATACATATTTTTTTATTCACACAACCGATCATTTAAATACGTATTGATACGCAAACCGACACAATTATACGTATAAATACTTATACGCACATCCTGAATACTTGAATTATACTTTTATACTTTTTATATACTCAATTACATAATATATACTCAAGAAATACCAAGAAATATACCAATCATCTTTCCACCTCATCAATCCTCTTTCACCTTCTTTAACCAATCATATTTCACCCTTTTCCACCTCCTTTCTCCACCAATCATCTTTTCAATCCTCTTCCACCTTTTTAACCAATCATATTTCACCATTTTCCACTTTCTCTACCTATAAATACCAACCTCCTTCTACCATTTTATCACACCATTCTTCTCTCCATCTCTCTAATTCTCTCAATATCTCTAAATCAAGAATTCTAAGAATTCTAAAAGGATACTAAGTGTTCCAACCATTCTTCTCTCAACCTCTCTACTTCTCTCAAATCTTCCAAGCAAGGAAGAGAACTCTAAGAGTTCTAAAAGAAAACACTAAGTGTTTTAAAGGAAGCTTGAAGCTCCAATCTCCAACTCTTCACGGAATCACCAAAGGAAGCTTTGCAAAACTGTGAGCATACTCGACCCCCTTTTTACACTTTAATGCATTTTGGGGTGCAACATGTATAAATTACAAAATTTATTTTAAACAAAATTAATGTGTTCACAATACCAAATGTGCCATCAGTTACGCTTATGTGAGTTATATGTGTTAGTTTAAACTCGTCTATACATGCTACTTGTTATGCTTGAGTTTGTTTATGCTTATTAGTTTTGACTTGTATTCTCATGATATCGTTATGCTTAGGATACTATGCATGCTAGTTAAGGAATTCGATTATATGCTATTGTTATGCGAAAGTGGTCTACATATTCGTGCGATTCGACTTGAATATATACCTGTCACAATCAAAACAAACTTTTATACTTATAATTAATTTCAAACTTGTATGCTCGCCAATACTTTTGTATTGATCTATGCTTTTAATACATGTTGCAGGAATTTTGATGACACATAGAATCTAGTAGGATTGCCTAGAAACACATTTAAACTTTAAATACTTATTGTATTGTATTTGTTTCAAACATGTATTTCGTTTCAATATCTTGTATTAAATCGTTATCAATGAAATGAAGTTATATTTGTTACGTGTCGGGATCTAAATTTTGTATTATTTGATTTAAACTATGAAAAATGGTAATTATTAAACACTTGACACAATTAGCGTTATGAAGCCTCTTGCAATCTAGTTTTCGTCTCATCCCGATGTTTCCGCCATCGGTTGGGGTGTGACAGCATCAGCGACTTACATTCGCGTTCCCTGGATGATATCGAATCTCACAATCATAGTCGTTGAGTGTTTCCATCCATCGACGTTGCCTCATGTTCAAATCCTTCTGATTGAACAAATGTTGAAGGCTTTTATGGTCAGTGTAGATGATACACTTTGTTCCATATAGATAATGTCTCCAAAGTTTAAGTGCGAATACTACCGCACCTAGTTCCAAATCATGGGTGGTGTAGTTTCTCTCGTGTACTTTCAGTTGTCGGGATGCATAGGCAATCACCTTGCCTTTCTGCATAAACACACATACAGTAAACTACAAACTCTTCACACCTTCTGGCAGAGTTAACACCGGGGCATTGCTTAACTTATACTTTAATGTCTCAAAAGATTCTTGTTGCTTTGGACCCCAGTTGAATTTAGCATCCTTACGAGTTAAGATTGTCAAAGGAGCGGCTATTCGTGAAAAGTTCTCAATGAACCTTCGATAAAACCAGCCAGTCCTAAGAAACTACGTATCTCGGAAGGTGTCTTTGGAGCTTCCCAATTTGCTTCTATCTTTGCTGGATCTACTTGGATACCATGTTCAGTTACTATGTGACCAAGGAACTGAACCTCACGTAACCAGAATTCACATTTAGAAAATTTTGCGTACAACTTTTCCTGACGTAGTATATCGAGGATGCACCTTAAATGTTTCTCGTGATCGGATTGACTACGAGAGTACATAAGTATGTCGTCTATGAAGACAATGACAAACTTATCTAAGTATGGCTTGCAGACTCTATTCATGAGATCCATGAATGTTGCGGGTGCATTAGTGAGCCCGAAAGGCATCACCAGGAACTCGTAGTGACCATATCTCGTTCTGAAAGCAGTTTTCGGAACATCTTCATTTCTAACTTTAAGTTGGTGATATCCTGACCTTAAATCAATCTTCGAAAAGTAACTTGCACCTTGAAATTGGTCAAACAAATCATCGATCCTGGGCAAGGGATAATGATTTTTGATCATTATCTTATTGAGTTCACGGTAATCAATGCACATCTGCATTGATCCGTCCTTATTTTTGACGAACAGGATATGAGCTCCCCATGGCGAAGAACTAGGTTGTAGAAAACCTTTTTCTAAGAGTTCGTCCATTGGGTTCTCAATTCTTTCATCTCGGTGGGTGCTAAACGGTATGGAGCTTTAGCTATGGGAGCTGCTCCAGGTATGATGTCGATTCGAAACTCTACCTGCCTATCAGGAGGTAGGCCAGGTAATTCCTCAGGGAACACGTCTGGGAATTCATAAATAATAGGTATATCTTCGATCTTTGATTTGGGTTCATCAACGGTGACTTGTGCCATGTAGATGACACATCCCTTCGTCATACATCTAGATGCCTTAAGCAAAACTGCTTTATCAGGCAATCCAAAGTGTTTGTCTCCATGAAAGGTGAGGATTTTACCAGACGGGATTTGATTTCAATGAAATTTCTTATCACAGGCAATGCGAGCTTGGTTATGCGATAACCAATCATGCCTAAGACTACATCAAATCCCGCAAGTTTCATAGGTAAAGAGAGACGGGGATAGGATGATTCTTGATGGATATGAAGCATCCGTCAAGAATGGATGAAGCGGTTTCTATAGTTCCATCAGCGAGCTCTACTTCATAGGTTATATCTAGAGTTGTTACGGGCAAGTTTAATAGTTCACTAAACTTATGATCTACAAACGATTTATCGACACCCGAATCGAAAAGAACTCTAGCAAAAGCATCGTTGATAGGGAACGTACTCGTTATGACATTATTATCTTTCACTGCTTCCTTGGCATTCATTTGAAAGGCCCTAGCAGTGGCTAGCTTCAGTAGTTTTGGCCTTACCCTTAGTATTCGCCTTAGGGCAGATTGTTTTAATATGACCTTTCTCACTAATCCATAACAGGTAGCATCTTTTATATTCCGGCACTCATGTGACCGATGCCTGTTTTCTTGCAGATGTTGCATTGCTTCGGTTTTTGTTCCAAGCGACATTGCCCATAGTGTTGTTTTCCACACGTCTTGCATGTGGGTTTGTCGCCCGATTTCTGATTATCCTTGCTAAACCCACGCTTTCCTTTCTTGTTAAACTTCTGGGAGTTGCCGTCCTCCCGTTTTCGCTTCCCATCAATTTCAGTCTTAACTGACATTTGCCTCACTTAATCCTGTGTGAGGGAGAGGGATAGTTCTACAACAGATTTGTAGGTGCCAGGCTACACCGCCTTAACCATACTCCTGATTTTAGGAGCTAGCCCATTGATAAAACGTGCGATACGTTTAGGCTCCGGGGTAACCAAGTAAGGCACTAGCCTTGAGAGAGAGTTGTAGTCTGTAACAAACTTCCGACAATCCATGTTCTTCATGGTCAGATTTAAGAAATCTGACTCGATTTTCTCTACCTCATGAGGTGGGCAATAGGTATCCTTCACTAATTCTACAAACTTGGACCAACTCAAGTTGTAGAGATGAACCTTGCCCGTAGACTGGACTAAGGCTTTCCACCAGATAAGGGCATCACCCTTGAATGATTGAGATACATACTTAACAACGTTTTTATCAGCGCAACCGCTGATATCCACTACCGTTTCCATTTCGTCTAACCACCCTAAGCATTCCACGACTCCTTTTTCCCCGTTAAAGTTGTGGGGTCTACAAGACACAAAGTACTTGTAGGAGCATCCATCGCCATCAACATTCGGCTTCTTAGGTTGCGGATCAATCTTTGCTATACTCCTTACATTCGAAGAGTGTGCCTCACTCTTTTTCGACTTTGAGTGGCTAGGCTGAGATTTCGGTTTAGAAACAGGCTTGGAGCGAGAAGCACTCGACTCCGGTTGTCGTTCAGACTTATCCTTTAAAGTTTGCCGACTTCTGCGACAATAAGTTCTCTCAAGTCGTTCTTACTAATAATAATGTTCTCATTGGCGTCGTCATCGTTGTGTTTGCTATTTACTTCATTTGATCCGTCATTGTTGCAACTTACTTCTAAATATTGAGATGAATTCGGTTAGATGCTATGGCGTACCCTTATTCACGACATGGTTCTATGACCATACAGAATTTCAAATATCAAATATGGTATATTTATATATAACCTAGGTCTTAAAGGACCATCATAGGCATTTATAGATCGGACATAGTCCATAATTTATCAGGTAGTGCGTCATGCGTCACTACGGTATTATTGCTCATTGGTTTTACACTACTATTGAGTGTTTGAACATTTTAGCCAGGATCTAACTTGATCACTTAGACGGTAGGGTTTGTACATTGTCATTTACCCAAATGATTAATGTGACAACATTTATCACTAGGATTTAAGAGTTATCTCCCATTGAGTTTGACATAGAGAAATGATAAATTTGGAAGTTGAACATCGTTCACCTATGCTAGACAGAAGGTTACTTCCGAAATTTTCATTTGCCAATCTATTTGATCATAGTCATTGGCTGATGGATTTTGGGTTAATATGGCGGATCAATAAAACTTGAATAAAATCATGATAATTGATTGGATGAAGTAAATAATAATAAGGAAATTTTACTAAAAGGAACATTACAAAATTTCCTAATACATAGGACTTGAAATAAAAAAAAAATTGTTCACGCAGGAACTTTAACAGAAATAACAACGTCCTCGCAGGGACTTCTTGGAAATTTAAATTACAGAAATGAAAATACAAAATCCATTCATCCTTCTGATTTCTTGATAAAGCTTCTTGATAAATTTCGTTGTTTTCTTCTCCGATTTCTTGACTTGTTGCCGCTTTCTCTTACTTGATCCAAGGCCTCATTAATGTCCTCGAGTGGTGCTTGTGGTTGGGGTTGAGGCTAAGGTGGAGGTGGAGGTGGTTGCGGCTGAGGCACAACTGGATACGGATATCCATAAGGTGGATACCCGGTAGTGGCATAAGGAGGTGGGTAAGAAGGGTAAGAGGAATGATAAAGGTTATTATGAATAATCGCATCATAATAAGGATCTTGCTCTAAACCATGGTTGACGTAATTATACAAGCCAGGAGGGACGATAGGGATATACCCTGATGGTCCAGTATAAGCAGGTATTGGATTGGCAAAATCCGACGGTGGTTGAGGTAGAGGCTCAACAGCTGGTTGTGGTGGAGGCTCCACTACTGGCGATGTGTTCGAGGGTCCACCCATTTGTGGGTCCTCAGGGATGATAGGGTAAGAGGGTGGCAAAGGTGGTAGCGAACCCGACCTTTGACCAGCACGTACTAACATACGTGCACCACGCCTTCGGCGTGATTGTGATGATGATTCAGGTGGTGGCTGAGGTTGATCCACTGTTGCATCTCTACATCCTCTTGGTGAGGATGGGGTGATGGGGCTTGATGTGGGGGGTGCTGTGGTAGGAGGGCGTGTTGACAAACACATATTGTTCCCATCGTTGCTCATATTCATCAGGACCTCGGAACAGAGATCCTACCAAAGAGTTCGAGCCACTAGACAGCTCGATGGGGTGCCCATACGATCCGGTTTGGGGAAATTCCTTCGGATCGGAATCTTCCTCCATATGTGTTGGCGAGTCAACTGGAGGGGTTTCTGGTGCGGGTTGGTTGACAGGGTTATCGAAATTAAAGTTAAAGTACTCCTGATGGGAATGAGAATGTGAATGGTGAGATTGGTGGGAATGGTGAGAGTGGTAAGAATGCTGGGAGTGTGAATGAGGTGGATAATATTCGTGTGATATAGAATGTCTGAAAGGTCCAAAAGGGGACGAGGAATCTCCAGATCCCTCGTAAGGATTGTAGTCAGGCAGATCAGCTGCTCCGGCTAGCGATGGTCTATAAGGTGGTCTGAAGGATGGTCCGGTCATAGAGGGCCAACCCCTCATGGGTCCTTTGCCCTTTCCTCCACGTCTAAATTTAGGCGGCATTATTCCTGTTTCAAAAACAAGTTAAACAGAATACAAAGCTAGAATAATAAAATGGAAATGACTACACGTAGGTCAAAGTCTAGACTCGAAAGTCTAAGAGATATGTGTTAATATGTATTCCCGAGATTAAGCACAAAGGCTAGTGTTTAATTCACTCGAGAGTTGGCTCTGATACCAACTTGTCACACCCCTTATTTCCACGTGTAACCAGGTGGGCCCGATTGGGGAATATCGTGACATAAGTTGATATCATCATTACCAAACAAACAATATAACACAGATGAAGTCTGGATAATTACTATTACAAATGTTTGAATGTTCGAATTTCAAAATAATAAATACAACGCTTGTAACTAGATCCACATGCGGATCGAAATGTGATTACAAAAGGAAATTTAATAGACTAAGGCCTTCTAAGCAAGGGTTGCAATTCTTAAGCTTCGCCTGAGCACTTCCAGCCTAATTACGTATACTCGCCACCTGCGCTTAGTCTTTGAAAATACGTCAGTTTTCACTGGTAAATACATTTAACCGACTCATTTTGAAAACATTTCGTAAACATTTAGGGTACACAATGGTACTTGGTTTTAATAAATAACTTGGGATAAATAATTTCCATGTTATCAGTTTTACATGCTAATAATACATTTTAGTCCGGAAACTATGCTAGGATCATGATTAATCGACACGTCACTTTAACACATTTAATAGGTGCACCCCAACTGGGTTATAATTTAATGTAGCGTCTGACGGGTGTATGCCTACACCCCGTGCTTAGGTCGTGGCCATTTGCAACTAAATGAGCCGTGGTTATCCAGGACACGGTCGTTTTAACCCCCAAATGTTTAATATTAAGCAATATGAATTAAAATGGATTATTTGCATTCCCGACTCATTGGTCTTTGATCCCATATCCAACCATGTGGTATTACTATACCGTATCCCAAGCCCGTATAAGGGAAAATAAGTTAAAGTATTACCTTACTTGCAAAATCTTTAATAATAAGGAAATAAGCAAAACAAGCCGTTGGCGACAATCTACCAGAAGTCTCTAGTCTGGAATGGATGGTATTATTAACCGATTAGTTAGCTAGCGGGTCTTTATTTAGTCATTGACTTAGACCGGCTAACTTAAAATAAAGATAACGTACGAAAACCTAGATTAAGCGATGACCAGAAAAGAATGTATTTTGGACCCGACAAGTACTAGGACTTGTATAATATGGGTTACCATTTTACATTCTGGATTTGAGAATATTTTGATATGTTTAAACCCGTTTCGGTTATATTACGTAAACTAGTTACGTGGGCCGAACCGTACGTATATAACGAAACCGGTAACCGGGTGATTCCTACACAAGTTCCATATGCCATTATGTTTAAAATATGTTAAAACCACAGTAAGTTATCAATATGTTGGCCCGTTATGGGCTTTAAAATCAAACTATGCCTTAAAAGGGCAATTTGGTATTTTACAACATAATAAACGGCTTATATGTAAACTGATGTTAAGATCATAAACATTCTATAAAAACACTTATTTTATGATGTTATATCAGTAGGATATCAATTATATGTGTGGTTTATAGTTTAACGACTAAACTATGTCCCGAAAAGGCATTTTGGTAATTTCACATATAATTCGTAACTTATTTGGGAGTCTGAGTTTGGGACATGTACCTAATGTTAATAAGTTGAAAATATATTTTGAAATCAGTAGGTATCAAGCCTTGGATGCTCTAATATGGTTTTAAACCATATTACGTCCGAAACGTGATTAAGTCGTTAAATGACGATTTAAATGATATTTAAGTAAAACTGTTGTTGTGACCAGGTTTGTATGATCAAAATATGTTAATATGTATATTACATCAGTAAGTATAAGGTTTTGGTTTCATAAAAATGTTTTAAAACCCATTTAAAGTGCGAAAGGGCAATATCGTCATTTAAGGACATAATACGCAAACTATAGTTTATACTCAGTTTGCAACCTGAATAATTATCCCAAATAATCCTAATAATGATATTACATTAGTAGGTAATGAGTTTTGATGTCAAAATCATGTTTAAACCATTTTAGGTGCCGAAAGGGCATTTTGGTCCTTTAAAAGCATGAGTTGCGATCTTTTAACAAAACTCGGTTTGATCAATTTAAGATATCAAAAAAGTTAAATAGTTTATTATATTATTTTATAAGTCATATGTATGCTCCTTTATCATTGAAACCTTAGTTTTTATACAAGAAGGGCTTTTTAACAAAGTTTGGCATATTTAGCGGAAACTTGCGTATTAACTTGGATTACTACATGACCATGTCCTATAACTCTAGAGGGTTATAGTATATTATAACATGGTCATAATGCAACTTAGGGACAGTAGCTAAGGTTGCTAAATCGGGTCAGAACTGAAAGTCAAAGCAAAAGTCAAATTTCACGACTTTCAGTTGCGAACCGACCTTAGACCTGGAATTGAGGAGCCGAACATGTTCCTACATGTTCTTATAATTATTACCAAGTTATTAGAGTGTCAAAACAGGTTTTATAAACATCTACATTGTTAGTTATGATTTTATTTCAAAACTGACCTGTTTGACTTTTTATTAACATAACCTTGACCCGTAAATTGACCAAGCAAACGTGGTAATCAGGAGGTGCCCTCTTGAGGGATTATCACCTACCTTATTGCGATCACATAGCCCTGTTCGATACGAACATTGGCTGGACCATAATGGTCTTAGCACAAAGTCAAAGCGTTTTTACGTCAACGCTTTGACTTTGGCTTTAAGCCTAACAAAACTTAACTAGGAGAGTTGGAGCACTTACAAGTGATTCAAACAAGTACTAAGAACTCAGAGGGTGCTCCCAATGAACTCAGGAACTCCCAAAAGAGCAAGAGAGAAGAATATTTATGAATGAGCAAGTGTAAGAGGCAATTCAAGTGCCCTTTTATAGGTGAGGAAGGAGTTAGGGATCATGCCAGGTGTTATGAGATTCCCTAGGACGAGCACAAGTGTTTTGGAACGTGCAACAAGCAGCAAGAGAGTGGCATTTCGCGAGCATGGTGGCAGGGCAGCAAGCTGCCGCTGGCAGTCCCTTACGGACCGTAAGGGATAAGCCTTGTGGTCCGTAAGCCCTTTTGTAACATCCGTAAAAAACCGGGTTATCCAAACCCGCTTCGTTTATTAAACCGAATAATCAGTTATAAAATTTGTTGCGTATATATTGTTTATTTTAATTTTAAATGATACATAATTAATAAACATTTTAGAACATAAAATCTATAATTGAAAATTTGTAATAAATAATGAATAAAAAAATATAAGGAGACGCCGGGTTTCGAACCCGGGTCACCCGCCTCCATCACACACACATAAACCGTTCGGCTGCCAAGCCTCATTCGGTTTATTTTAGATCCATTAATATATGTATACGCATTTCAATTAAGGGAGGTCTCAAAAAGAAAGCCGCCCAAAGATTCAGCAGTTACGATTTCAAAAGAAAAGTAGAACGCGCATACAATCATCAGTTACCAAATCATGTTTTAATTCGATTTTCAGTTATCAATTATACCCTGAATCAAAGAAAATCAGTATTTTGAAACCGAAAACATTAAAGAAAAAAATGAATGAAACCGAAAACATTAAAAGATGAAACCGATTACAAATCATTCGATATGCAAATACTGAAACATCTCGAGCTTTCTGTTCAAACACTCTACTGCCGGAATTGCTTGGTAGTCACCAGAAAATATCACCGGAAAAAACCGAAATCGTGGTGGATCACATCACCTATAAATACAGGGCTAAACTCCTCAATCCAACCTGTTCAATCTCTCAAACTCTCTCTTAAACTCTCGTTAAAACACTCCGAAGCAGTCGCCGCAAGTCGCAGGAATTTATCTGTGTTCGCCGAAATTCTCAGATACATGCCGGAAAACCGAAGAATCTATCCCACTGTTGCCTTACCTTATAAATAGGACATCTAGAGCTCGGACAGAAGTCACCCACACTCACCTCAAATTTCCTGAAGATCCTCTGTCGCAAGTTACACGTCGCCGGAATAATCTGCTATCGTTGGAATCTCGCCGGAGAAACAGGGAATCCCTGTTCGGTATATCTTTCACCTAATCCCTTTCATTTTTATTAATCTCATGTGTAGTTATTTACAATTTAATAAAGGAATTGATTAATGAATCGAAACAATCGGATTAACGGTCTGTTTATTCGAATGAAGAAGATGAAGTCTGATCAGTCTATGAATATAAATTAAATCGGTGATTTAAACGAGTTAGACACACAGTCCAGCGGTGGACTGTGTGCATTTCATGCTATTGATACCGAGTTCGATTCGTACACTTAGACGGTTCCTGCGATAAACCCCAATTTTTTTAAAGGCCCCAGAACACCTTCCAGTTAGTATATAAGATTAATAAAAACAAGTATTTTAACCAAGTTAGACACACAGTCCAGCGGTGGACTGTGTGCAAAGTTAAACCACAGGTCACGGGTTCGAAACACACCATGCGCACCGGTTCGACTAGTTTAAAAACCTTTTTAAATTAAATAAAATTCTGAATAATCTAAGTAGTATATAAATATAATTAAAAACAGAAATATTTCGGGTTAGACACGTAGCTCAGTTGGTAGAGCTGTGTGCACGTATACGAGAGATCACGAGTTCGAACCTCACTCAGCGCATATAATAAACACGGTCCGACCGGTCAAACGGTCAACTGATCAACTGGTCAACGGTCAACTGGTCAAAAAGTCAAAAAAATTATTTTCTTTTATTTATTTATTTTATTTAAAAATCAATTAAAAATACTTAAAAATAATATTTTTAAAGTTAGAAAATTTTCTTGAACTCACAAAAATACACCTAACAATCCCATTAAGAACACTAATTAAAAATATTAATCTCAAATAAAAGTTTATTTATTTATCGAACTATTATGTTATTATTTAGGTTAGTTCCCTTGCCGATTAAATCCGAATTCGTGCGCATTCATCATCAATCCAAGAAACGCACCCACTGTGAGTGAATCTTTACAAATTCCCCGTTTTAATCACTTTTTGGGGTGTATCATATGTCTTATTTATATTACATTTAAACACTTGTGCATCCATCATATCCATGATCAAATGTGTATCCAATATGTATCAATTGTTTGTGTGGTTAATGTTTAGATTTAATTTATCATTTTCAGTACATACATCATCATAGGCTCGTCTGTTCCCCATTACCTATGAGCGGAACCGTTCCCCATTACATATGAGCGGAACGTGGCGTTGCCAACATACGATCGGCTCCGTTTGATTGAGCCTTGATCGCACATACATCATCATAGGCCGTCCGTTCCCCATTACCTATGAGCGGAACGTGACGTTGCCAACATATACATTATCATTCATGTTATATACTCATTCAAGGTGGTTTGTTATTGTTTGTTTGATTATATACGTTTGCTCACATATGATATGTGCACAATTTTTCCATATTAAATACAATAAGAAATCAATATCAAATGTTTTCAACAAGGTTCACTCGCCAACTTTTGTTGACCCAAAAAACCATTTTTACACATGATACAGGTGAACAGGATGAAGCAAGGAACACATAGGAAATTGCCTTAGAAGAAAAATAATTAAGACTAGAAAGATGTATAGAACATGTTGTACTTGTATGATTTGATTGTATGATCTTCTTTAAAATTGTAATAATAAATATGAAACATCATAATAAATGTCATGAGCTTTGATGAAAACCCAATCATGCCCCGATCACCTTTTTCCGCTGCGGGTCGGGGTGTGACACCTTTAGGCGCCCACAGATTTGAATTGGTTACGGACCGTAACCATAAGGGCTTGTGGTCTGTAACCGCCTTACTGAAACCAGGATTTGATTAACCTTACGGTCCGCAAGGACCTTCAGAAATTCAAATTTGGCATTTTTCCACTTTTGATCCTCCGACTTTTCCTGATGCTCGTTCAGAGGTTATTTAAAATAACATGACGGCGTCTTTAGCCCCTCTCGACTACATGTGGCAACCAAGAATTTTTGGGACCCGTGTCGGAATTTTATTGGATGAAATTTTCGAGGTGTTACATGTTTTACACATTTTCAGCTCATTCACACATGCGTAAATTGTTCCCTGCCAATTAATTGAATCTATTTTATACATTTTCAGCTCATTTACACATGTGTAAACTTGAATTAAACAAGACAATATGGAATTTAAAAGGGGACGGTAACTCGGTAAATTTTAATGATAACAAAAACTATTTATAACCTACGGGCATTGGGCTTCCCGGAATATACCCCGAGGAAAACACCAACCCAAAAAAATTTGCTATGGTCTAACAATTGAAACCTAAAAAGGCCCTGACCATAAACTACACCAGAAATAAAAACAACCTATTATAGACTTAAAGCCACATGCGGCCAAGTCCAACATTAAAATAAATCTATACATTCAAGTTTCAAACAACCTAAACCATCCAAAATAACCAAAACGATCTTACACGTCCAAAACGTTAAAACATCTAAAGCATAACATCCGAGAGTCCATCTTGAGCTTCCCAAAACCTTGAACTCAACCAAGCAGCATCATCATCCTCATCCCTCAACCTGTCCAAATTCCAAACAACCATATACCAAAGAATATCACAGCAAAACACCAAACCAAACTGGATTTTCACATTCCTAAACTAGCCATACATCCAACCCCACCTATTAACAATAAAAACCAGCTGCCCCTTTATTTCCCAGTCCAAAAACGCCAACCAAACACCAGGTTCAAATGATACTGGTCACTTCACATTCTAACTCAATCAACCATATAACAACTAACCACAAGCAACAATCTAACACTACTACCTAACAATCCATTGCCTTTTTTTGGTTCAACGCCTTCTGTTATTGTCCTTTTGCCTCCTTTTTACAATTATACATGAAAAAATTTAAACAACATTTTTAATACACATTTGTAGCAGTTTATGCAACTGCTTATTTACACATGTGCAACAGCTTACATACACATGTGCAGACAACTTATTTACACATGTGTAAATTGCTTAATCACTCAAAATCAATATTAACTAAGATGATTTACACATGTGTAAACCGATTACTTACACACGTGTAAACAAGAAATTTACATACGTGTAAATGCTTAATCAGTCAAATTTAATATTAACTAAGACGATTTACATATGTGTAAACCTTCATAACTACAAATCATCAACTCCGCTCATAATCACCACCACCAATCCATCATTATCCATATAACACACACATAACAAAACTTTCACAAGCCGTAAATCAATGAACACACTTCAATAACCTAAATCAGTAACAACATTCGTACCAGTGCTCTTGAGCAGTGTAGTGGATGGTGATTGTGTTGATAATGGTAATGGATCAAGAAGGTTAGAATTTTGATTTTACTTTTGCTTTGATGAAGTCATCCGTATCCCTGTCTCTTAATCTACACATCATTAATTAGCAATTGTTAATAAATTCTAACTTATTAAAATAAACAATAAAATTGTTGTTTAGCATATTTGTTCCATCAGATTCAAAAGCACAAATATGAATAGAAAGAAGGCTCAATCAATCAACCAACAAAGTCTTTATAATTATTATGTGCAAACAGTTTTGATCAAACACAGACCATATAATAACAAAGGAATCACCAATGTTTACACAAAGCCTAAATCAAACTAAGAAAATTGATTTAAATTAGGGCAAAGATTGAACAGGAAACTTAAATCAACAACAAATCGAGAATATTAAAAAACTTACCAGTTAAATCGGTTCAAACCGAGACTGATCGGAGGATTTTCATCATGATTTTTGAAATTGGGAGGCTTTTTTACACAAAGATCGATCGAGGGCAGGGATTTTGAGACTGATCGTGCGTTGTTAGGGAGGAATTTCTGAGGGGTTTTTGTTTTTTTGAGTTTTGACAATAATACCGCTTTGGGTATTTTAATTCAGTTTTCCTCCTCATTTAAACCTTTCTAATCTTAGCCTTTCCTTTAGGATGATCTAGATCGAAATTGTTCTCAGTGTTCTCACAAAAATCATTGTTCTCAAGATAACCCTCCTAAATATATATAGGGTTAGGGTAAAATAAAAACTGTACCGAATTAAAAGAACTACAAGAACGGTTTTAACCTTTGATCTTGCATTAATGGATGGATGAAATTAAATATGATTTTTCATATTTTGTTTTTCGTGAAATCCATTTTGAAATCATTGTATAGTATATATAGGGTATTTTGATCATTTCGTTGCTGAAAAGGCCTGCAACTATTCTGGTTTATTTCAATTCCCAAATAATTCAAGATCCTCTCTCCTCCATGTACAAGAGAAGAACGAATTGTTAGGTTCATGTAAATCTACTTTACAATATGTGTAAAATCCAAAAAGAAAAGACATATATATAAATCTTGTCAAAATTTCAACACTTTACATTTCAAAAAACATGAAAACACTACTGTAAAGAAGAAAAAACAACAAAGAAGTTGTTCTCGAACTGTTCTCTCATCAACCTCGACCGCAGAACAAGTGTTCTCTCATCAACCTCGACCTCAAACCTTGTTCTCTTTCTTAAAATGGCTGCCAATTACCATGACCACAAACACCTTTCTGCGTGAACAATAATCATTTACAACAATGTTAAAAAAAAATGAAAAACCAAAAACACAAGATACACGATGCTGGAAACCCATTTACCTTCTTTGTCATTATTCACACAGATGTAAAAATAAAATAAAATAAAAAAGATGCACGTAAATAACTTGATAAACCCCCAAAAAAATGAAAAACCCAAAACATAAGATACACGATGCTAAAAACCCAATTTACATTCTTTGATGTTATTCACACTGATGTAAAAATAAAAAAAACGGTGTACGTAAATAACTTGATACCAGTCCAAAACCCAAATCCCCACCATTTATCTCATTTACAATAGTGTAAAAACCATTTACAACACCCTAAAAACCATGGTACGTAAAAAAAAAGTTAGAGCACTTATCTAAACTTTTACAACATAAACTAAAAATGACTTTGAACATAAAAATTTGAATCGTTTTGGTACTCAATAAAATTTTTATCAATCCAAAAAAAAAACCCAAATCCTAACCATTTATCTCATTTAAAGCAGTGTAAAAACCATTTACATCACTCTAAACCTTCGTATATCTTGAAAAAAACATTAGTATTTTTTACATTTTAATGCTTTTGATTCCCGAAAATGCATACCAAAACGATTTGTGTAAATCAAAACAAGAAGAAATAACCTGCAACATCACATCCTTTTGTTTACGACAACCTGATTTCAACCAGCGACACCACAACCTTCTATCCTCACCACCACTACCTTCACTCCTCACCAGTTACCACCACAACCACCGTCGCCTTCACTGCCCACCACCACAACTCATCTCCAAAAACACCAGCTTCGCTCCTCACCACTTCCACCACAACCTGTTGTTAGATGAAACAAACACAAATTTGTAACAAAAACCCTTGATTCTTGACAAAATCCCTAAAGGAAAGCCTAAAAAGTATCACCCAGTAACATCCGATTCAACAAAACCGTGAAGATTCTTGAAGATAGAAGCACATTGTGACTAAAAATCTTAAAAAGAAATAAAAAAAAATCTTACCTTTTTTGGAACAGGGTCAGGGTCAGATCTGAGGGTGTAAAACAAACAGATCTTCACGCTCTAAAAAACAATAACGACAAGCCTCCTGAACCACTTGCAAGCAGAACCACAAGACACTCTAGCACGTCGATCTCATCATTTTTTAACCGTTTTTAGATGTTGATTGTGGTTCATGGGGTCATTTGAAGAATAGAAACATGGTTTCCCTTTAAAAAGCTAAAGTAGAGATTAGGTGGAGGATCTTGACTCGGTGATGAACACCACCAAATCATAAGTCTGGATCTAAATTTTGTTTTGGTTTGGTGAGTATTAGTTCTAGATCTATTTTTTTTGTTTATGAGATATATATATATATATATATATATATAAGAGAGAGAGAGAGAGAGAGAGAGAGGAGAGAGTAATATTTTTTTTGCAAGGCCAACAGAAAAAATTTTTATTTCATCAAAAAAGTAGCAACAGATTGTTAGCACAAAACAAAGAGTACGGACATTCCATTTCATCTAAGCCCCCATACATGCTAAACTAAAAGTAGTCCAGCATTCCCAAGTTAAACCATGCATCTTTGCCAATTTCGGATCCACAAGAAGCCAAGGCTCTTTATTTCCTTCATAATTCTTCCGAGGTACTGTGGCTGTCTACCATTAAAAAGCATATCATTTCTGCACTTCCAGACGCACCCGACGACCTTTGAGTGACCAACTGAATCGCCTTCTTCCATTTGTAGGATCCCCTCATATTCTTAAGCATACGGAACAAATCTGAAGCTACAAAAGCGTAAACAGGCTGAATCTTGCACCAGCTTGCAATCTGTTCCCAAATTGCTTGTGCCAACGAACATGATACAAATAAATGATCCGTGGTTTCGTCATTTTCTCCGCAAAAACGACACCGACAAGAGTCGATATACACATTCCTCTTACCCAGTTCAACCATTGTGGGGATACTATTTTGATAAACTCTCCAAGACAAAAAATTAACCTTGATAGGGCACCAGTTGTTCCAAGAGAAAACGAACTCAGAGTTCGTGTTTCCTGCATTCTGCATCCGCATCCGTAGGCTCCGAACTGTAAACCCACTTGACTCCTCCAGCCCCAAACCCAATTATCCCCAATCTCTTCCAGTTTCGCATCAGCAAGCACAACTAAAAGGCTATCCAGCTCTAGAGCTTCAGTTACCGACCCGGGTCTTCTTGTCCACTCAAAGCTAATGACCAGGATCCCGTTCCGCATCCCGACTCGGTCCGCCACCAACACGTTCTTGTGTTTTTCAGTTGAGAACAGATTTGGGAACATGGTTTGTAGGGACTCATCCAATATCCATCTGTCTCTCCAGAATTGGATTGACGTGCCGTTCCCCAGATGGCCACGATATCTCAATTCCCAACTCCCCCAGATATCTTGAAATTCCAGCCACTTGCTTCCATAGACCGGCAGCCGTTAGACGGGCCGGGATAAAATTCCATTGCCTTGAATTGCTATGAATGCACCATATAATTTTTCTCCAAAGGCTAGTGGTGTCAACCTTGAACCTCCACCACCAGTTGGCGAGAAGTGCTATGTTATCATCTTTTAGTGACCCGAAACCTGCTCCACCCTGTTCTTTAGATGCCATAAACTTTTGCCACGCTACCCAAGAAATTTTTCCGCGTTCCGAATCCGCCCCCAAAGAAAATCCCTTCGAAGGCGCTCTAATTGCTTTACAACTTGCTCCGGCGCCTTAAAAAGGGAGAAATAATAGGTCGGGAGCGCACTAAGAACCGACGTTATTAGTGTGATGCGCCCACCAAACGATAGTGTTTGCTTTCCACACCGATAGTCATCTTTTAAAAGTATCCACCACCGGCTTCCTATCACACCCTGACTCGCAGCGGATTGGTATGGGACGGACTGATTGCCCATAGCTTATGACACTATTATAAATTTAAATCTTTAAAGCATCAATATTAAATAGTCACACATAACATAGAATTCAAATATTAATACCTAGTTACAAAATCCAATAAATAAAAGCAACATATCATAGCCGGTTTATTACTAAGGCAATCCTACATGTCTTCAACTCAAAATACGCCCACCCTTGTGTACCTGTATCACACGTAAAAGAGTTTTGGGTCAACAACATGTTGGTGAATAGATTCGGTATTTATTTAAAAACGTTTTTGTTTTATTATTTTTGGAAAAACCTTATCTAATAACATGCTTATCAATGTGAAACTAGGTCGTTCAATATAACAAGAATTCCACACATATCTCATAAGTAACATAAACATAACAGTATTAGTAACAATATACACATAGAGATTCAAGCCCCGAAAGGCGAATCTGCGAAACAATGATGGCGATAGATTCAAGACCCATAGCCGTGGGGAACCGGTCAGCCAGGTGGATCCACGCGAAACCCGTGACACTAAGCGAGTAACACATGGGTGCACACATAGAGAAACAATAGAATTTAGCAACAAGTAACACATAGAAACACATCGATAGCATGTTATCAATTTAAATAATAAATTTGAAATCAAGCACGAGATACACCCCTAAAAGATTTAATGAAAAAAGGGGGGAAAAGAGTCGAATTACTCACTGGTTGCGAAGACATTCAACGAGAATTACCGCACAAACTGGAGTAGGTGGAATTTAAAATAATAATTGATATCACCATAAGATATAATTAGACGAAATACTAAAACGAACGGACAAAGTATTAATTTTAGGAAATTGGGTTCTCCTATTTGGGGACTTATTTTATATAAAATAATTATTCGACACAATAACCAAATAAACATATGTTTATAGAGATATATATGTATTTCTAGAATTATCAAACACAAAACACAACGATTCTTAGAAATATCCATTTAATAGATTTTCATATTTTGTAAATTCCACGCTTAGAAAAAATTACTAAAACCATCTAATAAGTTTATATACCAGATTTAATATTTAATGATTATCAAAATATAATAAATAAATTTTATAAAGGAATTTATTTTTTTCATAATTCCATAAATTCTTTACTTTGGAAAATTATAAAAAAAATATAGAGAGATTTCATAAAAAATACTATAACCATTATATAACATCTAAAAACCAGTTGAAATATTTATAAGTTTATTTGTGACAAATCTTGTATTTTTAAATTATTAAAACATGTAGAAATACACTAAAAGAATCCAAATTAATTTCATAAGTTCCCAAAAATTAAGGAATGTTTATAGAAAAATTCCATGGTGTTTTTTTATAATCTGAAATAATCAATAAAAATATTTAGTGAATTAATTTAGGATTATCTTGTATTTTTATTTGATTTAATAGTGATTAAAACATAAATAATCCACCAAAATTCCAATTGATTTCTTAAAATTCCTAAAATTTACACACAATATACTAAGATGATATATAACAATACTCTATTTTCAATTTCATTAAAACACATGTTTAAACCTAAAAGCCCTAAATTCTATGCATGAAGAACCCTAATTTCAACTAAAATTAAATTTGAGTCTAATTGCCCTTCTATCACAGAAATGGATAGTAGGATTTTGGAGAGCATGAAAAATGAATAATATTAGGCTTTGGAAACACCTGAAAAGGACGAGAGTTGAAGGAGATATCATTCGTAGAAGATACAAGCCCTAGAATCTTCTTTGATCAAATTCGCGAGAACGGTTGATGAAATGATAAGTTCTCGGTGGGGTTTTACTTGGTTTTTGAAGAAAATTCTATTGGAGTGAAAATGGTAGACCAAATTTACGATTTGTGTAAAACCCAGTTCATGTTCTTTATGTGTTTTAATGGTGATATAAAGGTGCGTTAATTGCGGGTTAAATATGATAAATTGATGGTGATAATGGACGATTCGATGATGCTTTCAGTTTCTCCATAAGTGGCAAGTCGATTAGGATCCAATTTGGTTTCGTTCGGCCTCTTAAACGAGGGAAAGGAACGGGTCAGGCTGGGTGTTATTCGGGTTGCATTGAATAGGGAAGAAGGAGGTGAAACAGGTTCGCGTTCGAGTCTGTATTAATTCAGATTAAGCTGGCTTCTAACACCAAAAGGGTTGTAGCCCAGTTAGTGCATGGGTCGTTTGTCTTTTTAAGTTGGCCGAGTTCGAGTCCCCTGCTGATCGGAATGTCGCGCCCCGGTCAAATATAATATTTATAAGCCCAAATTACCTTAACAATGTGTTAGTGGTAGTAAGGGGTCAATCCAGGAAGAGTTTATGGTTTACGTATGGATTAGCTCGATTATGAATTTGTCACATTTTTATGAAGCTTTCTATGTTTAATTTGTTTGTTTGTTTGAGAGAAATGTTGGAACTAACCAACAATGATGGTAAAATTTATTAACTACTAAGATTCGATTGATTACGATTAAGGAAAACACAATTTATGATTTAAACAATACTTTAGAAAAAAAGGGTTCACAACCGGATTCGGTAATTGCCAACGTAGGGTTTCAACAAGTTTTAAACTCAACTCATTTGTATAACGATTAACGGATTTAGTGTATCGTGACTTAGGTGCCGATAACTATCAACGTTCCGAAGAACGGACAAAAATGCACTTTGTAATCACAGTAAGTAAATCCTAACCATGACAATGCATAAATACACATAAATATTTCGCAAAGTCATAACTTTATATTCGTTCGACAATTTACAAATACGAAACAAATGCAAACAATTGTCTATGGTTTACAAAATCAACACAAATTGTCACAAATTTGAATCACGTAACAATTAAAAACCCTAGATAAAACAACTACCTCCACCGGGGTGAAATCCTCGAGAATAAGCCGCTCATGGTGAATGGAACATGATCGCCGGATGATTGAGATTTGAACCCGAACATGTTGAAGCTTTGAAAGTGATGGAGATGATGGTTAGGGTTTGGGATGGATGGTGATGGTGAATGAAGTGAGGATTGGATGATGATGGTGGTGGTGGTGAATTAGGGTTAGGATCGGATGGATGATTCGGTTGATTAGATATGATTAGGGATGATGGTGGAAGTGTTCTTGACTCCAAGATCAAGTTCAAACTCTCAAAAATGCGTAACCCCCTTTCCAAGACCCAAAATTGGGTTTTAATTCATCCAAAAAAGCAAAACAAGGGAAATCAGAAAAGGGCATTTTCTGGAGGGCGTCGCCGACGCCACCCAGAAACCTCATTTATGGCTGACGCACTGTTTCGCTGTCTACGCGACTTTTCAGCGATGCGGGTGCGTCGCCGACGCCCCTATAGCGTCGCTGACGCCCCTATAAGGTGGTTTTCTTCGGTTTTTCATTTCACGCATCTCCGGTTACTCCCTTCGCTCCCGGTGGTCCGTATAGCTGCCTTAAACTCTGTTAGACCTTCAAAACACAATTCCAATCAAAAGTAGGTTATTCGAAACTAAATGTTACGTAAAAACCTAAGGTAAAAATAATAGAACACCGGTTTTCGACCACGCATCACATCCCCACACTTGTCTTTTGCTTCCCTCAAGCAAATCTGTTTTTCACTTTCACGTGGGTCGAACGGGAAACACACTTCCCATTATTGAGACGTAAGTTAAGGTCTAATGTTATACCCGGTTCATGATTTTTTACAATATTCAACATATTTAGCAATAAATGACTAATCATATAAAAATGGTTATCCAAGGTTAACCCGCCCTTGAAACTCACAAGTCATACACATACCTCACAATGTTCACTCCACTCGTTTTACAAATTGGCTAATTTTAATGATGTATTATCACCTTTTAAAGTAATCACTCAAAACCGAATAGAACACGAACCCGCATAGGCTTGCAACTCAATCATTCTCCACCACGTAACACAAATGCTAAGCAGAAGCCAAAAGGTCTTTAAAGGGTTGTAACGGGGCTAGGCTAAGGGTATGGAATAGGATGTTTG
The DNA here is from genome assembly GCA_947069175.1 of Scalesia atractyloides. Taxonomy (NCBI): domain Eukaryota; kingdom Viridiplantae; phylum Streptophyta; class Magnoliopsida; order Asterales; family Asteraceae; genus Scalesia; species Scalesia atractyloides. Next base: position 10,275,712 of record CAMTDV010000016.1, on the reverse strand, counting down.
AAAGTGGCTAAGGTGATGAAAATTATGTTGGTGCATATTTGTGTGGATGCAACTCGGTTCGGTTCGGCTCGGCTCGGTTCGGTTCGGTTCGAGAGCGAAGTCTACGACATTCCTCTGTCGTACGAACCGACATTGCAATGCAAGAATGAAGATATGACAAGATGAGGTCATCATGACATCATCATCCTGATGATGCCATGAGAATGGAATGAAATTTTAAATGTTTTTAATTGTATGAGCATTCACGAAGAACCAATGCTTTGCGTTATTGCATGGTTCTTCGTGGGCATATATTATTGTCATGATTCCATGTATTTCGTGGGTCATAGTCCACGAAGGAACTGTCGTTCGTGGGACTTAAGGTTCTTCGAGGCCATGCATAACTTTCATGGTATGTACTGGGTTTTGGCCTATAAATACTCACACATGTTAACTAGTTTCTGTAAAAGTGCAGAGTGAGAGATAAGCGGTTTGTCAAGAGTGTATGTACTGGGTCTCTCAACTAATCAATATAGTTAATCTTTGAAGTTATATATTTTGTTATATTGGTTGTGCTCTTACTTTGGTTTGCATATACACCTGGATTCCACACTAGTGTGTGTGTTAAACAAGGAAGTAGGTTTAATCTTGATCCTCCAAGTGGACCTACAAGTGGTATCAGAGAATTGGCTCTCTTCTTTATTGAAAACCAAGCATTTTGGTGTGTTTTGAACAAAGTTTGGGTGTTTCCTATACTTGAATTTGAATAAGAAACTTAAAAGTTTTTGAAAGAAAAGTGAACTAAAACTTAAGAAAAACTAGTTGCTTGCAGAAAATTTTTATAAAAACCTTGTTAAAACCTATGAAGACATATTAAAATACGATTTTTATTAAAATTTCAAGCAAATTTGTAGTTCGCCATCTTCTCCGGTAAAGTGTTTTGGCCGGAAAAGTGACTGGAAACTTGTTGGTGAGATAAGATAAGATTTAGATTCGACTGAAAAGAAGATTTTCGAATTTGTTGTTTAACCAAATCTGGCATAGCAGCTACAAACTTTCTAAAAATCAAAAACAAGATTCTGCTGAAAAAGGGAACATTTCACCTAACATCTCACGAAGAACCATATGTAAAGAACCCCCTACGAAGAACTAGTCCCACGAAGAATCTATTCTTCGGGGAACAAAGGAGTCTATGAATAACCTCTTAATTTAACTCATATTCTCACGAAAGAGTGATTGTTCGTAGATAGGTACTTCATAATCTCACTTATTCGTGGGAATTAACATATGTTGTTTTCAAAGGAAGGTTTATGAAATTCAACAATTTTATTATAATTCAAGGTTTGGTCCTTGTGGTTGTTCATGGATAGCTACACATTTTTTTTAATAATTCAAGAAATTTAATTAAGGTTAGTTTTTTAGTAATATTATTTTTTTATTTTTTTATCTTTCAAAGTAAATAGCCTCCATTAAAATGGGTTCTTGGTCAGAATACCGAGTTGTTCTTGGTCAGAATACCGAGTTGTGGACGTGTTTTACTACCCCATACGAAGAGTCTATCGAAGAAGCAGTATCAAATTCGACCTCTTTAGCCGGATTGGATGAGAATGATTAAAAGGGCTTATGATCTAGAGAAGAAAGCCTTTGCTATCCTTACACAAGCTCTTCACAAGGATATTTATCATCAATTTATGTATTGTACCACTACGAAGACTTTGTGGGACACCATGGAATCAAGAGGGGAAGGAAATGCAGCAATGAGAGAGATCCGACATGATCTTTTAAAGAAAGAGTTTGAAGGGTTTCTGTTCATGGAGAATGAAACATTAAGCGACATGACTACTCGATTCTATCATCTGCTTAGTGAGATGTATTCATACAAGGTTAACGCATCACAACAGGAGATTGTCATGCGTTTCGCTGATGCTTTGCCACCTAAATGGAGTCAATTCATTAAGTTACTGAAGCATACGCTGTTTTGGATGTAATCAACATTTACGAATTTGTTCCGAAACTTGAAAACAAAAATGAAGAAGAAATTCGTAAAGCAAAGCAAATTCTATTTCCACAAAACCCAGAGATGTAGTTTGGAGATATTAACACAGGTGTAAGTACAAGTCAGCAACCGAAGCTTCAGACAGCATTTATGTCGAATGCAAATCCTTTTCTACCACCTCCTAAATCAGATCAATCTGTTGGTTCAAGTGCTCAAACTTATGGCCAAGCATTTAATCCAAAAGCCTTTCTTCCTCAACCACGAGATGTTACATCACAAGTTTTATAAACAAGCATTTGATCCAAAAGCTTTTCTTCCTCAACCACAAGTTTCACAACAAGCTTTCTATGGTAACAAATTTCAATCTTCAAACCCAAACACCGTCAGACTTGATACATCAACCTATCTAAGGTAAGTGTGGAAGTTGGCAAAGAACACATGGAGCTTCTAAACACCTTGGTGAGTTCTTACTGCGGATTAGTAGCTGGTCAAATTGGCAACATCAATCTAACCAGTGAAGACTACGCACAAATTGATAAGGAGGAGATGGAGTTGATTGATATCAAATGGGCGTTTACAAGTGCAGTGAGAAGAGCAAAAGACTTTATGGAGAAAACTGGAAGAGCTAATCTGGAGAGCAACAAGGATACTCCATATGGTTTTAACGAAAGGAATGTTACTTGTTTTAACTGCAGAGAGAAGGGGAATTTTAAAAGAGAATGCACGAAGCCTCCACAACAAGGGAATCAATATCCTTTCAACATAAATCAAGCTGCTAACAATGAAATAGCAATGGTTCCCACAAACAATCTCAACCAAGCTTTGATTGTTCATGTAGATGAACGCTGTGATTGGTCTGTTCAATTGGGAAACAATGGTGGAGGAGGTACTACATACTATGCTGAAATTTCAAGGAATGATATTAATGGAGAATCGTCCAGAAATGATGACAGCTCATGGGATAGCAACAGTTCAGATGAAGCAGAATCAACTTCAAGTGAAGATCGATCTGAAGATGTTGATGTTGAGGCAGATGATGTGATTACAGAAACTGAATCGACAAATAGCGACGAAGTAACTTTGGAGAATGAAACTGAAGGGTCATCTGATGAGTTTTCCAAGCATCTCTCATCAATTGGATCTTCCACTCTTCGTGCAGCATTCATGGCTCGTTTGGATTGCCAATCCAGTCAGGTAAGTTTCGATAAATCTATCTTGTCTAAGTGTTTTGAATGTATAGTTTTAGAAGAAAAATACTTAGAACTTGAAGGTAAATTTTATCGCACGAAGAAACATCATCAGAGTTTGATTGTAGATCTGACAAAATGCACTAAGGCAAACACATCTCTTAAAAAACGAAAAGGAATTTAAAACAACAATTGAAACCTTAAAGAAAGATGTTTCTGAATTAACAAAGAATGTTTTGAGAAAACAAACAGCCATTAACAACTATATTAACAAGCTTGAAGAAACGAAAAAGGAGTTAGCTTGTGCAAAGTGTGAACATGATGCAATCAAACTCAAGTTTGACAGTTACTCCAACTCAAGATATGTTTTGGATCACATCATCGATGTTCAAAAGAAGAAAGGTGATGTGAAATGCATTGGTTATCAGGCATGTCCCCCTCCGGTTAGACAAAATTACACCAAAATGCCAGAAGACGAGGATATGCCACAGTTTGAACCAACCGTTCCATTGGATCTAGCTGAATTTACAGCTGGTCTAGGGTTCACTAAGGGCACATCTTCAAGTCAAAGTCAATCGGATAACATCAATGACTCAAAGTCTGTGAATGAACAAAGTCCTCCCATTGTTGAGGATTGTGATAGTTCGGATCACGAGTCGGATAGAGACAAACCTAAGCAGTCAGATATGGTAACAAAAGAGGAAAATGTACCTCTCAAAAATCACATTCTTTGTGATCCACCCACAAACCCGTTTGGGACTGCTACAGAGAAGTCTGTTGAATCTTCATCTGTGAGTTGTGAAAGCGTGAACCTTCTTTACACGTTGATTGGTTCTGATAAAATATATTCAGATATAGATTTTCCAATCAAAAATGTCAATCAATCTTTGATTGACAAAGTTTTCGAGGACTCTACTAGTAAGTTTTTGGGAAAGTCGAGCCCAAGAGTTGTAGTAACTCGGTGTGCTTCTATTCCAAAATCTGAAGTTAGAAAGCAAAATCACGCTACCCAAGGAAAGGGAAAAGGCAAATAGAGTCAAAACAAGAAGAAGATTCAGAAGGTGAACTTTGTGGAAATCCAGAGGGACTGATAAAATTGAATCTTTTGAAAACAAATCCAACACGGATTTTGTTATACAAAATCAAATTTTGAAAAGAAACAGTCAAAACAGCTACACACAACACACAAACTGTTGTGATGTAGGACCAAGTACCTCAAGATCACGAAGTTTATGATCAAGCTCTTACAATTATGATACTCCGAGGTTTGTTGAGCGGAGATCATGTTTTGAATGTGGTGAGTATGGGCACATTGTCAAGAACTGTCCATATCTCACAAAGGGAAAAGAAAAAATTGATGCGCCTCGTGGTAAACATTACCATACCAAATATGTTTCGTCAAAACAGGACCCTCGTCTTGTTAAGCAACAAGATATGAAACAGAAAAAGAAACAAAGAAAAGAAATTGAAAATGCTTTGAAATTAAACGTTATCTAAACATAGTATGTTAAATCAGATGTTAAAAATGAAAAACAGAAACAAATTTGGAAACCAAAATCGGTAACTGTTTCATGGGGAGCTCCATCAATTCTGAATCATCGAGAAATGGAAGTAACAATCCTCGATGATGTCGGACGACCCAAGTCTATGAAGGCTTGGCTCCCCCTCTCCAACTAATCTCTGAATGAGTGTGTAGGATGTTCCAGGAGGAACTATTGATAGTCTTAGGAGTGTTGATAGCGGAGCGTCCATGCACAAGATCGGCGACATAAGGCTCCGAAACATTGTTACATCTAGGAGAATATTGTTGCCTTTGATGGAGAGAGAAAAAGAAGAGAAGACAAAATGTCCGATGAATGAGGAAAGTTTGGTGAATGAAGTTGATAACTTCGACAAGAAGAAAATCAACCAACAATTTGTTTTGTTTAAGGCTTGGATCGTGTCCACAAGATAGATTCAAATGAAGTGTACGTGCCTGCAGCCGTCTGAAGCTTTTCAAAGATTCATGGCTAATTCTACCACAAGAATTTCAAAGCCTACTGTCACACCCCAACCGATGGCAGAAACATCGGGATAAGACGAAAACTAGATTGCAAGAGGCTTCATAACGCTAATTGTGTCAAGTGTTTAATAATTACCTTTTTTCATAGTTTAAATCAAATAATACAAAATTTAGATCCCGACACGTAACAAATATAACTTCATTTCATTGATAACCATTGAATACAAGATATTGAAACGAAATACATGTTTGAAACAAATACAATACAATAAGTATTTAAAGTTTAAATGCGTTTCTAGGCAATCCTACTAGTTCCATGTGTCATCAAAATTCCTGCAACATGTATTAAAAGCATAGATCAATACAAAAGTATTGGCGAGCATACAAGTTTGAACTTAATTATAAGTATAAAAGTTTGTTTTGATTGTGACAAGTATATATTCAAGTCGAATCGCACGAATATGTAGACCACTTTCTCATAACAATAGCATATAATCGAATTCCTTAACTAGCATGCATAGTATTCTAAGCATAACGATATCATGAGAATACAAGTCAAAACTAATAAGCATAAACAAACTCAAGCATAACAAGTAGCATGTATAGACGAGTTTAAACTAACACATATAACTCACATAAGCGTAACTGATGGCACATTTGGTATTGTGAATACATTTAATTTTGTTTAAAATAAATTTTGTAATTTATACATGTTGCACCCTAAACTGCATTAAAGTGTAAAAAGGGGGTCGAGTATGCTCACAGTTTTGTAAAGCTTCCTTTGGTGATTCCGTCCAAGAGTTGGAGGTTGGAGCTTCAAAGCTTCCTTTGAAACACTTAGTGTTTTATTTTAGAACTCTTAGAGTTCTCTTCCTTGCTTGGAAGATTTGAGAGAAGTAGAGAGGTTGAGAGAAGAATGGTTGGAACACTTAATATCCTTTTAGAATTCTTGATTTAGAGATTTGAGAGAATTAGAGAGATGGAGAGAAGAATGGTGTGAATAAAATGGTAGAAGGAGGTTGGTATTTATAGGTAGAGAAAGTGAAAATGGGTGAAATATGATTGGTTAAAAAAAGTGGAAGATGATTGAAAAGATGATTGGTGGAGAAAGGAGGTGGAAAAGGGTGAAATATGATTTGTTAAAGAAGGTGAAAGATGATTGATGAAGTGGAAAGATGATTGGTATATTTCTTGGTATTTCTTGAGTATATATTATGTAATTGAGTATATATAAAAAAGTATAAAAGTATAATTCAAGTATTAAGGATGTGCGTATAGTATTTATACGTATAATTGTGTCGGTTTGCGTATAAATATGTATTTAAATGATCGGTTGTGTGAATAAAAAAAATATGTATAAAATATGAATTTTATTATGATTAATGCCTCGAGTTGTGAGATTGAAAGTAAAATACGAATGTAAGGTTTCTAAAATTAGAATACGGATACGGACATTTTTAAAATAGAAATACGAAGATACGAGGCGTTACACGAAAACGAATAACAATTAATAATATATATATATACACACACACATATATTTTTATTATGTTTTAACGCCCCGAATTATGATACAAATATTTATTTCCTAAAATAAGGATGCGAAAAAGCGAGGCGTTACACCTACAAGATAAACATGCAGTGTACATTTCTCCACGGTGTGATTGAAGAAAATGTGTTTGTTAACAACCCAACCGGGTGTGCGGATGCCTTGGCATGGATTGAACAACCCCACACTACTTCTAAAGTAGAAAGACGAAGACCTTTGCTGGTGCAAAAGCATGTGGACGACATCATGTATGGACCGTCCAAAGATGATGTGTACAAGTTTTCCCACATGCTCCCTTGCTTCTTACCAGCCGGACGCGGAGGGTTTCAGTTCTTGTTGCTGTAGAGGAAATTTCTCGGTTAATTGAAGTAGCAGCAAAATCGACCTTGAAATCCACACCGAGTGGATATCCAGTTTGGGAGAGCACTCAGATTCCTGGCAATGCACGAAGCAATTACAGGATTACGGTTTTAAATTTCTAATCTCTCCTATCCTTGTCGATATTTAAACTACTTTACGGATTACTAAAATCTCGTACAACACTCTTTGGCCAGACACGTTGATCTCGAATATCACCTCACACGTGATCGTTTCAGTATGAAACTCGTCAATGTTATTTTGGTCCACACGATTACCAACGTGCCAACTCATTTTTCCGAAATTAGATAAATCATATTTGATTAAATTCATTTTGGTAAATGGCGTTGAGGAAAACATGAGTTAATCCACATCGGAAAATCGTTTTTGTGAATATTTTTCTTGAAGAAAATCCAAAAAGATGTTATTTAAAAGTTTAAATTTACTTTTTGCATTTTAGGGGGAGTAAATTCAAACAAATCAGAAAAATACAAAAACATGGAAAAACATCAAAAATGAGTTTCTTTGCGAGAAAAAAAGAAAATGATAGTAAATCAGTGGTCTGTCAAAACCTCTTTAAACTTAACATGAAAAACGATAAGTAACTCTACATTCGATGTATCAGTAGGCTCACAATCATTTTAAAGTGTGTAGGGCGATATAAACATAATCGACTGAAAATCGTGTGGGAACCGCTCATTAACCCCCATAGCGTCGTTGACGCCGCCTATAAGGTGGGTTTCTCCGGTTTTTCATTTCACGTGTCTCCCGTTACTCTCGTTCGCTTCCGGTGGTCCGTATAGCTCCCGAATAGCTCCTTAAACTCCGTAGACCTGCAAAACACAAGTCCAATCAAAAGTAGGTTATTCGAAACTAAAAATTATGTAAAAACATAAGCTTAAACATAATAGAATACCGGTTTTCGACCACGCCTCACCTGCCATACAGTTCTTTTCTTTATTACCTTTTTAACAGTTTTCAATATCTGTCACAACCAACCCCTCAACTATTTGGGATGTTATAACTGACTTCAACTCAATACACTAACCTAGTTAGTGTAACTAACCTAGTTAAGTAATTTATTATACAATACCAACTAACCGATGTTAACTTGGTTTAGTCATTCGTTAATTGATTTGCTTTAGTTTATAGTTTCAGCTAATTACAAAACAACCCCTTTACTTGTTAACTTTATGTTACTAACCAATCTAACTTCATTAAAGCTTCTTCATATATCAACTAACCAAACTAATTGAATTGTGTTATATAGTTAACATTCTAATTCAGTTTTAATCCAAACAATTGTGACGTTTAATTAACTAATAATCTAATGAAAATTATTGAAAATCCTTATTTTCATTTAATTGAAAAGGGTCCGGTTTTGCAAATCATGGTCTTGGTTTCGGATATCTATTTTTTTTACGGATTTTACACTTCCAATGCTTAATTAGATTCATGTTCGCCCCTACTTGTAGGCCTAAGTGTTTAAAAGGGAAAGAGCCACTCTTGCACCGCAATATATTGGCCATAACTTGTACTACCCGTCATTCACCCCCACCCCAAACACCGAACTTTTTGCAAGATTCACCCGAAGACCCGAAACTAAATAGAAGCATCTCAACAATCTATTTAGATTTTAGGCATTTCGAATAGAGCAGTCCCCAACGAAAAGTGAGACAAAACTGGGCTAAGTGGCGTTCATGTAATACCTCATACAAACCCACCATACAAGCCCGTTTTATGACACACGATAGGGCCTCCATGGCTAATATAAATAATAATGGAGATAGCGGATCACCTTGTCTTAGCCCCCTATGGAAAGAGAATTCTTGAGTTGGCGACCCATTTACAAACACCGAGGCCCAGGTGTTTGTAACCGTCGCCATAATCCATGTTCGCCATTTCACCGGAAACTTCATTTGCGTCATAATACAATCGAGAAACTGCCAATTCAATGTGTCATAGGCCTTTTCAATATCCACCTTAAATAACATCCTCGACTTCTTATTTCTTTTTAACCAAGGTATGACTTCGTTTAGAATTAATGGGCCATCTAAAATGCTCATGTTTGATAAAAAGGCGGTTTGTTCCTCCGAAATAAGCTTATGGATAATAGCCTTAAGACGATTTTGCAACACTTTTGATATCACTTTGTTTATGGCACCAATGTGACTAATGGGTCTGTAGTCCGAAGGGCCCCCGGGGTCACTTTTCTTCGGAATCAATGCTAAAAAAGACGACACACATCCCATGCTAATGGACCCGTTCACAAAAACTCATCAAATAATCTAAGAAAATCATATTGCACACTGCCCCAAAATCTTTTAATAAAAGAAAAATTTATACCGTCGGGGCCCGGGGCTTTATCGCCATCACAAGCCCATACCGTGTCCCTAATTTCCTCCATCATAAAGGGCATAATTAGTGCCTCCGCTTCCACCCCAGAAATTGAGTTTAGGTTCGGGCACACTAGCGTTGGTCTCCTACTCACTGGTTCTTGAAATTTCACGTTAAAAAACCCGCCGATACTATCTTTCACCAAAATAGGCAAAGTTTCCCAAACCCCATCAATCCATGGGACATTTTTTCTGTTGTTGCTCGTGTTAGAGTTTGTTACCTCGTGAAAATAAGCTGTGTTCTCATCCCCATCGGAAGCCCAAGGGATCCTAGATTTCTGTTTTAGATCCATTGACTTGAGTCTATCTGTCTCTTGTATAAAATTTCTACAAACCGCCCTAGATTCAAGTTCTGCATATTATAATCCCCTAGACTCTTGAATCTCCAACCCCTCCAACTTTTTTAACGTTTTTTCATACTCTCCTTCTGTTGCCAATTTATAATTTCCCACCCATGCTTTTGCTTTCTTTTTAACCCACCTGAGTCTTGTGGCTAAGCATAAGTCCGCCGGATCCGAAAACTGAAACGCCTCGCACAACTGCTCCACATAGTCACAGAAACCCGAAAACTCCATCCATGAGTTGAAAATTCTGGAGGGAATTGGCCCATAATCTACGGGTATGGTGGAAAGTAGAACGGGGCAATGATCAGATACGCCATTTGATAATGCCACAAGTGACGCAGAAGCCCATTTATGCATAAACCCATGACACACTAAGAACCTGTCCAACTTGCTCATCTTTACCTCGTTATCTAAATGGTAGATGAACTTTCGCCCACCCATGTGATATTCGACAAGACCTGTGCTTTTCGATAAAGTGGTTGAAACAATGGGCATTTAAAGGGGCGAATTCTACCCTTTCTGTTGGGAGGCGCAGTCATTAAAATCTCCCAAAAAACTCGCATCCCAGATAAGGAATTGCTTACCATCAACAGCTCTTCCCACAACCATCTACGAGCAATTGAGTCATTTTGTGCATACACCTTAATGATGTTCAAAAGTTCACCCGTCGCCATTAATATAAAAGAGAATTTGGTATAAAAGAGAGAGAGTAATATAAAAGAGAATTTGGTGTAAAAAGATAAAGAGAGACGGAGGAGAGAGAGAGAGAGAAAGAGAAAGATGGTGTAAAACGTCCAAAATACCTCCAACTAATCATCTCTTATTAATGACGTGGTATATTCTAATTGGTTGATAAGGGTTCTTGAGTTCTCTTAGCTGGGTGGAGTTCCTTGTTGATCTCCATCCTATATATATATATATATATATATATATATATATATATATATATGATAATTAGATTAATATAATTAATACGGTATTTAGGCAACGACGTCTATATCAAATCAAATCAAATATAACAATTCCCCATCACCTATGACATCGTTATATTTATCCTTTGTATATATGGTAAGTTAAAAGAATAATGTTACGTTACAACACCATGTCATCTTTCACTATCATTATTATTAACTATACATATAATAAAGTAAATCAATTGAGAACACATAGCAATCATTGAGGTATCTAGAATTCAATTTCCCACCAAAATCACTTTGGTTAGTTAATCCTAAAAAACAGCCTTCTAATCTTCTTTAAATATTAATATTAAATAATTTTTCTTTTGCTTATCTTTTATTTAATAGTAATATTAAAATTAAAAGAATACATATTTTTATATTTAATATTCATCGATTATGTATTTTAATGACAAGGATTATCTTTTAAACATTGAAATAATTTTTCTAAATATTATAAAATCAGTACGCATATAATTAATCTAATCATTGGTGACAGTAACATATAATTTTTGTTTGAAGCAAACGATCATAGCACATAAAATCATATGAGAATTAAGATGATTTTTATCTTTTTTTTTTAATAACTTAATGAGTTTGTCGATTTCATTAATTTTTTTTGTCATTGGGATCATCCTTTATGTATTGTTTAGCTAAGAGGTCCATAATTAATACACCCACATCATCCTTTATGTCACTTCGGTAATAGGTAAATCGAGCTCATCAAATAAGTTTGTTTTCAAGCTTCTTTAATAAAGAAATAACTAATTGTAGTACGTGTTATAAAAGTGAACATTTTATTCTCTTTCATTTAAGTATAGTATTGTTGTACTTTAAAAAAATAGTTTTTCTATAGTTGACGTGGAGTGCATATAACATGCTTAATTATGTATATACGTATGTTAAAGATATAATATTTTTATTATTTGGTATATAAAATTAGATTTATTCAACCCGTGTGTAACAAACGAGGATTTCAAAGATACATTGTTTTACTATTTAGTATATAAAATTACATTTATTCAACCAGTGTAATACCCGGGGCTCTAACCTAGTTATGTGATATTTTGAAACTAACTTTACGTTACTATGAGGAATGATTAAATATAAACCTATAAGTTTAAATAATTTTCATATTCAAATTATATTACATGATCAACAATTTAGTCTTGTTATTTTAAAACTTATATGTTTATCAATAAAGCTCAACCAATTTATTAATATAGCTCAACAGTTTTTGAAACTATACATGAGACAAGAGTTAATTGTATAACAAAATAAGAGCAAAATTATTTATAGGTTATCCAAATATTTTTTCTATGTTTAATTATACTATGTAAAAATAATTAACAAAACTTCCTAAATAACTGATGATCAAGCACTTTACAAACAGGTTGAGCATTGATTACTATAGACAAAATATTGCAAGTTTGTGGATGATTATCAGCTAAACCTAATTGTCTTACTGTTCTTTGCAGCCAAACAATTTTTATTATTCAACCCGTGTAATACATGTGACTATAAGTTAGTTATATAATAAATATATGATGACTTACATTTGATTTGTCCATTTTATGGTCAATACAAATTTCTTAAGCATTGGTATGCATAAAATCGAATACTAAAACACCATTCAACATAACCTTAATCCTACACAACTTTCAAAACCAACACAATGTTTTAGAAAAATGAACAAAAGAAACATAGTCATAGACATAGATGAAGTCAGATAGCTTTTTCCACAATGTAGATGTTCAATATGCTAAACATGTGTCTCAACTTGGAAGTAAAATGGGTTTAAATCAGTGTGTAAGTCTCCATATGATTGCATCTACAGTTAGGGTTTTTATTTTCTTTAATTTTCGAGGAAAACAGGATGGGGATCATGTAGTAGGCAATTAGTGTGTAACTCTTGACATCGTTGTCGTTTTTAGAGGGAGATACTCACATTTTTTATAAATGTAAACTTCATTAAGAAACACACGGAACCAAAAACCGGAACGGACACCGAACAACACACATTAAAGGATTTGTATGTATGGATGGTAGTGTTGGGTGCTATTTATGGCTGGCTGCCAGTGGTGTTAAGTCATCATTGCATGTTCTAAAATCTCATGACATACTTTTTAACCTTTTTTACATCTGCTAACTGCATTGTGAATCACAATCCAAATTTTCATTTAATTACTTAAGTACTGTTTTTTTATGTTGTATTTGTTTGCTTTATTTATTTGATTTGTATCGATTTTTAAGTTTATCATGACACACTTTTTAACCTTTTTTACATCTGCTAACTGCATTGTGAATCACAATCCAAATTTTCATTTAATTACTTAAGTACTGTTTTTTTATGTTATATTTGTTTGCTTTATTTATTTGATTTAAACATTTTAGACGGTATGACTGCTTCCTCCTTTGAGTTTGGGTTCAGTTGGATGAATCTATCAAGTAACGTAGCAGCAATGATATTTAGCCATTTTCGCTGCAGCGTGGCAACAATCACTATTTTGAATTCAATATGTGGCTTAAGATGCAATAGTCACCAGATGGTACAAAAATCAATAGCTAACACAAAAAGAAATGGCTTAACATAAAGGAGTCCAACCAAAAACATGTAATCATGATAATAGAGATTTCAACAAGTGTTTCAACCAACCCTCGGGTCAATTACCTGTCCCATAAACAACACAACCCCGTCACATCTTCTCTTATCACAAACAAAAACGGATGATCCGCCACAAAATCCACCGTCCTGGGCTTCTTTTTTACAATGCACAACCCTCACACTCCATGTATGTAACTCCTGCTGCTTCTGTACCTTCTTCATTCACCTCCACAAAAGATTTATGATGAATGCTTGAAACATGAAGCCTTTCACCAGCAGATGAATCGGCCATTTCAGTCAAACCATCTTCGCCCGTGAATGGCAATATGAGCCCTAATTCCTTCAACATATCACAAGCTTTAAACTTGAATTCGATCTTAAATTTTGGTAGCAAAAACCGCCCGACTTTTACTTGTTGACCTCGAATGTGACTATTTAAAAAGTCAGACGTGGAACCAATTTTCTGTACTAAGGATTGAAGGCCATCTTTTGCATCTGGGAGGAAAAAGTACATTGTGAACTGACGTCTTTCTTGACCTCGTAAATAGCGAAGACCTAGTACTTTGAAATCATCATATTCACACACAAATTTGAATTCATTGTTGGTCATGAAGGGAACTTGAACTTTGTTTCCACCAAGGAGGTGAAAATCGGATTCTATTGTCGCTTCTGGGTCAAAGGGGTCCCTCCATGTTCCCTTGAAGTAGAGGGCATTTGCAAAGATGAGCCTGGTGAGACTGCTTGCTCCATCAGCAGTAAGGAGTTCTTTGATAAGGCCATTTGTTTGTATTTCAGCCCACAAATTCACTTCATTGACTACCTCGACCGCCTTCGATAATCAATAAATAATATGTTAGCCATATCAAAACCAAAGATTAATTATATCACAAACAATATATGATCTAAAACTTTGAAACGCCACTATCATGAATTCATGATCATTCATTGAGGTAAACCTAGTAAATATGATCTAAAACTTACCTCCTAAAAGTTGCACAAAACTTGGATTTGATTAATATATATAAAAAAAAGAATAAAAAGTTAAGACTGACCTTCCTTTGGAAATCGACTTGTTTGCAAACGGCTTTATAAACGTCGTCGACAACCTGTTTGAAAGAAGGTTTGAAAGAAAGGTTTTGTCAACCCAAATCCCGTTTGCAAAAGACAACCGAGGGCCATCACTGGAGCTACTGTCCCCAAAGATAGAGGATACATACTGTGAATAAAGAGAGTTGAGGTTATGGGTAGTATTTGTTTTAAGGAAAGCGAGGAGTTGGTCGTGTGTTCGACCAGTGGTACCCTGGGCTAGTAAACTGAGGACGGCATGGATCGAAAGTGGAGAGAAAACAACGTTGGAGTCGTATTTTTTGGAGAGAAGGTGGGCTGCGAGAGTGGTTGAGACGTGGGTTTGATCTCTGATTGATTGTTGAAGGTCCGTAACTTCGGCCATTGTAGATGCCAATTTGGAGAGGAAGGTTATGGTAAGGACGTGGATGAATGAAGATATATATACACAAAATATACGGTGGAAGATATGTATATAGCAACCAATAACAATTCAAATATCTTTTAATATTATTTAAAATATCGTTTCCTTTTCTTGATCATCCCTACTCAATCGAATAGTTAGTTAAATATGGGTTTTATTTATCTTAATCTTAATCACTCTATCAATCAAATATTTGTTATGTCGTTCAAAAAAAAAAATCAAATATTTGTTATAATATTATTTTGAATTTTGTTTTCTTTTCTTAATCTCCCAACTCAATTAAAACAATTCAAATATTATTCAAGATTTTGTTCTTTTTATTATGTTTTTACTTTGGGATATTTATTTAAATAACGCTAACTTTATCAAATAGTCAATAACACTCTCAATTTTGATTTGTACCACACTACTCTCAACTTTCATCTCATTGGTTTAGCACTCCTAAGCTAGTTAAACCCTAACTCAGTTAGTTTTTTTTTGCTGATGTGGCTTTATGACGTGGATTTTTTTATGATGCGCCCGCTAACGTGGCATCTAACTTGGCTTTTTTGATGCCGTAGCAACTAATGTAGCTTTTTGATAACGTGGAAGCTGATATCAGCAAACTGGGTTAGTGTTGAAGTGCTATCGGCCAATAAATTGAAAATTGGGAGTAGTGTAATGGGAAATGCTATCAGCCAATTAATAAAAGTTTGGTTATTTAAATTCAATATCTGTTTATTTTTTATCTTTGATTTTTTAAGAGATTCAGTGATACTTTTTATAATTGTGTTTGCTGTGCTAGCAACCTATTAACTAAATTTACCATACTTTTTGAAATACTTATCAAAATTGGGTTTCTTGTGCAATACTCGGCTAGTATTTTCCTTTCTTTATCAGGCTTTTTTTTAATATTTAAAAAGTTTTACATTCTTAGTGTAAAGCCGAACCCTCATATTTTTTAAAAGTGTTTTATCATAATACTAGATTATAGTGATGTGTATTACCCGGTTGAATAATAAAAAAAATATTTGTTTGCAAAGCACAATAAGACAATTAGCTTTGGCTTATAATCATCCACAAACTTGCAATCTCTTGCTATACTAATTAATACTCAACCCGTTTTAAAGTGCTTTTAATCATCAATTATTTAGGAAGTTTCTGGTATAATTAAACATAGAAAAAATATTTGTCTTATTTGTTATAAAATTAACTTATCTTGCCTCAAGTATAGTTTCAAAACACGTTGAGCTATATTAATAAACTGTTGGCTATATTGATAAATATATAAGTTTAACTTCCCATATATACAAAGGATAAATATAACGACGTCATAGGTGATGGGGAATTGTTATGGTATCTTTGATTTGATGATGGATGTCGTTACCTATATACGTATTAGTATTAATCTAATTATCATAAATATATATACACACACTTTATAATTTGAGCTTTTTAAATTTATATCTAGAGGAGATGAGGTATTGTTATATGAGATTTTTTGGAATCTTTATTAAGATTTAGATTAAAATTATAATATGTGTATTATTATATAACGTCTGTATTATAATATTTGAAAATTTAACGAATTTTTAAGACAAAAATTAATTGATATATATACACACACGATATTAAAGTTAGAGGAAGGAATCATATGATTTTAGTAAACTAAAATTGAAAACAAAATATAAATCACATGGTTACGATAGCTTATTAATGTATGATTTTATTTAACTCCAATTGAAAATTTGAAAAAATATATATAAAAATACATCTTGGGTTCGATAGCTTTTTACTAATAAAAAGATAAATCAAAATTAAATGGTAAATAATAATAAGGATAAGTATAAAAAATATTTCAAATAAAATAGAAGTACAATAGACTTTGATAAAAACATGAAATTGCAAAGTCTTCTTGAGTGAAGTCCGTTTGAGAAAATAAGAGAGCTTTATTGTTGATTAAAAATTCAAAACCACAAAAAAGAAAGAAAAACACATTCAAAGTAACGGAGAGATAGATGATACATACCAAATTAAAGGAGATGATTATCACTTCCTATAGGGAGAGAGAGTGAGTTACGGTTGTTGATCTCCATATATTTATTAATATTTATATTAATGTTAATTAATTATAAAAAAATTAAAATAAAATATAAGTAAAAATTTTTAAGTTAAAGGAGAAAACGGCACATGGCATTAATTGGAGTCTTTTTTATTAATATTTAGTAGTTAGATTAGATTTTGAGAAAATTGCCATTTTGGTCCCTGAGGTTTGCACAGTTTTACCACTTTAGTCCAAATCTCAGACCTTTTGCATCTGGGTCCTTGTGGTTTTAGTTTTATTGTCATTTGGTCCAAAACTGATATTTGTCTTCTAAAATCATGCGATTTTGTTCTTTCTCAGGGGCATAATAGTCATTTTAAGTAGAGTTTGAGGTTTATTTACATATATAATATATATTAATGCTTAAAATGACTATTTTACCTCAGAGAAATAGAACAAAATAGTAGGATTTTAGAAGACAGATATCACTTTTGGACCAAAATGGCAATAAAACTAAAACCACATGGACCCGGATGCAAAAGGTTTGAGATTTGAACTAAAGTGACAAAACTACCCAAACCTTAGGGACTAAAATAACAGTTTACTCTTATATTTTTGTGGAAAGTAGAAGGGCGGAAGATAGGAGCCATTGATAGGAGCCATTGATGGACTTGGACTCGAGTGTTTTATCAACTTTTTAGTATTGTTTACCTCTTCTTAATCCCCTACTCAACGAAAACAAAGCAATAATTGTCTAAAATATACTTTCTTTAAATTCTGATTTAAAGATCCTTAACTTGATTTACCAAATCATAAAAATTTAAGTTACAAATATAATTATAAATCTACAATTATAAAAGGTTGAATCATGTACAATACACAAATTTCGTACGAAGTATACGTGACACCCAGAGGATGACAAGTGTAATTGGGTGCAAGTGTAATTTAGTCATTTATCAAGAGAACAATTTCTCCCTTGATTTTCAAATGCCTATAACTTTTTCATACGTTAATATATTTTTTTTAAAATTACACCGTATTAACGATCATTTCATTCTTTTTAATTCGAGCAGCCTATTGCTACAGTTTTCTTAAAAAAATTACATGATTTTGAATACTCATTATTCCATTATGTGATTACGTGATTTTGAATACCATTACGTGATTACACATTCAACATAAACCATTACGTGATTAACTTTCCATATAAATCCATTACTTGATTACATATTCAATATGATTTGTTATAACTAATGTTATTACAATTATGGTTATAACGTAATCCCTCAGTGTGTTTTATATAGAATACTATAATGAAATCACGTAATCACGAAATGGTTATTCAAAAACATATAGTCACTTAATAATACATAGTCAACTATTGTTATGTCACACCCCGACCCGCAGCGGAAATAAGAGTCGGGGCATAATTGGGTTATCACCAAAGCACATGACATTTACTATTATGTTTCATATTAAATAAAGTCAAAATTACATTTTCAAATATCCAAACATGTTCATTCAATACAAAGGAAATAAACCAAACATAACAATCCCAATACTAAATTGTTTTATTCTTCTAATCCAGGTCCTATGTGTTCCTAGCTGCTGCTGGTTCACCTGTATCATGTGTAAAATGGGAGTTTTTTGGGTCAACATAAGTTGGCGAGTGAACCTTATTAGATAAACATTTATTAATGAATTAATGGTTAGTTTATCAATGAAAAATTGTGCATAATCATAAATGAGCAAATGTAAGTAATCAAGCAATGGCAAAAAGCAGTTACAATTATAACATACAATAACACTTGATAGCATACATGAACATACCAATATCATACGATAAATAACATAAATGAACTGTGCGATCAAGGCTCAATCAAACGGAGCCGATCGTATTGCATGTACTGAAAATGTAAAATGAACTGTGCGATCAAGGCTCAATCAAATGGAGCCGATCGTATTGCATGTACTGAAAATGTAAAATGAACTGTGCGATCAAGGCTCAATCAAACGGAGCCGATCGTATGTGGGCACGCCAGGTTCAACCGCATAATAAAATGGGGAACATGCTCAACGCTCATAAATGGGGAGCGGCGACCTATGAAATTGCATGTACTGAATAATAAATTGCATCCAATAATAACTACTTAACAGCAACAAACAGAATACACAAGTTCATGATATGATGTATGCACAATGGTTTAGTAAATATATATATATACAAAGACACATGATACACCCCAAAACGTGATTAAAACGGGGAATTTATCAGATTCACTCACCTTGGGTGCGTTGGATTGGAGATGGTGAGATGCGCACGATTTAGATGAGCGGATCAACGAGGAATACTAACCTAAATAATAATGGAAAAATATAATAAATGGATGGATTTTATTAAGGATTTTAATGAAATTTTTAGATATATTTTTGTGAGTTTATAGCTATTTTCTATCTTTAAAAATGTTATTTTTAAGTATTTTTAATTGATTTTTAAATTAAATTAAATAAATAAAAATATAAAAAAATATTATTTTTTTTTAGCGTTGACCGTTGACCGGTTCGGTCAGCGAATTGATCTGCGCCGGGTGAGATTCGAACCGGCGACCTCCCGTTCACGTGCACGCAGCTCTACCAACTGAGCTACGTGTCTAACCCGATATATTCTTGTTTTTATTTATATTTAAACACTTACTCGATTTAACCGAATTTCCTTTATTTGCAAAAACATTTTAATTCAATCGGACCGGTGCTCGTGACGGGTTTCGAACGCGCGACGTGTAGTTCATGTTGCACACAGTCCACCGCTGGACTGTGTGTCTAACCCGGTTAATATCTAGGTTTTTATTATACTTAACAACTAACTGGGTTATCCCGGTTTAGTTTTTAAACAAAAAGGCGCGTTATAATATAAGGTGTGCGTATAGCAAGAATCGAACTCGGGACGTGTGTGTGAAATTTGCACACAGTCCACCGCTGGACTGTGTGTCTAACCCGTTTAAAATACCGTTTTTAATTAATCTTATGTTATGTTGTGTCTTCATCTTCTTCGTCGATTTACACAGACAACATATTCCGACTTGTTATGATTGATTTATGACTTATACAATTTTCAGACATTAACAGTAATTTAAAAGTAGAGAATGGAGAGAGTTTAAAGAAAAAAAATACACCGATTGATGTTGTTCACAGAAATCCGACGGAGATTCGTCGGTACTGAAAGTGAACTCCGGCTGTTGAAACCAATTAACAGCGTTGATCGATTATTTATGAAGTTGAGTCACTTAAACAAGGTTTAACAGAAGTTTAGGAGATCATACCCGTTCACAGTGTGATTCCGGCAGTTTCAGAAGTTTTCCGGCGAAGATAAGATTTTCGATAAACGTTGACTAGGATCGATTCTGATGGTGGGGTTGTGTTAGAGACTGATTAATCACATGATTTAAACAGAAAGAGTCGGAGGAAATACCGTGTGGATGTGAGTCCCGGTTTTCCGGTGACTTGCAGAGTTTTCTGGCAAGCTGATTCAGATAATCTGATGGTCCGAAAATGCGACGAAATTGAAATGGAGTATTGATATGATAGCTCTGAATCGCGAGAATGGTCTGAAGCTTGAGTTATTCAGAGCTTTGATGAACTTTCGGTTTCAAAAACCGAAAATGATGAAACTTTAAGTTCAATCAATTCCAACTTGATTAGAAACCGTCATACATCGGTTATAAGCTGAACATGTGAATTAAACAACGATTTGACGATTGGTTTGCCGATTACCGTTTCTCAGATGGCGCCATCGGTTTAACTGAATTTGTGTATAAATTTCATTTGTGTTCCTAGAGTTAACAGAAAACACATTGTGGCGGAGTGGTCTTGGAAGTGAGTGTTAAGTTGTTTGAAGTATTTCTTGGCTGACCCGGGTTCGAGTCCCGGCAGCTTCAAATATTTTTTTATTTATTTTATTTTAACTTTTTATCAAATATAATTTTTATAGTTTAGTTTGTTTATTAATTATGTATCGTTTTAACTCAAAATTAATCATAAATATTTAATGCAACTTTTATAACTTGGTACTTGATTACAAAATGGAGCGGGTTTTGGAGACCCGATTTTTACAAATGTTACATGTTACGTAATTACGTAATCACTTAGTGTAGTTTCACATTCTACAATGAAATCAAGTAATCGGTATTCGAAATCACGTAGTCATGTGCTGCGTATTCAAAATCACGTAATGAGTATTCAAAATCATGTAATTTTTTAATGAAAATCATAGCAATAGTGTCACAACCCCAGACCCCACCCTGGGTGCGGGAGCCGTGAACCAGTCAAGTGGTACCGGTGTTTATTAAATACGCAGCGGAAAAATAATTCATCAGGATCGTAGTTAGGAAATAAATTCAGAATTTAAATAAAAAAACACCAACTTTTAATATTAAATATATGGGTTGAAACCCAACTTTTTTTAAGTACAATACATCGGTAGGGATAAACCATATTTTACGAAAAACATAAACTCATTTTTATTTAGGTAACTTTTATAGTCTCTTTTGTAAGCCTTCAGTGCTCTCCAGCTGGCTTTTATTAGCTTCACATTAAGTTACCTGAAACGCGTCTAAAAACATTTTATCAGCAAGAAATACTGGCGAGTGCAGTCTAGTTTAATCAAAACAAGTTTTTATACTTTACAGTATTGAGAGCATCCGCATTTACAATGTTTATATCTACACAATTACTCATTCAGTACTGTCAATCCTGACTTGGGATCATATTACTTTGGGTCATGTCACCCAATAATAACGGTTCCTGTCACATTCCCATGACTGTGGACTAGTAATGTATACAAAACCCTAACATACTGGCAGTAATTGTAGAATACGTATACTCAATTACTGTTAAGCATAATTAAAACATTTGACTCAAAAAAGATTTACAAAAAGAGAATGTACTCGCCTAGAAATTTTAGGGTCTAACTACAGGCCTCCTCGTATAATCTTGGGCATAACTCTGAGCTCTTAATAAAATATATAATGCACTCGTGTTAAGTATAATAACCCAAGTCACTTTAACCATACTACCCGAGATGGAACCCCAACGTGCTTAGTAGGCAAAGCCTTGACATGCATCAGTGGATTCTAAATCAATCCGGTAGGGTAATAAATTAATAATGCAGGATTAAAACACTTAAAACAGGACAGGATGTTACTATTATTATTATGGATAAATTATTAAAGAAAATGAATTATATATATGTGAGAGAGAAAGAGGGCGAGAGAGCTGAAAGAAAGGGGCAGAGAAAAATGAAGTCTTGAAGATCTATTTATAGTTGAACTTAGCTTCGAGGTTACTCCTCTTGTTCTTATCCTACACGTGCACACAAATTTACAATTTGTGTAGTTTTAGTTTATTATTATTTTATGATTATATGTATTATAATTAATTTACTGCTTCACTCATTTATCGTTTATAACTTCTAAAATTTGATGTTTTATAAAACAATAAATATGCCATTAGAACGAGAATATTTTTATCTACATTTTGACCTAAGTTTCATTAAAAACGGAGTAAGGTTAATTATAATGTATTTTTATGATTATAATTTTTAAACGATTCCTATATTCGTCTAAATATCTCATATTTCTAACCGTCAACTTACCCGTAATCAACCCGTTTAATGATATAAGTTTCGATATATTGTATTTTAAATTTTTATAAATAAAATTTTTGGAGATGTTACATCCTCCCCACCTTGTTTTAAATCTCGTCCTCGAGATTCTTTGAAATATAGAGGGAACACTTTTAGCTCATAACTGATCCTAGTTCCTAAGTATATTCTAGTCCTTGTTTTGAATTTTACTTTACTTTGATCAGAACTATTCTCTAGGCTTTGAGATTCGATCTTCTTATTAACAAAGTTTTTAGATGTTTTGTGTCTTAGCATAACTTTTAGTTACAGGTTTCCTAATGCATTAATGATCTAAGGTAACGCAAGGGGAATTGTTATACTTTTGATGGCGTCCCAACTTTTAGGATTCTCGTTGTTCATCTTGTCGCACGAGTTACGAGACGGATGATCAAACGAAATAGTGTTTGATATCGGAATTATAGATGTATACGAGCGATCCCTGATAAATAAATCTAAAATTATTATTGAACACATGTTCGTGATTTACCCCTAATTATTAATCATTATGGCCTTTTGGATTTCCTTATAGATATACATATCTATGTACTCATATATTTCACATACTGTAATATACACACCATTCATAAGGTTAATGTATTCAACAGATTCATATTTCCAAAAACAGATCAGACATCAGGTCAAGGTACTATTTAGGGAACTTTCATAACATATACCCCATCTTACCCGGTCTCGCCGGAGAGGTAACCTCATCTTACCCGGACAAACTAGAGAGCCTACCGCACCATACCCAGTCTTGTCGGAGAGGTAATTATCATAGTATTTCCCATAAATAGAACTCTTAGTTAATGATTTTAAAAGTACATCATATATCATGGCTTGTATCAAGAAACAAGGAAATTAGTATTCTCATGATCGATCATATTCTAAAACCGAGCAATACTAATAAACAATATATAACAGTGGCCAAGTGTTATCGCTTATTTATCATACTTGCACTGTTCTAGTTATCATCCTCATGGCATACCAACACCCATCACACTTTATCTATGCAAGTAATTAGCTTATCTCGAGGTTTCATACTAAGGCATTTTCCTTAGTTCAAGTCTAAATACTATCCTGGCGTTATCAGTAAATATCAATATCCTATCTCTTTTGTTTTAAGCATAGATATTGTTGTGACTTCTTTTGTTTGGAAAAATGAACTTATGATAAAATGTCATTGTCTCCATTTACACTATGGCTAGTTCGTTGTGATGAGTATGCTTATAGTTAACTCTATTCATGCTTATAAAACATTAGATTTCCTTTACAAGGAATGTTTTATTCAAACAGATGGCATTTTTAGATTATAAGATGTTTCATGATTCATCTATAAGGACTTAACGTTTTCATATGAATCAATAATGATATTTTTTTCTTATTTGATTATTATATTGTGTACCATCAAGAATTCTATTATGTATACACATATGTGTGTATATTTATCATTTAGAAACATATAATTTCAAATCTCTTGTTAATATCACAACTTAGTAGTATATATATTTGATTTCTAAGTTATTTTGTAATATCTTTACTTTATAAAAATCCAACTATATAACCAATGGTACCAATTATCAAACTTATTCCCTAACATTATTTACCCTTTTATAATAATGAAAATAGTAATAGTATTGGAATAAACTTTCTGTTATAATATTTTGGAATAAAAGTTTAAAGAAATAAATTTATCAAAATATAAACTTTCTAGATTCATGTAAACAATTTCACTTTTAACTAGTGGGTTGAACCATATTGGTTTAAAATATGATAACTTAACTCTTAATTTATTATATATTATTTATTCAAAGAATTATTACAGTAGATAATAACAAAGTTTGACGTTTCTAAAATTGATTCTAAATACATTAGGTAATGAAGTAATATACATGTATTAGAATATATATACCTCAAACAATAATAATAGTAATTTGTTTAAAGATATTACAATATTAAAATTGTAATTTAATTTTTGTAATAAAGCAATAGAAAGGACAAATGTATTAAACACACATTGAGTCAATTATTTTCATGTGGGGAATTTATTTTAATTCTAGCTTTTGAAAATGAAAAAATAACTAGAACGTTTAAAAATGTGCCAGGTAAAATAAATAAAGAAATACTAAATTATTGATTTTAGTCGGGTGAGAAAAAATGTTTCATTTTGTAATATCTTTTACTTCCTAAAATTTTAGTTATCTACTCTCTTTTGTAGATATACCGACTGTACAAACTATCAGCCCCATCTTTTCTTTTCTTTTATAATTCATCATAAAATGAAAATTATTACTTTTATTAAGTCTACCATTCTAGACAATAGAGAAAAAAACATGATTATATAATATATATATAATCTTTTGAACAACATTTTCTTTAAATTATGTTATAGGTGTAAATGTATAAATTTTAATATGCATCTACGTAAATAAATAAATTTTAGTTTAAATTATATACACATATAAACATATAAATATTATTTAAATGTATTACAATGTATATATTTTTCAAATAAAATAGAATTGTAATGCATTTAAAATAGTTATATATTATTCTATTTTATATTAATAATGAAAACCAAAGAATAGTTATTATAATAGTTATATATTATTATATATATCTTTTAATATTTCAAATTTAACTAGGGAAATTCATCGTGCTATGCGCGGGTATTCAATCGTTATCAGTTTGGACCGTCAGGGTACCGGTTCAACACTTGTATAAGTTATAAAAGAAAATACTTTATTTAGAATAAAACTTTTTTTTTTCTATACCAATATGTCGAATAAAAATTTTGAACACGATAGACTTCACACAAATGTTTACAAAAATGTAATCATTTGTCTACAATTTTAACTATAAAATATTAATTTGTTTGAAATTTTTAAATTTTTATCTTGGGTAGAGATAATCATTTTTTTACCACCACCACCCTTAATAAAATAATGTGTCCAAAATGAGAAGGAAAGAAATTATATGACCCAAGTATAAAAAGTATCAACTTCTCTGGCATAAACATATGTTAACAATGGATATATATAAGGATATAAAAGTCAAATCTTTTAATTAACTAAATATAAAATGTTAAGTTAATAACTTGAAAGAGTATAGAAAAGTTTCAACTTAGTTCTACTCAAATATATTAAAAACCTTTTTTATATGAAATAATTAATAGCATCTTCGAACATTATATTACTATAAATATTTAATACACTAGCAATAACTAGTGGGGTTCACCCGCGCTACGATGCGAGAATTCGCTCAGTAATGATTTAGTTCGTTATGTTACGAATACTTGTTATAGAGACCAAAAGATAAAACCTAAAACATAAAGTAAGATATACCCACAAACTTATCGACACGTGTTTTATACCCATTGTCAAAAAGGTAACAGTACGTGTTTATCATTGATGAAAAACGCATAAAAATTATTAGTATTACTTTCAATAATTCGATACTGGTACCCATGTTGTTGGAATCATTTACGTTCGTCACAATACCATACGACACGGGTGTTCGCTACAACTTACGATAACGAAAAATAATTTATTATAAACATGTGTTTCAAACTAAAAATATATATCTAACCCGACATAATTTTAAATATCAAAATGCGTCCAACCAAATATGCACACCTTATATTTTAAAACCTATATTAAAATTAATTATAAAATCAAAATGATATAGTTAAAAACCAATTTTCATCACGATTAATCTTCAAAATACAATGTTTTTTTTTTCAATGTGTATTTTTTTTCCTTTTGAACGTTAATAATAGGTTGAAGTCATTTAATATATATATATATATATATATATTCAATATTTACAAAAAAAAATATTGTTAAGTTAACGTTGATTTCCAAGAAATTTAAATCACCCCTTTTTTTCCTTTACTTTACAATCATAAAGTCATCATACGCAAGGAGTTGATATTTTATTAGTGCAAAGTAAAATTCATACACTACCCGTTCGTGTTGTAACTCAATAAACAATTTTCAAACATAAAGGAATTGTTATATTTTGTTTAATGCCAACGGGGAATAATAGAAAAAGACAAACACCGACGTAGGGATTTTATATGTTTATATATATTATGGATTTAAGTTATTCTATTATTTTATAAAATATTTCTTAATGTATTATCTTATATATCATGAAATTTAATATTAACAAATCATAACATTATTAATATATCACCTTTATGTATGGTGTTAACCATAATATAATTGTAAGATTTAGATATTGGTCACTCATACTAAGAACTCAAAACATAAAAATTATAGTATAAATATTTAAAATTTATCTACAATAATAACACTAAATTATTAATTTCCTAACATAATGTTTATGTTTTAGGTATTAAAAGAACACTTAATGGCCTAAACCAGTGGCGCTGATACCACCTTCTGTCACAACCCCAGACCCCACCCTGGGAGCGGGAGCCGTGAACCAGTCAAGTGGTACCGGTGTTTATTAAATACACAGTGGAAAAATAATTCATCAGGATCGTAGTTAGGAAATAAATTCAGAGTTTAAATAAAAAAAACACCAACTTTTAATATTAAATAAATGAGTTGAAACCCAAGTTTTTTTAAGTACAATACATCGGTAGGGATAAACCCTATTTTACGGAAAACATAAACTCCTTTTTTATTAGGTAACTTTTATAGCCACTTTTGTAACCCTTCAGTGCTCTCCAGCTGGCTTTTATTAGCTTCACATTAAGTTACCTGAAACGCGTTTAAAAACATTTTATCAGCAAAAAATACTGGCAGTGCAGTCTAGTTTAATCAAAACAAGTTTTTATACTTTACAGTATTGAGAGCATCCGCATTTACATGTTTATATCTACACAATTACTCATTCAGTACTGTCAATCCTGACTTGGGGTCATATTACTTTGGGTCTGTCACCCAATATAACGGTTCCTAGTCACATTTCCGTGACTGTGGACTAGTAATGTATACAAAACCCTAACATACTGGCAGTAATTGTAGAATACGTATACTCAATTACTGTTAAGTATAATTAAAACATTTGACTGAAAAAAGATTTACAAAAAGAGAATGTACTCGCCTAGAAATTTTAGGGTCTAACTACAGGCCTCCTCGTTTAATCTTGGGCATAACTCCTGAGCTCTTAATAAAATATATAATGCACTCGTGGTTAAGTATAATAACCCAAGTCACTTTAACCATACTACCCGAGATGGAACCCCAACGTGCTTAGTAGGCAGAGCCTTGACATGCATCGGTGGATTCTAAATAATCCGTAGGGTAATAAATTAGTATCCGGTTAAAACACTTAAAACGGATAGAGTGTTACTATTATTATTATGGATGAATTATTAAAGAAAATGAATTATATATATGTGAGAGAGAAAGAGGGCGAGAGAGCTGAAAGAAAGGGGCAGAGAAAAATGAAGTTTTGAAGATTATTTATAGTTGAACTTAGCTTGGAGGTTACTCCTCTTGTTCTTATCCTATTACAAGTTTGTGTAGTTTTAGTTTATTATTATTTTATGATTATATGTATTATAATTAATTTACTGCTTCACTCATTTATGTTTATAACTTCTAAAATTTGAGTTTTTTAAAACAATAAATATGCCATTAAAACGAGAATATTTTTATCTAATTTTGACCTAAGTTTCATTAAAAAACGGAGTAAGGTTAATTATAATGTATTTTTATTATTATAATTTTTAAACGGTTCTTATATTCGTCTAAATATCTCATATTTCTAACCGTCAACTTACCCGTAATCAACCCGTTTAATGATATAAGTTTCGATATACTGTATTTTAAATTTTTATAAATAAAAATTTTGGAGATGTTACAAATAGGCTGCTCGAATTAAAGAGGATTAAATGCTCGTCAATAAGGTGTAATTTTAAAAAAAATATATATATTAACGTATGAAAAAGTTATAGCCGTTTGAAAATCAAGTGGGAAGAGTTAAGTGAGAAAGGACAGAATACATTTTCTCTATTTGTTTCTTCAATTGTTTTAACTTATATTTACGAAAATACCACTCCCTTGTTTTGAGCCATTGGTCTTTGAAGATCAATGGTTGAGCTTGCTCCTACACTTTGTACAAGAATTCTCTCTTTACATGATCTCTTATCTAACTATCATATATTACATTTTGATCACCATGTTAGAGTTTAGTTATATAAAAGGATTTAAAAATAAGAAATGTAAGAATCCACCAGAGAGTGACAAAGGTCCTAGGAGGATTCAAGTGGGAAAAATAATTTTATCTACAAAAAGAAAGAGAATATACACATGCAAGTCAATACTATTTCCCCTCCAATTTTTTAATGTCCGTAACTTTTTTATACATCATTTGTTTAAAAAAACTATACCATAAAATCAAGCGTTTTTTATCTTTAATATGAGTACCATATTGTTATATTTAAAAAAAATCAAAAACCCAGTTGTGTATGACACAATGGACATGACGTAAAACACAATGTAAAGTAGATAAAACACAATCAATGACAAAAATAAAGACACAATGGACAACAGACTAAAACACAATGACCATGACCTTGACGTATAACACAATGACCATAATGTATAACACAATAAGTATCAAACTAAATAAAATCACAATTGATGACAACAGATAAAAGACACAATTGATAAACAGATAAAAGATACAATGGAGAGCAGATGAAGAAACAATGGAAAACAAACTAAAAAAACAATACACAACAAACTTAAAACACAATAAAAAAGAAATTAAAGCACAATGGACGACATATTAAAATACAATGGATAACAGATTAAACACAATGACCTGAACCAATAACACAATTTATAGAAAACTCAGTATAACACAATAAGTATCAAACATAATAAAAACACAATGATGGCAACAGATAAAAGATACAATTTGATAACAACAGATAAAAGACACAATGGAGAGCGGATGAAGACACATTGGAAAACAAACTAAAACGACAATACACAACAAATTAAAACACAATGAACAAGAAATTAAAACACAATGGACAACATATTAAAATACAATGGATAAAAATTAAACACAATGACCTGAACCAATAACGCAATTTATAGAAAACCCAGATATAACACCATCTTCATTGTGTCATATATTGTGTTATAGGTTCTTATAAAAACGCAATGGATAGAACCCAAATTAACATTGTGTTATAGTTTTGATAATAACACAATGTATAGAAATCCTACTAAAACGTAATGACTAAGGCCCAGTTAAAAGACACAATAACATTAAACCTTTGACACAATGCAAAAAAAAAACTAGTAAAAATGACATTTTTTATTTTATTTTTATATAACAAAATGGTGCTCGTTGCTCATATTAAAGATAAAAAATGCTCGTTATTACGTGAATTTTTTTAAATGTCATATGAAAAAGTTATGGACGTTTTAAATCGATGAGGGGAATTGGCATGTGCCTTGCATGTGGAGAGAGAAAATCTATAAATATAGGATTCCCTTTATGCCTTTCTATTATCTTTCTTTCCCAACAATTAATCTCAACCCTCCAAATCTAAGATAAATGGACAAAAATCATTCTTACCCTTCTTACTTATTTTACCCTTTGTATTTGATCCTTACTCCACCATGTTATACCCTCATTACTATTCGCATGGTAAAAATATACTCGGTCTGATAATATTAGAAATTAATTTTAGTAAAACAATTTACAATTATCTAGTCCGATAATATTAGAAATTTATTTTGGTAAAACAATTTACAATTATCTATACTTACTATATTATAATGCATGAGAGAAAGTTATTTTAAGATACCCAAAAAATAAGAATTTCTTCCCTCTTATTTATAAAAACACCCATAAAATGAGGGTAACTTGGTCTTTTAAACATCATTTATATTTTAGTCCCTCATATTATTACACATAAATCCCTTTATTTTAATAAAATTATGGATAATTAGTTACACTTTTCTCTTTCCACAACAAACTTATAATTCTTTTATGTATCTTTGTCATATCTTATAAATTATAATGTTTTAAAAGAATCCAAAGGTACCATGATGACCTACTAATTTTTGTCGACGTGTCGATAGCTGTCTTGGCCGGTATTATTGTGCGGATTAAAATGTAGAAGTAATGATGCATTAGTGTACACGTGATTAAAGCAATGTGTACTATTTACATTTCAAATGCTCAAGACTCTCTACCGTTATTGTCATTATTATCAATTTAATAATATTCCAACTCTTTTCACTCCGATTTTCGTTTGATTAAAATTGTTCACCAATTTGTTCCAGCGACTAGATAAAATTTCAAAACCTTGCGCATACGGGTTTGATGTGATCTTTGTTCATATTTTGTATGTTTGTGTATTTACTTGGTTAGGTGCACACACTTACATGGGTTAGTAGGTAGTAAACTGACATCAAAGAAGTCCGCTTATTTTTATCTAATTGGTTATATTAGAATATGTTTTATTAGTTTTATCTATCTAATAATGTTTTATACCTAATGAACTAGTATGTGGCCAGAATGAAAAAGAGAAACCATTCATAGGTTACACTAGTTTGAATTAGATGATGTCCCTAAATAATGGAATAACCTTTTTGTCGATTTTAGCAAGTTATTTGCATTGCGTTTTTTTAGTCGAAGATCCACAAGATATTGTTATATATCCATAATATTTTATTACAAAGGACAAGCAGGTTAAACAGAGGTAAGCACCATATGATAATAACATTTTACTTATACATATTTAATTGCAACTGTAAGTGTTGTGCCGATTAAAATGTACAATATTACGTTGTTCGGGTTTGTCCATTTACATTGTCACATTCCAACCCTTTTCAACGTGTTTCCTACAAGCATAATGACAAAAAAGCCTTCAGCTAGATCAACGACAAACCCACGAGCAGAAGACCGAGTCCACCCAGCTGCCATGAAGATAATTTCGACCTGATTTTCTAAGTCGTTGAAAAATGTTGTTGTTTATTCGTGTGCTACTTTATATACCTTTATTTATGTTTAAGACTTATTTTTTTACTCATGTGTTACTTTATTGCATCAATGGTTTCTTGAAGTACTTGATAATCTAAATTCTAAATATAATCATTACTAGACATGTTTAACACTTATGACATATATTCCACCACAATAATGCTACCATAAACATTATACGAATAAGAAAACTACTAGAAACGAGTGTCGCAAT
Organism: Scalesia atractyloides; assembly: GCA_947069175.1. Taxonomy (NCBI): domain Eukaryota; kingdom Viridiplantae; phylum Streptophyta; class Magnoliopsida; order Asterales; family Asteraceae; genus Scalesia; species Scalesia atractyloides. Next base: position 10,243,953 of record CAMTDV010000016.1, on the reverse strand, counting down.
GTAAAGTGTCGCCCTCGCTGCATCGCACGGGCAGCCTACTAATAACAATATTGCAATAATAGTTTTTACTTTCCATCTCAAGATTTTTTACCTCAATGTTTGTAGCACCCTTTTTAAGGCCATATTTGGATCACTGACGGACTACTAGAGTATTATCGTGTAACCAGCGGAACCATCCGATCATATCCATCTCCACTAGGCTATATGTCTATACGCCAATTCAGGAGGAAACCGAATAAATCTGAAAAAACCCCTTGTGGGATCGAACTCAAGACCTAATGATATCTAGACCTTATCCCACCTTTAAAATATCATTAGGTTATAGTGTCATGTGTAGTAGCACCCTTTTCAAATCATGCTTTACAGTTATGTAATTTATCTTGTTATTTACCTAATAAAACATATTCAATAAAAACTAAGTTTTATATTTTTTTCTGAATCTTTGTTATTCCTAGCATAAAATCTGAGATACGCTGGAAAAATAACTTATTTTTAAATGAGTAAATTGTTATTTTAGTCCCTAAGGTTTAACCCAAAATCCCAATTTAGTTCAAGTAGTTTTTTTCTGCCATTTTAGTCCAAATAGTTTTTTTTCCTGTCATTTAAGTCCCTGACTTTTGTCATTTAATGTCATTTTCATCCACCACCTCCCACCACTCACCCTATTACAATCTTCTATTATCGATACCACCTACATGCACCATCACCACCCACCCACCCCACCACCATCACCGCCCCCAATTCCACCACCACCGGCCACTTTTCTGCCACCCGTCTTCTATACTTATGCTGGTTTTTGTCGTTAAAATTTATCCTTTTGTACATTTAAGCTCTTTTTATTCCTGAAAATCATAAGTATACAAAGAAACACACTTTTCCAACATTAATACTAAAAAGGGTTGATTTTATATTGTATTTAATACAATTTATATGTTGCATTTGACGCATATCAACCTCCGCCACCCATCTTCTCCACCGACATCTCCCACATCACCAACACACCCCTGTTTCCCTCTCCCGAAACACAAATGTTTCTACAGAAAATCTTTAAGAGACCCATCTGATCCATTGTTCAATATTTTGTTTCTAACCCTCATGGAGATGCTGATATCATCAGGAGGATTGCCTCTGGATTCAGCGGTTGAGGATACCAGCTTGCAAGTATTAGGCAAGCGCCATCTTCATTAGTAAGTTTTTTATTATCTGTCTTATTGTCAGTTCAAACTATGATTTTTTTCTCTTCACAAACGATTTAAGTTTGCCAAATGGTAAACATTCATAGCCGATTTCTATCAAGTGGGTGAACATACTATACAGTTTTGTGATCTATATGGTTTTTTATTGTTCAAACTGTGTAGTACATTTCATATCGGCATATGATAAATGTGTATTCTTTTTTCAAATAAAAAATATAATAATTATTCCATAATCTATATTTTTAGACGTTGTTAAGAGGTGGTAATGTTGGCGAAGAATCTAGCAATTAGCTAGCTTGATGAAGGACACAAAGTATGGAGAGGAAACAACTGCGCTAACTGCCGAATGCTTGATTGATGTAGCTCAAGGATTAAACTTGGTTTTTTGAGGATGTTGGCACATATCTTTGCATCATTTAATGATACATTCATTGTAAGCCTAATCCTATTTAACTGTACATATATGTGTATATGTATTGCCTATAACATGGCAATATACATGTTTCGTTGATTAGTTCTTTTACGACATGTGAATGATATATCTGGGAGAGAAACCATGTTCGTATTACTTATATGTTTTCTAATTATTTGCGAAAGCTTAGATACTTAACTTATTGATTTTTTTCAATGTTCAAGAATGATTAACATGATTAATTAATTTGGTACATGGTTTAATGGAATAGATTTGTCTATTTAGGCTTTATATATGAAAAAAAATATGGTGTCTTAGCATGCATTGCAAAGAGAAAACATGATTATATTTGTTTGTTATGGTTTGTTTTTGTAAGATCGAACGTTATTTAGATAGTGATTTATAGTTCTACTTATAAGGTTTCTACACTATACTCATAATGGTCTAAAAGTTAGGCAATGTTGTTATGTTAAATTGTTACTAGAATTTCATAACATATCAAACATTTTATTGTGATGATAGCAGGATCATTTTTGTAAGACCCTAACAAGTTTTATCCAAAAAGACGCAGCGGAAATACGAACCATAAAATTTCTTTCTTTATAATTGTTCTAACATACTTCAAAACCGTATAAAACGACCTCTTTAAAATAAGTACATCGTTCATCCTTGGTTAATGTAACCCTTATAGCATATGAATGCAAACTACGTGATCACTTTTTCGTACAATCCATGATCTTCAACTCGATCCTCGTCCACTTGTCCCTTATGTTTGATAATGATGATTCGAATAACTTGTGGTCACCATAAATAACTAACACATTAGTAAATGGTGACATCATACATATTTTATGAATACATAAACAATCAATAATCAACATAGCAATCTATCTATGTATACTACTCCATCATGATGTTCCTCCGAATTCATTCTTTACACCGGGCCTCCAATCTCTGAGAGCCCAACACTTATATACCTGCACTTTCATTTCATTCTTAGAAACAAATCAGTTAGTATTACCAATACTCGTATATATTAACACCATGCATACCTTCATACGAGTCTCACTCATTTGGTTTATTAACATGCATACATCTTGTCTAACCCAACTCCGTGGAGATAATAATCCTATTTCATACATGCATACCCCCTACGCAAACTCTTACGTACAACTTACATGCTTACATATTCATTCTAACAATCTTAACCATAAACATCTATACATACATACATACATACATATATATATATATATATATATAAGTCTCCTGCGCACTAGTCTGCTTACAAACTCATTTCTGTTCATGTTTACCCATGGTTTCCATTTACTATCATACAATTAAATCCATACTTACAAGACTTACATACTTATTTTATTGCCATACATACTTGCCTACACGCTCCCTTTTTACTCGCACCGCATAAACACTCTTTAAGGAGTTTGGTATGCATTTCGGAAGCTTTAAAACGAGTTCTATACTCACCCGTACCTCACTAAAACTATTTGGTAAAGTTGGGGTACATTATGGAAGTTTAATGGGGCTTATGAATAGGATTACATGGCCCGAATCGAAGAAAACGAAGAAATCAAGGTTTTCGCGTCGACGGGGCGTCGGCAGCATCTTAAGGCGTCGGCCAAAATCCCCAGCACCGTCAGCCTCGTTTTTTTGCCTTTTTCATTGTTTTGACCCCCGTCGGTACATCCCGAACATCCGAAAACGTAAATAACTTTTATCCAAACCCCCAAATCATTCTAAAACTTAAACCCAAGTCCCAAAACCCAAAACCTATACTTTTATCTGACTTTGGATTAGACCCGTTTGATTCTACCATGTACTTTCCGAACTAGTTAAGTACTTTTTACTCACTACAACAAAACTTACCTTAGTACTTCCATTTATTATACCTTCTTACATGATTCCAAACATTTCATACATACAAAAAGTCCCTTTAAATACTAAGAAGTGAATCCAGATCACTTACCTTATGCGTCTGTATTTGCGTTCGCTTCCTTGTGTCCTCTTGACCCGTTAGCCATCCATGCTTGCGTCACTTTGACATAATGCTTATCCTTACATGTCACCACATTTACATTCTTGTTAATAAACGTGATATTACATATCATCAAATCATATTTATTCCACATCTCATATTTGACTTTTAATAGTCAATTCTAACAAGCACAAGACATAGATTTAATAATGCATCATTCCAGTTTACGCAATTCAACATACCATCAAGATAACATATAATGACCCATCATGCATCATTCGATCCTCTTAGTCTTACAATCATATTAGGATTTCTAATTATATTATTCTCACACTCGTTGACATTTTCATAAAGTCAATGGTCAAGTATACAAACTTCCAACTTAGAAACACATGTCTATATCAATGTAGTCGATCATACCAATGTCACTATAAACATTTCATACCCATACAATGAAATACATATAACCATGTAATCACCTAGTTACATACACATACACATGTATAATCATTTGTATGCATGTTAGCATTTTTATAACTTCACATCTAGTATATTTCATACTTAGCTAACTCAACATCATTCCAGATTCATCCCTTCTAATGATCTCATATGCTTCACATTTAGTATATATTTACTTCTCAATTTCAATTAAGCAATTATTTAAACATGTGGTGAACATCATACCACTCCAACATAGAGTACAACCTTCTAATGCACATTTTTTTACCAATCATATAACCAACCTAAACTTCTACATGTATTCAATCTAAAATGCCTTTCACATGTTTAATTACCTCATATTTCATCTTATACATGTTCACCCATCAAATACATACAGTTTCATCTACAATTGTCACTTAGGCATTACATCAATCATTTGGTGTGCGTACACCTTTTCATGCACAATATACAAGCATTTCAAGCCTAATCTTCCTAATTCAAATTGTCAATCATCAAGTTCGTTACCTACAATAAGTATCATTCTTTTTACAACACTCAACATAGCAAAGCATCACATTTACTTTAATCAATTTATATTAAACCAAGCGCACTCAAAAACCCACTTTCTTGAACATGAATTTCCAAATCAAACCCCTCAATTGAGATGTATACATCATTAATGGCACTAGTTAAGTGCTCCTAAACACCAATTTAGCCATCCAACTCTTTTAATTTACCCAATTAAGGGTAGTCCATCAATACTCACCAAAGATTTCAACTAAGAAAGTTTAAGAGATGAATTTGATACTTACTTGATCTTTAGAAGGTGATGAACACCTTGAAATTTATGGATTATCCATGCAAGTTCCTAACCATCCTCTTCTTCTTCATTTGTTTCACAAGAACACACACACTATGTGTGTGTGTCGACATATACATATGCCCAAAATGGGCTTTCCTTTTCCCCCATCTTTTTAATTAAGAGACTTTCCAACTTGACCCCTTTTTGCCCCCCATAGTTTTGTTACTTTTATTTAGCCACAAGAACTCATTCCATCTTATTGAATTTATAAGTTAACTATGTTAAATAACTTAGTTACCTCCTTTTATTCCATAACATAAAGGATTATGCTAGCGAAGTTTTTGGAGCGTTACAAGAACCTACTAGCAATAAAATATTCGAGTTTTGGGGCGTTACATTTTTTATCGTCTTGCAAAAAGGCCTCCAAGTGGTGTGTGGTATGGTCAGCATTCTTTATGGGAGATGCTATGTGGCTTGGATGGTTCTTGAAGTTGTTGGATCGTAAATATGATTAATCTAGACTGGTCCATCAGACTTTCCATAGCTTTAGGATCTGCTCGAGGTAAGTTAAACTCATCTTATATTTGAATATATGAATTTAGATATATTTGTAGGACATATACGATGATAACAAAATATAAATGTGCAAACTTCATGTAACTAAAGTGATCTGGTCCTAAAAGATTTAAAAACTATTTGTTGGTACGTTTTAGGGTGGACCAAAACAGCCTTTGAAGGAAAAGTTATTTGGAGTATCCATGCTAGCTCCAAATCGTAGGATTATGTCCCCGCTAAGTGTCCGTTGCGGGTCAGTGGAAGCAAGTGGTTAAGATTGGCGAAGACTTAGCGAGTCTGGGTATTGATACTCAAAAACTAATCAAGGCTCTCTGGGTTCGAGTACTCGAATATATTTCTGGACGGATTGGTGGGTGATGGATGAACCTTTATTAAAGAAATGTCCAAATCTGTCTTTACCGTAGAGAATTAAGCAAGTGTCGTTGGCAGAGCGATGCGGGTTTTTGGATGACGTTTTTGGACGAATTATGTTTGGGCTCGACGACCAGCTTCAGCGGCTGAATTGACTGAGTTGGGCCTGCTTACAGAGGTTATTTCGAGCCTGAGCAGTCTTGAGGGCCACGACAAATGGCCTGGAAATCAGACTTGGCTGGGTTGTTTTCCGTTAGCTGCATAAAAAACCCATTGCAAGGAGTGTCTTTCTCTGACCTCGGAACATACTTTGATTGGAACAGCTAGCGCCATTTAAAGTCATTTTTTTAGCATGGCGATTGGCGCTAAACTGGTTGCCTACAATGGACACTCTGGAAAAAGAAACGTGTATGGTAACGGCATTTGCAAGATGTACAGGGAACATCAGGAGATCATGGAACATTTATTTGTTTCATGCAGGGTGGCCCAGTCCATATAGGACTTTATCGGGTCTTGGTGTCGTCTCCAGAGTCTCTTTAATTTTATTTGGGGTTAAAGACGTTACAAATTTTCATAAGCATGTTCGAGGCTCGATAAAGTGGATGAAAGTGGTACACATGGTATTTCTAATTACTCTCGGGTGTAGTTGGAGGTGTAGAAACAATGCAATCTTCAAAGGATTCCAGCCTAAAGCAGGGAGCATTAAGGAAGAAATTAGAGTATTGGGGTATCGATTGTATAAAAATCAACCGAAAGTCTTTCATGGGAACTGGTGTAATTTTGATTTGATTTGATTTGTACGGGTGTATGATGTGAGATGGTGCATTGTCGTTTTGGGTTAACTCTATGTTAATCCTGCAACCCTAAATAAAATTGAATTTATTGGCCGTTAAAAAAAGTTTGTTGGTACAAGTTTTTTTTCCATGTTGTACAATTGTATAAAACAAAAGGTGGGCATACTTTGCCAAGGCCATAACCCCATGATTTAGCATGATCAGCACTGATAAGTGAAAATTTAGAAAGATTATTTGCTGCACAAAGTATAGTTGCAGCAGCAATACATGATCTCCAATACTCGAGTAAACTGGCTTCTTCAATAGTCACTCAAACGTTTTGGTCAATTTTTTTATTGGAAATCTCATGCATGGATAATATATATTATTACTTTTTTATTGTTATTTAAAATCATTAACAAAGTGGTTGATTTGCTTAGGGTGAAGGGAGTAGTTAGACACTTGAAAGTGGCAAACTTCAAAATCAACCAATAAGAGGGTGTCATGTCAACACACCTAAAGAGTTTAAACTTTGGTGAAAAGTGTTTGGCAATGTTTAAACTTTGAATTGGTAAACTTTTGTTTTTCATTTTTAAAAAATATTATGTGGACAAACCCATTCCTCTTCCCATGATCACCATCAATGCATCTTCACTATCACTGCTCGGCAAACCTTTACCGACTTCATGATTTTGCCGATCGGCAAAAGGTGCCTGCGGTGGTGTTACCGCGCGGCAAAACCCTTTGCCGACACCGTTCACCGCACTCCCTTCCCCCTTATATCAAACACCTATATGCATGACTATATCATTTGCTTATATCAAACACCTACATGCATGCGGAGTATATCTAAATTATTTTTTTTTATTTTTCAATCATAAAAAAATATATATTAAAGTTACAAATAATTATACTTTATGATAGAATTTATTCTTAACGTTAATATCAATTATCAAATCTTAATAATCTAAATCTTAATTCTTTATAAAATACCTTCATTATCGTTAAGGAAATCATATTCTAGAATTCGTTAGTTTCCTAAATATTGTTTCCTTATTAAATTACTGATCAGGCTAAGAATCTATCACACAAAAGTTATACTCGCTTGACGTTCTTAATGGTCCTAAAATATCAGGATTCCCCAATCATTAATTAGTACTTAAGTGGGTTGATTAGTACTTAAGTGGATGTCTCAATAATGTTAGTTCGTAACGTTGATCAACAAAATGATTTATACAACAGTACTAGATATATTATTGAAGCTAAAATTGTATCCAAAGGAAACATCGGTTTAAAAACATAAATTCCATGAATTACTTTGATACCATCCGACAAAAAGATTCAAGTCAACTAACAACGGCTCAAATTTCCATTATTTGTATGTTTCACAATGGCAATAAACAGAAGTCAAGGATATTCTCTATCAAAGGTTGGATTGTATTTGAAATATCTCGTTTCACACATAGCCAACTTTATGTCACATTGTCAAGAGTGAAAGGTAGAGCTGGTGTCAAGTTACTTATATTAGATGACGATAAATATGTTATAAAGAAGACAACCAATATAGTGTACAAGGAAATTTTTAGTAAAATTTGGATTTTGTCTTTTTTTGGTTAACTTTATAGAAATGTAACCAAGTTTGTTAAATGTTCCAATTAAGTCACCAGAATTTTTTTTGTCTTTCTAAAGTCATTGAACTTTCATTTGGTGTTCTAATGCTATTTAATTATCAGGTTAGATTGATGATGTGTCAGGTTTAATTATTTTTTAATCTTTAATATTATAATATTCATTTTCGCCATTGATTTATCTTCCCCAAAAGTCGTAGAACCTGCCCTAGATTACACTTACCGATTGTTCTCCATCCACCTCATTCCCTGCGAGTTCGATTTTTTTGAAGATATTGGGGAGCATGCGGTTCTTAAAACTCTGCTCGCAGTTGCTCGATTTACTCCGATCCACTGCCGGGTTAATTCTAGCGGATTACTTTAATCAGATTGTGAAAACTGAAAACCTGTATAATATATATATATATATATATATATATATATATCTTGGAGGATCAACGGGACTAATTAGATCTGTGTATGTGACTGAATTGTTGGAGTTTAATGATAAGGAATCTTTATTTGGAGAGTTCTTGCAGTTTGCCCGGAATTTAATTCATGAGGCTGTGTTTGCAAGTCTAGGATTTAAGAATTTGAGTGGATATACTAAAATTATGAATTCTGGGTTCATGGCTTTTAAGAATTTGTGCCAGTTGCGAAGGTTCTTCCAAGGAAATTTAATCGTATGATTGAAACGTTGGCCACTAGGGAGTTTTTAATATGTTTTGATATATATAAATAATATATATTCACATATGAACTAAAAGAAAAATAAGAAATAATTTAAAAAATGTAACCTGGTGACCTGATAATTACACAGTATTAAAACACTATATAAAAGTTTAGTTACTTTAGAGACATAAAAAAAGTTTGGATGATTTAATTAGAACAGTTGATAAACTTAGTTACATTTCTATGACATTTTCCTTTTTTTTTTAAACTATCCGATGTATTTTTAAGTTTATTTTATTAATACTGAATCAATTTTCATTTTACATTTATTAGATTGGAACAAATTCAATGTTTTCATTTGTTAACCCGCATGTACACCCAGGATCTAACCTAATGTTTGCATACATGATTTGGTTAGGGATGTCCGTTTTGATATATTCAGGCGCGCGCTGGTATTTCTGCTCAGAAAGAGGACCCCATTAATTTTTTAACTGACCCATTGGAAGGAGATCTACCCTTCGACCCGCCGACATTTTGGTCTTTGGATGGGTAGGACGAAAACGTGCATGTGTGGATCTAACAGGAGTTTCCCTGCTTATGGGCTTAGGGGGTAGTGCTTTCACGGTGGGTTAGGCTGCTTAAAGCAAAGTAATGAAACACGAGAAAGGCGTGCCTTAGCAACCAACACGTGTGTATCCCATTTGCTTTTGATACTTTTGGCTTCTTGGCATCAGAGGCTATGGACCTACTTAGTCGAGTTCAAAGGGTCATGCATAGTAATTTTATGACCGGAGATATATGGATATAGTTTTTAAAAGACTTAGTTTTGCTATTCAAAAAGGGGTAGCGACGTATCTTATTACCTGTTTACCATTTATCTCTATGTAAATTCTTGATAATATACTATTACTAGCCTTTTGAGGATTACCATTTATCTCTATGTAAATTCTTGATAATATACTATTACTGGCCTTTTGAGGATTAAGAAAAAACTTACATTTGTCTATATAACAATTTCAAACCATAAGGGCAACGAAAAAAAATATTTCAAACTAAAACCTACATTTATCTATATAAGGGTGGTGGGAGTGGGCGGCAAAAGGGTCGGCAAACTCCCTTTGCCGCGCGGTAACACTACCCCTACCCCTGTTTCACCGATTGGCAAACTTCAAAGTCGGTAAAGGTTTGCCGATGTGTTTGTTGTTTGATGATTGAAAACAATAAAATAAGTATACCACTTTCAAGTGGCAAAACCCTCTCACCACATTTCATCAAAAGTTTAAACTTTTTTGACCAAGTGACGTGGCACTCTTTCATTGGTTGGTATAAAAGTTTACCACTTTCACTTGACTAACCACCCTAACAATTTCAAACCACAAGACCGAGTACTGGAGGGTCCAGGGCACACGGGAGAGTTAAGTGGTGTAACACGTACATGTGATGTCAGTCACGTGAGCGTGAGAAGCATGAACCACGCCGGTAACGAAATCACTTCGACGGTCCCGCCGTCGTCAGTGTATCCGACAAATTACCCGATGGTCACCTTTGCTGTTTCATTCACCTATTTCCCTTTACTTCTTTTATACCCAAATTTTTTATCTTGTCTAAAATTAACCTTCTTTTCTTAATAGTTTTGGAGAGTCTAAAATTAACCTTCTTTTCTTAATAGTTTTGTAGATAAATGTTCAAATACTTTACTTCATGTGAGACATGAACAACAGTTGCTACAGAATTTATGTTATTATAGATTCATAAATTAATTTAATTGACTAGTATTAAACACATGAGAGTATTCAATGAAAAAGATGAGATTAGAGTAAACATTTCCTTTTATTTCATAAATTAGGGAGGCAACTATTTGTAGTAAACCCATGGAAAGTAAGATGCAATAAATATTAATATTAGTGAAAACAAAAATACCAAAGAAGCGTATAAAAATATAAATTCGATTTATTTGCTGTTGAAGTCCGGCTCAACATTTTAAAAATTGTATTTGAACGAGTTGACATTATTCGCGCGTTGCAACAGGATTTTGATTGTGAAAGTCATTAGTAGCACTATATTTTATATAGAAGATCCGTAGTTAAAAAAATTAGTATCATTGATACAAAAAATCATTATTATATCATGTACTATTTTGTTAAAAACATTTTTATTCTAAGAGATACTTTTAAATTTGATTTAGAGTAAATTTCTGTTTTGCTCCCTGTGCTTTTGTCGTTTTACGATTTTAACCCAATCGTTTAAAAATAATCATTTTCCTCTAATAGTTTACTATGTTTTTTTCTATTTTACTCCCCGCCTTAACTCCATCCAAATTGTTTACTAGTTGAAAGGGTATTTTTGTAATTTTAAATATAAAACTAAGGGTATTTTAGTAAAACTACAAATAAAGATTATATTATATATAATAATATATAACAAAACCTTCTGATTATCACTTTCTCTCTCTCTCCCTCTACACTCTCTCTGTCTTCTCCAACACGAACAACCACCAAATCACCATCGTGTACACCGCCCCCACCTGACCACCACCTTGAACCTGTTCCATCGGACCACAACCACCACCCCTACCGGACCACCATTGCCACCTTGTACCATCTCCGGCGACACACTTTAAACTCAAATTCTTCAAGTTCGACACGTGGAATGTGGGATGAATCCTATCGAGTTCTTCCGGTAGGTCAAGCTTGTATGCTACAGGACCTACTCTTTCGAGTATCTTAAAAGGTCCTACGTAGCGTGGTGCTAGCTTGCCCTTCTGGCCAAAATGAACCACTCCCTTCCACGGTGATACTTTTAAAAGTACTTGATCACCAATGTCAAACTCCAAGGCTTTCGTCGTTTGTCTGCATAACTCTTTGACGACTTTGAGCCTAATTTAAATACATATACAAAAACCCTAAATTAAAGGGGAGATCGGCGGAGTGATAGACGAATCATTGGTCAGCGGCGACGGATTGATGGAGGGAAGTCACCGGCGCCAGAGATTCCTTTGGTGTGCCAGATCTGAAACCTCTTCATCAGATTGAACAAACCCTAGCCTTTCTCCATCAGATCATAGAAAATTCATTAGTGTATAAACTTCCAGCGGAGGCCAGATCTGAAACCTCTGGCGGCCGTAGAGATGTTGAGAAAGAGAGTGGTGGTGGTGGAGAGAGATGTTAATGGTTGTGGAAATGGTGGCGGTGGCAGATTATGGTGGCGGCGGCAGATTATGGTGGTGGTAAGAATGTGTGTGTATGCGTGCGTGTGTGTGTGTGTGAGAGAGAGAGAGAGAGAGAAAGTTGTGGTGGTGGCAGCGGCGGCGGATTATGGTGGTGGTGGCGGATTATGGTGGCAGTAATGGTGGTGGTGGTGATGTTTGAAGGTGAGAGATGATGATTGATAAATGGATGATGTTTAATATCGTGTCTGTACATATATGAACAAATAGTAATGTTTTTATTTTTTGTTTTTTTATTACCTGAAGTTAACTCTTTTAGGAATTAGTAATTAGTAATAAGTAATTAAATACTTATATGTAAAATTACCGAAATACCCCTACTATCAACTGAATGTTTTAACTGAGTTAGAGCCTTGGAATAAACTGGAGACAAAATCAAAACATCAGGGGGAGAATGCCTATTTTTAAACGATTGGGGCAAAACCATTAAAACGACCAAACCACAGGGAGCAAAACGGAAGTTTACTCTTTGATTTATAAAGGGCTATTTGGTGAAGTATGGTTTTCTTACTATTAACCAAATACCAATAATATTAACTAAATAATCAATATCGTGTTGCGTTTTAGTATGACTCCCTTGTCTTCATCCCTGTCCCCAAAAAATGTATCCGTTTAAGGCCTTCTCAAGGTACACTAGACCACCGGTGGTGGGGTTTTTTTGTGTTTTCCCCTAAAAAAACGCCCCCACACCCCATGACCGGCTCCCGGGCATTATTTTCGAAAAAATCCGAAAGAGCGTGCTTTTAAAAACGTCTTTTTTCTTTTTATTTGGCCAATAGCATTTTTTGATGGTTTTTCTCTTATTTAATTTTATTTCACCTCTTTTAACATAATGCCACACAATGCCCACATCCACAATACACACCTTTTAACATAATGCTCCACGATGCTCACATGTTAACTAGACCAATACATGACGCAAAACTTGAGGCATTATTTCCCCTCCCACTACACACCGTCTAACACATTAGTGGGCGTGTTGTTTCAGAAGGCGGATGTGAAGGCGGACTGTAACACCTCGAAAATTCGTGACCAGTAATATACTGACACGTGTCCCGCTGATCCTCGAATGCCACGTGTTGGACGAGAGGGACTAAATTCGTCGTTCTGTTATTTTATAACCTCTGAACGAGACTAAAAGTGTCAACATGCTTAAACTATGCCTCTGAGTGACCTTTTAACGAACCCGAAGCTTAACAATGTTCGGTTATATTCCCGAGTGTGTCAAATGATGGCTATACTGACGAAAACATGCAAAATATCAAAATATGGAGGTTTGGAAAGTCCAGGGGCTAAATTGAAAACTTTTGAAAACCTTGCTCTCTCGTGCCATGCAACCGAGTAAGGTTGTCCCTGCGCGTGGCGCGAGGGAGGCCAGTTTTTAGCAGATGTGAGCTAGCTGCTGAATTGCAACCTTGGCCACCACTCAAACCACTTCAGCTCACATAATTCGAAACCATGAGCTCATTTCTGGTATTGGACACATCATAGGACACCTGTAGTGATTCTAATTGAGTTCTAACACTTGTAAGGATCCAAAATCATGCTCCAACATTATAAATAGAGCTCAATGTTGAGCTTCATTCCTTGCACCTTTCATTTTCTTTCCTCTATTCACTCTAATTGGAAGTTGCTGATACTTGGGAGCATCCTCCTGAGTTTCTAAGCTATCTTGGATCAGTTGTAAGTGCTCCATCCCTGCTTAGTTCGTTTTATTTGGCTTTAAAGCCAAAAGTCAAGCTTTACCGTAATAACGCTTTGACTTTCGGTTAAGACCATTATGGTCCAGCCATTGTTCGAATCAAACATGGCTAAGTGATCTTAATTAGGTAGGTTTTAGTCCCTTAAAAGGGCACCTCCTAAGGATCACGTTTGCAAGACCTATTGACGGGTCAAAGTTAAATTATTAAAAAGTCAAACAGGTCAAATTATGTAAAATTCATAATCTGAGTTTATACAAGTTATAAAAAAGTTTTGACACTTAAAATAACTTGGTAATAAATAATAGAACATGTATAAACGTGTTTAGCCCGTCAATTTTAGTCTAAGTATCGGTTCGCAACCGAAAGTCGCGAAGTTTGACTTCTGCTTTGACTTTCGATTATGAACTGAATTAGCAACTTTAGCTACTGCCTTTAAGTTGCATTATGATCATTATATAATGTTGTATAACCCCCTAAGGTTATACTACAAGATCATGATCAGAATCTGAGTTTTATGCATTAGTTCTACATTATGCCAACTTTGAATATTTTGCCCTTTTTACTAAAAATAAAGTTTTGATCAACAAATGATTTATGAATGAGATATATACTGATATGTTATTGTAAATAGCATGTCATGATGTTATTATACTGATCATAAACTAATTTTTTTTATAATTATCGCAAACTATGTCCTTAAAAGGACCAAAATGCCCTTATAGCATCTAACTCGATTTCTAAACCATATTTTGATATCAAACTTGAAACCTACTAATAATATATCATAAATGTAATATTTTTACAGAATATTTATGATCATAACATCAGATTTTATATAAGTTCCTTTTATACGTCATATAATGACCGAAATGCCCTTAGGAGGCATAGTTCCGTTTTAAAACCTTAACGGGCATGTAAATTGATATCCTACTGATATCATAGCTTATGTAGACTTTTTACGTAAGTTTACCGAAGCGGGCCAAACCTTATCATTTTAATCTCAAATTCCAGAATGTATTATGTTTACCCATATTATACAAGTCCCAATACTTGTCGGGTTTAAACTACATTCTATTCCGGCCATCGCTTAATCTAGCGTATCGTGTCGTATTCATAAGATTAAGATTAGCCGGTCTATGTCAATGACTTTAATAAAGACCCGCTAATATTCTAATTGGTTAATAATACCACTCACTCCAGACTAGAGACTTCCGGTAGATTACATCTGAGCTAGTTATTTTGTATACTGTTGGTTTATCTTATTTTCTTATTTTGAAGAATTTTGCTAAACTAGGTAAATACTCTTAACCTATTTTCCCTATACGGGTTTGGGATACGGTAATATTACCGCATGGTCGGATATGGGATCGAAGACAAATGAGTCGGGAATTCAAATAATCCTTTTCAATTCGTATTGCTTAATATTAAACAATGGGGGTTAATGAGACCGTGTCCTGGATATCCTTGACTCATTTAATTGCAAATGGCCACGACCTGAGTACAGGGTGGAGGCATACACCTGACAGATGCTAAAAATATAACCCAATATGGGTATACCTAATAAAGGTATGAAAGTGGCGTGTCGGTTAATCATGATCTCAGCATAGTTTCCGGGGCCTAAATGTATTATTAGCATGTAAAACTGATAACATGAGATATAGTTTGTCCCAAGTTAATTATGAAAATAAGTGTACCATTTTGTGCATAAAATATTTTGCAATGTTTTCAAAACGTGTCGGTTAATTGTATTTACCAGTGAAAACTGGCGTATTTTCAAAAGACTAAGTGCAGGAAGCAAGGTAACGTAAATAGGCTGGAAGTGCTCGGCAAAGCTTAAGAGGAACTTGCAACTCCTTGCTTAGAAAGCCCATAGTCTGCCAAACTTCCTTTCGTTGTAATATTTTGATCCACTTGTGGATCTATTACGAACGTTATGTATTATATTTGAATTTCGAAACATTACGTTTTTAATAATAATTTATTCCAATGACTTCCGCTGTGCTATAAAATGTTGTTTGGTTATGATGATATCAATCTTACGTTACGATACTCCCCACCGGGCCCACCGGGACATACAGGGAAATCAGTGTGTGACAGGTTGGTATCAGAGCCAACGCTTGAGTGAATTCAACACTAGTCTTTTGTGTTTGATCTCAAACGACATAATAGCATATTCCTAGACCTTCCGAGTCTAGACTGGAACATAGGATTACTCTAATCTTTATTAAGTTCACTTTGTTTTCGATTTTTATGTATTGCAGAGAATGGCGCCAACCAAAGAAGTCGCGAACGAAAATTCTTCCCATTCTAAACCCAAAAATTTGAAGCTTCGTACTACGGCCAGAATATCTGTGCGACCAATCTGGAGAAAAGGTACTCTACCCCCTACGCAAAACTGAAATACTGTTTCCAAAACCAAACCTACAGAAAATATTACTCAAACTTCAAGGCCTATGCCAGTGGACGCTGACGATCCATACTTTTTATCCCCAATCTTTGAAACTTCAAACCTTGATTTAGCCAACCAAACTCCAATTCGAGATCCTTATTATTCATTAACTATTGAACCTATGGATTCCACACTTATGTCGGATTCCACTCATACAATGGATCCTTATTTGGAGAACTTACAACAACCATCGAATGGTTCAGTGCCAATGGCAAACATGGTGAAACAAGAAGAGGAAAACTGGAAATGAAAAAAAAAACTTGGAGGCGACTGGAAACTTTATCTTTAATCTTATATGTTTCATTTCCATAATTAGTCCCTATGTGGACATATCTTTCTTATTTAGTCCTGCGTGGACGTAGTAATTTATTTAAGTCCCTGCGAGGATAAATTATTTCAAGTCCTTTTTAAAGCATTCTTGTATTTTCAAATTTGAATTTTATAAAACTTTTGGAATTATTATGTATGTATTTTAGTACATCATTTGTTCAAGCAATCGTCTAGATTTTATTCGAACTTTATGATCTGCCATAAATTTCAAAAGATCTGCTTAATGGTTTGACCAGCCAATGGCAATGTCCAGAATAATTGGCAAACAATTATGGAAGTAGCCCTTCTGTTTAGAAGTGGTCAACGATATTTCAACTTTCCATTTCATTATTATTTTTTTGTCAAACATTAAGGTTATTCCGTGTTAACATTCAGTGTAATGTTAATACTCCTGGCAGTGTGACCTAAAGAACCACACTAGCCATCTGGGTAATAGGCTTTGTCCAAACCTTATAGCCTGTGAGATCGAATTAGATCCTGGCTAATATCATCAATATGATGATTATGATTAAAACATCCGATAGAGATGTAATGCCAATGTGCTATATATTATTGTCCATTGTGACAGTGACAGTTAAAGTCTGGTGACTTCCTTTCCAGAGGAAATAGGCAATGTGTCCAAACCTCAGAAGTAATAAGCGATGTCCAAACCTCAAAGCCTTATGATCCAATGAGATCACGGCTCATATATTTTATCCAGAGGTAATAGGCCGTGTCCAAACCTTGAAGCCTTATGATCAAGTGAGATCGGGCTCATATATTCTATCTAAGAGGTAACAGGATGTGTCCAAACCTCGAAGCCTTGTGATCCAATGAGATCACGGCTCATATATTCTGTTCAAGAGGTAATAGACGGTGTCCAAATCTCAAAGCCTTATGATCCAATGGGATCACGGCTCACATATTTTATGTCCAATGAGACAAGCCAATGAGCTATATAAAAATTGCCAATATAGCAGAGACAGTTGTGACATTATGATCCGCAGAGACAGTTGTGACATTATGATCCACTGTTCAGTAAATTCATAGACTTTGTCCAAATTATATTTTTCCTTTGATAAAGTCGATTGAGACTTGGGCCATTACGTATCAATACTCATAATAACACTCTTAGTAATGGTAAAGCCGAATAATTGTGACACTGTGCGCAAAGGCGAAGGATTTATAAATCCAAGTTGGTAAGCCTAAATGGTTGGATAATACCATGGCTAACATATAAATATTCATTTTTTGGTTTTAGTACCGAAACATTTAAATGGCTCACTCTGATGGTGCAAGTAGCCGCCACAACGAAAATGATAAGAACAATGCAAACATAGTCATCAACGAGGACGACTTTCAGGCTCGCATAGATGCAGTCGTAGGAAAGGCTATGGAAAAGGCCTTTGAAAAGTTTAAAGAGTCGAATGCTACTCGCTCTAATTTTGTATCTAAAACACTCTTGAAACCTCCTTCCTCTGATAAGAAGGAAAGTTATGTACACTCCTCTAATGTGAGGAACGAAGCTAAGAAGCAGCAAATTCTTGATAAGACCCATTCTTCCAAGGATGGTTGTTCAAATATTTCATCACATGCAAGCCACGAGACTTTAATGGCGAAAAAGGGACTATTGAGACCCTAAAGTGGCTAGACAAAATGAAACTGTGGTTGATATCAGCGGTTGTGCTGATAATGATGTTGTTAAATTTGTATCTCAGTCGTTCAAGGGCAATGCCCTGATCTGGTGGAAAGCCTTGATGCAGTCGACTGGAAAGGTGCATTTATATAATCTGGGATGGTCCAAGTTCGTGGACCTGGTTAAGGACACATATTGCCTACCTCATGAGGTGGAGAAGATAGAGATGGATTTCATAGCTCTGTCGATGAAAAATCTTGATTGTCAAAAGTACGTTACCGACTTCGATTACTACTCTAGGATGGTGTCCTATCTAGTTACTCCAGAAATCAAGCGCATCGCGCGTTTCATTAATGGGTTGGCTCCGGAGATAAGGAGCTTGGTTAAGGCTGTTCAGCCTGACACTTACAATTTAGCTGTTGAGCTATCTCTTTCCCTCATTCAAGATTATGTGAGGCGAATGTCAGTCGAGGCTGACAAGGATAGGAAAAGGAAACGGGAGGAGGACAACTCCCGCAAATCTAATAAAAAGGGAAAATTTGGGTTTAGCAAGAATCAACAGAGGTCCGATGATAGACCGGCCTGTAAAACTTGTGGAAAACGACATTGGGGGCAGTGTCGTGCTGAGCAAAAACCCAAGTAGTGTAATATCTGCAAGAAGGTTGGTCATCAGACCCATGAATGTCGGGATATTAAGAATGTGGTTTGCTTTAAATGTGGTGAGAAAGGCTACATCAAGACCAACTGTCCTAAGAATGTCGCATAAGGAGCAGCAAAGACTGATGAAGCTAAGAAAGGCAAAGCTCGAGCCTTTCAGATGAATGCTAAAGAGGTTGTGAATGACGATAATGTCATCACGAGTACATTCCTTGTCAACGATGTCTTTGCTAGAGTTCGTTTTTATTCGGGGGCTGATAGATCTTTTGTAGATCATAAGTTTAATAAATTATTAAACTTGCCCATAAGAACTCTAGACATAATCTATGACATAGAACTCGCTGACGGAACCGTTGAAACCGCTTCTACTATTCTGGATGGATGTTCTATATCCATCAATAATCATTCTATCCCTATCTCTCTTCTGCCAATGAAATTGGTGGGGTTTGATATCGTTTTAGGCATGGATTGGTTATCACTTAACCAAGCTCGTATTGCCTGCGATAAGAAGCTTATTGAAATCAAAACCCCATCTGGTGAAGTGCTAACTATCTCGGGAGACCATCATTACGGGTTACCCGAGAAAGCATCATTGCTTAAAGCATCTCGATGTTTGATGAAAGGTCGTGTCATTTACATGGCACAAGTGACTATTGACGAGCCTAAGACAAAGGTGGAGGATATTTCTGTTATTTCAGAATATCCCGATGTTTTCCTAGAAGATCTACCAGGTTTACCTCCTAATAACAAGTGGAGTTTAGGATAGATATTCTACCAGGAGCAGCTCCTATAGCAAGAGCCCCGTACCGTTTAGCACCCACTGAAATGAAGGAATTGAGATCTCAATTGGACGAACTTTTGACGAAAGGCTTTATATAGCCTAGTTCATCGCCGTGGGGAGCTCCTATCTTATTCGTCAAAAAGAAAGACGAGTCAATGCGGATGTGCATTGACTATCATGAATTGAACAAGGTAACGATCAAGAATTGTTATCCATTGCCCAGGATCGACGACTTCTTTGATCAGCTTCAAGGGGCAAGTTATTTTTCCAAGATTGATTTAAGATCAGGGTATAATCAATTGAAGGTCAGAAGTGAAGATGTTCCAAAGACTGCCTTCAGGATCAGATACGGTCATTATGAGTTCCTAGTGATGCCTTTCGGGCTCACTAATGCACCAGCAGCCTTCATGGATCTCATGAACAGAGTCTGCAAACCTTATTTAGATAAGTTTGTCATTGTCTTTATAGACGACATACTTATCTGTTCTCGTAGTCAATCCGATCATGAGAAACATTTAAGGTGCATTCTTAGATTGCTGCAACAAGAGAAACTTTACGCAAAATTTTCTAAGTGCGAATTTTGGCTTCGCGAAGTCCAATTTCTTGGACATGTGGTTAGTGAGCCTGGTATCCAAGTGGATCCGGCTAAGATTGAAGCTATAATGAATTGGGAAGCACCCAATACTCCATCTGAGATTCGTAGCTTTTTGGGACTAGCTCGATATTATAGGAGGTTCATCGAGAACTTCTCTCGTATAGCCACTCCTCTGACTACCTTGACCCGCAAGAACGTTAAATTTAACTGGGGTCCGAAACAACAAGAATCATTTGAGATTCTGAAGCACAAGTTAAGCAATGCGGCAGTGCTCACACTACCTGATGGTGTTGAAGATTTTGTGGTTTATTGTGATGCCTCGCACACAGGCATGGGCTGTGTGCTTATGCAAAAAGGCAAAGCGATTGCCTATGCATCACGACAATTAAAGGTGCACGAAAGGAATTACACCACCCATGATCTAGAATTGGGTGTCGTTGTGTTTGCACTTAAACTTTGGAGACGCTATCTCTATGGGACAAAATGTATAATATACACCGACCATAAAAGCCTCCAACATCTGTTTAATTAGAAGGATTTAAACATGAGGCAGCGCTGTTGGATGGAAACTTTAAATGATTATGATTGCGAAATACGCTATCATCCAGGCAAAGCAAATGTAGTTGCTGATGCGCATAGTCGCAAAGAAAGGCTAAACCCTTGAGAATTAACGCCAAAAGCATCGTACTTAGAAGTAGTTTGAATAAGAAACTACTCGATGCACAGAAACGAGCCATGATGGAGGCTAATATTCCGAATGAGGGATTAGGTGGAACTGTGGAACAGTTAACACCCGGAAAGGATGGAATCCTTAAATTTAACGGACGGATCTGGGTTCCGATCTATGGAGGACTTCAGGAAGCGCATAATTCTAAATATTCAGTTCACCTTGGAGGTGACGAAATGTATCAAGATTTGAAATTAAATTATTGGTGGATGGGTATGAAGAAATCCATAGCCACCCATGTAGAGAAGTGCTTGACGTGTTCACAGATTAAAGTTGAACATCAGAAACCGTCAGGACTCCTACAACAGCTTGAAATCCCAGTGTGGAAGTGGGAGATGGTAACTATGGATTTGATTACCAAGTTACCCAAGACCAAACGTGGCAATGACACGATTTGGGTCATTAGTAGATAGATTAACCAAGTCAGCTCACTTTTTGCCAATTAAGGAGACATATAGCTCCGACAAGCTGGCTAAGTTATATGTGGATGAGATTGTGTTCTTACATGGTGTGCCAATATCTATTGTGTCTGATAGAGATACAAGATATACATCTCACTTTTGGAAAAGTTTTCAACAATCATTGGGCACGCGATTAAATTTTAGTACGGCTTACCATCCGCAGACAGATGGACAGAGTGAGCGTACCATTCAAACACTGGAAGACATGCTACGTGCATGTGTGATTGATTTAGGTGGAAGTTGGGATGACCACTTACCCTTAATCTAATTATCTTACAATAATAGTTATCATACGAGTATCAAGGCCGCTCCTTTTGAAGCCTTATATGGAAGAAAATGTAGAAAGCCTGTTTGTTGGGCCGAAGTTGGGGAAGCCCAACTATCTGGACCAGAGATTTTCCTTGAGACGACAGATAAAATAATGAAAATAAGTGATCGTCTCAAAGCTGCCTATGATAGGCAAAAGAGCTAGGCCGATAAGAGGCGTAAACCTATTCAGTTCCAAATAGGGGACAAAGTTATGCTGAAGGTATCACCCTGGAAAGGTGTGATGCGCTTCAGAAAGAAGGGCAACTTGAGCCCAAGATATATTGGACCATTCGAGATTATCGAATATGTCGGGTCTGTCGCATACAGACTTAAATTACCAAAGAAGCTCAGTGGAATACACAATGTATTTCACATAAGTAATTTGAAGAAATGTCTAGCGGATGAATCGCTAGCTATGTCACATCATGATGTGCAAATCGATGAAAACCAGAGGTTCATTGAGAAAACGATTCGGATCGAGGATCGACAGGTTAAGAAGCTCCGTAAGAAAAAGATACCAATTGTTAAGGTCAAATGGGATGCCCGTAGAGGACCCGAAAATACGTGGGAGCTTGAGTCCAATATGCGACAGAAGTATCCCCATCTTTCTGAATAAAATCTCGAGGTCGAGATTTCTTTTAACGGGGTGAGGATGTAACACCTCGAAAATTCGTGACCAGTAATATACTGACACGTGTCTCGCTGATTCTCGAATGCCACGTGTTGGACGAGAGGGACTAAATTCGTCGTTATGTTATTTTATAACCTCTGAACGACAATTGAATAGTTGAGGGACTAAAAATGTCAACATGCTTAAACTATGCCTCTGAGTGACCTTTTAACGAACACGAAGCTTAATGATATTCGGTTATATTCCCGAGTGTGTCAAATGATGGCCATACTGACAAAAACATGCAAAAATATCAAAATATGGAGGTTTGGGAAGTCCAGGGGCTAAATTGAAAAATAATTGAAAACCTTGCTCTCTCGCACCACGCGACCGAGTAAGGTTGTCCCCGCGCGTGGCGCGAGGGAGGCAAGTTTTCAGCAGATGTGTGCCAACTGCTGAATTGCAGCCTTGGCCACCACTCAAACCACTTCAGCTCACATAATTCGAAACCATGAGCTCATTTCTGGTATTGGACACATCATATGACACACCTGTAGTGATCCTAAATGAGTTCTAACACTTGTAAGGATCCAAAATCATGCTCCAACACTATAAATAGAGCTCAATGTTAAGCTTTATTCCTTGCACCTTTCATTTTCTTTCCTCTATTCACTCTAATTGGAAGTTGCTGATACTTGGGAGCATCCTACTGAGTTTCTAAGCTATCTTGGATCACTTGTAAGTGCTATATCCCTGCTTAGTTCATTTTATTTGGCTTTAAAGCCAAAAGTAAAGCGTTATCGTAATAACGCTTTGACTTTCGGCTAAGACCATTATGGTCCAGCCATTGTTCGAATCAAACATGGCTAAGTGATCGTAATTAGGTAGGTGTTAGTCCCTTAAACGGGCACCTCCTAAGGATCACGTTTGCAAGACCTATTGACGGGTCAAAGTTAATTATTAAAAAGTCAAACGGGTCAGATTATGTAAAATTCATAACCTGAGTTTATACAAGTTATAAAAATGTTTTGACACTTAAAATAACTTGGTAATAAATAATAGAACATGTATAAACATGTTTAGCCGGTCAATTTTAGTCTAAGTATCGGTTCGCAACCGAAAGTCGCAAAGTTTGACTTCTGCTTTGACTTTCGATTATGAACTGAATTAGCAACTTTAGCTACTGCCTTTAAGTTGCATTATGATCATTATATAATGTTGTATAACCCCCTAAGGTTATACTACAAGATCATGATCAGAATCTGAGTTTTATGCATTAGTTCTACATTTTGCCAACTTTGAATATTTTGCCATTTTTGCTAAAAATAAAGTTTTGATCAACAAATGATTTATGAATGAGATATATACTGATATGTTATTGTAAATAGCATGTCATGATGTTATTATACTGATCATAACTAATTTTTTTATAATTATCGCAAACTATGTCTTAAAAGGACCAAAATGCCCTTATAGCATCTAACTCGTTTTCTAAACCATATTTTGATATCAAACTTGAAACCTACTAATAATATATCATAAATGTAATATTTTGACAGAATATTTATGATCATAACATCAGATTTTATATAAGTTCCTTTTATACGTCATATAATGACCGAAATGCCCTTATGAGGCATAGTTCCGTTTTAAAACCTTAACGGGCATGTAAATTGATATCCTACTGATATCATAACTTATATATTGGCATGTAGAACTTGTCCATTACTCATCCGATTACCCGTTGTTGCATTTATGCGTTCGGTTAAGCTTATGTAGACTTTTTACGTAAGTTTACCGAAACGGGTCAAACCTTATCATTTTAATCTCAAATTCCAGAATGTGTTACGTATACCCACATTATACAAGTCCCAGTACTTGTCAGGTTTAAACTACATTCTATTCCAGCCACCGCTTAATCTAGCGTATCGTGTCGTATTCATAAGATTAAGATTAGCCGGTCTATGTCAATGACTTTAATAAAGACCCGCTAATATTCTAATTGGTTAATAATAAGACTTCCGGTAGATTGCATCCGAGCTAGTTATTTTGTATATGGCTGGTTTATCTTATTTTCTTATTTTGAAGAATTTTGCTAAACTAGGTAAATACTCTTAACCTATTTTCCCTATATGGGTTTGAGATACGGTAAATATTACCGCATGCTCGGATATGGGATCGAAGACAAATGAGTCGGGAATTCAAATAATCCGTTTTAATTCGTATTGCTTATTATTAAACATTGGGGGTTAATAAGACCGTGTCATGGATATCATTGACTCATTTAATTGCAAATGGCCACGATCTGAGCGCGGGTGGAGGCATACACCTGACAGATGCTAAAAATATAACCCAATATGGGTATGCCTAATAAAGGTATGAAAGTGGCGTGTCGGTTAATCATGATCTCGGCATAGTTTTCGGGGCCTAAATGTATTATTAGCATGTAAAACTGATAACATGATATATAGTTTGTCCCAAGTTAATTATGAAAATTAATGTACCATTGTGTGCGTAAAATATTTTGCAATGTTTTCAAAACGTGTCGGTTAATAGTATTTACCAGTGAAAACTGACGTATTTTCAAAAGACTAAGTGCAGGAAGCAAGGTAACCTTAATAGGCTGGAAGTGCTCGGCAAAGCTTAAGAGGAACTTACAACTCCTTGCTTAGAAAGCCCATAGTCTGCCAAATTTCCTCCGTTATAATATTTCGATCCGCCTGTGGATCTATTACGAACGTTATGTATTATATTTGAATTTCGAAACATTATGTTTGTGATAATAATTTATTCCAATGACTTCCGTTGTGCTATAAAATGTTGTTTGGTTATATGATATCAATCTTACGTCACGATACTCCCCACCGGGCCCACCAGACATAAGTGAAAATCGGGGTGTGACCCCGACACTGTGAAGATACATATATATTTTATAAAATATTAAAATTAGACTTGAATCTCCAAAGATAAACAATTATGACTGCCACACATTTCACGAAGATCTGGGTTAACATGCGTGACCAGCTCTCCCACACCAACAAACCCAACACCACCTCACCCACATTTAATCTATATTCTATATATATTAATAAATGAGATGATTTGGGCATATAAGATGTAATGGTGGAGCTTTTTTGCTGATGTGGCATATTATAAGGTAGGTATGTGGTGAATTTGGAAGAATCCATTCTCAAAGCTCAATACACAAATAAACATACATTGGACGCGGGATCCGGATGACTTCGGGTTGGACTATTGGGTTTTTATATGTCTTTTTTCTCATTCTTCTTTCACACTCCGCCTATTTCTTCATCGTCTCTTAAACTCACTTTACAAACCCTAAAAAACAAAGTTGCAGCTCACTCCTATCGCCACCGCAATATCGTCCATCAGTTCCACAAGATCACAGGATGAAGACGTTGATGCTCCTCTCAAAAAACCCTCTCAAATTTTGCACAATTTTCTCTCGATTTCATTTGTCCAGCAGATTTTTTAGCTTGGCCGTCATTTAGATCTAAGGTAAGATCTATGTTTTTCTTATCATCTCTTAGTTCTTGGAAATTGAGACTTAATTCTCTGTATTTTGTATGAATATTAGGGTTAAGGTTCTTACGCATCTTCCATATCCACGTATATATCAATGAAACGTTTTTTTTATAGAAACACTAAACTCGATCGTGTTTGTTGTGTATTCAACAGCCGGATTGTTTTGGTCGGGTTAGCAATCCTTCGATGGTGTTTGAAGACAATCATGATAATCAGGTATTGTTCTTTACTATGGTTATTGAAAAATTTCCCCCTTTTTTTAATTGATGGGTTTATTTCTGAATCCATGGAAGTCTCTTATTGATTCAGAATAAAATGAACCAACAGTTGCAAATCCAGATCTGGTTCAAAGTATTTTGTTATTAATTGGTCGGTTTAGTTTTTTTTTTTAATTCTTGATGGATGTAAATGGAGGAAATTCTAAAATTTTTAGCTTTTTCATGACCAGTTACATGATTAGTGGGCCTCAAATTGTATAATGTGTATTGCTTATCCATATTTCAGATGATGAAGTCATATATATGGCTTCAAACGGCTAATGGATTGATTCAGCAAGTGAAACAAGAGGTTGCCAGTTTGGTTGGTTTTGGTATGTAGGTAATGATAATTGATATACATTTTGAGAAACAATTATTTTTTGAATATGCATGCAAATCGAGATATTACATTCATATGGGTGTCACAATGACGTATGTCAACCAAAATGTGACCTAAGGATTTACTAAGCATGAAATAACTGGTCGTGTTTTAAGCAATGCAAAAAATTAAGATTTTGACCAGCATTTGTTACATCACCAAAAGCAAACAAGGACTCATTATTGTTTTTGGTGATTTTGTTAATAATATTAGGATGTAAAACACTCAAATCATTTATTAGATATTCAAGACCGACATACTAAAATCTCGGATAAAGCAATACAAATAGTTTGTTTATATGACGATCCTTTTTTATATTCTTTTTTGTTGTGCTTATGACAGGTCGAAGAAGTGGATCATGGAGGAACTATGTTTCCCTTTACATGTATCCATACCGATCAAGTGAAGGTTTAAGCGGTGTCTTAGGACTTGAGAAGTCAAAACGAATGAAGATGTTGTGACGAAGGTAATTTAGAAACTCATTTCTATGATTTCACTAACATATGTAAAAAGGTGTTGAGCACGCTAAAAAGATACATCCAAAGACACCTCTGTTAAATTAGAGCGATTTTTTAATACCTTTTTATATGTGTTTTAGCCACCCAACGTGAGTTAAAATAATAGTTTATATTGATTTTCGATCTTACCATTTGATATTCATTTGTGAAGTTCAACTAATTAAATAGGGATGATGCTTTACCAAACACATGGTCCTTTTCTATGAAGATGGTCATCATACGGATTCAATCTATTTAATGTATGTTTTTGTGTGTATATTAGCATCCACACCGACGTTCAATAGTACATTGACAAAAAATGAGGACATGTTATGTCGAGTTGATGGAGATATTATGACAACATGTAAAATGATTGGAACCGAGTATTATATAATCTTAAAGGAACATTGTCATTGTAATTTTGTCACCTGCTTCAGGTTAACAAAAAAGTCGTTGGAAGGATTTCATATAATTGTGGATGCTGCCAATGGAGCTGATGGTTTTTTTGCTGTAAGTTTTTTTAATCTTATAACAGGAGTTATGTGTGTTTGATTTCTTTTTTTTCTTTTTTGCAGGTAAAGGTGCTGCCTCTAGGTGATATTACTTTGGCAGTCAATTACTAGAACCTGATGGTAATAATCATTTGCCAGATGCTAAAACAACTGCTTATGTGAAGAAATATAATAATCGAGAATGAGATCAGGTTCGAGATCGAGAATGGAGCGGTCGAGTCGGAGTAAATGGAGGAGTAAATAATATGTGTGTAATGTTGAAGAATGAAGTGGAGTGTAATCATGTTTAAAAATTTGTGCACAAGCTGTTGTTTATGCGCTACGCATACCCAGTGATGTACAAAAATTAGGTACATAGCCATACGCAATTGGAATATATATATATATATATATATATATATATATTGGTGAATTTGATTGTCTAAAGTGTATCCTTCCTTGCATTTATGAATTAACTCTACATCTTTTACAGGCACGTTCAGTGAGGTTGTCTCTTACTTGCATAGGGAACACTCTAGAGGCTGCCATATGTTTACAGGTACAAAATGTTATGCTAAATGCATGTTAGATGAAACAGTCTAATTCACATATAGATGTCCGTTTAAGCGTTACATGTCTAAAATTGGACAATAATCTTGGATCATGTCGTGGTCAAAGTTGGTAGAAGTTTTTAGTTGGAGAAGTCATTTATTAGGAACGGTGGAAATTGGTTGCATTGTTACTGAATTAGTTGAATTTTGGAATTCAAGTCCACATGTTGAACGTATCATGTCGTGGTCAAATTTGGTAGAACTTATTGGTTGGAGAAGTCGATTTTTTAGGAAAAGTAGAAATTGGTTGCATTGCAGAGGGTTACTGAATTAGTTGAATTTTGGAATTCAAGTCAACGTTTTGAAAGTCTATATGAAGAGGGACGTGTTGCATATGTTGAGATTGCATGTATGTTTCTTTATCGATTACACCTGCAAAACGTTATCTAAAGTCTTTGATAAAAGGTTTATTGTGTTTACCGTTTAGGGATTGCGTATCCGAGCCGAACATACCTTCAAGTTTAGGATATCTTTTGATTTTTTTTATTTGATTATTGTTGTCATCACAATCTAAAAGCAACAGATCAGATCAAATGAAACGATAAATTAAAGGTTAGGGTGTCCTTCAATACACTTCTGGTGTTGTATTATCGATGCCTGCAACTTAAATGAAGAAAAACTTATGTAAAATCTCTTAAATTATAAAAAAGAACGATTAAATCATTAGAATGACGTTGATGTTTGGTTAATGTAGGTACGAATAAAACAAACTATTCATCAGGTCAATTATTTTTTTCTTAATAAAAGAAATTCCAAGTTTTAACAGTTTGTATATTTGTTATTGATAACTGTTGTGTGTGCAGTTCTGTTGCAAGACAAAGAGGTTGAAGGTCTTTGGGTTTTGAAAGATGATCAGTGGAGTTCCTATTATCCCTGGTGCTCTTACCATTAATGAGATCAAATCGAGGTAAATGTTCATGTTTTTAGGTTAATGTGACAACTCAAATCAGTCTTACTTGTCAAATGGTAAAGGATATGAAAATGTGCATATAATGTAAAATAGGATATTCAAGAGCCTGGTGCACCGAGTGTTAGTGAACACTAAAAATCAAAGGATTACTCTGGTTGTGTTTTGCATGGCTCAAACAGGAAAGGATATTGGACCTATTGACGGGTTGATTATGGATGGCACACCAAGGTTATACAAGAATGTAAACGGTAAGAGACCAATTAATGCTTGCAAGATTTAACTATATATGTTCAAAAAGATGGTCCTTTTATCTGTTCTTAGGTGTTTATTTCTTTTTCCCATCATCATTTTTATGTTAATATTTTGTAGTTGTCACCATAATAAGAATGGAAACCATCATTATATGGTATTATGAATTAGTTAGTTATTATTTAGTATACCTCGCTACATGAGCATGTTGGGTCGGATAGGTTAGAATGGGCTCTGATGATAAGGGGGCACTTTAGAAATTGCTTATTTTTGTTTGAATCAAAACAGGTTGTTTAGAAAGCTGTCAAAAGTCGATAATTTTTAAACCATCTAAGTTTAAATTGTTACTAAACAACCGAATCAAAACAGGTTGTTTAGAACACTGTCAAAAAGTCGATAAATTTTAAACCATCTAAGTTTAAATTATTATTAAACAATTGAATCAAAACAGGTTGTTTCGAAAACTGTCAAAAGTCGATAACTTTTAAACCATCTAAGTTTAATTTTTATTAAACAAACTTGGTTAAGTTCTCAAGCCACTGAGATTGTTAAGTAACAAACCCTTGGATCATCATTACTGGTCTAAACAACAAATGAAATCAAAATTGCTAAAATATATATAAACAATCATACAGATCTTCAGCCCATGAAAGATAACTTTAAATTAGTCAAACTAATGAATTTGGTGACAAGGTAAGTGTGTATATTGAACCCCATGAGAAACAAGACTTAGAGATCTTCATTGCTAATTACCCCAACAACTTGAAGGAAAAGCACTTTGCAATAGTTGAAAACCAGATCAGTTCAGTATTTGTTCTTTATTTACTTCAAGCCCGGTCTAATCCGTATGTATTTATCAAGTTTTATAAATAGCCCAATATGACCATCGTTCAAAATATATAGTGGCTTGCCTAATAATCATCAGGAGGTTATATATTGTCAAAGTAACCACAAAATGCTTTTTGGTATTTTTTTAGTTTTTATCTATTTTATGGTGTTTTTGCTGGTGTTTTGCAGCTTTTTGCTGTTAATTTTACATTTTTTTGTTGATTATCCATCTTTGTTTAAAGCTACATCATTTACCAGCATGGCCAAGCAAGCGAGTCCCATTGTCTAATGAATGAAATACATCTATCTTTGTTTAAACCCGTTGTCCAGAATCCTATATTAAGGTATGGCCAAATGAATGAAATACTATCAGCTTGAAGGCGAGTCCTAGTGCATTGCGTGTTTAAGCTCCCGAAAAGCGAAAGCTACCATAGATTTAGTATGGTGAACTTACCAATGGTGTAGCAACTGTTATATGCAAAAACAAGTTAGTGCTACCGGTCACGGTTTAAAAACAAGTTAGGCGCGCTGTTCATATAAACTGGTTGTTAGCTCAAGAAAATGGAAGATGACGAGGATTAAGAAAAATCCAGGTCCAATTTTTGTTTTTTATTGTTTAATTATCATTTTATGTTTTTTATTACGAGGGATTGATGCTATGTGTTTCTACTTTCTATTTGATCCTATTTTGCAGCGTTCATGTGTCAAATAGTTGTAAGCATATATGGAGATAAATGACAGAGTAAAGATAAATTTATAGTCTCATCACCCACGAGGACTTCACTTAATGATTCTAAGGTAATTTGTGTCTAATCTCTTTCACTTTCATGTCGTATTGGAAAGCTCCAAAGCTTCAATTGAGTGAAACATCCCACATGGGGTTTCGATCCCCATAAAGTTCATTGTGCGTTAACAGATTCTGAATTTGGTGAAGCTTTGGATCATTTGAACTCTAAAGATGACACCGGAGCAGTTTATGGACCTCTTATACTTTAGGGGAGATGGCAAAATGCTCATGGAGGGATGAGTAACACATATTCAATTGTTCGAAGCATGCTTGAGCTTTACCGAAACAGGTTTATTTTTTCTTGCATTTCATTATGTAATAAAAATTGTTCGAACCTGAACCTGCTGATCTTTTATTTTGTTTGGATGTATCGTGCCTATTGATACATCTATTCATTTGTTGTTTTTTTATTTTGTTTGGATGTATTTTGTTGCTGATCTTTTATTTAATTTAATTTTGTTAATAATCAATTGGATTGTTTTAGCTTTATTGGTTTCAAAAGGTAGTGAGGTGTTTTACATAGTAAGAGTTGTGATATAGGGAATCCAATCATGAATACTGGATCTAAACCTAATGTATTTCTTATTGAATGAGTCACAACAACTCAATATATTAGGAATTTAGGATGCAAATTAAACATGGGTTAATTGTAATTGCTAATTGAAAATAGTTTTGGTTTTTATATTTGAAACAATGAAGCATCGTTTATAATTGTTGCTAACTTCAATATTGCAATTAAAGTATTTGTATCACGTTTGTCTTAAAAGTATTTGTTAAGGAAATGTGTCAACATGTCGGAGGGTTTAGCAATGGGGTTTTTTGGAAACAATTATTTTGTCCATTTGTATAAAGTGAAGACTGAATAGGAGGCTATATGTGAGTATGTGACAAACTGAATAGATTGGCCTCTTTTTTCATTAGTTGTTTTTTTAACCCAGTTGACTTGTTATAGATTAGGCATAACTTAAATCAGCAATTCATAAGTAAATAGGTTGAAATTTTCACATCTACTAAACATTCAACTTGCGAAAACTGGTAAGCACTTCATATTTGAATGTTCACATGTATAACCCTTTACTCATCTATCTGTTCTTTTTAGGTTCATCATACATTTGTAAATTGCAATTACATGATTATGATGTTCTTAAACTCGCAGGATACGGATAACAAGCAAAGATTAAAGGTATTCCAATGCAAACTGTTTGTTATTTTGATTATCATTCTCAATCTTAAATTTTTGAATTTAATTTCTATAGTCAAAAGAGTATTAAAAGTTAGATAGATAACCCAAAACAAAAAGTTAAGTCCACAAGTGTTTGCTGTTTTTTTATCTAATGGTCAATTAGGCTATGTCGAGATGCATTTAACCTATACCTTGCGGTAGCTTTAATAGTGATGGATTTATATATGTTAACCGGTATGCATTTATTAGCGTACGTGTAATTTTCGTTTAAATTTGTTTGACAACATAGTTTGATATATACCGGTTATTTGTAGGTATGTTATGACTCGAGCATGGGTGCTGAAAATCATAATCCATCCATATCAAAAACCTCCATTTGCTTGCACTTGCTTGAGGTATGATGAAATAATAACCAACGGGACAGAGTTATTATAAAGAAAAAGAAATAATGAAATGGGATGTGTTGTTTTTAATATTAAAGTTATCCGTGTGTGTGTTACGAGTCCAAGGTGTAAGCCAAGCCACGTGTTGGGACTTGGAAGGAAATGAAGACTCCTTTGATCTTTTTCAGAGACCCATTTCTTTTTTTTTCTTTTTTTTTGGGTCATTTAACATCTTTTGTGGGTCTCATTGCAGGGATTCGTTGGAACTGCATAAATGAAGACAGAGTGTAATATCCTTTTGATATTAAATATTCAACATATATATTAGTGTTTTAATTTGATATCAACTAGGTTGTTCCTATCCGCACGTTGCAGCGGGGAACCAACTTGTTTTACAAAGCAAAAATAATTAAAGTGCGCTGTTAATATTATTTGAAATATATAACAAACCATGTAGAAAAATTGTGAGGTCGTAACGCAAAATTCGTTTAAAACTTGGTAACTTCATTAAAGTTCTGGGCTATAGTGTAAATCGGTTTAGAAATGGTAAAAATAACTTTATTGGAGTTAATGAGACGCTTGATAACTTTATTACAGTTATGGGTTATTGTGTAAATTGGTTTAAAAATGATAAGAGTTCGTGGGACGCTTGATAACTTTGTTATAATTTTGGGTGTGGGTGTTGTGGGGGGGGGGGGGGGGGGGGTAAGAATTAAAATTAGTTTCAAAAACCTAACAAATTTTGAGGGGAGGGGGAGTGTACAAACCAAAACCTTTGTGGTTAAAATATAAATTTAACAAAAAATGTCTTGTATCATGCTTATAAATGCATTAAAAAACCTAACAAAATTGGAGGGGGGGCAAAAGTGTACATATCAAAACCTTTGTGATCAAAACATAAACTAAAAGAAATTGTCTTGTATCACGCTTATAAATGCCACTCAAATATAAGTAAATACTAAATGCCACTGAAAGAAAAAATTAATTATGTTAGTTTGAATGGTATTTTTGTAAATAAAAACAAAAATAAAACTCTTCTAGCTACTATAGCACTATGATGCAATATCAAAACCTTTGTGATCAAAATATAAACTAAACTAAAAGAAATTGTCTTGTATCACGCTTATAAATACCACTCAAATATAAGTAAATTACTTAAATGCCACTGAAAGTTTGAATGGTATTTTTGTAAATAAAAACAAAAATAAGACTCTTCTAGCTACTATAGCACTACGATTTTAATATAGTACATAATGTGTATTAATATTTTGAATATTTATATAGTTATGAAGCATATATATAACTGATGTCCTGTGACCGACGATGAGTTGAAATTCTTTTAATAATCATGAATATGATCACATATGCTTTCTTTGTCTTATATTTGATGAGTATTTTTAATTTTGAAGATGTTAACGTTTAATTAATATACCTTATTTGACACGCACTATTCATTTTTAAAATTACATATACAATTGAGTTTAAAAAAAAATTAAATATCCGACCCGTGAGTATTCATGGATGATAACCTAGTATTTAAATGTATGCGCACATATAACACAATAAAGAGCAACATTTCTAATATCTCTGGTTGTGCCCAATGAAAAAATATTCAACCCTTCTCGTCTATTTTTCTTAAAATTTTCTGGCAAAGAAACCCTAGAACGGTTTTTTGGTGTTGATGAAGGGGCATGATGGTTGGCCGGTATCGTTATACATGTAACAGCGAATATTGGCGGAAGGGGGGAGAAGGTGTTAAAGCATAACGCCTACTTGACAACCGGGAGATACATGCTAAACAAATGGAGTTGGGTCTTTTTCCGGTTCCTAGCATAAAAAAACCATACTTGGTTCTGGGTCGGGTACGGAACCGGTTCTTCAAAAACAGTAAAAAACCGGGTACAATAACCGGGTATTTCAGGGATTAAAAAACCCGATTTAGGGATTAAAAAACCGGATAAAATAACCGGGTATTTCAGGGATTAAAAAACCGGGTACAATAACAGACTCAATTTAAAGTGTTGTACGAATTTCCAGCATCATTGCATGTTTATACAACACCTTTTTCTTTTGGATAATGTACTTGTACATTACCCAACTACCACTTATCTTTTGTTCTCTTAATATCTAGCAAGTGATGACCAAACTTCTCTGGATCTCTCATGGCTAAACATTAATTTTATGTTGCAAGCCAAATTAATGATCGAAAATTACTAAAATATAGAAAGCGAATACCATCTCCAAGATCAAATCATAAAGTCCAGGAAGTTGATACGTGCTAGGCATGCATGTTTCTAATTAACACCATCCATGCAAACATACATCTACACGTGTTGATCTCACACATATGTTAACTGTATTTTTTCCATGTTTCCCAATAGTTGGTTAAATTTAGAGTAGTGGGTTAGTGGCCCATGTTTAGGTTAGTTATATTATTATTATTCATTTGTTTTGTAAGCCTTTAAAAGAGTAGTGGGTTAGTGGCCCATGTTTAGGTTAGTTATATATTATATCATTTGTTTTGTAAGCCTTTAAATAGTCTCGTAAGTTTCATGAAGAAAATAGAAAAGAATATTGCAGAAAATCTAGTCTTCTTATCTTGTGTTCTTGGAGCTTGACCCCTCTAAGGATTATCTAGCAGATAATATATCATGAGAAATTATATTAGTTTTCAGACAAATAAAATCACACTATTTCATTATTAACTACAAAAAGAAAAACATATAACAATTAACATAAACATGTATTCGGGTATTCGGAAAACCCGGTTCCGGGTATATAAAAGAACCTGGTAAGGGTACAACCCGGTTCCGGGTATTAAAAAAAACCGGGTACAAACGTGTATAAATCAGGTCCGGTTTTTTACATAGAAATCTATACCGTATGCGTACCCGGTGGGTGGGTCGGGTACGGTTCCTAGCATGGAAAAACGGTTTTATAATACCCGGGTCCGATTTTTTTTGGGTTCAGTTTTTGTGTGCACCTCTACTTCTAACGTTTACTCATATGGGCTGACTGAATGGAATATGGGCTGCTTTGAAAATTATTTGACAAATTGGGCCCTGATTTAATAGTAGCAGGCTAGCAGCCATGATTATTTGGTCAACACTCAACATACGGGAGTTGAGGTTGCCTAAAAATATTTGGTTCATTTTATTTGGAAGAAAAGAAAAGGGGAGATTGTAGAACACAGAGGTTTTTTTAATAATGCGTTCAAAAATTTTGCGGAGGTTTTCATGTTGTGATGAAGTTGGTGTTCGATGCTAATTAATGGAGATTGGAGCCTTTATCATTTGTCTAAAATAGGAGGGACCTACTTTGAGGGGAGAATTGAAATGAAAGGTTTTGGGTCATCAGTCGATTAACGAAGATGGAAGACAAAAGTGGTGTTTGATTTTCTAAAAAAGATCTGCGTAGGCTGTTCTGTCTGTGTCGCACAGACCATGCGTAGACAGTGTCATCTGCAAACTGTTTGTTTTCCTGAAGACGTTTTATTAAAAAACGTTTGCGCGAGCTCTTCTTGATGCAGACGTGGCACAGTCACTTTTAAGATCTTCTAAGGTCTGCAAGGGGTTAAACCCACCACCATCCAAGTCCACCACCCACCACCACCACCACCACCATCCACGTCCACCACCCACCACCACCGTCTACCACCACCCACCGTCCACGTCCACCACCACCACCAGTTTATTTTAGAAGTCTACATACGTTAAAAACAAACAACCTTCTTCTTGCAAACTATAGAGGTTTGGGTCACCCGTTCTTCTACAAATGCATGCAGATGTTGTCCGCAGACCGGAAACATTTTACCTCTTAAAAAATGTGCTACACCAAAGTAAAAAAAATTGATGTCTGTAGTCAAGGGTAGATTGTAAGGACGAGATATGGTGACTAATGATTATCAAGAGTCAAATAGGGAAATCATAAATCATGGGGAGATTGTTAGGTCCAAGTGTTTATTAACTACAAATCCTTCACATCTATATATTTAATAAATGAAATCATTGGGGGACACATGTCACCCTCTGATTTCATCTCATATGCATTTTCCCGCCTAAAAGAGACATTATACGGATAACCCGTTACATTAAATGGATTATCCGAATTCCTTTACAATTAGTATAAACACATGACCCGTATTGAATGTGGAGCATCCGGATTTTTGATTAACTTTCCTAACTTACTAATCTTCCAAAGCACTCTTCTTTATTCTCCAAAACAAACCCTAATCACAAAATCATATTCCTCTCTTTCTCTCAATAGCATCGAAGAAAGGTTTCTTACGAATCGTTGTTGGCTAATTCTCTTCGATCAACCTTCTTCAATTAAATCAGTTCCGAACGGTAATGTTTTCTTTGTCGATTTATTCATCGATTGTCCTTTTCATTGTATTATGAAATTCGGAATTTCTTAGTTATTTTTATGATTTTCAGTCGATCTGTGTTTTCCTCTTTTTAATGTGTACATTGGCTGAATTTTGATCTTCCTTTTATTAGATATACTTTATTTAACCGTGTATAACTTTGTTTTTCATCGTTTATTATTTAATTGTTTTGAATGTCGTATGATTATTTCCACGATTTATGTATTTTCGTTTGGATTTGATTTTGATTCCATAGCTATCTTATGATGATTTGTAATTATTAGTTTTTTTTATTTGAAAGTTGAAATACTTCTTCACGGAAGCATGAAATTGATGTTTATTCAACTTTTTGATGTAAAAATAATATAGTTATTATGTTGTTTCTTTAGAAAGTTATTTTTTTCTCTTTTAAGAAATCATCATTTCATTTGTTTGGATCGATATTAATTTTTAAAATTTTCTTTTATTACCAGGTTAAAGGTACCAAAAATAAATTATCCAAATGAAAGGTATGTTTATTTGTTTATTGTAAACAAATTACATTTTTAGGCTTATTATTTCATAATACTTACTGTGTGAGTATATTATTTTATGTTTATGCTTATTATTATTAGTTCATGATACTGATTTATAAATTTTTTATATTGATAGCAAAATTGTTTTTCAATAATTGACTAGCAGATAAAGTTGTGAGAATATTCTACTATAACAAAGTTTCAACGAGTTTGGTTAATTGTTTTCCACTTTCCATTATGTAAATTTTACTTTTTTTTATTAGTTATGTTTACATTTATTTCCTAAAAATTACATTTTGTGAATTTTTAGTTTGCCACTGTATTTTTTATTTATTTTTGGTCATTTAAAAAAGTAAAAAAGTAACGTCTTTTTGTAATATAATCAAACTGAAATTTAAATTTAAATTGTGACAGTATTTTTGGTAACTTGAAAACGTAAAAATAAATGTGAGTTAATAAATTTATTTGTTTTTGAATAATTTTCAAATATAAATACTTCAATCATTCATTTTTGGTAAGATTTATTATGCTATCACTAAAAAGCGTTTTGGTAAATTTTGATTTTATTATTTTTGCAAGCTTTTAATGTGTAGACTATTTATTTGGAAACCATAACAAACTTTTAAACTTTATATTTCAACTTTATTATTTTTTGCAAGCTTTTAATTGTTACCTTAAATTTAATATATCTAAATATGATAATTAGTAAATATTTATTTCAATCCTCATAAGGAAAATTAAAGAAGTATTGCATGTGAATAATAATATCATACACTTTGTATATGATAAAACGTAACTAATAGTTATTGTTTGGCGGATTATCATGCACTTCATCATCAAGGAAGAATCTAATTAAAACATGAGATTGTAAGGATAGTTTCTTTTCTTTATTGACCAACCAGTTTCTTTACACAAATACTCTTTAAGAGTTTTTATAAATCTTACAAACAGTTGCAAATTTGTTGTTTTCACATATGGTATATTTTTGTTTGTATTTGGCACAAAACGAAGTCTTATGTCCCTGTTAACATGTTGGAATTCGTTTGTCAAAATTAAAGGCAAAACTCGATCATGGCAATACAAACAATAAGTTTAAATAGGATATTGATGTGGGTAATAAAGAAAAAAAATCTGATTTGGTTTGTGTATTTTTTTATTGCAGCATGGTGGTCAGTTGGCTTCTTCTTTGTAAGTTCTGTTCTGAGTGTTTTTTTATATATCAAATAGTTTAACTATCTAATGATTGAATAAATGAGTTAAAGTTTATATTTAACAGATATGCTTCTATCAAGGCCATAGAGACTAAATCTCTAATGGATGATAAGTAATGACTTATATATCTATTTTTGTATTATATGATTTTTATGAGTTTGATATTAATTAATTTAAATACTAATTTTTTGGATAGTTGTTAGGATTTGGATTTTTTTTATTATGTATTTACTTGCATTTGGTTTTCATATTATTATTTGATTTATCACTTTTATAAATCTTTTGTGTAAGCTATTATTTCTTTTTTCTTATTAATTTAGTTACACACCTATAATTTGGTGGATTCATTTGTAGAAAAAAGAATGTTTGATCATGTTACCTGCAACATCTCACATTTAGTTGATGACTTAATTATTTTGCTACGCTTGTGATCATTGTTCTAAGTTCGTTCATTTTATAGTTTTTTAAGTTATTGGTTTGTTGTGTTGATTTGTGACACAATTATTGAGGAAAGCGAGTTCAGTGTGACATGATTGTGAGGAGAGAACACTAAGACTTTGAAATGTTTTAAAATAAGCATTCCCTTTTTTGGTAACATGAAAAGCTTGCATTGAGTTGATGTAAAATTAATTATACTAGATAAAAACCGAAATGTTACAAATAATAAACCAATATTTCTTCCAATGTATTTGATATTTTAAAGAATTTTAAATGTCAAGAAATTATTATTATTTTCATTTGTGAACCGCGTATTCACGCGGGCAATAACCTAGTTGTACCATATAATATCTTCATGAAACTTTTATTTAGTAAAGTCGTTTTGACATTTATTAACCATATTTTATAATAGAAATAAGCAAGAAGGCACTTAGCATACGGGTGGATTTAAACATGGTAACGTAAGAGAATGTTTCCGAATAATCATTCCCTTGAGTCTAAGTAAGATTCCTCGAGTTTTATATTGTTTTCATTTGCCCCGCCGACTGCAAAATCCTTAATTCTTTTTATGGGTGTAGAAATAATATACTTTTGTTTCTTTATGATAGCTAAGGGAAATGTACTTTGGTCTGTAGGTTCTAACTTGTTAGTAGTCTCACGCTTTACTTAGGCTTCACAACCCAGATTCTTAAGAAAAGTTTTTGTAGTCTTTCCATGGCATATTTATACATCTTATCCACCTTTTTTGTTAAAACTATATTGACTATACACGGAGATGTTTTCAAGGATCAGTTCAAAAGGATTGAGGCGAGTTTTAAGACTTAATTGATCGAACAATATCCAACGCAGTTCTATAACTCATCTTGAACACACCATTATGATGAGGTGTTTCAGGTCGAGTGAGTTATGAGATCAAGATAGAGTAGTAATAGTTAGTATGGTTAAATATTTGCATCACTATGAAAAATGAGGTTTTTAGGAAAAGTTTAGAAGTGACTAGTTATCATTTAAGATAAAAGAATGGAGTTATGAAGATTTATATGGTTTAGGCATGTTAGAAGGAGAAAGATGATGATGTCAGTTAGAGAGTGAAACCTTCGCTAGGGAGGCGATGAGTAGTAAAGGCATACCAAAATTTAATTTGGATAAGCGGATTAACAAAATTTACAGGTAGCATTTGGTATGCAAGAATGAGAGGGGGAATGGAATGATCGTTGTGAGGGATTAAAGAAAAGA
Source organism: Scalesia atractyloides (assembly GCA_947069175.1). Lineage (NCBI taxonomy): Eukaryota > Viridiplantae > Streptophyta > Magnoliopsida > Asterales > Asteraceae > Scalesia > Scalesia atractyloides. The sequence goes on along the minus strand of CAMTDV010000016.1, from coordinate 10,203,779 downwards.
GTATTTGGTTGGTCAATGGAATGGAATCGCTCATTCCAAAATGCATTTCATTCCCTCAAAAGCATTCCATCCCTCCCCCTCTGTTTTTTTTCCATTTCATTCCCTCTTCACCCTTCATTAACAACACAACAACCCACTACCATTGCCACCACCACCACAATGTCATCGCCATCCACCGCCGTCTCACCGCCTCCGCTACAACTCGCTCCCACCGTCACCCCGCCACCACCTCCCCCACCGTCACCTGCTCACCACGCCACGTCCCACACCCTACACCCCGCCCACCGCCGCCATCCCCACCCCCACCCCACCCCCCGTCGTCACACAACCACCGCGTCCATTCCGCCCTCACCACCACACCGATGCCGCTACAACTGCCATCTATCACCACCACCATCACCGCCTATCTTGACCACATCCATCCGATTGTATTCATTCGTCTTTTCACGCATACAAACAACAAAAAGCAATGGTTCATTCCATTCTCACATGGTAACCAAACAAGACATGGAATGGTAATGATCAATTCCATTACCTCATCCATTTCATTACCTCGTCCATTCCATTCCCCCACTCATTCCACTACCTCGTACCAAACAGACCCATAGAGTTGCACCTCTCTAAGGAATGGTCCATGATAGGAGTTTGTGGAGATATAGAATTAAGGTTAGTAACTTTTAAGACAGGATACAAATGTATCTTGGGGGCTTAATTTTTCCTATGCTTTAGGTGGACTTTAAATATGATTGTCTGCATGTATTTATACCTTGTTTTATCATGTATACTAGTAATAAGGCCTGCGCGGTTGCGGCACGGGTACATCGCAAACGACAAATGGATTAGTCCAAACATTATGGATTGCGTCAATCATATGAAAACGCGTGTTTTGACGTATTTGATATAATTCAGTGTTACCTATATAAGCATTGCAGTTGGAATAAAAAGTAAATTAAATCAAATTTATATCATATAAAAGAAACGGTATAAAAGAAACAAATCGAAACCTAAGCACTACACCACCCTTACATTTGCATCAGGACTTAGCGGCATCAAAAGTACAATAACACGTACGTCAAAACGTAGACCAACTGAAAGTGTACATAAAAATAAGCATGAAACGTACAACATATTTACCCGACTCGTTACCGAAAAAAAGTATGTCGAAATGTAAATTTATACCGACACGTAAATAAAAATAAGCGCGTGAGAAAATAACGTTTGCTTATTTACTTCAAAATGTAAACAATGAAAATATAAAAAATAATTATGAAAACATATTATATTTTATCAGACACATTTCCGGAAAACCGTTGTGAATTTACACGTTTACGTCGAAACGTGAATTTATACCGACATGTCCATAAAAATAAGCATGTGTGTAAATTTTTAAGTTAGAGAATGAATTAAGGTGCTCGCGCATTTATGGATTTGGCATTCGTATTTTGGTGTTCCCGGTTCAAACAACGACATCAATGTTTTGTATACATCGCCATTGTTCAAAACGTAACAGATGGTACCGTACCTTTTTGTCCGTTTATGGTTAGCGGAAAATATTATAGACTAGTCTTTCTACTTGTGGATGGTATCTACCATCATGGTCTGTTTTTGTGAAAGCCCTTTCATTTCCTACCGAGCCTAAAGAAAAGGCGTTCAAGAAGTTGCAAGAATCGGCAAGAAAAGATGTTGAGCGGGCTTTTGGAGTTTTAAAGAGTAGATGGGGATACTAGGACGGCCGGTTCGTGCGATGAATAAAAAAACAATCCATAGCATAGTATATGCATGCATCATATTGCACAATATGCTAATCAAAGAAGACGGACGTGCAATTTCTCCAGATTGGGTGCCGGATCCTCCAACACAAAATCTCGTTCCAGAAAATGTGCACCAAGACTTGCGCAGTGAAGACGTTCACTTTCGGTTGAGATATGATCTAATTGAATATGTGGGTTCTTTAGGTTTCGAATTTTCGGATTCGGACGAATAGTAGACTTTGTTTATGCATCTTTTTAATTTTATATGTTTTATTTTTTAGTTGTATTTTTAAAATATTATTTTTTATTTAAATGAAGTTTATATTTTATTGTTTTATTGTTAATTTATAATATATAAAAATTGTATTGTTAATTTATAATTTAAAAATAAAAAAGAAAATAGAAAAAGGAAAAAGAAAAAGGAAAAAAAACCATCACTAGTGATGGAATGATGGGCACCTCTAATAAAATCCATCACTAGTGATGGAATTTGGCTCGAAGACGTGGCGTATGGTGATTGGATGTTGTGAGTGATGGGTGGGTGGTGATTGATGGACGCCCTACCACCCTTAGTGCATGTACCCTCTTGTCTTTTCGGCTATCAACACCACACATGATGCATGATTAACCATCCCTCGCTTTTTAACGTTATTTTCACAAAATTAGTAAAATAACGTTAAAATTAATGAATTTTCATTTTGCCTCCCGAAAGCCTACGTATACATTTATGCGCATTTTGGCGTGAAAATAAAAAATAATGATAAAGATAAATAAAATTCCCGCTGATATAAGCCTATAAAATAGCAAAGTTGGGTGCAGCCTTTCCGTCTTCACTCTTCACGCGTTAAACCTCACTTTCTCTCTCCTCCGTATCTCAATAACCCGCCGGAAACTTTTCAAACCGGAGCTCCTCCTTTTCTCACCGGAATATCACACCCCCACCACTTCCGTACAACCCACTGTCAACACATATCATTACCTTTTATTATCAATTTTCCTCCATTTAGAAACATTTTATTCTTCATTTTCCACCTCACCTTCTTCCATGCGAATTTGTTCAATTCACTGAAACACAGAATTCAATGAGTAAACCAGAAATGTCCGATTCCGTCAAGTTCACCGAGCACAAAACCCTAACCACACTCATAACCAAACCGTTAAATACAACAGACGCCGTCAACATCTCCGGCGGTCCCAGAGTCGTAAGAATATCAGTAACAGACTCTTACGCCACCGATTCCTCCGGCGACGAGGCCACCGGCCGTAGAAGAGTCAGAAAGTTTGTTAACGAGGTCACAATCCAGAACCGTTCCAATAACCAAACCTTAAACATAACCAAAACCAAAACGACGTCGTTGAGAAATAAAGCGGCCAGAAAAACAACAAAGGTAACAAAACCGAAGAACAGTAACATAGGTAAAAAGTTTCGAGGCGTACGGCAACGACCATGGGGAAAATGGGCGGCTGAGATTAGAGATCCGTTACGACGTGTACGGCTATGGCTTGGTACATACAATACAGCAGAAGAAGCAGCTATGGTATACGACCACGCGGCTATTCAAGCTACGTGGTCCCCACGCGCTAACAAACTTCACTGTTCCGTTACCGGCACCGGAAAATAAACCGTCGCCGGCGTCTTCTTGTTACAACTCCGGCGAAGACTGGAACAACTTCACTGACAAAAAAGTGACGTCACCGAAATCGGTTCTACGGTGCTCGTCCGCTTCCACGGACGAGTCAACCGCTGAGTCGACTCAAAACGACGTCGTAAATGAAGGTTTAGAAGCCGAGAACTTTACTGGATTCAAGTGTTTTGAAAATCCTTTATCTACCTCTGAGTTGTTTGATTTTTCGGACTCCATACCCGACATTTTCGACCCGATTACCATGTCGGGTAGCCCGTTTCAAGGATCCGACCCGGTTGAGATGTTTATTGATTCCGGTACCGATGTTGGGTTCGGGTCCTGGCCCGCAGACGATTATTTCAATGATTTTGGTGATGTATTCGGGTCGGATCCACTCGTTTCGCTTTAAAACCAAGTCTGGAGGAATTTTTGTATGAATTTAGGAGGTTAATTATTTGTTTATTATATATAGTAGATAGTTAAAAGTTAAATATTTAGGTAACTCCGTTAGCGTTAACGGTGACGGACGAGTTGTTAAAGTTGTGTTGATGTTAGTGTTGCGTTTGTAAGGCACGTGAGTGGAAAATGAAAATGTTGTTGGTGTTTTTAATTAGGTGAAGAAATGAAATGGAATGAATGCGGCGTGCTTTGATCATGCATTATCTGATTTCTACCAATTTTATTGCAATCGTATTCAATACTTGTTGGTTTGGGTACAATTCATGATGCATTGCGTACATATCCTCTTTCTACTTCATTTTATACGTACAAAGAATAACTAAAAATAATAGTGTTTTGTTTCGAATGACTTCCACATGTATATTGATGACATGTTTATGACTTCGACATGATGTATTTATTACTTCGACATGTATATTGATGACGTATTTATGGATCTGCGTGGAGAAAATTTATCGTTTTAGACAAGACAATATATTTCATTATCCAACATACATTAAGCATGGCCTAAAACATTCGGCCTTGAAAAATGTTGTATATGTGAAACCATACTAATTACTACTCACATAATCGACCAGCTAAATCAATTAATATGGTGCTTTGTACAACATATTCCTTTTATTACAAAGTATCCACATTGATACCTTTTTAACGTCTAATACAACTAGGTCATCTGGGTATATTCATTTGCAAAATGTCACTTACGTTTGCTGTCGCGCATAGTGGTAATGACTGATAAAATCCCTGACTCGCACATGACATTTTGTTACAGACGAGACTTCAACCGATGACTTTTCCTAGAGAAAGTCATCCGGATACCACTGAAGCAATTGCCCCTTTGGTGTATCAACATTGATACGAAGTGAGGTAAATGACATTTTATTACTTTAAAGCATTGCCTCTTTGGTGTATCAACATTGATACGAAGTGAGTAAATGACATTTTGTTACTTTAAAGTCACTTTTTATAAAATCTATAAACTAAAATGTCAACATTTAAAAAAACATATTTAAAAGTTGGAATGACTAAATGTGGAAACCAAAATTCGACTTTAAGAATGCTTGAAGATCTGACTCATGAGTTATAATGGTGGTGATTAGTGGTGGCAAAGTGGGCAAGTTGGGTGGTTTGAATAATGGGTAAAATGGGTTTTAGTTAGAATGGTTATAGGTCAGGATAGGTATTTTAAAAAATAGGTCGGATGGGTAATGAGTCAAGATGGGTTTGGGTTAGGATGAGTGTAGGTTAATATAGGTTTGGGTAAATATGGGATGAAAAAATAAATAAAAAGTAAAAAATATTAAAAAATAATAAAAAATATAAAATTCTAAAAAAATAAAAATCTAAAAAAAATTAAAATTAAAAAAAATAAAAAGTCAAAAAAATGCTAAAATTCAAAAAAAATCAAAAATTCATAAAATTCAAAAAAAAATCTAAAAAATTCAAAAAATTCTAAAAAAATCCAAAAATTAAAAAAAATCAAAAAATTCAACAAAAATCTAAAAATTCAAAAAAAAAAAAAATTCTAAAAAATCAAAAATATTCTAAAAATTCAAAAAAAACTAAAAAATAAAAAATTCTAAAATAAAAAAACCCTAAAAAATTCAAATAAAAATAAAAATAAATAAAAATAAAAAAAATCTAAAAATCAAAAAAATTCAAAAAAACCTAAAAAATAAAAAAAAGTTCTAAAAGATAAAAAAATTGAAATATTCTAAAAAATCCTAAAAATTCAAAAAAAATCTAAAAAATCCTAAAAATTCGAAAATCTCAAAAAATCTAAAATTTAAAAATAAAAAAAAATAATAATAAGTCAAAAAATCTAAAAATTCAAAAAAAATCCCAAAAATCAAAACATTTCAAGAAAAATACTAAAATTCCAAAAAAAAATCCTAAAAATCAATAATAAAATTTTACAAATTCAAAAAATTCTAAAAAAAAAATTAATCTAAAAAATTCAATAAAATATATAAAATCACTATTTTTGATTTTATATAATTTTTCGGATTTTTAAGTATTTTTTTATTTTTTATTTTTTAATTTTTAGGAGTTTTTAGAATTTTGTTTTTTATTTTTTTGATTTTTTACAATTTTTTTTTTGAATTTTTTGGATTTTTTTTTTTTGACTTTTTTGGATTTTTTTGAATTTTTTTTTGAAATTTTATGCTTTTTTAGATTTTTTTATTTTTTTGAATTTTTAATTTTTTAGAATTTTTTAGATTTTTTAGGATTTTTTATAATTTTTTGATTTTTAGGATTTTTTGTTATTTTAGAATTTTTTTTTAGATTTTTTTGATTTTTTTGTTTTTTAGAATTTTTTTGAGTTTTTAAGATTTTATTGTTTTTTAGAATTTTTTAGATTTTTTTTGAATTTTAGGATTTGTTTTTTATTTTTTGTAGAATTTTTGTGAATTTTAAAGATTTTTGTTATTTTTTAGAAATTTTTTTGATTTTTAATATTAATTTTTAGATTTTTTTGAAAATTTATGATCTTTTTGAATTTTAGGATTTTTTTTAATTTTTTAAGATTTTTTAGAATTTTTTGATTTTTTAGGATTTTTTTTATTATTTTTTAGATTTTTTGATTATTATATTTTAGAATTTTTGTGAATTTTTAGTATTTTTTTATTTTTAAGTATTTTTTTGAATTTTTATAATTTTTGAATATTTTGATTTTTTAATTTATTTTCATTTTTTATTAGTTTTAAATTTTTATTATTTTTAAACGATAAACGACAAGAGAGTAATACGGCGGCGATTGGTGAAGTCATAGTTGTGAAGAGATATCTACGAGTAATAATTAGTTTAGTGATTTTATCTTATACCATCCTGACTGTTTGGGTTTTATTCATACCCATTTGACCTACTCTTCTTTTTTTATCCACACTACATAACCCATCCTAGCCTAGTGATTAATTTTGTTTGGCCCATCTTAACCATCTTAAAATTTAAAATACCTATATTAACCCAAAATGAAATAGATGGCTTGTTTTGCCAGGTCTAGTGGTGATATATTGATGAGGTGTTCGGTTTTTGGCAAATGTTGAATAAAAAATCTAGTGTTGTAGTCATGAGTCAACTCTTCTAACTTAACACCTGCCCCGATCTTAAATTCCTTGCTTCAACTTTCCTCTTTCTTGCATTATTGGCTTCATCAAGATTTTTTTACCTCAAGATTTCGGCTTGTTATTGTTAATTTAATGGATCACTATATAATCAACTTTATCCTTTTTTATTATTGTATGTATCAAACTCAAAACTCTCTAAAAGTATCATGAACCTATAAAAAATGCTATTGAATATACTGGATGAAGTGGATCATCAATTACCTATAACTCACTTTAGCGTACTTTGATGTCTCGTTATGACCGAATTATATGACTTGTAACGTAGATGATAGTTGGTTACCTTTGCAAACTTGGGTAATCTAACTAGAAAACCATAATAAAAATGAAACAAAGAAGAAAATGAATTTGGGTATGGGGAAAATCGATTTAGACGGGGCGGATGGATGAAGAAGAATGAAGAGGGAGGTTCCTACAAAGATGGCCAGAGTTTCTTAAACCAAAACTATTCACGTTTTTTCTCTCTTCTTCAACTTCACAAAACCTTACTTAGATTGAGGGGTTTTGTTGGTTTCCCCGAAGGTAAGAATATCATAGTTCTTGAGTTCGTGTTAATTCAAGGTTGAGACGCATTTGAGGAAGATGAGGGAAAGTAGTCTGAGGATTGAGAGAAGTAGCTTTACCTGGATGACATAGTACGTTATTAGTTAGCAATGTCAATGTAGGTGTTTAGGTCGAGACGACGTGCAGATTCATTTATTTTACTTTCAAACAGAATAATAACAACAAATAACTTAAATTTTGAGATAGCTTAACTTTTAAGAATGAAAAAATTGTTTCATTAATTTATATGTAAAAGAAACTCTCAATGAATAGAAATCTAAAGTTTTAATATTATATTTATTTTGACTTTTAATGAAAATGGATATCGTGTCGCTATCGTTGTAAATCGAACGAAAACCGACAGTGAATAGTAATTTATTTATTTATCACAAACTATTCGAGTGCCTATAACAATATTAAAAGTTCACATATTTAATCATAAACTATACGAGTATCGATACGTGACGAACCGAACCGATTTCAACCGAACATCGGTACCAATATTGGTAGTATTAAAACTGATATTTTTTATGGTTTTGATTTATATAAAAACGGGTAAAAATCTTTTTTGACATATTACGACTTTTTTTAGTTTTCTCTTACAGCTGTTATAATAAGTGCCGATTACCGAAACAAACTCAACCGATATCAACTGAGTTCCCACCGCGTAGCGCGGGAGAAACCACTAGTTATTTATAAATGGACTTATAAGCTCATTTTTCATAGAAAAAAATAATAATAACTATCTCAAATCAAAATTATAGAAAAAAATAATAATAACTATCTCAAATCAAAATTGATATATTTTCACAAAAATTACCCATATGAACATGTGTGACTTTTATATTTGCATGACAGGATCCCAAAAATGTGTGCAACTAATAATAACACGACAAAGTGTCATACTAAATCTAACACCAATAGTCACTACATGCACATGTTAGGGTTGTTGCATGTTATTTCTTTTGATCATCGAATTGGTAACAAATGAAACTTCACCTTCATGCTTGTTTTGGAATTTATGTTTGCTCCTATTTGGGATAAGGTCAAAACTCATAAATCATTTTTCTCTATATCCTCAGAGCATTCCTATCTTACTCCCCATAACATTCCTATCTTTATAATTTGAGAACAAATATACGGTTAACACATTAATTTGGCGCTCCATCTCAATCCTTAAAAAGAAGATTAAACTTAGGGATTCAGTTCTCATTCCCTCAATTTAGAGACCTAACAATATCATAAGGCCGGCAATTCTGACACGATAACACGACACGAACCTACACAAAGTTATCATGTTTCGTGTTTAACCTTAACAGGTTTCGTGTCTAAAGCAGGTCGACACGATAAGACCTTAACAGGTTTCGTGTCTAAACATGTTAAAACCCGTTAACCTGTTAAGACCCATTAAGTAAATGTTAACAATTAAAAATTAAGAAATATTATATGTGGGTGTGGACATGGGGTCATCAGTCGTGGGACCTGGGATGAATTATACACAAACACACGCGGTTCTTTTTCCACAATCCAAACCCTAATTTTTAACCTCTCTCGCAAACACCACCATTTCCAATTCGGTTCATAGCTTCCTCAATTCGGTCGTGTTCGTGTCTTAACAGGTCGTGTTCGTGTCTTAAACAGGTCATATGACACGTTGGTAATTTTTCAATGTCTTAACAGGTCGTTTCGTGTAACCTGTTTATTAACAGGTTCGTGTTCGTGTTTCGAATATCTGACACGTTAAGATTTCGTGTCGTGTTCGTGTTTACGTATTTCGGGTTCGTGTCTTATCATGTTCATGTCTTAACAGATCGGGTTGACCCATTATGCCAGTCCTTGAATGTCACACAACATTTCTTTATTCTATACGGTTATTGGATTTTAATAATTCAAACTTTGATCATGGCCGACAATAATCCCAAATTAAAAAATTAACCATATCAGTCTCAACTTTCAAGCTATTTTCCTCCACCCAGCCTTTACTAACTGGGGTGTAACTCAGTTAGTATTTTGCTCACGGGGCAGCTTGCCCCCAACCGATGGTGGAAACATCAGAGTGAGACGAAAACGAGATTGCTCGAGACTTCATAACAACTAATTGTGACAACAATTTAAGTAACAAAATTTCATTTCATTTCTAGTCAAAGTACACCATTGGAAAGAAACTACAACAATTGTTCATAACATAACCCAACAAACAAAATTCAAGACATACATTAGGTGCGTTTCTAATTCATCCCAAGCAAATTTCTGTGAATGTCATCATCAATTTCCTGGAATATGTATTAAAGTACAATTAACAAAAGTTGGCGAGTATACAAGTTTGATTACATAACGTACGTATAAACGGTTGTCTCAAATCCAACATGGCATATTGTATACTAAGTTAATTATCATACTAGCATGCAAAAACTATAAGACCGCAAGGTGTGGGGAGGCTTAGGTTGGGGGCTTTGCACCACACGTGGCGGAGGTGGGCTCCACCAGGCCAACCCAAAAAAAGTGGGGTGTGGAGGGGCGTGGCTAGCCTAAAGTAGCCAACTAAAGCCAACCATATTGGACCAGCCAACCAAAGCCAGCCAGCTCACCTTGCCCGCCCCCCCAACGCCAACCTGGGGTGGAAAAGCTGGCGTTACCCTCCAACCCACGCCCAATCTCCCACCCACACCCATTAGTCTAAGTCAAGCCAAAGTGTCCACTAGCGTAATCTTATTATCGCAATGAAAAGACCGTAAAGAATGATTAAATGCTTAACAATGACCCAACGAACGGGCAGTGTGCTACTCCTATAGTGCTATACATGTTAAGGTAGGCTTGCAAAATAGTTTGCATGTATGAGTATTTGAGTTTCTAGCATGAATAACCTAAGTATAACAAATAGCATGTTTGATGGATTGACTGATTGCATAAATTTGATTGTGTGCATAACTATATTTGATTAAGTCATACATGTTACACCTCAAAAGTGTTTAAAGCGTAAAGGGGATTCGGATATACTCACGCTTTGCATAGTAATTTCCACGAACGTGAGTTGGTGCGTCGCGAGTTTTGGAAGTCCGCCTAGTTATCCTACAAGGATAAACGAGGCATGTGAGTTCGACGGATTTTGGATTAGGAATGAGTAGGGTTTGTGTTTCAATGGAGTTATAAGCTTATTGGGGGAAAAAGGGAGGTGATAAAAGGTGACCAACCCGTGCGCATGGAACAACTTTCTACAGATTATGCCTCCCCACGTCGCGCGGCAAGTTAAGGCTCAGAGGAATGCATGACGCGGTGTCCCACTTTTCCAACCCAAGTTTGCTTTTTGACATTTTGGCCCCTGAACTTCCAGACGTTCATTATTTTATGCTAAAGTTTATATTTCTGGAGGGTTTTCAAGTATAGAAAGTGTATGTATGCATGTGTGTGTTACATATCGTGCATGTATGAATAATAGTATGTATGTTTAATAAGTATCGGTTCCGTATGAAAGTACATATGTAATGATTGATTGCGTATAACCCAAGTATGAATGTAACACGTATATGTATAAAAGTGAATTTCCATTACGATCCGAGTCTCGAATATACAAGACTGGAAATGACATACAAATACAAGTTCTAAAAATAGAAATGTGAATACAACTATCTAAATATGGAAAGTATAGAAATGTGGAGCGTTACACAGCTTATGTGGCACAAAACCTGGTTATTTGCTTATGCGGAAGCTTATGTGGTACCATCACCATCACTACCTTTATCACCACCACCCACAACCACCGTCTGCCACCACCTTCATCACCACCACCCACAACCACCGTCTGCCACCATCAACACCACCCACCACCGCTATCAACCTAAATAACCACCTCCGTTGTTAACCCACTTGCAACATCACCATATCCACCAAACACCCCACCATTCGAACTGTTGGCCACCATAAAGTTTAAACTACCATTGATTCGCTAAAAATAGTTTAGTAAAAAGCAACTAAATTAACCTAATTCTAGACTCTAAGTAATACTCTAGACTCACTAAAACACACTAAACTACTAACCGGCAAGTGTACCGATCGACTCTAGTATAGCTAAGTAAGTCCGGATATCGAACCCACGAGACTCTACTGATTCTAATTACTTTATTAAGACTCTGACTGACACGGACTAAAATGATTGAATGTTTGATGGGAAGGGGGGGTGTTTCTAAATTTCCTAAGGAGACAAGTAAAATTAACTAATTAAACTAAATTAACTAAGAATACGAACTAGACTTGGGTTTACTCAGATGGTGGAAAGACTACCTAGACTAGAATCCTGGCTGATTTAACAACACTCGGAAGTTGATTAATGAGGAACCGGGATCTTTATATTCTCATCTCTCGGGATATCTAATTGGACCTCTGACCCTTCTCAAAAGCACACTATAGCCCCCTCGAGGTTGCTGAACTACCAGTTATTAGACTCTTTTGCAAGACACCTAATGGGTTTATGAAAGTATCCTATGAGGCTCACTCCCTATCGAGATCTAAACCAAGGATAGACCTAATTTCTCAATTGGACTTGCTAGACAACAGCCAACGGGTTTACTTCCTAAAAAGCTCCTACCTTTCGGCTTAATGACTTAGACCTAGCAATAACCTCGCACTTTGCAGCTATGGACGATTAGTAGAATATTTGATTTTATAGAGTTACCAATTATTACTTTTAAGGTTTAATTTCGCGGTTTCACCCTAAAGACTCTAGCTTTCTTATGTGATATGGACAGTCACAAAAACTAGAACCTAACATGACTCTATTCTGTGATATAGACCGTCACCAAGATTCATGTAAAGCAATAAACAGCAACCAGATAAGATCAAATACGTTAACACATCCAATCGATAGAATAAGTCTTTTACAATTCATAAACAATCCTCACAAATCATAAATCCAAGTAAAAATCGAAACTTTGTTCAGTCATTCATCTAATCTAGGTAGTTTATAAGATTTAGCCAACTAAAATCATGGAAACAAAACCAAATAAAGTAGTATCAAGTATGCAAAACATAATCGAAGTTCAAAAAGCACAAACGAGAACACCCGGACGACAGAATGACGACCCGAAGTTGTTGCACTTAAGAATCTTCAACCGAATGCTTTAGCTACTCCGAACTGCTCCGATGATGCTCCAAATCGCCCAAGGAATCTCCTAATTCGTAAGTTAGGGTTTTTTTAATAATAAATAAGCCTTTATACCCAAAACTCAGCTCAAAACTCATCTGCTGCAAACTCTTCTGCAGACTACACCCTCTCGTGGGGCGCGAGAGGTAACTTCAGCTCGGTCGCGGACCGCCACCGCCATTATGACGTCATCTCTTGACTTCCCCTCTGGCTGCCTGCGAGAGGACCTTCATGTGTTGTCGCGGGGCGCCAGAGGGGTGTTTTCCATTACTTTCGACTTGTTTCAGCTCCCGAGCCATCCAACTCGTTCCCGGACTTGACCAATTTGTATTTCACTTCAAATTTAACACTTTTCAGCTGCTTTAAGCCACCAAAACCTGCAAAACACAATTGGATCAAAAGACTAACTATTCTAGGGAATACGAAACTAAAATTAATGAAAACTATACAAACTATACATGAATAATCGATGTATTTTGCAATACATCAACCATCCACAACTCCAACCTTATAGGAAAAATGTGAGACGTAGCGATAGTGGAAACTTTGAAGTTTTCAGCGACGAAGAAGGTCATAGGAGGTCGAAGATGACTGGTGGTGGTCTTGTTTGGGGGTTTCAGGGGTAAAGAGGGTCGCTAGAATAAGTTGTATGTCACCGGAATTGCCGGAACAAGTTGCAGACGGTGGGTGGTGGTGGTGGTGGCAGACGGTAGTTGGTGTGGTGATAAAGGTGGTGATGGTGTCACATAAGTTTCCACATCAGCAAATAACCAGGTTTTATACCACATAAGCTACCACGTCAACAAAACACTAACTGGATTACACTCCAGTTAGTAAAGGATTGGTGAAGGATAATAGCTTGAAAGTTGGGATTGACAGGGGGAATCTTTTAAGTTGGGATTATTGCCGGCCAATTGGTCAAAGTTTGACTATTAAAATCCAATAACTCTTTATTCTATGGTTTGTCATTATTAAGAAAGACTCATAACATATATAAGATTACTCACTTATACTAATAAGCTTGAATAAGAATGATAGCGATACAAAACATGTTGAAAAATAGTGAAAGGTTTGTCTTTGTTATTGTTTTACAAGTAATGGTGTCTATCTGATGATAAAGTATAAGCTATGTTGTGTTTTTTACTCTAATGTATGTTGTTTATAAAGAAATGTGTCTTGAACTTGTGTTGTGTTGGTTGTTATCTTGATTTTGATTATACCCTCTCATATTTGTTTGGAGTGTTTTTTTTATAAGCTCATGAATTTCGTCTTATATTAATATTTCATTATGACATACATATCACTTTCCAAAAAACATGAATAATGAAAAGGTTTCACTCTGAGTCCTCCAACCACAAAATAATGTTATATCATACATATATATGCAATGGAGGCATGCCACTTGACTTGGGCCCTAACAATATCTTTGTTAAAAGACCATCACTGTAAACAATGATATACACTCCTTTGAAACTGTTTAAGTAAAAATAAGACGTGCACCCAAGGACTATGACACCATACCGATCAAATCTCCTAACATCGTATGTGTTTAAAGGCATGGCCTTGTACAAAGAGTGAAAGCGGTTCATTCTTCTTAAAACATGCCCACCATATTCGACACATGTAATAACATCTAGATTCGTGGAGACAATTAATGACAAACATCAAAGACTTCCAATACATCAAGAGGCAAAGGGTAAGTTAAGAATACACATTTCACATATCTACCTCTCTTGATAAATGGATCACCATATATACTCGTTATTACCCTTTTTTTTCTTAAATGACAACTCACACACCAATTCTTCTATGTTAATTCTTTTAGATGTGGCCTATTTTCTTCCATGCTAAATCTTGCACGAGGTACTGGATTATCATCTCAGTTATGGCATAATCTGGAAGAATCCTTTAATCAACAAACATTTGCCAAACAAAATCAATATACAACTCAGTTTTATATTCTATAACAAGAAACAAAGAATATTACCAATTATTCTAGTCAAGCTAAAGAATTAGCTGATGCATTAGATGCCACTCTTTTTGATGAAGCCTTATTTCATCAAATTATTATTATTAATGGTCTGAATGAATAGTATAAACTATTCATGCTTATTTTTGAAAACAATGACCAAAAACCTAACACTCGGAGCAAAATTACTTACTCATGAAGCTAGGTTACAACAATTCCAGTGCCATTTCACCTTTTCTACTCCTGGCGGCACTAAACATAAATTCATCCACAAAGAATCATCTAGATCTTTAGTTATTTGTCAGATTTATGATAAATCGGGACACAAAGCAGCAATGTGTTATCATCAATTTACACAATCTGAGACAGACGGAAACACTGGTGGACGATGGCGTGGAAGTCATGGAAGGAACAGTGGTAAATGAGGTGGACATAGTGGTAGTTGGAATTCCGACGGTTGATCGCGTAGTGGTGGTGCCTGGAACTCCGGCAGTGATCATGTGTTGGATTTGGCCAACTTTGGACCTAGGGTCTCGAATTGGGAACAAGTGGTTGGCATTTTGAATCAACAATTTGGGCATGATCAACAGAATGTTCAACATGGGCCTAATACACAACAATTTGACAATCGTATTTTGGGCTAGTCTACTACTCCTTCCATTTTAGGTCCGGGCCCAACCTCTAATACATAACCTAATTTTGGGCCAAATGATAATTCTAGCTTTGGGCCAATTGGTTTTGGGTCATCTGGTTTTGGTCCTTTTAGTTTTGGGTCGTCTGATTTTGGCCCATCCGATGTTTATGGTTTTAGACCACATCATTTTTCTACATGGGCTAGTACTAGTCCACACCACACCATGGATTGGTCGCTGGCATTTTTATGGATTGGTCGCTGACATTTTTATCTGTCAGCAAGTTGACTTATGGATTCCTGATTCTGGTGCTGCCGTTCACATGACAGCGGACTCGTCTATGGTTTTTTATGCAACTCCACACATTGGTACTGATAGTGTTGTGGTTGGTGATGGTATGTTTCTTTCCATTTCCCACATTGGCACTGCTTTATTACGTTTATCTCTCATACTCGCCTATTAAAGCATGTGCTTGCCAATCCTGGCTTAGCCAAGAACTTGTTATCCATTACTCAGCTAGTGGTTGATCATCCTATTGTTGTTATTTTCTCACATTTTGGCTTGTCTATTCAGACACGCACTAGACAGCTCCTCCACCAAACGTGTGGTAGTCCCCATAAGTCTTACTCGCTTGATGCTATTGTTGCTGTTTCTCGAGAGACTTGGCACTCTAGGCTAGGTCATTCATCAGATTTTGTTTTGTCTAGATGTTAACCTTTATCTTTGACAAACAAAAGTCCAAATAAACGTTGTAATGCTTGTAATGCTTGTAATGTTTCTAAATCGACTAGATTACCATTTGTCTTAGTTGTTTCTCATTCGATTGTACCTCTACATATTATACATTGCGACATTTGGAGAGCGCCATATGTTATCTCTAGATCTGGTTTTCGATATTTTATTACATTCATTGATGTCTTTAGTCAATTTACTTGGATTAATCCTTTGACTTCTTGTTCTTAGGCGATTGATTGTTTCCGGCATTTCAAACCGCTTGTTGAGAACCTATTCTCTTGTACCATCAAACACCTTCAATGTGATGGTGCTCATAAGCTCACTCATGGTACTATGGCTCAAATCTACCTGATGCTGGTATTAGCTATCTCATTTCTTATACTTATACACCCCAACAAAATGGGGTGGCTGAGCGGAAAAACCACCATCTTTCTAAGGTTGCACGTGCATTACTGTTTCATGTACGTTTACCAAAGAAAGTCGGGTAGAATGCATATGCCACTGCCATCTTTCTTATCAACTGGTTACCTACACCGGTGCTTCACCACTCTTCTCCTTCTGAGATATTATTTGGTTCCTGTCCTGGTTAATTATTTTTTCGTACTTTTGGGTGTTTGTGTTATCTGTTCCTCGGTGATACTTGAGTAGATAAACTTTCACCCAAATCCACTCCTTGTTTATTTCTCGGCTATGCTTGTCACCATCATGGATATCTTTGTTATGATCCCATACCACTCGTGTCTATACATCACAACATGTTGCCTTTCATGAGACATGTTTTGATATTCCTTCTTTTCTACCTCCTCATCATCCTCTCTCCTTCTGTTCCTACTTCCTTTTGCATTCCTCCTCCTTCTTCATTCAATTCTTCCTGTTCTCGTTCTTCATCATTTACATCATCTTCTTCTCTCCATCCTTAATCAATTTCACATCCTACTCCTTCTACATCTTCTTCATTTTTCCACCTCCTTCTCCACCTGTTCCGACTCATCCTATGGTCACACGCTCTCGTGATCATACTCTACAGCCCCGTTAGTTTCCCAATCATGTTCTTTTTCATGCTACCACCACATCTACTACTATTCCTGTTACCAAGCCATCCCTTTTTCGTCAGGCTTGGTAATGGTCTATTTGGTGGGATGCGATGCGCGTTGAGATTAGCGCTTTACATACTAACCATACTTGGATTCTGATTCCGGCACCTGGTGATGCCAACATTGTTGGTTGTAAGTGGGTTTACAGGAGTAAGCATAATCTTGATGGGTCGGTGAGTCGTTATAAAGCCTAGCTTGTTTCCAAGGGCTTTCATCCAACAGGGGGTGTTGACTACATTGAGACTTTTAATCTTTTGGTCAAACCCACAACCATTCGTCTTGTTTTGCCAGTTGCTTTCTCTCAAGGGTGGACTATTCGACAGGGAGATGTCAATAATGCCTTTCTTCTTGGTGACTTGTCGTGAGACTATCTACATGTCTCAACCACCTGGATTTGTTGACTCTTCTCATCCTCATCATGTTTGTTTACTGTAGAAGGCTCTCTATAAACTGAACAGGCTCCTCATTCTTGGTTTTCCAAGCTGTCTTCAACACTTCTTGCTAATGGGTTGCTCAGAGTGTCTGTCTAACACATCATTGTTTGTCCATAGCCGAGATTATGTTATGAGCTATGTTTTGGTATATGTGTATGGTATTATTATTACTGGGTGCTCTTTCGCTTTTGTTACTGGAT
The DNA here is from genome assembly GCA_947069175.1 of Scalesia atractyloides. NCBI lineage: Eukaryota > Viridiplantae > Streptophyta > Magnoliopsida > Asterales > Asteraceae > Scalesia > Scalesia atractyloides. The sequence continues at coordinate 10,186,075 of CAMTDV010000016.1, read as the reverse complement.
TGATTGAGTGGTTACACTCTTGGTTTGCACTCAAGGATTTGGGTGTGTTATCACATTTCTTGGGTGTACAGGCTACAATTTCTGATGATATTTTACATCTTTCTTAGCTGTAGTATCTACTTGACTTATTACAATGTACTGGGCTTGTTGATTATCGACCGCTTCTATTCAAGTTGCTACCGGATGCCAGCTTTCTCGTCATTCTGGTACTCCTTTGACTGATCCTACTTTGTATAGGTGTATTGTTGGTGCTTTACAATATTTGGTTTTGACTAGACCCGAGATTGCTTATGTGGTCAATAAGGTGTCTTAGTTCCTACAGACACCTACTGATCGTCACTGGGTTGTAGTCAAGTGCATTTTGAGACATCCTAGAGGTACGACTTCTCATGGTTTATGTATTCGACAGTCTGATAGTTTGATGTTCATGCTTATTTTGATGCTGACTGGGCTGGGTACCCTGATGATCCTCGATCAACCACTGGATATTGTGTTTTTCTTGGACCCCCCCCCCCCCCTTATCAGTTGGAGCTCCAAGAAACAATATATTGTTGCTTGTTCTAGTATAGAGGTCGAGTATCGTGCATTGGCTCATAATGCTCTGAGATTCAATGGATTTTGTCTCTTTTATGGGAGCATCGTATCACTTTATCGTGTCCACCTACTCTTTTGTGTGACAACATTGGTGTTACTTATCTTGCAGTTAACTCAGTATTTCACCAGCGTACGAAACACTTAGAGATTGACTTGCATTTTATTCATGACATGGTGTTAGCAGGTATTTGGGTGTTCATTATGTTCATATTACTCTTCAGATTGTAGATCTTTTGACCAAAGGATTATTTTCAGTTCGTTTTAACAATCTAAAATCTAAGTTTTACGTGGATGCTCCCTAACCGATAAAGGTGAAACTTTGGTGACTCGTCATCTATGCACCGGTATCTAGTAATTGATTAATACCAAAAGTAGGATATGGACGCAAAGTTCTAAATTAGCTTTAATTAAAAAAGTACGATTATTATAATATAATGTAAATTTCAGTGAATGTCACTTAAATATTCATATTAGAAAGAATATGGTATTAAAAATAATTGGACATGAGAGAACGTGTTTAGAATAAGCATATGCATTGGTACTTGCCATTGTAGCTTTGTGTCACCGCTTTTAATAATACTTTTATACGTTAAAAGTTATAGATATGACAAATTATGACGAAATAACTATCTAATAATCGCAATAAAAGTGTTGGACAAAATTTGAAAATAAGTAGAGGGCTAAGTTTTATTTTTTTAAACTAAAAACTACATTTGTTTTTCAAATGGTGACTTTCATGTATTAAGTTATCAAATTCCTTAAATTGGAGAGCCCTAATTTGATATCAGTGATCGAGTTATTAATATTTTAATGCTTGTATATCTATTATGAGAGATTGTTTAATAGATTTTAATGCTTGTATATCTATTATGAGAGATTGTTTAATAGATTTTAATGCTTGTATATCTATTACGACAATGAGAGATTGTTTAATAGATTTCAATGCTTGTATATCTATTGTGAGAGATTGTTTAACAGGCCAGATCAATTAAATTCTTTTTATCAGATTAAGTCAGGCCATCGAAATATTTCAAGTTTTATAGCATAAGTCTGGATTTTTTTTATTTAGTTGAAGAAATACCGAACTAATCTGGTGATTAACTCGTGAAATGTGCCCTCGACAAATAAGGTTAATCTTCTTCTATCTCGTCCAAATAGCTAACAAGATCCTGCAAAACCAACAACACACGTAAGCTCGTTACAAGGAGGAGAATTTGGGGGGTTCTCCTTGTACCCCCCGCGTGAATAAGTATCGGTTTTTTAGAATAAGTGTGTGTATAAAGTGAGAGAGCAAGAGAGCGATCCTTAACCTGGAGGTGAAGTCCTCTATTTATAGCCGTGGGTAATTTGTGAAGGAGATGGGCTGATGGGCCTGAGGTCGACAACAAGGAATATCCCGTTTTGCCCCCTCTGCCGTGACCGTTAGCGATGTCAGCTAGAGGGTCGTTAGCGCACGCTGATTGGATCCACGTGTCCTGGTAGCTGTCCTTATTGTCTTGTTTGTCATCAGCAATGTAGTGGAGATCTTGGGACAGTGGTCGGCGCAAGCTGATTGGTGCCACGTATGCGTCCTTGTGTACTTTTTGTCTCCTGCACGATTGATCATCATGCAACATGATATAATACAGCCTGTATAGCGCAATTGGCTCACTGTCCTGCTACTTGTACACTTCGTATCTTTATGACGTTGCCTTGCGCTTTGTACCTACACTTGGTGCATGTGCATCCTCTATGTCCGGCGCAAGGCAACGAGACTTGGTCCTATGTCTCAGAAGAACAAGTGTCTACGAATGGTTAACTTTACCTCCTGACTCTGCGCGCGACCTTCGAGGCCTCTGTTCGACCAGCGCAAGGTCTGTGGAGTTATTACTCAGACTTGTCTAGGGAGTATAAGTGTAAAAATGGTTAACTTAACTTCCTAACCCCGTGTGCGACCTTCGGGGCATTCATTCAGCGGGCGCGAGGTCTATGGAGTTATCCTTTAGGCTTGTTTAGTGTATGGTCTTGCGTGCAGGCTTGGAGATATCTGTCCGATCGACATAGTTTTTGGAACCATACCCCTTCATTAGTTCCTATCTCATATTATTTTTTAAAAGTGATTTAATTTCAACTATAGTGTTAAGTTTTCCAATTTATTAATGAAACAGTTGGCAACAGTAAAGCTTTGTTTGGTAAGAAGTTATTATGCATACATGTTTAGCTAATTATTGAGTACTAACGTAATATATAGAGTTAAATGCTTGGTTGGTCCCTGTGGTTTGCAAATCTTGCAGACTTGGTCCTAGTGGTTCACTAATTACACACTTGGTTCCAGTAGTTTCAAATTTTGCACTCGGGTGGTCCTTACCACTAACCTTTGTTAGATTTCTCAGTTAAGTATATGCAAAATTACTATATTACCCTTGAAATAATAAAAATAAAAAAATATAAATGGCCGGCCACCACCACTTAGGTGGCGGCGCACGGCGTGCGCGGTGTACCAGACGCGGAGAGAGAGAGACCGACATCTCTCTGTAGCAGCGGCAGTGCCCGCGTTTAGCGGCGACGGTGGCCGCATCTCGTGGCAGAGGTGGAGGCGGTGGCCCCGTTTAGCGGCGACTCTAGACTCGCCGGTGTCGACCAGCGGCGACCAGGGTGCAGAGGAACACCACCCAGTTACCACCAATGTATCTTTCTCTCTCTAACCTACAACCTGTCTCTCTAACTTGCTGACAACCACCACCAACCACCAACCCCACCACACCTGTGACCATCACCGGGACTCTAGTCCTGTTTATGTCAAACCCTAGTTCAAGAATATTTAATTTTAGATCATGTTGGTTTAAGATGGAACTCTTTTGAGTTTGAACAGATGCAACCTTATCTTAAACGAGGAATAGAAGTGGTGGCAGGTGGTGCTTGTGTATCCAAATCCATCATGAGAAAAGGGGCTTTATATTAAACAAGAATACCCAATTGCATAATTTATTCAGATTTTGAAATCATTTATTTTATGCTGAACAATTCAATAACAACAATGAATCGGACAAACTCACTACTCATTCCAACAATTCTCACCATATCTCATTATCTACAAAAATTCATTTAATTGCCGGCGACCGCTTACCGATGTAACACCCGCTTCACAGATCGGTATTCTATGACTCGCCGCCGTAATCTAATTTGCTTTAGTCTGGGTCTTTTTTAAGAACCAACATACAACCAGTTTGTTGAGGTTACAATGAAGCCACATACGTCATCACCATTGGCTCGTCGGGGAAGCTAAAGCACCGTTACAGCCATGACCTGCACCATCGGAGCAAATCATCGGAAAATCAATTCGGTCATCAGAACACCAACCTCTCTCTATCTAAACCACCCCACAGTTTATATTTTTTTATTTTTATTATTTCAAGGTAATATAGTAATTTTGCATATACTTAACTGAGAAATCTAACAAAGGTTAGTGGTAAGGACTACCCGAGTGCAAAATTTGAAACTACTGGGACTAAGTGTGTAATTAGTGAACCACTGGGACCAAGTCTGTAAGATTTGCAAACCACAGGACCAACAAGCATTAACTCTAATAGTATATATAATTATATATATAATATATTATATATATATATATATATATATATATATATATATATAATATTATATATAAATTGTTATGCCATATATCTCTATTACGGGTGTACACGGTTTGGCTCGGTACAGTTTTTGGGTAAAACCGAAACCGTAACCGAAAGTTTGGTTTTGGTTTTTGAAAACCGTTCGGTTTCGTTTTTTTCGATTATTTCGATTTTAGCAACGTGTTTCGGTTTTTTGAAACAAATTACTTAAGATTCAAAAATGAAAAGTATGTTTTAAAGTTTAAGAATTTCTTAAATGTTTACATTTAAGTAAAAATATTTAGTCTTTTTAATTAATATTGTTCATATAAACCTAACATTTTAATCTATTTTAATGTTTCTCCAAAGTTTTATTAAGAAGTTTTCTTTTATAATATTTTGGAAAATCATTTAATTTTTATGTTTAATTTTATTATTTCTTGTAAACAATGGATAAATCATTTCAATGTTAAATAAACATGTTAATGTTTTTATTATAAATATTCAACAATCAAGAATAAAATTAATAATCCGGTAGCATGTGTTAAACACTTAAACAATTTAAACTTAAACATAAAAATATATGGATTTGGCCTACTATTATAACTTATCGGCTCGGTTATTGAAAATGGTTATCTAAAAACCGAACTGAAATTTTCGGTTATTAAAAATCCAAAAACCGAATCGTCGGTTTTTGTTTCGGTTCGGTTTTTTCGGTTATTTCGATTTTCTTCTCACCCCTAACCTCTACGCGAGAGATCAACTGTGCCCATCTGATTATAATATTTTGATTTTTTTTGTTTTGCTTGTAATAGGGTATAACAGTAAAGAAACAGAAATATTGTCGTAGTAAAAAAATATAAAATAATATAATAAAACATAAAAAAAAAGTTGTAAACCCCAACTAATTTATCATTAATTTATGTTAATTGTGAATAAAGGAATGCATAATATAAGTTTCATTTCAATTTCAATAGATTAAAAACACAAAGTCAACCAATCTAGGAAGTGAAAAAGCACTAGTATATAGCAATCTTGTGGAATATTTTTATCTTTTGTGATACCTGGGGACTCTTTCATGCCCCAATTGCCAAATGAATCTCACTTTTTGTACCCATGGGTCTACAAAGATTTCCCATATACATACATATATGCCCTTTCAATCAACACCATACCACAACCACTAAACCAATTCCATGCATCATCATATTCAACTTAAACCTTGCTTAACATATCACATTTAACCTATAAATATATACCAAGATTGTTTCGTGCGGTATGGCGGTGTTATTTACGTGACTAGTAGAGACGGTTTCAAAAGATATGGTTAATCAATTCTGCTTGACCTGTTTCAACCTTATTTGGGTTTTTTTTTTTACCGAAAACAGAGGAAGCATTTGATGTATCATATAAAAAGTATAATAGTTAGAGTCCAGTATATACAGGCAGGGTCCCCAAGATATTCTATGATCAAGATTTGGTGTGCGTTTTTTTTTAAACGTGGAACGAATTAGTTTTTATAGAAAAAAAATGATTATCATCCTAAAACGTTGAATTAAATTCTTATATCATGGAATAACATAAAAAATATATAATAGAAAAATATCATGGCACAATATTTAAGAAAATTGATGAGCAGAGAAACCGCCGTTGGTAACAATGGTCCTATCCTATGTGGGGAGTTAGTTGTTCTTTTTTGGGTTCTTCACACCAGACGACGTCGAATTGGAGAATCCTTCAAAATCGGCCGCAACTTGCATATCTTTCTTTTTTTTTTTTCAATAAACTTTCGCCTTTTGACATTTTAACATTTTTATTCATTTACACCATTGACACTGGTTTAGAATTTTGAATAACTAAGTATGTTATGATGTGAGTTTTTAGAAATGACTGATGAGTAGATATTGAGATGTTAATTGTGTTAGATTGGTGGGTTTTGAGTTGTAAACAAGTTGCAGATTAGCGACTTGTAAACGGGTTATAATAAATGGTTTAAACGGGTCATAAGTAAGTTGACCTATTATATATATGTGTAAAGTTTCAATTACAAAATGTTAAGAGATCAACATGTTTAATTAAAAGAGTAAAACATGATCACCCAAACATGACCCATTTATACAAGTTAAGCAGATCAATCTGGGCACGCCATGTTTATCATGAGTTAGATATGACAACAAAATACCCGGTTCCGTAGAAATTTTGGGTATATATGTTTTCGCCCTCCCGGTTTTCGACGGCAAGCTTCGCCACTGGGCCGGACCATCAACCAAAAGACTAGAGCTTCAAGAACCGAAAACCAGAACATTACTTTAGTTAGGGCGGGTTAGAGCTATGGGTTCGGACAGTCCCTTTTTTACTCATGCTAACAATATATATAAATGTATTTTGTTGATGATATTGATTTGCATATAACAAAACATAATAACTTAAGTGAATACTTTCAAAATTGAGGACACGTTGCCCCACGCAATCTTAAATCGGGCCACAATCTTACATAATAACTCTAAAAGTGTCTCTTTCATGCTGTTGTGTTTTTTTGTCTCCTGGGCCTTCAATGAGTTGTTAAGTACACCCATAGGCCATAACAATTGGTAATTACATTTTGGTCCCTAGGTTTCCTTTTGGGTTGCAACTTGAGCTTCGATCATTGCTTTTGGACCATCAACACTTATTTGGTGGGGTTTTTATACCAAGATAAGATTCTTAGAAAGGGCGTTGAGTTCACTGACTTGTATCAAACGAATGGTCAATCAATCAATGGAGAACCTATTCAAGAAGCCGAAGATAAGTTTTATTTTGAACGGCCAACAAAACTCGATTATTGAAACTAGTAAGGTGCTAGGCACCAAATTTACAAGAAAGGACAACCATACGGCCGAAGCCAACACCGAAATTACATAGTAATACTAAAGTTCCTCCATTCATTCCACGACCAAAGAATCTCTTTCGACCGATTCTTAATCCATAGAAAGCTAAGAGACTTTGTTTCTTCCACGATATGTTCGGGGCCGCCTGGTTGAAAATTACATCATTTCGCATCCTCCATATGCACCAAACCACGACTTGTACTATGGCGTTTATAGCTTTCTTTTTCCTTTTCGATCCGGTCACGGTAATGTTGGCATCCATCACATCCCTAAAGCTAAATGCCACTAAAGGAGGCATCCTGCACCATTGTGCAATTACCTGCCAAATCACTTGGGCAAAGTGACAAGAAGCAAAGATCTGGTCACTAGTCTCTTCATAATCGCCACAAAAAACGCAGGTTGTGACACCAACATTAATATTTCTCGCAGCCAAAGCAGATTTTGTAGGTAACCTTTCTCTAATCGCCCTCCACGATACAACGCCGACCTTTTTCGGAACCCAGTTATTCCACAAAAATATATAATCAGGGAGGAATCTATTAAATGTCGCAGCGATATTCTTTATACTTGCAACCGAAAATTCTTCAGAATGGTGTTGTTTCCAGACCCACAAGTCCGGCCCAGCACTCCGATTAAAACCGCTCAGCAGGTCCGCAATGTTTTGGATCTCTGCAGCCTCGTTCGAATTTAATATAGGCCTGGTCCATTCCCACACGAATGTTATCTGATTACCCTCCCAAACGAATCTGTCCGCAACTTTACAAAGCTTGTCCTTTTCCAAAGAAAATAGAAGAGGAAAGGCGATGTACAAGGGACAATTCCCAACCCAACAATCCATCCAGAAGGCTGCACTAAACCCATGCCCAACTCGACACCAAATAGAGTCGTGTAAATTGATGCCAAGTTGACTAAGATTATACTGGATACTTACAATTTGCTTCCAAGGGCCGGCGATTGTGACTTTGGCTGGAATTGACGACCAAGATCTAGAATTGTGATGTATCGCCCAAACGACTCTCCTCCATAGCCCATCCTTATCCGTCGTGAACCTCCACCACCACTTCGACAACATGGCCAAATTAGCATCTCGGAGCCACCCGAAACCAATCGGAGCGATAACTTTTTCCCACGCCATCCAACTCATATTCGATTTGTCGTCGGTCCCACCCAAAAGAATTCCCTTGTAAGTCTTTCCAACGTATCCAAGACTTGAACCGGGGCTTTATACAACGAGAAAAAATAAGTTGGTAACGAGTTTAATACCAACACCGATGCCCTAGCCGAGACAAGGGTGGCCATAATCCAAGTCCTCCACCGATGCCCTAGCCGAAGACAAGTTAGATTCTAAAGTTACATAACTCAAATGTAATAGAAAAATATCGGTGACTGTTGGTTGTTGAACTGTAACATTAATTTAAACACCCAAGTTTGAGTATTTAGGATTTGTTTGTCGAAATTAGTTGTCTTGCTAATCGTTTTGAGTTATAGATGTATGGAAATAGTAGGGTTATGAATAAATCTTTACTTTTAATTGAAAAGTGTTAAATGATACGAAAAGATAAATCTTAGAAAGACTTAATGAGAAAAATATTTAAAGTAGTATATTTTTTATTTCATATATACGTACTTCTATAAACACCAAAGACGTGTGACAATATGACGCGATTGTAATATATCGAAGATATGCATTTCTTGAGATAGCACTATCATTACGCATTAGACAAAATATGGTATAACGAAGAGGAATGGTAAAAATGAATTGGTCAAGTCATTGAACAACGAAGAGAAGAGGTAAAAAAAATTGGCCGAGACATGAAATAACCGAGAATTTTTGAACAAATAAGATTAGCCCCGTCTATTTTTTAACAAGCCTCTAACTAAATCATGAAAGCAAATCCTACTGATAACTACTCTATTAGATCGTTTTGAACTATATATCTAAAACTTGAGTTTAACTCATGTAAATTTATAATATTCTATTTCGATTCGTATATTATTTATTGAATATATATATATATAGTGTTAGGATCATGTGAGAAACACTAGGCTAATTGAGAAACTTGAGAACCATTCTGGATCTACACATTTTTCCTAAGCTTTTTGTAGTATACATATATGTATAGTTTAAAACTGACTATATACATATATGTATATTGGATTATACATATATGTATAGTTTAAAACTGACTATATACATATATGTATATTGGATTATACACATATGTATATAGTCATTTGTAAACTATACATATGTGTATATTACGAAAAGCTTAGGAAAATGTGTGGTCCAGAATGCTTCTCAAGTTTCTCAAATATGGTGGACTTCTCTTAGGATCCATACCCTATATATATAATGGAAATTACGTAGTACTTTTTATCATAATTATATATGATATGGTTATTATATAATGATGAATTCAATAATATAAATACATAATATCTTCATCTAAGTTGGTAAGTTTAATCAAGCTCGGTATATTAGTCTTTGGCTCGGGCTCGAACTTGATCGTATTTACTAAATAAGCTTCAATTTACAGTCAAGCTCGTTAAAACTTGAGTTGATTCGTGTTTTTATAGAGTGAGTCCACATAGAATAATTCGTAAGTAGCTTGAGCTCATTTACACTTCTAATTAATATGTATCCATAATATGCTCATCTAAGTTGGTAACTCTAATCAAGCTCGGTATATTAGACTTGGGCTCGGAGTTGAGCGTATTTACTAAATAAGTTTCAATTTAAAGTCAAGCTCGTTAAAACTCGAGTTCATTCATTCTTTTATAAAGTAAGTCCACGTAAAATAATTAACAAGTAGCTTGAGCTCATTTACACTTCTAATTTAACTTATTTTAATTGGAGAAATTTTCTAATAACATAAAATCTCACGCTTTTGGGGTTAGGTCATAAGTCACCGAAGCTTTGCTTTTTTAAAGGTTCTGGGTTTAAGTCCAGGCAAGGAAGATTTTATTTACTAATTTGGTGATACTAACTACCAACCTGATTAGCGACATCTTAACCATACGCTTACGCTGTTAAAAAAAACATAAATAGGACAGCAAGGAAAAAATTCAAATCACGTTTATGTAGGTTTTATGGTTGTATTTTACTAATCAGTCCTTGAAGTTTTGCAATACTAATAATACACCCTTATCTTTTCATAAAGATAACATCTATCTTCTTTGGTAGCAACGAAAGATGAAAGGGTGGCTAAGCAATGTAACTTTCAGTCAGATATTGGCAATAAATAGGAAGATACAGTTGAAAGAGACAGCAGGCCTACAAACAGAAGTATGTTCTTTCTGATTTCAACCTTTCAAAATTCTGTTGTCACTCTTTGGTCCCCCTACAATCTTATGTATTGCATTTTCAGTACCTATTTTTGCCACTCCCTAAAATCTAAGGCCAAGAGTTTGGAGGACAAAATATTGGATTTGACCCAAATTTGATTGTGATAACTCATCAAATATATGGATTTGTAATCTTCTGTGATTTCCTGATGTTTCATAGGAAAAGAAATGAGCCAAATAACTATAATTATAAGCTTTAAAACATATGTATTATTAGTTTATTTTGTTGATGTGAACACACACGATGACGATACTAGACTATGGACATTATGATATTGAGTTATTGAGCGATGAAATGTTTTTGGATTAACTAAAATAAATTCAAATCTACGCATAGCAGGGTTGCGTATTCAATCCGACACTAGTTTTTGTACAAGATAGGGATCCATAATAAATTAAAACTTTGTATAAAGGAGGCTATGGACCGGTTGAGTAAGAAGTCAAAAGGTGCGGTGAATAGGAGCGAATTGGGTCAAAAATGGTCAGGTAAAAAAAACCTATTTATTACTATCAACACCTACCATCTATAAAAAGTAAAAACAACCAACATTCAATATAATTTAATTGTTGATTTTAAATAAAAAAAATATTACAAAGGGGTTAATTCATAACTTTATTCAATTAAGTTACACACAAACAGTGAAAACATATATTAAATTCAGGAATATTTACGAAAGAGACATACACACCCTTTTATATAATATGGAACATGTTAATTACGGAAACTGTTTCAATAGATAAACTGATTAAGTAACTCGCCACTCCACTCTACTTTTAACTTTCATTATGTTTGTAAAGTAAAGCATATAAATGAATATACGGTTAATACACAATCTTCTACTTTAAATTAGTTTTGCAAATAATTTGAAGTATGATTTTTTCTATGAATCCACGAGGCGATCAAGGACATCAAGTTAAACAAGCCAGAGGAAACTTGCTTATAGAAAGAAGATAGGCCACGCAATGATAAAATATTCAATAGCAAGCCAAATTATGCTACAAAGGTGATCGATAACATCAACTTAAACGCATATACATAGATAGAAAATAGGGCAAACGCCCCCATTATAGTGTGTACTTTTAAATTCTTAAACTTTCCTCTCTCCGGCTTCTAGCTTCTTACTGGTTGCTCGTTTCTTTTTTCAATAAACTGGCTCCCGCTTAAAAGAAAAAAAGAAAAACTTTTAGGTGTAGTTTGTGAAGGCATGATATCCCCTCGATTTTTGTGTGGTGTGAAGAGTATAGTAAGGTGGCCGGTTAAGGGTAGGGCGTTGGATAAAGTGTGAAATGTGGATGGTCCCCCTACCCACCCACCCACTCACTGAACCCACGGGTGCCACCCGCTCCATGGCGCAGTCTTTCTGATTCTGAGCCGCCTTTAACTTTGTTCTTGTCCCTTTAACATTGTTGTTATTGTTCGGTGCAAATAATATTATATGCAACGCAAGTGGCAAACATATTTGTTGATCACCTTAATGGTGGACTCATCTTCTATATTTGTTTGCTCCTTGCCCCGCTATTTCCATTCCGTATCTTTTCATTATGATATATTTATATATACTTTTACACTGATGTAGTAACACAAATCAAATTGTATTTATATAGTCTATAATATTTGACGTTCTAAGTTGAGTGGGTAGTAGAGTTTTTACTTTTTGAAGAGAAGATCAAGGTTTAATTCTTATCATGAGTTAGATTAGGAATAATTTTGGTGTAATTTAGAAGTAAGAGTTAGAGCTGTTTAGAATTCAATTCTAATAGGGAAAATCCGAAATTCGAGTTCGATTATCAACGTTTGGATTTGATTTTTAAAAATTCGATTTCGAATATACACTTTATAGTATATATATATATATATATATATAACTTCTAGATCTATGCCACAATATAAATTACATTCACAAGTGATAAGTCTATTATTTATAATATTACCAAACTCAAATGCCTAATAGCTTATCCTACTTATTTCTAAATTCTAAACCTAACTTACGTCGCTACACATATCCAGGCTTAGATTTGTATTTTTGATGTTAAAATAATTGGTTTGCATTAGATTAAAAAAAGCAAAATAATTTATTGTTTAAAATGGATTTGAATTATAGCGAAGTTTCAAATACGAATTGAAATGAATTGAATCTCGATCGAATACGAATTCAAGTAAATGATATAAATACGAATTTGAATTTATTGTTCGCACGCACAGGTAGGATATATGGTAAATGTCAAATAACAAATCAAAGGAGTGGTAGAGACTCTACCTTATAAACACGTTCTCTCTTTGCTCCCACACCAATGTGGGACAAAGTGTTAACCACATTTAAGACTTTCATTCACACCCCAAATTTTCAACATTCCTTGTGGCTAGGTTCGACTGCCACTTTCCCCATTATTTTCTGCGGCATCCAGGTGAAGGGCGAATATGGGTGGCACCGGTTCGTCTTGGATGGAAGGCGAGGTTTTACCGATTATTTCCCTGCCGTGCCTTCGGGCGGGTGGAGATCCGGTTTCCGCGCATCTAGGAGAGCCAAGGGGCTGGCGTCGGTCGAGTAGTCGACCTTGGCCACGGCGCTCAGTGTCACGGTGGTTGACACGTCGTTCCTTGCAGTTAAAAAAAAAGGAAACTACTTACAGATAATAAGTGGACCTCCTACACAGGATAAGTTTTTTTGAACAACAAATTTCTTTTAATACTTTTTGTTTGTAGGACTTGAACCCAAGACCACCCACCCCATTGATTACCTACACAGAATAAGCGGTGTCGGTAAAGAAGGAAAATATAACATTTAAACAATAGTCCTGACAAGTTGGTCTAATGGTTAGTCACTAGGTTTCTCTCCTTGAGGTCCCAAGTTCTAAGGCCGTCTCCAAAAATCTTCGAAAATTTGTGTGCCCTGTGCGAATATAAAATACGGGCCACTAAAAAATAAATAAGACTTTTTCATAAAAAAAGAACACAAAACTAGTTGTAGACTGAATAATATTTTAAGAAAATTAACATAAATAATCAATTTTAAACTCGATTTCAGAAGTAATTCCCATTTTGATTTAATGTAACGCAATATTAGTCAATTATTGTCATCTGCATTTAATGCATAGTTAACAAACATTATGAAAGAAAAACCCACTAAAATTGAAGCTATCAAGGGTAGAACCCATGGTCTACTTACTAATAAAGTTGCCATGGGAACCTCCGGACCATTTGCCTCATCATGTCATTTCCCAATTCAGTACTAATATATTCTAAATTATACAGCGTAACTTTATTTAAAAAAAATAATTTTTCGGGCCCCCGGAGGGTTTGGGCCCTGAGTCGTCGCCCACCCCGCACCCCCTCCTGGCCGGCCCTGCCAAGTTCAACTCCCACTAGCATCTTGAATGACATTGGTGGTGGCAATGAAGTTTAGAACTAGGCCTCTTTGGAGGTGCCAGTTCGAAACCGAGCCAAACCGGTTTACCGCAGTGGGCCTTCGGGCGGGCGGTTTTCCCTGGAACTGGTGGCTTGGTGGCTCGGGTATGTATCCAACTCTGACGGTTATGGAGGGGGGATGCATTTGCTCGATTGAAGGCATCTCAAGATACTTATCCGGTGATTTAATTGGCCGTTAAAAAAATAACATTTAAACAATAGCATGTAAACACAAATACAAAAAGACATTCACTTACAGAGTAACCTAAAGTGGGGGAAAATTTAAATCCTGAAAGACACAACAGTAAAGGGGATCTTAGGTTTTGGCTTGACTCATTTATGATTGGCTTGTTAACATGTCTACGTTTACAGAGCATCGCCGGCTGGGTGGGCGGCGAGGACCACCGGCCAGGGCTCGATTTTTTTGAGAGGCTCGTATTTTTATGAAAAAAACCCAATATGTATATGTAAACTATTTTTTTAATAGGGTATACTAGAGATGGGCATAATCGGGTTTTATTATTACCCGGAACCGGTTCTAACCCGGACCCAGTTCTGCTTGGATGTCATTGGAACCGGGTATGGTGTGGAACTGGGTCCAGTTCCTACCCGGGTTCACACCCAAGAATATGGAACCGGGTACGGGTATTATGGAACCGGGTATGGTGTGGAACCGGGTATGGTGCGGAACCGGTTTCTGATAGTGTGGGAACCGGTTCCTTGCAGTTAAACCTGCCATTTACTGTTCAGAACCGGTTACTGACAGCCATTTACTGTTCAGTCAAACCTGCCATTTTACTATTGGAAACCGGTTCCTGACAGTCAAACCTGCCATTTACTGTTCAGAAACGGTTCCTGATAAAATATTACCGTTGGAACCGGTTCCTGATAAATGTTACCGTTGGAAACCGGTTCCTGATTAAAAATCGGTTTTTGTATATAAACCCCTTCCTACTTACCATTTCTAAACTTAACACTTTACACTTCAAATCTAATACTATCAAAGAGATAACGATGGCTTGCAACGATGAGGTCGTGGATGTTTTGGAAACCAAAAGAAACCCCGCTATTTGGAAGCACTTTGACTTGTGCTTGATGTCAGATAGCCATGAAATGGCTAGATGGGAAGGGGTGCGGGAAGTTCATGAAGGCGTCGGCCAACTCGACGCTCAAGAAACACACCGACCGCCATTGTCCGGTGACAAAGGCGAAAAACAATGAAAAGGGTGAAGCATCCGGGACCGGGTCATCGAAAGTTTAGTTTGTTTTATGTATTGTAAAGCCATTTGTGTTTTATGATTAGTATGTTTAGTGTTTTATGTGTTTTGTTTAACGTTTCTTGTTTAGGTTGTTTGTGTAACCGGGGACTTGTTTCTCATAATAAATAGTTTTATGTTTATGTATTATACCTTGTTCTAGCAAAGACTTATAAAAAAAAAATCACATTAAAAATATATTGACGCCGGGTCTGGAAGGTTACCGTAGGAACCGGGTATGATAAGAACCGGTTACGGGTACAACCCGGGTACGGGTTGGAACCGGTTCCGGAACTTATTTTTTTCCAAAAATGTGGAACCGGGTAGGAACCATCGGGTATTTTGAACCCGGAACCGGTTCTACTTAGGAGGAACCGGAACCGGTCCCAGGTAGGTTCCACCGGGTCGGGTTTGGAACCGGTTATTATGCCCATCTCTAGGGTATACCCATACAAACATCAACATAGGCCCAATTACAAAACTATTCTTGTGGTTTAGATTAGTTATTGACCCCTTTGGTATTAGGTTTAGACCTTTAGTGAGCCCAATACCCAATTTCGTTAAGGCTTAAAGGCACGTTTTTTCGAGCTCGAACATGGTACACGAATTCTCAGGGCCGGCCATGTAAGAGAGTGCCACCGGTAGAAAAACATTGATCTGCATAAGTATTGTTAAGACATCATAATTAAATGTGATTAAATTAGTTATCTAACTTAGTAAATTCTCATGAAATACCTATTGGCGTACTTATACATGACTTTTTATATCATTTGTTCGTATTTTATAACTAACACAAAACCTCTGACATATTGACTAAATATAAAATCTTTTTTCCCTCAGCTTGTCTTGTTTGATCATGACCTTTTTTTCTTTTAACAAACAACGTTAACATATGGTAAATGTTAAAAACATTTGTTTGAGATCTTTTTTTTTTTCCTTTAGATAAATAGATGCAGTGTGATTCAACATCAAATCTTACCTTGTATCCTAACCCATATCCGAACCCGAACTCACCTGAACCTAAACCTGAGCTCGTGGACTAAAATCGTATGGCCATTTAAAAATTCGTAAATGCCCACATGTGCGCGACAAGTGGGTCCCAATGCTATGAGAATCAAACATGACAAAATCATAAGATGTGGGTCTAACTATAAAGAGGAAACAAACTTATTACACATTGCATAATATGCTCAAAATATGAGGCTTATGGGGAAAGAAGAGCAGTAGCTCAAATGCATAATGCAAGCGAAAAAGATGTCAATCAATAAATATCATCATCCTCTGAAGCTACCTTTTGCTTTTTCCATTTCTGCATTTTATAAGACTGTCAAAGCATGTGCATGATGATCGTTTGGGCACTGCTTTATCTTAAATGGGTAAACCGGTAGATCACATAATTTAGCTAAAAGAGAAACGGGCCCAAATGGGTTAAACGGTTGGAAGTCTACTGAAAATATATATAGCTGTTTTTCTCGATGATTTTACGTTATAATTGTAACAATATTGTTTTTGTAACAAAAACAATTGCTTTATTTATTTATTTATTTATTTATCGTGTAACAGAAGCATAAAAATAAGAAGTTGAATGACATAACATTGCTTGGGCAGTGCTTTATCTTAATGGGTCAAACGGGTAGATCAGAAAATTTAGATAAAAGAGAAACGGGCCCAAAATGGGTTGAACGGGTTGGAAGTCTCGTGAAAATGCATATAACTCGTAACTGTTTTTCTTGATGATTTACATTATTATTGTACACAATATTGTTTTCGTAATAAAACAAATGCTTAATTTATCTATCATGTAATATAAACATAAAAAATAAGGAGTTGAATGACATACCATTTCAGCAATTTATAAAAAACTGTTTAAGCATTATGATCACTTGGGTATTGCTTTATCTCAAACGGGTCAAATGGGCCGACCTAAAAAAATAGCTAAAAGGAAAACAAGCCCATATGTGTTGAACGGGTTGGAAGTCTCCTAAAATGCATACAACTCGCAACTATTTCACTCAATGATTTGTTATTGTTATTATTGAAACAACATTGTTTTTTGTAATAAAAACTAATGCTTTGTATGTTTATCATATCATGTAAGAAAAGCATGATAATAACAAATTGAATGACATACGCGGTAAGACCATAGTCTGTATCAACCCGTTCATTCATAGACAAAATGTTTCATGCTTGTGGTTATATGTATAACCTTAATGTATTCAATCCTTTGATCATTATCAAGCTTCTAAAGTTGTTCTGGCTTATGATTGTATTGTTTTTGTGTTCAATGTGCTCTTGGAGTATGCTTCAGAAAGGATTGTTGATGCTCATGTTCTGTTCGGTCATAATAGGTTTTAAAAACTGTTGCTGCTAAATCAGAAAGTCACGCTTCGAAACAAATTGACCATTTAAAAAAATGGCTTGTTTCGACCCTTATTTATGAAGACGTTAATCTTGAACTAAGGAGATAAAGATTAGAGGGGTTATGAATAAGTCTTGGTGAATTATTTATTTATTCTTGTATGTTTAAATAAATGATAATTGTTGGTTTACTAGATATATTTATCTAGTTGGTTAATTTATTTATTAAAATAGAGTTGAGTTTGGTTAGGATTAGAATGAATTTCGTATAAATAGATGGTTAGCACTATTGTAATTTGTGTGCTTTGGTTGATAATAAAAAGAGTCGAACGAGTTCGTTCAATCTCGTGTTTGTGTGTTCGATCAAGTGCCTAATTTTTTGCAACAATTTATTTTTGCCAATACCATTCTGACCCGAACAAAAATGACCATCTTTTAAAACGACTTGTTTGGCCCCAACCCGTTTTGACATGTTACCATGCCAGATCCGACTAGCCCATTTTGCTAAGTATACTATTTACCTATGAATGGCTTTAGTTTGGAACTTGGATGTTTTAACTCAAAAATACCAATATTAATATTTAGGGCAACCCTTTTGACTTTTGACATGTTACTTAATCCACCAAACTTGCACATTTTGCGCACATTTTGCTACCTCTACATTAGAAAACACCAACAATCCAGAACAAAGGGACCGTTAATAAAATGTTAGATAACATATCATATCACATCACATCACGCAAGATCTCTACTCCAGTAACCTCAAATATACAAGTCGTATAGGGTGATAACATGTTCCTCATAAGATTATCCAAATGTTGTTAGTATACTAGATTGCTAGTATACAATCTGGGATGTGTTCTAGTTGAGTTTCTATTAGAACCGCATACACAAAAACCCACATGTTTATAGTTTTAATTGAAGTACATAACTTTCACATGTACTCTGGCATGTCAAGTACAGGATGTGCAATGCAAGTTTGACTCAAAGATATTCCAGCTCGGCATATTTACTCCACGCGTAGCAATATTTCGGTGATCAGTCCAGATATTTTTCATATAGCTGTCGACAACGATCTATGTTACCAAGCTGCAGCTCGGCCTTGATGTACTTTTTGGAAATCTGTTCGTTCCATAGTCTTAGAATATGGTCGAACTTATATATGGCTCTGGCTCGCTCGATCTCATTATATCTTAACTCAATGCTTGATGTAAAAAACGATTATAAAAAGTTAATGATATGTGTCAGAACTCGAAGATTAACACGAAATATCAACTTTATAACGAAGGTTTTACACCAAGAACAACTACAAATGCTAATCAGTCATCACAGATTATTGACTGATATATAATAAGAACAAGATCATCAACAAGATGACCCTTACAGAAATCAGAAAACCCTAACTCACGAATGATACGTATGAGAGAGAGAACAATGTGTGTAAGAGAAAGAAGAGATTGAGAAAGATGTTTTAACCAGACATCTAACAACACAATATATAGCAGGACACCAACAACCCTAGCAGCTTCAAGCCCATACGCGATCCCTGGAACAAGCAGCCAACGATCAGCCCACTATGCCCACATTCGGTACAAGTCTGCTAAGCTCCAAGACCATATCAAGCCCAAAGCCAAAACCTCACAATAAAACAGATTGTTGTAAGAATAAGAAATATAAAAAATAAGAAACAAATTATAAAACATTTAAAGTGTAATATTTGTTATTTTAACATCCCCCCTCAGTTTAAATGTTTAAACAAGTTTGTAAGTCCTAAAGACTTACACATTCTATCATGACTTCTTGGTAATAGACCTTTGGTAAACATATCTGCAAGTTGGGATTCGGAATTAATTCCAAA
The DNA here is from genome assembly GCA_947069175.1 of Scalesia atractyloides. NCBI lineage: Eukaryota > Viridiplantae > Streptophyta > Magnoliopsida > Asterales > Asteraceae > Scalesia > Scalesia atractyloides. The sequence goes on along the minus strand of CAMTDV010000016.1, from coordinate 10,166,798 downwards.
CTGTTTTAAAAACACCAGATGCAATTTTTTCTCGTAAGAAAAACAAAATCAACCTCGAAATGTTTTGTTTTATCATGGAACACAGGATTCGCAACTATAGAAATAGCTGCATTATTATCACATTTTAGAGTAACAGGAAGATCAACCTTCAGTTCCAATTCTCTTAAAAGTTTATCAACCACAACACTTCACAAGAAGCACTGCACATAGACATATACTCTGCCTCAGCAGATGATGCGAAACCACACTTTGTTTCTTGCTTTTCCAAGAAACTAATGAGTTTCCAAGGAAAATACAAAAACCTGTGACTGACCTTCTACTATCAACACACTTTGCCCATCTTGAATCAGCATATGCTGTTAACTGAAAAGAATCACTTCGTTTAAACATGATACCAGATCCAGGTGCACCTTTCAATACCTTAGTAATCTAAAAGCTATCTGAGTATGAGCCTCAGTTGGCTTATGCATATATTGAGACAAATAATGAACCGAGTATGCAATAGTTGGTCGAGTATGAGATAGGTAAATAAGTTACCAACCAATTTTTGATATTCATTATACTAACACTCTTTAAATCTTCATTTTTACTTAAACATGTCAAACATAATTCTGCTCTATAGGGCAACTGACACGTTTACAACCACTCATACCATACTCGTTTAACAAACCATACAATATTTCCTTTGTGAAAGACAAACCCCATCATTATGACCTCGATACCCGAGAAAATATTTCAACAAACCAAGATCATTGATCAAAAATTCCTTTTTAATAAAGACTTTACTTTATTAATTTCAACAGAACTATTTCCAGTCAACACTATATCATCTACATATACCAACAATACCAAAAACACAGATTCAACACATTTGACAAACATAGAATGATCACATTTGGATTGAACAAAACCAATTTTAACAAGAACTTGAACAAGTTTTTCATTCCACATACGGGGTGCTTGTTTTAAACCATATAACGACCTTTTAAGTTTACACACTTTATTTTTATTATCAACATTTAAACCATCAGGTAAACTCATGTATACTTCCACCCTAATATTACCATATAGGAATGCATTATTTACATCAAGCTGATAAATAGGCCAATTATTCTGCACATATAAACTAATAATGCACCTCACAGTTACCATCTTAACAACATGAGAGAAGGTCTCCTCAAAATTTATACCCTCAACTTGATTAAATCCTTTAGCAACAAGCCTAGCTTTGAACCTATCTACTTCACCACTTGATTTATACTTCACTTTGTAAACCCATTTACATCCAATCGATTTCTTCCCTAATGGAAGATCAACTATGTCCCATGTGTCATTTCTACATAAGGCAGACAACTCATCATTCATACATCTAACCATCGTTTATCTTTACAAGCCTCTTTATAAGAAACAGGTTCAATATTTTATTTAGATTAACAACAAAGCATATATTTTCACTAGACAGACTAGCATAACTAACAACTTTATCATAACTATACTTTAACATTACCAACAACGAAATCATTGAACTTCTTAGGAATCGAAACATGTCTAGTAGATTTTCTAATATTTTGAATACCCTCAGACAGGTGTGATTCATTATTTCCACCACTAGTCTCAGCCTCCACATGACTAGTACCCAAATCATCCAACTGTTGATTACCAGCCATACCACTTCAATCTAGTGATTGTGAGTATCATGTACAGTTGTAGATTCAACAGTGTCATTGTGCTGCTGAGACAGAGTGGTTGAATCATTTTCTACCTTTCTTCATCATTGGGATTTACATCATTTAAGAAATCAAAGGTGTTAAAAAAATTTAAATGACCCAACGACTGAGAAGGTGCTGAATCAGAAGAAGAATGTGTATTAGACTTAAAAGGAAAAACGTTTTCATGAAAACTAACATCTCTTGAAAACACAAACTTCTTCTGTCTAAACTCCAAACTTTATAGCCCTTTTTAAAATTAGAATAACCCATAAAACCACACCTCTCGGCCCTTTCTTCCAGTTTATCAGAATTATTCAAAATTGTAAAATAACACAAACACCCAAAAACTCTCAAATGATCAAGAGAAGGTTTAAAACCAAAAAGCATTTCATAAGGAGAACAACCATGATGAACAGATGAAGGAATCCTGTTAATCAAGTATGAAGCAGTAAGCACACATTCAGACCAAAAACTTAAAGGAACCTTTGACTGAAATAATAAAGCTCTTGCAACATTTAATAAATGCCTGTATTTTCTTTCAACAATGCCGTTCTATTGAGGTGTATAAGTGCATGAAGTTTGATGAATTATACCATTTGTTTTAACAAAACTAGACATTTGAGAATTAATAAACTCCGATCCATATCACTTTTGAAAATCTTAACATTTACCTCAAACTGAGTTTTAAGAAGATTATAAAAACTAAAAATATTGTCAAAGACTTCAGACTTCATCAATATACCCAAACTGACCTAGTATAGTCATCAACTACAGTTAAAAAAAACTTGTAACCTTCAAGACTAGAAACCCTATAGGGTCCCCATACATCAAGATGTACAAGGTCACCAACCTTAGTGGACTTATATTCACTAAGTGGGAAACGAACCTATGTTGTTTGGCCTTATGATAAACGTCACAAGGTTCAGTCTTGTTAATTTCAGAATTTATTTTTAAAACACTTAAAACTTGATCTGCAGGATGTCCAAGTCTGGAATGCCAGAGCTTTATACTTTCAGTTTTGTTAAAACATGCAACAACTGAACTAAAAGAATTACCACAAAAATATAGACCATCAGTTTGACTACCAGTCACCAGGGTTTTCTTTAAGCACAAATCCTGAACATAGCAATTTTCCTCATCAAATACAACCCTAAGTTTATTAGCCTTTTCTAACTTATGAACAGATATTAGATTAACACAATATTCAGGGACAACAAAAAGGACTTTAAGAATGACAGAATCAGACAATTTATAACACCCTATTTTTGTTACTTTAGCATTTGTACCACTAGGATGTGTTACTGTTATGTTGTAATCAGATACATCAACAAGATTAAACATGTTTTCACTTGTCATTACCATATGCTGGTTTGCACTAGAATCAACAATCCAGCTCATACTATACTTAGACAACGGACTAGTATTAAAACAAGACTTTTATACCACCCTAAAGAGGAAAACACACTAGAGCATTTACCTCCAAAATTGGACCTAGAGGGATCATCCACCTTATTCTCACTCAGCAAACCTAACAACTTAGCAAACTGATCAGAAGTCAAAGAATTCAATGAAGTACCAACAGATTTGTCACTCACAGAATTATTCACAGATTTGTTAGATTTGGACCATTGATTATTGGTTTGATTAGGTTTAGACCTATAATTGGTGGATATCCATGAAGCTCAAAAAACTTATCAATAACATGACCAACCTTGTTACAGTGGGTGCATTTCAAGTTGGGATTAGGACCTTTGTTAAACCTTTTCTTGTTATCATTCAAATGATTTGCTTTAACAACAAAACCAACATTAGGTACTTTAGAAACACTGTTTGAACCTCTATGTGACTCTTCCCTAGATATAATGGAAAAAGCAGTTTTGATAGAAGGAAGAGGATCCCTTGTTAACAAATTAGTTCTAAAGGTTGATAGACATCATCTATTCCCATCAAGAATTGCATAAGTTTTATTAACTGACTAAACTCATTGAACTTGGTAGAAGCATCACAAGTACAAGATGGTAACTGTAGCATAGCATCGAATTGTTTCCACATAGTATTAATCCTATGATAATATTCAGATACACTTGAACCATTTTGATTAACAAAATTAATTTTCTAATATAATCCAAAAACCACAAAACCATCAACCTTATTGTATGTCTCCTTTAAATCATTCCAAACTTCAGAAGCAAGTTTGGAATAAACTTGACCAAAATACAACTCATCAGAAACAGAATTCAAAATCCAGGTTAACACAACTGAATTGCATCTTTGCCGTTGACTAGCCAAACATCGATAGACTTAGATTTAGCACATGTTCCATCTACAAACCTAATTTGTTCTTAGCCATCAAAGCAAGTTTCATAGCATTTGACCATACCACATAATTCTCAGTACCTTTTAACTTGATATTAAGAATAGACAGACTGCTAGAATCACTAGCATGCAAATACAAAGGATCACTAGCATCCAATTTACTTAGTAAAGTAACAGAAGATTAGTTTTGTCAGTCATGATCAAATAGAACACTCAAACACAGAACAGTATCAAGCAATATCAGATCAATCAGTCAATGACCAAAAAGTTCAAAAACCTAACAGATAATCAGAGAATACAACCAATCAAGAACAAAACCCAAATCACTTACTAGTATAATCAACAAATCACGAAAACAAGACTCACATACCTTCAAATTTAGTTAAGTGTTAAAAAGAAGATATGTAATAAATCTTTAATACTAATATGTGTAGAGGGTGAGGTCATATTAAAAAGAAGATTTTGCTTAAAAATTCTAGAAAGCCATCAAAAGGTGTCATATGATCAATATGGCTATAAACGATCAAACGTTCAGCAAATAGTTCGTGAACAGTTCGACGGAAAGTTCGTTTATGTTTTTCTTTATAAATTATTTTAGTGAAGTACAAGTGTACAGCACTGGGAGCGGGCTTTTCAAATTCTTGATATGCATGAAACATACCTTCAAATTTAGTTAAGTGTTAAAAAGTCATAAAAACTGTTACGTATGTCATGCACATCATCTCCACATGTTATGTTCTTTAGGCTATGGGTATGGGTGAGGCTTTGGGCGTGGGTTGGGGGAAACGCCCATGTGACCACCCCAGGTGGGCTTGGGTTTGGGCGTGGCCCATTTAGCGTGGGTTTCAGCCCGGGCGTTGGGGGGGCTACTAATCTGAGCTGGCGGGTGGCTATTGGATCACCCTACCCTATATTATCTATTAATTAAAAAAAAAAATAAAAAGAATTTGGCCAAGCCACCCCCAAACCCAAGCCCTACCATACCTCAAATTTTTTGAGTCTTGTAGTGAAGCCCCCCCAGCCCACGTGTCAACCCATGCCCTAAACCACCCTCACCATACCCCATAGTCTTAGTCAAATCATTTGATCCATAGATGTGGATGCACATTTTAATATGAATATAAAGAATTTTCAAAATTCAAAAGGTTGCTCTTTAGTGTAGAGGTAGTGAAAATCATAACCATTATCAAACTTTCTACTGGATTAACAATTGAACTTTCGATTAACTGTAATAATAATCGAACTTTCTATTAACCAGACTGAAAATTCAAAAGTTGCTCTTTAGTGTAGAGGTAGTGAAAAGCATAACCATTATCAAACTTTCTACTGGATTAACAATTGAACTTTCGATTAACCGTAATAATAATCGAACTTTCTATTAACCAGACAAAGATAACCGATCAATTTAGGTTTATCGGTTTTGCATGTTGTGAACAATATGAACCAAAGATAATGGACTTTGTTTGCCTGGTTGTTGCATTGATTAAACACACAAACACAAGACTAAATGAACCCGTTTGATTTTTTTATTAGTTATCAATGAAAACACACAAATTACATATCCCTTCTATCTATTCATACTAAACTCATTTTAATTATAATCCAACTCAAACTCTATTATATAAAAAATATATATACTCCTAGATATACCTTGTTATTTCAAACAAACAATTGTTCCTAATTTAAGTATAAAACACTAAATAAATAATTCACCAATAATTATCTATAACATGTTTGACCTTTATCTCTTTAATTCAAGACTAACGATTTCACCAACTAAATATACAGAGGACCTTTAATTTAGATTGCATGACTGATGTGGGAAGACTAAGGAAACAAGAACTTTATTTAGTTACCATTAGATTCGCATGCTTACATTTTTCTTAAAAAAAAACACAAAAACAGATTTATTTAAAACGATAAATTTACTCACTAACTTATGTTGACCCAAAAACTACTTTTACATATGATACAGGTAAACATGTTGAAGATGTTGAAGATGACACGAATGAGGCCATAGAAATAAAACGGATTATGTTGAGTATTGTGATTGTGAAGGATTTAAATTAATTGTATTGTGACATGGATTAAATTTGATTTAATAATATTTCAACTTTTAAATATCTTATCATAAGCAGTGGACAATTAATCATGCATCGGTTCTTATTCTGCTGCGGATCGTGGTGTGATATACCGAGACGAACACGAACAAGACCCTTTTCGTGTTCGTTGGGTTGTATACAGCTCTAAGTATGCGAAGGGGGAGCGTGTCACGTAGATGTTAGATGTGCTGTCCTCCCAAACACTTACACATGGAGGAATAACATACGTGAGGGGTGAGTGAGTGTGGGTTATTTTTTATTTTTTTTACTTGTTACTATTCTCCAATTAATATTAATTATTTTTAAACAAGTATTTGATATAATAATAATAGTCATTCGAATATTTTTGTTGGAATTGTAAAAACTGTTTAGGAGATAAAAATTATTTTAATTTGAAAACAACTCATTTTCATTAAAATTTATATCTAATACTCAGAAAAAAACAAGTTCGTTTTTCTTCAACTGGTGATTACAAATTATCTGTGAAAAATCAAATTACATGTAAATTAAACAGTATGATAAAAAATTAAAAAATTGTAATATTATTGGCCAGGGAAAAACAACTTGTATATTGAATGAAGCCTCTTGCGTATTGCTACGGTACATAAGTAAGCCTCACATCTCTATTACGCTCACCACCACAGTGTGCGATGACCATGATCCAGCCTGAGTATTCCTAATGTGATGACATTTGTCTCATCACCCACGCACTTTGCATGATGATATTCATCTTGGCCACACACTTGTTTTTTAATGTGACCACATCCATCCCGTTAATAAACTCTTCCATGTGAATATGATATGATAACATCCATATCATCACCATTCATTTGGATGTGCATTTGATGTGACAAAATCCATTGGTCACCACATAATTTACATGAAAACGTCCATCTATCTCTTGTTATTCCTTATATTGTTATGGACGCATTGTTTTGTTAATTTTCTATAAATTTTCTTTCTTTCATCATAATCCTTATCCTATAGAATCCTATTTGGGCATTACCTATATGCACTTCATACATGAGGTTTGCCATGCATAGTGGCACCAATTTGTGCATGAAAATATATTTATTACTTGAGCAGTGACAAAAACCTAGGAACTTTTTCAGAAGGGTCTAATTTTTTTTGAATTGGATGTCTTAAAACTTTTTCATATATCCTGTACCCACATGAATTATAGTCGTCGTTACAAATAAATTGAATGCATCGTACATCATGCTAGACATCAAAATACGTGTGCCCGATTTTCGTTAACAATTACCAAACCTTAAGTCTTGAAGTAATCTTCAAGCCTTGTTAAGAAAAAAACCCTTATACAAATATCATAAAATACAAGGCGATAATATAATAGACATAGGAGTTTGAGTGACTAGCTATGAAATATATAATCCTTTATGACATAGTTGTTTATTAAATAAAATCTATATCTATATGTTTAATAAAAACCAAATGCATGCCGTCTTTTTGTTCAAGAGCACGAAGACCACGTTCTAGACCATACTGAGCATGCTATATGGCATGATGGATTTTTTTGTTTAATTATTTATTCTGCCATCATATATATACTTTTTGTTTAGTTACTACATAATCAAGGGTTGTTCACAAATAAACCTAACTCTAGTGAAATAATCTATACCTTGATTATCAATACACAAGTGTAAATCAATGGTCAAGATTTGATGATGAAAATACATATGTATTTTACGATTTGATTATGTAAATCAATGGCAGGATTTGTTCACTTAGTTCACAAATGTATTAGTGTTCACTCGAGAACTCCAACCTATATATATTCATGACTGGTAATTATTTTAATAATACTAATATTTATTTAAAGAAAATTGGGTACATCATTATTAGTATTATTACTATTACTATTATAAACCTTATATATATATATATAAATATAAGAAGTTTAAAATAGGGTAAACTACACTTTTGGCTCTTTATGTCTATATTAGATTGTAGTTGATGGCTTTTAACTTCAATAATTAAAGTTACAGTTCTTTATTTCTAAAACTCATTACATCATACGTCCTTACCACTAACGATGTTAAAATTTTCAATTAAGTATGACAGGTCTCTTGACATGAGGGTATGATGGTAATCTTACTCATTTATTTAAAATATTTAAACAACTAAAACCCTCTCTTTCTCTCTCTCCCCCTCCCTCTCTCTCACACACACACACGCTCTCTTAATCTTTCTCCCCTTTATCTGCAATTACCATCACCACCACTTCCATTCTCCTATCACCACCACTACTCATAGAACTTTTGAAAAATTTACAAAAACAAAACCACTTCAAACGAAAACCCAATATCTTTTCAATATATCAGTCGCAACCTATTATTTTTCTTTTTAACTTCACGCAACAACAACTTCATCTCCGATCCAATTTACATTCTGTACCAAATCGTTTCAAAGTCCAGTCTATGAGGTTCAATCGCAAAGCTCCCAAACCTGCAATCCTTCAATTTTCGATAACAACAGATCTGCAATTGGGGTTTTATCGGCTGACAAAACAGCGATTGAAAGGGTTTTGATGTAAAAATAAGGGTTTTTTTCCGAGACCAGATCTAAGGGTAGAGGGGGCGTAAGGGTTTTTATCAGCAATTAGGGTTTTATCAGCAGTAAAGGTTTGTTAGATCAGTAAAGGTTTGTTAGATGATGACGTCTACCTGTGTGTTTTCAGGTGAACCAATGCTTGAAGCTCGAATACCCACATCTATCATTGTCACTTAAAAGCGAGATAGAGGACAAAATCATTCGTGTAGGAAGAACTACATGTTTTATCAGAAGATCACCTCTTCGTTTCAGAAAGAAGTTCGCCATCTTCTTGTTGGGACGGTTTTCATGGATTGAAGAGTTTCGATCAAAATGGTGAGGGTGTGTCCAGTGTCGGTTGCCAGAGTGGTGGTGGTGGTGAAGGGTTTAGGTGATGGTCGGAACGGTGGTAGTGAGGTGTTTAACATGTTACCAAAGTGGTGGCTTGGTCTGAGTTGTGGTGGTGATGAGGTTAGGTTACAGTGGGTGGTGTAGGTGGGTTTATATATAGAGAGAGAGAAAGAAAGTATGTCAAAAGAGAAGTATTTTGGTTATATATAATAGAGCAAATTATAACTTTCTCTTTTATCTTTACATCAAATTTTAAGCGATGCCTTATGTCTTTAAATTGATAACTTTTGTATTAATGTTTCAAAATGCTTCACGTTATGTCCTTTAGCACTGACTCAGTTAAAATTTTCTTTAAATCAGACTAAACAAAGGTGATTTTAGTCGTTTTTACACATATATTTTAAAATATTTTAATAAAAATAAAAATAAACTCTATTCTAATATTAGATTATATATTATTTATATCTAATAAATATATGAATATAAATCTATCTCTCACCTTCTTCCTCTTTCTCTCACTCTGTATTCCCCCGCCACCTGACCAACCACCAGCCACCACCTGATTATCGACCAAACCTTCTCTTTGATTATATAACTCTAATCAAACCGCCAACAATTAAACCTTGTCTGTTAACATAACCACTGCCATCAATCATTCATGGGAGAAATCCTAATCATTGTAGTAATAATCAAACAACGTTACCCCAATTGTTCTTTTCAGTTTAATAATCCAGGTCTGATATAGAAATAGTGAATCATGATAAAATATCAGAAATTAGAAGTGGTGGTGAGACCTTTTTACAAGCTTAAGATATCGGTACATGTGGATTTGTATCCATGGTCGGTACTGAGCGGAGTTCAGATACTAGTCGGAGATAGGAATGGCAATGGGCCGGTTTTGGGCAGGGTATTGGTAATCCCAGGCCTGCACCCGGTTGTAATTTTTGGCCCGTAACGGCCCGTTACCCATCGGGTATTTGTCGGGTAATTACCCGTCAGGTATCGGGCATACCCGCGGGTATCGACTATACCCGTTAATTTCTTAAAAATTACCCGTTGGGACAAATGTGTAATTTTTACTCATGTTATATGCATTATATATTCTCGTGAACTTCAATATATGTATTTTGCATTTAATAGACTAAAAAGAGATATTACATACATCATAATTGGTGCTATTAATGTTCCTAAGAGTATTAAACAAACATATACAACACATAAAGTTAGTTTATTTATTTAGCATTTGATCAAGCACCTGGTAGACAAGAAAAAAAAATAGTACATTTACTAATTCAGTAGGCAAGTAAGAATGACCCCATTAATCTTCATAACCTAAAATGTATTTAGAGAATCCTAAAGGCCAAAACTAACACAACTTGAGTGTTATTAAAGTCTTTAATGTGTATAGATAGAACATAACTAAACCTAAAATCTTGTATGTGCATGTTAAAATTCTTGAAGAAAAATAAGAGATCAAAATCTATGATGTGTTATTGCTTTATGAGTAGAATAGGGTAAGATGATTCAATTTCAATAAAGTTGATACATTTGACAAATTAGGAGGGAAAACCTGGATACTCATCTATATCTTTTCTTGGAAATATAATATAATTTTGAAGAGATTACAAGACTAGATCATAGTCTTAAAGTAATAAGTGTATGCAATAAGTTTATATTATGGAAATTTATAATATGATTGATTCGGGTATTATTCGGATAAATGGGCGGGTATCGAGCGGGTATCACCAAATCCCATACTTGTACCCGTACCCGGTTTCCCCCTTTTTAAGCCCATACCCATTGGGCTTCAGGTATACCCGGCCCATATTTTTCTCGTTTCGGGTATACCCGCCGGGCTTGAGCTTTTTTCCCATCACTAGCCGGAGATATGTGAGAAGGACGACGTCGGAGAATCTAGCGTTTGATTTAGGATTCCAATGACTGAAAATGGGGTTAGGGTTTCGATGGTGGTTAGGGTGATGCCAGTGGTTGAGGGTGGTGGGTGATGGTGGTGGAAGCGTCATGTGTGGATGACTAGAGTGTAGAGAGTGGGTGGTTGAAGTGAGAGAGATAAATAAAGAGAGAAGGGGGAGTAAAATGATATAAGTTATATTTATATTATTTTTACAAAATAGTCCATACATATAACTTATTTACATAATAATCCTTGAAAAGATGGAATGACAAAAATGCCCTCGTGTGCCTTGCACATGACCATAGTTAACAAAAAAAATAACTGAGTTAGCGCTAAAGGACAAACGTGAAGCATTTTGAAACATTAAGTACAAAAGTCATTAATTTTAAAGACAAAGGCACCACTTGAAATTTTGTGTAAAGATAAAGGACAAAACTTGTATTTTACTCTATATATATTATATTATGTTGTTTTTATAAAGATACTTTTAAATAAATGGGTAAAATTACAAAATCACCCCCATGTGCTTTTGCACACGATCAGACTTAACTTAAGTTTTTAACCTGGTTAGTGCTAAATGACGTAGATTGTAACGAACTTACAAATAAAAGTTTGTGATTGTAATTATTGAAGTTAAAGACCAACCATTGCAATCTGATACAAAAACAAAGGACGAAAAGTTTGTTTACTATTTAAAATATCTAAATTTTAAATATTCATGTTTCCATAAACTAATAATTTACAGTTTGATTTTCTATATATATACTTGAGTGAATTGCAAGTTTTGCCCTTCATCTTTATACCTAATTTTAGGCGCTATCATCTGTCTTTAAAATTGATGAATTTTGTACTTAATGTTTTAAAATCATGCACGCTTTGTCCTTTGGTTATAACCCAATTAATTTGTTGGTTAAATTAGATCACATAAGGGTAGTTTAATAATTTTACTATTTATTTAAAAATATTTTAACAAATCAATCTAAAACAAATTTAAATATATATTATATGTATAAATATGAAGAAAATACACCTCTCTCTAAGGCCACTAATAACCACCTCCACTCACCACCCTCTAATACTCTCAAAACTGCCACCACCTACGACTGTTCCCACCCTCCTGCACCATCTTCAACCACCTCTAGCAACCCCCCTCCAACAACAAAGTTAGCTGAGAACTCGCCGAAAATAGCTGAGATCTGAATACTCGCCGGAACAACGAGATCGAGGCGGCAGCTGGGTCACCCTCCTGTCAAAAGCCTGACATCACTGTCGTAAAAAATATGGGTGAGCATAAAACGAAATAACCAAACCAAAATCTAAATAACCAAAAAAACCGAACCGGAATAACCGTAAATCCGAAATAACCGAAGGGTCGGGTTATTAATAATTTTTGATAACTGCATGTTGCGTTTCGGTTATGGTCATTATTAGTTTCATAATCGCAAATAACCGAACCGAACTGATGTTTAAACATGGTCGAATCCTCTATAGGTTTTTAAGTTAGTGTTTAACCGTGGCCCAATCCATATTTTTTTGGGTGAAGTGTTTAAGTCTTTTAACCATGACCCAACCTCATTAAATTTAAAACTCTAGCCACTTTGTGTTCATATGTATTCTTCCACATAACAGTGGAAGTAAAATATAATTGATAATTCTACAAGCTTGTGTATATTTATTTTTTGCGCATGATATTTGCATAACCCACACATTTAAAGCCTAACTTTAGAAACGATAAAATAACCGACCTATAACCGAACTGAAACCGCATTAACCACAAATAACCGATTAACCGCACCCGCATTAACCGAACCGAATGGTTATGATTTTTTAATAACCGAAGTGTGCGGTTATGGTTTCGATTATAGGCAATAACTGAACCGAACCACACCATGCTCACCCTAGTAAAAAACGCTAACACCATTGTCGTCATCGTTTTCTCCTTTTGAGTTTCCATCTCTTTCTAGGGTTTTATACAAGACAATTGGGTGGTTGTGGTTACCGGTTGGTGGGGATGAATGAATGGAGGCAGATAGGAGAGATAGAGGCGGTGATTGAGTCATGCACTTGTGGGCTTCGACTTTGGTTTAGAGTCAAGTGTTCCAGGTCATGAAGATTGTGTTTAAAATATGGGCAAAACTTATTTGGTATATTTATTGAATGAAGAGAATACCCCCCCTTGCGATATCGCATATAATGTATATATGTGTGGGCGTTCGGGGGGCAACAGTGAAAGTGCACTAATTTTAACGTTATTTTACTAATTTCGTGAAAATAACATTAAAAGATGGGATGGTTAATCATACATCATGTGGTGTCGTTAATAGCCGAAAGACAAGGGAGTACATGCACTAATCGGCTTTTGTCTTAATTGCTGAGTGTTATGTGCCTTTTATCCAAGCTTGATACAAAACTACTATCGAGTCGGAGGTCTCACTGGAAGCATCATCTCTATTCCTATGGGGTAGAGGTAAGGCTGTCTACATCTTGCCCTCCTGAGACCCTACCTTAGCTTTGCTATTGGTGGATTTACTGAGTATGATGATAATGATATGATATTGAATGAAGAGAATCTGTTGGAATCTAGGATTGAAAATGTGGAATTTAGGATTGAAAGTTGATGGTCGGCGATTATGGTTGGGTATTTCGTTAGTTTTTTATATTGTTTTTTTTGTTATAATAAGGGAATTATGTTAAGTAGAATGCATCTTCTGGTTTGTTGCTTGGGGATCTATGGGGTGGGTTGTGGCGGTGGCAATAGGGTGGTGGTGGTAAGTGGGAGAGAAAGAGAGAGAGAGTGAGAGTAGTTTTATTTTTTAAAAGTGGTTAGGTATTTAAGTTATCTATCACATTTAGTCCATGAAAATGTAAAATGACAAAAATGCCCTCATGTGCAAAGCATATGACCAGATTTAACCAAAAATTTTAACTGGGTTAGAACCAAAGGAAAAGTTTGGCATTTTATAACATTAAGTACAAAATTAATCACATTCAAAGACAAAGGACACCGCTTGAAATTGAGTGTAAAGATAAAGGACTAAATTTGCAATTCACTCTATATATTTTAAGGTTAAGTTTTAGCTTAATACGACTAGTCTATACTATATAATAAAAGAAACCGATGAATGGACATTTGTCATTGTTCTAGACCATCCTTAATTGTAGATAATTATTATTTTATTAAATTACTAAATTCAGTATATGTTTCAAACATTTAAGATATTACGGATAAAGTTTCATAAATATCTTATTATTTATTTATATTAATTACTAGGTTAGAAATTATATCTTAATAACTGAAACAAATATGGAGCATTTTCATAACGAGCAACCATCCTTTTAAGATGCAACTCACATCCATATATTTAAATTTTAAAGTTATATAAATTCATATTATCGATAATTTATACTTATCTAATTAATTTAAATATTATTTTGTAGCTATAAGTTTATCTAATTGGCTAATTGCTATATGCCTAATCTAGAGATTTCAACAATTTTTTAGAGCTAATAAATTAAACCACTATTATTTAAATAAAATTTGGGTTATTAAATGTATGTTCACATGACTGTTAAAACTCGTGAGAAAGTCGATGATACAATTTGTCTTTTTATTGTTGGTTCATGCTTTCATATTTATAAACTTGACAAACATCACAAGTGTTGATCATCCATGACACAAAAAATAATTGGATATCAGAAAAACGTCTTAAAAATAGCGTTTTATAATTACTAAATCTTCTTTATCAACTATTTGATTTTTTATTTTTTTGACCCGTGTAATACATGGGGTTATAACCTATTACCTCATATACAAACTTGGAACTCTTGGTCAATGAATATAATTAAGATAACATAATACCTTATTTGCCAAATTTAAGATAGTACACTATGCACTTCATAGTTCATAATAATGTTAAATAGAGGTTAATTTATAAAACTAATACAAATATTTGATATCAAATACATTTCGAGTTACATAAAGTCGACTTTTCTTAAGAATTTTTCTATCTGTAAAGATACACATTCAAACAAAATTTTTACTCAAAAGAAAAATATCCTATCAATTTTAATATGAATTACAAACTTTTTATATCCACTTTAATTCATTACGTAAAAAATAATTATTGAAATCGAATGTTTTGCATCTAATGGTTAAAACATGTTATAATGAAGTATTTTTCGCTATCTTTCACATTCATCATTAGGATTATTTGAGTATAAAATATCAAGTGGCTACATTTGCACATGAAATGGAATAAACAAATCTTAAATTCCCATGTTGTGTCTCATCTTTCCAACTTTTCATACTTTGGATCCACATCACCATGTTCAAGAATAAACATGTAACATCAAACCTGTTATTTTATATATTTTAATCTTATATAAGGAGTCATCTTAATACATACATTTTATATATATAATAATATGTTGGTTAACGTACAATATCTCTTAACGTAAGATATAACATCCGTCAAAAAACGGGTTTCAAAACACGCTCTGTTTGAGATTCTTGTAATTATTAAATAACTCGTTACGCATTTATTTAGTGTTTCTTATTATATATATTATATGAATATTATATTATATATATATATATATATATATATATATTTGTTTGGTTAAATAAACTTCATAATTAAAATGTTAATTAATGAAAGAATATAATAAATAAAAACTTAAATAAAAAAAAGAAAAAAATAAAAAAAGGAGTAGCCGGGTCTCGAACCCGGGTCTCCCGCTAATACACACACGGACTTCACAACTACGCTACACGCACATATGTGCTATAGCTGAAAATATTTAAACCTTATATTAAAATTCTGCAAGACCTGGCAGATCTGTAACCGCCAGATGATGTTCAAATCATCACACCCAAAATCTCGTAACTGTTTCCCTCTTCGAAACATGTTTACCGGAATAAAAACGTTGAACCAATGATTCATAACCGAAGCTTAATCATGGACCATAAATTCATCATCGAAACTGAAATCGGTGAGTGGCTCGAACACACTATAAATACCCATTGTTTTCAATTCCTCATTAGCTCAAATCACCCATCAAGCTACTTCTTTTACACTGTTCACCAAGTCTCTGTTTCGCCGGAAAAGAATCCACAAATCGCCGGAGTACATTTATGTTCGTCGGAATCTGTCATCGAAACCTCTCAGTCACCGGTAATTCTTGAAATTTTGTTTTGAAATCAGTTTTATTTCTGCTTTGATTCAACATATAGCAATGTCAATGGTTATTTTAAAATGGGATCGACAAATCAGAACCTGGGTTATTTCAATGAAGAAGATGAAGATTAAACAGTTTATATGTATAATTAAAATCGGATAAAATACCGGGTTAGACACACAGTCCAGTGGTGGACTGTGTGCACTTGAAACATATGGTCCCGGGTTCGAGTCTTAAACACATTCCGATTTCCCTACACATCGCAAACATTTTTATAACATATATAAAAACAACTCAGTTAGTATATAAGATTAACTAAAATCTTGTATTCTTCGGGTTAGACACACAGCCCAATTGGTCAGGCTGTGTGCAACACGAAGCGTGAGGCGCGGGTTCGAGACCGGTTCGTTACACCGTCTGTACAAAGTACAAAACCTTTTTCACTAATCAAAAAATAAGGTTATCTCAGTAAGTATATATAGATAATTAAATTCCAATATATTACAGGTTAGACACGTAGCTCAGTTGGTAGAGCTGCGTGCACGTAAACGAGAGGTCACGAGTTCGAACCTCACACGCTGCCAATAATTCTAGAAGTCAAACCGGTTCGACCCGGTCAAACCTGTTAAAGGTATATTTTTTAATAACTATTTTCTTTATTTATTTCAATTAAAATCCTTTAAAATACCTAAAAAGTAAGACTTTTTGTTTAATTCGAAATAAATACAATAAAAACAAATCTAAAAATCTAATAAAAGGCATTAATTAGAAATAATAATCTCAAATAGAATATATATATTTATCGAATTATTACGTTGATATTTAGGTTAGTTTTCTCTCGTCGGTTGAATCAAAAATTCGTGCGCATTCATCATTATCCAGGAACGCAATCACAGTGAGTGAATTCTTACAAATTCCCCTTTTTATTCATGTTTTGGGGTGTATCATGTGTCGCTTTATTTATTTTCGTTTATTCAAACTTGTGCTATTACCATTATATGATCTAAACTTGTGATGTAAATATTGTTTGTTGTGATGTGTTTACATTTTGTCAAGTTGCGTGCAAATCATTCATTAGGCCCATCAGTTCCTCGTGGGAGACGAGTTGAACATCGCGTGCCTCATTAGATCGGCTCCGTTTGATTGAGCCTTGATCTCATTGTTCATCATTTGGTGTGTGCGTGTGCATTAATTGATATTATGTGTATTGTGATCAAATTTACATTTACGTTTACTCATATGTGGTTATGCACCTTTTTATAAACAATATATTAAATTCGTTCAAATGTTTTTCATAAAATTCACTCGCCAACTTTTGTTGACCCAAAACCCTATTTTTACACATGATACAGTTGGACAGGTTGAAGCAAGGAACACATAGGAAATTTTCTTAGAAGAAAAATAAAGAAGTCATGAAAAATGTATTTGAACATGTTGTGGTTGTATGTTTATGGTAACTTCTTCTTTAAAGAGAAATAATAAATATGAAACTTTATAGTAAATGTCTTGAGCTTTGATGAAAACCCAATCATGCCCCGACTACCATTTCCGCTGTGGGTCAGGGTGTGACAGATTGGTATCAGAGCTCTTGACTATAAGGATATAGGATAGGTTATTAGACCCTTAGAGCCTATACTATAGTTTATTCGATTTTAATTGTTTATGTGGTTACATGCAAACTCATGATGTTTATTTGTTTCGTATTTATTACACACACAAATGCATGCAAACACTTCCACTATCATTTTGTGTGATACTTAATGAGTTATACTTGTTGTCAAACATAACATGCTTACATATACATTCATCACGCATATTTCAATGTTACATATTCAAATCATCTTCATATTTCCTTTATTCAAGATTTTGTGGCATTTTTCGTTTTTCAATCTCATCAAAGTGAGTTCTACGGGCATGTAGTAACCGGAAGGGTACAAGTACCGGTAGTCGAAACGTCCTGTCTAGGTTGGCATTCGTATAAATCCAATATAACGGACCAGTTTGCCTACCTGGGGACTAACGATGAGAGTACGAAGGACCTATTAGGCCAAAGCATGCCACACCAAACGTCGTTCGAACTAACCTGCTTTAAGTTGTCATTGTGTCCATACCAGGACACCCTTCGACCTTATACTTTGCTGTCATGTTTTACGATTTTCATTCGGGTGGCGCAAGTGTTAACAGGCCAACACCAATATGAACCCTACCAGATCCCAGTAGTCATGGGGGCCCACATGACTACCAAGGCCAAGTAAGGGGACATATGGGAGCCCAAATATGAGCAAAGCCCAAGACATCCTATGGATGTAACAAATTAATTTTCTTCAATTGTTTTGTGAATGTTCATTTCTAAATACGACACATGACACCTAAACGTCAAACTCATACTCGTACGTATTCCCTGTAGATGTCTTCTAGTCTCTCTCGTAGAAGTATGAGATCAGGAAAATCCCGCGAGCGCATGGCTGCCCAAATCGCTCAACAAATGGCCGCCGTAATACCCAACATCGTAGTTCAAGTTCAACAAGCCCTTACCGCTAATCCAGTCACCCCAATCAACCAAGAAGATCAAAACATTGTCAACCCTCCCCAAATACCACTAAATGCACCTTCAAGCATTTTAAATCCTGCGATCCTCCAAAATACGAGGGGACTGAAGGTGTCACCGCTCTCCTCCATTGGTTTGAGGAGATGGAAAACACTTTTCTCAATTGCGACTGCCCCGATGATCGCAAGGTGCGATATGCTACCGGTCGTTTGTTCGGAGTAGCACTTACATGGTGGAATACAGAGAAGGCCAAGAGAGGTGCTGAGGATGCTATGACTTTGACTTGGGAAGAGTTGAGGGAAATCATGCAAGACGTTTCTGTCCAAGAAGCGAAATCAAGAAATTAAAAGATGAGTTATACTCTTTGAAACAAAAGGAGGGCGACCATACCACATACAACAAGAGATTCCTTGAGTTGAATCAGATGGTCCCCAACTTGTTCACTCCCCTCTACCGTTTGATCGAGCACTACATTCGAGGTCTCCCTTCAAAAATTCAAGACCCTGTAATAAGTACCCCACCTACAACTTTGGAAGCAGCAATGGAGTTAGCTACAGAGCTCACCGAAAACCGTATACGGAATAAAGACTTCAAGGAGGAGAAGAAGAAGGATAAGGCATCATCCGAAACCTCAAACTCAACCCAGACCGAATCCTCTTCTCAAACCACTCCTAAGAGAAAATGAGATGGGCAAAATTTCGCTATCACCCAAGGCAATCAACCAGCTCCACAAGCCGTACCCCTCCAAGCTATCGCAATCACTCAAGTAGCACCCAACTCTATTTACCCAAATAAGAAACCTTACATTGGACCTCACCCTCAATGCAACACCTGTTTTTATCACCATCTATCTACCGTAACTTGTCGACTGTGTGCTAAATGTGGCGTTATGGTCATTTGAGCAAGACTTGTCGCGCCCCTCAAAACCAAGCTTCACCCCCTACCCAAAACATGATCCAATCATATCAACAACCTCAATACCCCATAGTTCCGTATGTTCGAGCTTGATTTAATTGTGGCAACCCTACCCATTTTAGAAACACGTGCCCTCGATTGGTTAACATCATAAACGCCCAAGCTCAAGCAAACCCGGTTAACCAAGTAAATCAAGCAAACCCAGCTCCACCACCAGCAAGAGGGAGAGCTTACAACATCAACGCCAATCCTGTTGAAGATAATAACGGCCCAGACAAACCACCCAACTAGGCCTTCCTCACCAAGAGTCAAGACTCAACTCCAACCGTCTAGTTTTAATGTTTTCTTTATGTTATCCTCAATCTTTACGTATCCCAGTTATAAATTGGGAATTTATGTATCAAGAATTTTAATACGAAATGATATTACAGTTTTGTTTATACTCATTGATTTAACATTCATATCATCATACATCTCGACGTATCTCGATCTCATCATTTAAAGAAGTTGGGTTGTGTCTCACTTTTACATAGACTGGCCCCTTCATCATAACAAACGTGAGAAGGGACTGTCATCATTCAGTCATGTATCCTTTCAGATTCGAGACTCAAGTTTTGGCTGTTGTGGTTGTTTTGTAGATTTTAGAGTCACATGGAACTAATTATAACTTACTGACAAAGCCAATGAAAATTTGACAAGAATATGGTGGTACGCCGCTGGTACTTCCTATATATAAGTATTCTTGTCAAAGGATCAAAAGCATTGTCAGGCGGTTATGAGAATTTCCTGTAGGTTTTTATATCGTCATGGTTGAAGTCTTGTTTTATGATATCACCTTATCTTTTCAAACGTATCAATTCTCTCAAAACTTTTATGCATGAGATCATACCTAGTCAATCAACTCTGTTTATCCATGTTCCGCATTTTTATACTTTAGGCATCAAAAAGCGATTCTTGTAGCAGGGTATTCAACCCTTACTAGGAACGTTACCGCCTCAAATAAAACTTAAACTCTCACCCTCTTCTAATTATGTAATTGTCAAAATTAAAACACCCTCCCTTCAAGTCAAATATACCAGTACTTAAATTTCGGTACGAAATTTCTAAAAGTAGGGGATACTGTAACATCCGTCAAAAAACGGGTTCCAAAACACGCTCTGATTTGAGATTCATGTAATTATTAAATAACTCGTTACGCATTTATTTAGTGTTTCTTATTTATATATGAATATAATATTAATATAATATAATATATATTATATATATATATATATATTTATATTTTGTTTGGTTAAATAAACTTCATAATTAAAATGTTAATTAATGAAAGAATATAATAAATAAAAACTTAAATAAAAAAAAATAAAAAAAATTAAAAAAGGAGTAGCCGGGTCTCGAACCCGGGTCTCCCGCTAATACACACACGGACTTCACCACTACGCTACACGCACATATGTGCTATAGCTGAAAATATTTAAACCTTATATCAAAATTCTGCAAGACCTGGCAGATCTGTAACCGCCAGATGATGTTCAAATCATCACACCCAAAATCTCGTAACTGTTTCCCTCTTCGAAACATGTTTACCGGAATAAAAACGTTGAACCAATGATTCATAACCGAAGCTTAATCATGGACCATAAATTCATCATCGAAACTGAAATCGGTGAGTGGCTCGAACACACTATAAATACCCATTGTTTTCAATTCCTCATTCGCTCAAATCACCCATCAAGCTACTTCTTTTACGCTGTTCACCAAGTCTCTGTTTCACCGGAAAAGAATCCACAAATCGCCGGAGTTCATTTATGTTCGTCGGAATCTGTCATCGAAACCTCTCAGTCACCGATAATTCTTGAAATTTTGTTTTGAAATTAGTTTTATTTCTGCTTTGATTCAACATATAGCAATGTCAATGGTTATTTTAAAATGGGATCGACAAATCAGAACCTGGGTTATTCGATGAAGAAGATGAAGATTAAACAGTTTATATGTATAATTAAAATCGGATAAAATACCGGGTTAGACACACAGTCCAGTGGTGGACTGTGTGCACTTGAAACATATGGTCCCGGGTTCGAGTCTTAAACACATTCCGATTTCCCTACACATCGCAAACATTTTTATAACATATATATAAAACAACTCAGTTAGATATATAAGATTAACTAAAATCTTGCATTCTTCGGGTTAGACACACAGCCCAATTGGTCAGGCTGTGTGCAACACGAAGCGTGAGGCGCTGGTTCGAGACCGGTTCGTTACACCGTCTGTACAAAGTACAAAACCTTTTTCACTAATCAAAAAATAAGGTTATCTCAGTAAGTATATATAGATAATTAAATTCCAATATATTACAGGTTAGACACGTAGCTCAGTTGGTAGAGCTGCGTGCACGTAAACGAGAGGTCAGAGTTCGAACCTCACACCCAATAATTCTAGAAGTCAAACCGGTTCGACCCGGTCAAACCTGTTAAAGGTATATTTTTTAATAACTATTTTCTTTATTTATTTCAATTAAAATCCTTTAAAATACCTAAAAAGTAAGACTTTTTGTTTTAATTCGAAATAAATACAATAAAAACAAATCTAAAAATCTAATAAAAGGCATTAATTAGAAATAATAATCTCAAATAGAATATATATATTTATCGAATTATTACGTGACTATTTAGGTTAGTTTTCCCTCGTCGGTTGAATCAAAAATTCGTGCGCATTCATCATTATCCAGGAACGCAACCACAGTGAGTGAATTCTTACAAATTCCCCATTTTATTCATGTTTTGGGGTGTATCATGTGTCGCTTTATTTATTTTCATTTATTCAAACTTGTGCTATTACCATTATATGATCTAAACTTGTGATGTAAATATTGTTTGTTGTGATGTGTTTACATTTTGTCAAGTTGCGTGCAAATCATTCATTAGGCCCATCAGTTCCTCGTGGGAGACGAGTTGAACATCGCGTGCCTCATTAGATCGGCTCCGTTTGATTGAGCCTTGATCTCATTGTTCATCATTTGGTGTGTGCGTGTGCATTAATTGATATTATGTGTATTGTGATCAAATTTACATTTACGTTTACTCATATGTGGTTATGCACCTTTTTATAAACAATATATTAAATTCGTTCAAATGTTTTTCATAAAATTCACTCGCCAACTTTTGTTGACCCAAAACCCTATTTTTACACATGATACAGTTGGACAGGTTGAAGCAAGGAACACATAGGAAATTGTTCTTAGAAGAAAAATAAAGAAGTCATGAAAAATGTATTTGAACATGTTGTGGTTGTATGTTTATGGTAACTTCTTCTTTAAAGAGAAATAATAAATATGAAACTTTATAGTAAATGTCTTGAGCTTTGATGAAAACCCAATCATGCCCCGACTACCATTTCCGCTGCGGGTCAGGGTGTGACATATGATGCATACGAGATAAAATTACGCACATTATAAAACTCAAAAGCTCTAATCACGCATGTTGACAAACCATAATCACGCATGTCGAAAACCATAATCACGCATGTACAAAATCAGAAATCACGCATGGGGTAAAAACTTAATCACGCATGTTATAAAACTAATTACGCATGTTATAATTTTATCTCGTATGTATTGTACGTTAAGGGATATTTTATTTTACACTTTCACTACATATGTGTGTGTGTGTGTGTGTGTATAGAGGAAGATTTAAGTGAGAACACGCAATATTGTGAGAACCGTGAGAACGAATAAGAAACGGCGAGAACTTGGTAAAAAAACAATTCAAATTCAAAATTACTTTTTACACTTATCATTATTATTCAAATACAATGTTAGAAATTAAATTTACACATTTAAATTTATGTGAATTCGTAAATAAAGAAAATTTACAAATGTGTAAGTTTTTCCAATACACGTGTAAATTCGTTATATTTACACATGTGAAAAAATCTAATAAGAGTAATTTTGAGAGGAGAAATGAACTATTTGATGTTGTAAATTCTTTTTTTGATGTTGTATTTTACTTACAACGAGGTTCGTATTAAAAAAATGGTTTTGATTGGTTTTTCATTCGTTCTCACGGTTCTCGCAATATTTATTGTTCTCAAGATAACCCTCCCCTATATATATAGATATAAGGTGGGTTTCTATAGTGACCACTAGTATTTTTGTAAACTGAGTGAACAAATCCTAACCATTGATTTACATCATCAAATCGTAAATACACTAGTGTATTTTCATCATCAAATCCTAGCTATTGATTTACACTTATGTATTGATAATCAAGAGCTAGGATTAGTTCACTAGTATTCACAATCAAGAGGGTTGTTCACCAATGAACCTAACCCATATATATATATATATATATATATATATATTTTGGGTGGGTTTCAGCTACAAAGTTCATTTTTCCTACAACGTGTACAAAGTCATAAAATACCACAATTTCAGCCACAAAAATCACTAAAAACTCACAAATAAAATAGTGAAGATCACTAAAACACAATATCCAAACCCTAGCAGTCCTTTAAAACTTCAAACACAACATCTATGATATAAAACACAACATGATAATCAACATAAAAGACACTAACTTTAGTCATTCCGATAATCAAAGCCTTATCAAGTAAAACACAACACAAAACCCACAAATATGGTGTTATAGTAATCTTTACTATGTTATGTGTGGGTTTTGAGTGTTGACATCATGGTGTTTTATAACTTTTTACACTTTGTAGAAAAAATTACTTTGTAGCCAACTCACCCCACCATATATATATATATACAGGGAAAGGGTAAAATGAGAACCACCTTAAATTGCGAGAACCCCGAGAACTTTTGATCCGGCGCAAGTTGGGTCAAAATTTGTTTGCACAAACTTAGATGAAAAAATTATAAACACATCTTTAAGGGAGATCTAGTGTACGACCAGCGGATCCGCTCGTCTTTGGCTGGCTGGGGGAAACATGCTTGTGTATACCTCACAGGGGTTTCCCTTTAGTTGGTTTAAGGGAAAACGAGTTTGTAGCTGGACAAGCAGCAAGAAAAGCAGAATCAAAGAAAGTGGATAAGCACGCTAAAGCTTGTGTAGAGAACCAGCATGTCTTTGTCCCTTTTGCCTTTGATACTTTTGGCTCCCTAGCGCCAAAAGCTATCTACTTCTTAACGAGGTTCAACGGGTCGTCCACAGCAATTGTTCAACCCCAAGGGGGCAGGGGTTTGTGTTTGGAAGGTTAGGATTTACAAATCAGAAAAGATTTGTGGCGAAACTTGTTGCCAGTCTACCTTCTGCTTTGATGTAGCTTGGCAAGTTTTCTGGTTTTATATATATTTTTGATAAAAAAATCTGTAAAAAAAGTAAAAAAAATTGCCAAGTCAGTAGTTTTGACTGATGCAAGTTTTTTTTACGGCAAACATAAATTTGGGAAGAAGATAAATATTTTTTACGCCTCATTAAATGTGGGTATGCGACATTTTTTTTTCAAGTGAAACAAGTGATTGTTTTTACAACTTTTGAGAAAAAAAATTCGGAAAAACCTATTGGAAGGCCTAGCTTTCGCGGTTCTTGTAACTCGTGGTGGTTCTCATTGAATCGAATCCCAATATATATATATATATATATATATATATATATATATATATTGTGGGTTCATTGGGAAACACTAAAAAAATGGGGAACCAGGGAACACTCTTAAAAATTTACTAAAAAGTGTAAAAAGTCATAAAACACCATAAGTAAACCATATAACACATATAGAAACCCATAAATAACATAATAAAGATTACTAAAACGTAATTATATGTGGGTTTTGTGTTGCGTTTTGGATGATAAGGCTCTGATTATGAAATGACAAACATTATGGTGTTTTATGTTGATTAGTATATTGTGTTTTATATTCATAGTTCTACGATTGGTGTATTTGAAGTTTTTATGGACTATTAGGGTTTGCTGCATGATGTTTTAGTATTCTTCAGTATGTTATGTGTGGGTTTTATGTGTGTTTTATGGCTAAGATTATAGTGTTTTATGAATTTTACATTTTTTAGGAAATTTGGACTTTGTAGCTGAACTCACCCTAATTTACCCAAGTTGTAAGCACTTAATTTGAGAACTTAAAAAAGTGTTTTTTTTTTTCTTTCTAGTTTTATCAAAAATTTCCAACTCATGGTAATTGTAACTTGGGATGCTCTCATATCATCATGATCCTATTGGTTGGTCAAAACTTAAATAGCCGACCATAAATGTGAAAACAGAAACATCTATGCGTGCACATCTACATTTCTTGCAAAGCTGCAGATTGAAGAAAATCCAGCCATACTAGTCAAAGTAGTCCATGATCAGTTCCAAAGATGATACAGTTGAATGTTTCCAAAATGAAAGCTTACAGGGACAAAATGACGGTTAAGAAACATGTATAAGGTGACTACAAGTCACAATACAAGTTGCTAAGGGGTTATGTTGGTGAGTTGTTGAATACAAACCCTGTCTTTACTGTTCCTATTGAAGTTGAACATGTTAAGGATCCAAATGACACCACAAGGGTATTCAAAAGAATATATGTTTGCCTGGGGCTCTAAAACAAGGATTTAACACCATAGGAAGGGACCTTTTAGGGTTGGATGGGGCCTTCATGAACGTTCATTACCCTGGTCAGATGTTTAGGGAATCAAAGTTGTTGGTGCTGACACAAACAACAACATTTATTTTGTAGCTTATGAAATTGTGGAGGCAGGGAATCAAAGCTTGTGGACATGATTTCTTGAATGTTTAGGGGATGATCTTGGATTAGGCACATTTCCGTGAATATGAAGTTGACCTACAAGGGTCAACTTTATAAAGATGCACTACAGAAAGCAACCTCATATATAACAGTTGTTAGTAGCAATAAGCAATGGAAGCGTTGAAAAAACTTAACAAAAACGCTCATGTTTGGTTGTCAAAATTAGACCCTAAACATTGGACCTTGTCACACTTCGCATCTATTTTTTCAAATATGCACATTTCGAATAACTATGTTGGACTAGCCAATCATATCTGCATTAGAGTATGTAAGGGAATATCTGATGAGGAGGATTGTTGCAATTTTGAAGGTCCAAAAAAAACAGAAGGGTTGCTTACACCTCATGCCCATAATTATTAGAGACTATCAAACAAGAGGCAACAAGATACCCTATGCAGCGAAATGGTGGTGATCAGCATCAAGTCTGTGGCATGAGTCAGTGTGTGGTACATATGGATAGGAAATTTTGTACATGCAGATCATGCGAGATAACATGTATCCCTTGCAGACATGTTGTGGCAACTATTCGGTTCATGGGAACTAATGGTAAACAAGTTGTCCTATTGGAAAGTTGGGTGCATCCATTGTATAGGTTAGATAATTGGAAACAAGTGTATAACTTCAAGGTTAACCCTGTTAATGGAAGATCCATGTGCCAAAGTCTACGGTTCCAACAACTTTAAACCTTCTAAACATCACAAACAAATAGGAAGACCAAAGAAAAACAGAAGGAAGTCTATAGTGGAGATGGGGGATGTGACAAAGGGAGGCAAGCTTTCTAAGAAGAATACAACCCAGAAGTGTGGAACGTGTAAGGGAAGGGGCATAATAGGAGATTATGTACAATAGCTGTTGTTGGTGATGGTGCATAGAAGTCAACTAGTGGTGGTGGTGCAAAGAAGTCAACTAGTGGTGGTGGGAAAGGAAAAAGGAAGCTAGTTGCAAAGGGCGGAAATGGCAGGGAAATTTGTGGTTGTTTTGTGATGTTTAAGTTCTGAATTTGATACTTTGGTACTACTTTTAGGGTGTTTTCAAACCATGTGTCATGTCTTTTGGATGGTCAGTAGGTTGTTTGGTACTTGTTTGGTCAATAATTTTGGTAATTGGATGGTTAACATATTAGTAGTTTAATGTATTGGTACTTGTCTTTATGTATGCAATATTTTGTGTCATGGTTCTATTATTTGATCCATTATACCACTTTTGCATTATTCACAAATGTGCAATTCTTGTTTAACATTATATGTATTACCAAATGTTCCTTATTTGAGTCATTACCAAATATGCATTTTGTACCAATTCAACAACATATTTCCATTAATAAACAACCTTCATTGCAAAATAACTTGTCCAGCATAACAACCTTCATTACAACAAAAAATATCTCTTAGCAAAAAAATAGGGTTTAAGTTTTAGTAATGTAACGTGCCTGGTCTGGATAAACATAAAAACGACGGCATGGATTACGCTCTGTCCATGATGTACGAAGTAATGCTTCTTTCCTACAAAAACATATAACCATCTTCATGATCTTGGAATTTTCCGTCTGAAAGTGGAAGAAATTTTACGGAACCCTAGTTTTGATAAAGAGGGGAAATGGATGACCTTTATTTTACATGAATTCATAAAACAACTTGTGAAAAAACGATAATGCCTTCACGTGATTAGCATGTGAGGTGATTTAACAAGAAATTTTAACTGGGTTTGTTGGAAAGGACATCGTTTGTATAGTGTACAAACGTAAAGAACAGCCACTGTAATTTTAATAGTTAAAGGATACCGTCTATAGAAACTTTGAAACATAAAGGACGAAAACTGCAATTTTCTCTTTGCTTTTTTCCTTAACCATTGTTTAGCAAGGCTTCATTCAAATAGCGTTACTACTTGAAAAATAAACTTTTTTTCCTTTTGTGAGATATATATCTATTTATATTATTTATATTTGTATATTACAAAATCAAAATTATCTTTTGAAATTTATATCATGTTGATCAATATTGTACATATTTTAAGTACATATTTTAAATGCTGTAAACTTTTATAGTGATAATAATATGTATGTAATTAATCATTTTTTAAATTAACTATTATGAATATAAGATCATATAGAAAAGTATGCATTTAGAAATCTCAATGGGTATACCCGATATTTGTGGGTATGCCTTATACTAGACGGATAATTACGTGATAGGTATTGAGTCGGACATGGGATATGGCTTACAACCGAACATAATTCACTACATCTTAAAGTGTCGTGCACATGTGGTAATATAATTGGAAAGTTTAATGTAGTTTCACCAACATCCAAGTGTCAGAACATGATTTTCATTTTTGGTACATTAAAAGGCGTTTCTCTCATGTTTTTACATCGCAATTGAATCATGTTCTTTTTTTTTAACGACAAGCTAATATATTTCTAATCTACTCCTGTTAACTATCAATGTATGCAACTTGCATAATTTGAACCATCCACCTCTAAAATAGAGGGGAGACATCTTAGCACTCTACAATTTCCCTTAGGACTTATGTTTAATTAGTTCGATTACTTAATTTTGGGAAATCTGCGAATGGTTTGAGACCCAAACTAATAAAATTATCTTAAATGAATCACCCAAAAATAATTCAGAGTTAAATTGTTACTTTTGTGAGATATGAATTATGGGAATGTGACGTGGGCATACAATCCCAAAGAATCATATCTCGATTCAGGAATGCGACAAAGCAGATTTTGAAACCATAAGTAATAAAGTAAAAAGAGCTTACTTTCTTCGATCCGCCGGGACCAAAATAAGTACACGTATTCTGGTAAATGTTTTATGTTTAAACCAAAAAACCAAACTTGATTCAAATTAATCACTGATGGACCACTGCATATCATCGTGCCACTATCGAAACCACCCTATCATATACATCTCCATTAGGCAATCATGCATATACACCAATTAAAGAGGAAACCCAATAAATCTTAAAAGACCTTCTTTTGAAAATCGAACCCAGAATCCAATTGTCCCTAAGCTTTATCTGACCCTTAAGTTGCCGCTAGACTATAATGCCATGGACAATCCACAACGACTTAACCAACTATTTTTTGTCTGGAATAGAGTAATAAACACTCCTAACTATGAAAGCATAATCCAATGATATTGTATTTATATAGATTTAGTTTACAAATACAATTATATATATATATATATATATATATATATAGGGGTGGGATTTGGGAAAACGTCTAAAAGTGTGAAAACGGTGAGAAAAAATTTTGGTGCTGACATGTGGCGTTGGTGCTAACTTACACTAAAGAGTAATATTGTCAAAATGTCCATGCACATGTCACTCATATACCAAAGACCATCTACATGCAAGTCCTATGAACATTCTACCATCTTTTTAAAACTCTCGTAACTTTTTTATACGTGATTTTTTTTAAATTACACTATATAATCGAGTGTTTTATTATCTTTCCAACGAGTATACTATTGTTATACTTTTGAAATAAAAAAATGACATCAACTCGGTGTTTAAATAAAAACGCCATAAAACACCTAGTTCAAAAAAAACGCCATGAAAATACCCAGTTGAAAACGTCATAAAACACCAAAATTCAGAAGAAACAAACCATGAAAACCCAATTGAAAACGCCATAAAAACACTCAGTTCAGAAATCGCCAAAAAAATCGGTTGAAAGTGCCATAATAAACCTGAAAACCCAATTCAAAACGCCATAAAAAACAAAGTTTAAACGCCAAAAAGAAAAAACAAATTTCAAAACGCCATAAAATTCTAGTTCATCTTTTTTGAAAAATATATCAATAGTATACTCGTTGTAAAGATAAAAAAATGCTAAATTTTATGATGTAAGTTAAAAAAAATAATTCACGTATGAAAAAGTTATTGGCGTTTAAATATGAGGGGGAAATGACATGTGATTAGCATGTGCACCCTTTTTTGGATCTTTCCATATTACCCCTCCTGGTAGTTCTAAAGTTCATATTATTTAAAAAAATGTCACCGCATCAATCTTAGCCACAAATCGTAAAGATCTTGTGGCTGAAAATCGGTCTCACCGTTTTCACACTTCTAGGCGTTTGTCCTGGTATATATATATATATATATAGGGTAGGGTTCTAGAGTGAATACTAGTGTATTTACGAACTAAGTGAACAAATCCTGGCCATTGATCTACACACGTGTATGGCCAGGATTAGTTCGCAACAGTTCGCAAATACACTAGTGTTCACTCTTGAACCTAATCGTATATATATATATATAGGATTCGTTCAAAAAACAATCCAGTTCAGATACCATGAGAACTCCTATCATATCAATAGCATATTATAGGACAGTTTAAAGAAACCAAATTAAACATAAATGTATATCTATAGCTTTTACACATCACATAACAATATCAATTTTTTATCTTTTATTTAAAGTCAACATCAATTTTCTCTCTCTTCTATTTAAAACTCAACATCTCAAATTTTTCTCTCTTTCTATTTAAAATTCCAACATTAGACATCCTATTGAGTCCGTGATTTTTGGGGTGAGTTCGTTTGGTAAGATCCTCAAATTTCGTAAACCCGAAATTGTGGTGTCGGGGGCGTAAAAAGATGTTTGGCGTAAACAAAATTGTAAAAAAGTTTTTGAAAAAAAATGTAAAAAAGTTTTTGTAAAAAAGTTTAAACCCGTAAAAAATTATTTTGTAAAAAAATTGTTTTAAATTTTAAAACCACGCGTAAAAAAAGTTTAAATCCGCGCGTAAAAAAAGTTTAAAACCGGCGCGTAAAAAAAGTTTAAAACCGTGCATAAAATAACTTTTATATCAGCGCGTACAAAAATTTAAAACCGCGCGTAAAAAAAGTTTAAAACCGGCACGTAAAAAAGTTCTAAGCCGGCGCGTAAAAAAGTTCTAAACCATCGCGTAAAAAAAGTTTAAACCGAGCGTAGAAAACTTGAAAACCGGCGCGTAAAAAAAGTTTGAACCCGTGCGTAAAAAAGTTTAAAACCGCGCGTAAAAAAATTTGAAACCGCGCGTAAAAAAGTTTAAAACCGGCACGCAAAGACAATTTTAAACCGGCACGTTAAAAAAATTTCAAACCGGCGCATAAAAAAAGTTCTAAACCCGCTCGTAAAAAGTATAAAACCGCGCGTAAAAAAGTTTAAAACCGGCGCGTAAAAAAAGTTTAAAGCCGGCGCGTAAAAAAAGTTTAAAATCGTGCGTAAAAAAAAATTAAAACCAGCGCGTAAAAAAAGTTTAAACCTGGACGTAAAAAAAGTCTGAACCCGCGGTAAAATGTTTAAAACCGGTGCCCAAAAAAAGTTTGAACTCCTACGAAAAATAATGGCTTATATTGGTTCTTACGGTTCTCACAACTCAAGATGGTTCTCATTTTACCCATCCCCAAAATATATATATATATATATATATATATATATATATATATATATATATATATATATATATATATATATATATTATAAAGTAACTTACTTTTTTTTAACAACAAAGAATTTAACGTGTAAACTCACTCTTTTTTAGGCTGTGTCTAAGATCGACTCCTCAATCGCCATGAAACCGTGTCCCCCTAATACACAGAACATGATGGAATCCGTAAACCCTCGCCCCCTTTAGGTTCGAACCCGGAATTAAAACCATAATTTATCCATTAGGTTCATCGAAAATAACCCAAACAGAAATTAAAATGAATCTCCACTAAAAGGAGCTGTCCAATTAACTACTAGATCAAATTCTTAAGAGATAAAGTAACTTACTTATCATGCATGTCTTATTTGTTAAAACAACAATCAAGATATTAATGCATACAATTAAATAAAGGACCCTTAAATTATAAAACACTATAAAGGTAGCATCTTAATTCCTAACACATTCCTTAACGATCCTTAACGAATCAGAATATTTTATTTGAAGTTTATATGAACATGTAGATTAATACGTGGGTCCGACACATCATGTGGACCATGAATATTATTATTGGTACAAGTGGACAAAAGTTTTGTCGTACATGTCCTACTTGAGCATATTGGTAGTTGATGGGCATGTTTGTGTCCACCCAAATATTATAGGATCCACACATTTTGGTTCTTTCTTTCACCTTTTGAGGAGTGTTGGTTATTGATTCGAATTAAAGGTCGAGTTTATATCTTTAAGTTTATTTTTTATAAATAATAATACAAACTTTCAAACTAATTACAAAATCAAACCTGAAATTTGATTTTTGATCTAACCCAATTCAGAAAGTAAAATCAAACTCAGTCAAACTCAGAATCACTTGATTTTATTTTAAGTCGTAAATATTATGCAAACATAATGTGTTTATACAAACATACTACGAGTCTCCTTTTAAAAAGCCAAAATCTCTAAAAGTGACAAGACAAATCTAAATCGCATCATGTACCCCTATTGGGACATGTGATGATAAGTTTAACTAAAGTATTCATAAACCCCCACCACTCGAATCAGAAAGTTTATCACCACAAAATCATTTTATTAGCAAGTAAGATTAGAATTGTTAATTATTATGATTATTTAGTTATTGACTTAATATTGCATATTAATTATATTTTGTGTGAGAAATGAACATCAGAATTAATAATGATCCACATAGGCCTCATTGAGAGGCAAAGCCATTGAAAAGGAAAAAAAAGTTAAGGTGTTAAACCAAGTCCACAAATGTATCTCTTACGAAAAACGTATTCGGGCAGTGACGGAACTAGCCAATTAATTTAGGGGTATCCCGAATTTTTTTACCGTGAATAATAATAATTAAAAACGATATAAATAAAGTAAAACAAATACATAATAGATTTGTCATCTTCTTTTTTTCATAGCTTAAAATCTTTTCATCACATCGTCGTCTTTTACTTTATCAAAAGTTTCTTTTTCGAACGCACAAACCATAATATTGTTCAATGATCGTTGGCTTCTGTATGTATAATCGACATTTGGTTTCCATTGCTGCCCATAATCACAAATCAAAATGGGCCACTTTCAATTATGATATTGTTTTGGGTCTTGGCCTAACTTTATCAATTATATATAGAGTTTCCTTTCAATTCTATTATTGTTAATTTGGGTTTGTTTTATCATCGGGCTTAATTATCTTACAAGTTTCAGGTTGTACAATGTCTGAACTTATAAAAAAAATTGGATTTTAGTAAAATCAAGTATTTTTGGTTAGGGTATCCTCATATTTTTTTATAGGTATCATTTGTATAAAACTAGAAAAAAACACTACGAATAGGGGTTGAGCGTAGCCCGTGCTACGGCTCCTAACCCTTTAGTTCCGTCCCTGATTTGGGGCTAACCGCCTAAAATCATGAAAAAGTTCATAAAATAAGCCATTAATACTTATAACCTTTTTAATCATTAAACCCGTTATAAAAAAATCTCACGAGATCCTACTAATACTATGTTAATCATTGAGATAAGGTAAAATGCAATTTGCATCGGTTGGTGACCTTCAATGAAGTTAAAGACATAAAGTCATTGGAAGTTGGATTCGAACCTATGACCTATACTAGATGGATTATAGCGCTTACAAATATGTCCCCCTTGAATGTCACTTCAAACTATACATTCTAATTTATAATTCACATCTTGTTTATTCGTAAAGGCGCCTTGCGATGATGCATAATGCACTGTCAAATTGTCACATTGCGCTCATTGCCTATGGTCACAACACGCGCATACGGGGGGGGGGCATCACACCATCTAGGGTCCGTGCTGGTTCCTTAATTGATGAGGAAACAATATTCAAGTAAGACCCCCCCTTATATACCATTCCAAGTTTCCACCCTCATATGTGAGAGAAGTTCCCACCATTTATTTTTACACTTTTCCATTTTAAATACATAACTTTGAGTTTAAAATCTCAATACATCTCAGCTCATTTTTTAACACGCTTTAGTTCAATGCAAAGCTTTTGTCAAGGAGAAGGTGAACCCATTAAATATTAATTATACTATTTTTTGGTGATTTAGGTAGTGGTGCGCAAATCGGGTTTTTTGAATACCCGGTTCCGGGTATGGAATGGGTTCGGGTATGACCGGGTTCTATAAAATCGGGTATTGAGAATACTCGGGCCAGGTTCCGGTTCCGAGTTTTATACAAAAAATGTATACCCTATATACCCGGGTTCGGGTAGGGTTCGGATCGGGTTTTCTAATCTGGGTATTATAATACCTTATTTCCGGGTTCGGGTGCCTCGGGTATGGATCGGGTATAGAGTATAGAGATTAAATGTAAACCAAAAAATACCAAAATATACTTTCTAACGGCTATATAGCCGTTAACAAGGTGAAAACTAAAAAAACACAAAAAAAAAACGAAAAACCCGAACAGGGTATTGAAAAACCCGACCGGGTATTGAAAAAACCCGGTTCCGGGTTCGGGTTGAAACCGGGTACTCGTAAAACCCTGGGTTGAAAACGGGTATAAAAAACCCGGTTCCGGGTTCGGGTTTATAATAGAAATGCATACCCGACCCCTACCCTATGGGTAGGGTCGGGTTCGGGTATAAAAAACCCGGGTTTTATAATACCCGGTTCCGGAATTTTTTCGGGTCTAGGTTCAGGTTTTTTGTGCACCACTAGATTTAGATGTAGCATAGAGGTTCTGAAAATGGTTACAAGCAAACTACACGACTGATTTATTTAGAAATAATAGATTTTAATAATTTTAACTATTAGCTGTTGGCCGACAACGGTCTCCAACTTAAAAAAACCAATAGTGGTCTCACCTTTTTCATATATTGTAAACTAATGGACATTTGCTAATAGAAAAGGAAAAAGGGAACAAAAAGAAATTAAGGTTTTATTGATAAAGGTCCATTGATTTACAATATATTGATTTACAAGAAATTAAGGTTTTGCTAATTATATAAAAACAATAGATATTCTTTTAAATGCAAAAATATAAACGTCTTAATTGAACATAGTGCTCGAATGAAAGGTTATCATATAACGCCAATTATATAAAACCGAGAAATATTCTTTGAAATGCAAAAAATAAAAGTGTCTTAATAGAGCACAATGCTCTAAGGTGATACCTCTTTTAGCATAACCATTACTCTCTAGTGGCGGATTTTGTAAAAAAAATTCAAAGGTAATTTAAAAAAAAAATTAGATCAGAGGTAACCTTTTTATAAAAAAAATAAAAATACACTACATAGACGTAATTAAGGGGCATCACTTTTGCAAAGTCACTCCGTGTGGGCTGTGCACAAATAAGCAAACAACTAATCAATCTCAACAATAATGATTAGAAGATATTACTTTGTGGAAAGAGAGGTTAAGCACAATCAAACAAATTGAACAAGTCATCTTCATATAATAGAATAGCTTGTAGTCATTATCAAAATATTACAAGAGAGTAAATTATGATTTTAGCACATGTGGTTATGTTATTTTTACTCTATTAGCAAAAAAAAAGGAATCTTTTGATATTTGTACCCTCAATTTTATTTTTCTAACTATTTTGACCCTTGCGACTAACACTATCCATAACCCAAGTTAAAAATTTGCCATATGCAACTCACATGATGTCCATTAAAGTCATTTTACCTACTCCACCTTAACTCCTTTATAAAAAGATTAAGGTGGGGTAGGTAGAATGACCGGCCAAGGTCAAATAGTGATTATAACTTAATTAATGCACTTGACTTAACAAGATTGGTGTGGAATGAATATATTTGGCAGATTCGTATGGTCGAGCGGCCAGAGAATGACTCGCTCTAGCTGATAATAAAGAGAAGGAGTACGAGATGGAAGTAATGGCCCATGAAGTCTTACACGTAAGAAAGGGTAACATCGGTAAAGGGTCGAATGCCAACTAGGATCCTGAGGATGAGATGATAAGATACTATCCCTACCTCGTCGGTAAGATCTTAGAATGATTAAAGATTGAGTGGTGCTCAATTGAAAGCTAAAACTAGTTTCCTAGGGATTGACCTAAAAAACTACGTAAGAAAGGTCTCGGGGACGAAACCACTTTAAGGGGGTAGAATTGTAACATCCTAAAAACAAATTCGTGATTTAGCCAAATTAACTGGGGATGAGCGGGTAAAATATCATTAGTGGTAAAAGTTAACTGATAAACATTAGGATTTAAATAAATAAACCCAATGTTAAATAAAAGATAAATGAATGACGTTTTAGAAAATAAAGTTTATCAAAGGCTCGGGCTATCGGGGCTTAAGTTGAATCAGGTTGTAGCACCTCCAAATTTAGTAATTTATTGGGACATTTAAGCCTAGTTGTGATAATGGGTTAATTACTAGTAGTGTGATAGGGGGTTTAAACCAAACTAAATAACTAACTAAACCTAAGGGGTTAAGCTAGACAATTGGAAAGTAAGAAGATTAAAAAACCAAAACTATAAAAGCGCACACACACTATTGTGTGTTTTGGTCAACAAGAGAAGAAGAAAATGGGGGGGGGGGGGGAACACTCAAAACCCTAAATTGGAGAAAATCTAGTGAAATCAAAGTGTGAATCGAGTGATAGGCTTGCATGTTGGAAGATTTGAAGTCTCTAACAACATCCAAACCTAAGGTATGTTATATTTTGTTTTTGGTGGATTTTCAGTTGTAAAGAAATCAATAGAATAGAAAGGTTAAGTGATTTGGTCACCATAAAAATGTGTCTTGAGGTTGTAAGAATGCTCATGAGTATCGCCTTAGTTGGTTTTGTAAGTATTTAACTAGATGAGATACTTGGGTGATTGTTCAAGTATGAAGTGATGTGTGTTATGATGAAATTGATGTGTGAGTTGTGTTTAAAATTATGACATGAATGGAAATACATAAAGAAATCATATGCATGATAGTTTTAGGTTAAAACCCTCGTAAGAAGTGAAGTGGGTTTTGACATGATTTTAAGAAATTAACCTTCTTAGGTTAATTTGTATATATTAGACTTCTGATATAAAATCTTGATAACTAAATGTAGCTAAATAAATGAAGTGTGAATACATGGTAAATTATTAGAATTTAGACACTCTGAGTGAGGATTAAAAATGATGCCCACCAAGTGTATGATGAAATGCCCAAATGAGTTTTGTTGAATTTGTTAGCGCATTTGTATGTGTCAGTTGGTAGTTTGACTTTTAAAAAGACAATCTGGCCTATGATATAATCGAATGAGAAATATGGTATAAAAGTCCATAAGGTAAATGTGTGATGGTCATGATGTAGGACTACTCTAACCATCTTGTGTATGTTATATGATAGTTTGACTCTTGACAAGCTAGGTGGGAGCTTGGAAATGAATGAGTGAAGCGAGTCATAGACGCGAGAAAGCATGATTGGACGCAATGTAAGTAAAGCTTACACTTCTTAAATAAAACTAATACTAATGTAATTGGATAAAAACAAGATGAACAAAGAATAGATGACTTTATTAAGAATAAGTAGGATCCTTAGTGTAGAATTGTTTCTTGTTAATACAATTAAGATCACTGAAGCATAATTGGATTACTATTCGAACCATTTTTTTTTTGTATAGTAGTGTAGGAATTGGAATGCTAATTGAATGAAATGTTGAAGCATAATTGGATTGCTATTCAAACCGTTCTTTGTATAGTAGTGTAGGAATTGGAGTGCTAATCGAATGAAATGTTGAAGAGTTGTATTATGTTAATGTCGTCATCAACAATATTAATGTAGAATTAGGTCAATGGGTCAAAGTTTAATATGGTAAAACAACATTGTTATCGCACAATGCGGTATTTTTTTTTATATTATATTAAAAATAATATATAGCTATATTATACTCATAAAAAAACTTTCATTCTATGACATACATATTAAAAATTCTAATGGATATAACAAATATATGAAATTAAAAGACTTTCATAAAATTTATATTTAACTCAGAAAAAAGTCAACAAAGGGCAAATTTATATTTAAAAGACTTTCATGAAATTTATATTTAATTCATAACGATTTATAATCATTCTAAAAAATATAGATGTTACACTCACACGGAAATAGAGAATTTAACATATTTGATATCTTCCAACATATTTGAAATCACCGCCTTTCTCTTTGTGAACACCATCCCATTAATAAAAATACTTATTTAACTTTTTGTACATTTTATATAGTTTTAGGATCGAATACAAACAATTTTTAATATGTGAATAGTAGATAACTAGAATAACTAGTACTTTACCCGTCTGGTGGATGGGAACGTTAACGTCATAATGTCGCACTACATCAAATCATATTGGGAACAATATGAGGCACTGTAATAATACAATGAGACATTATTTCTAAACAAAATAACTCAAATAACCGATACATCATTCACCTGTTTATGAGCACATCCATGATTCTGACTGATGGTAACATTAGTGCACTTGGTTCTATCTTAACAACAAGATATCAATGAAAGAATCCTATTTTTTTCATCAAAGAAACTAAATAAAAATAAAATTGACCACCCAATATCGCAAGGGAATAACAGCTACCTTGTACACATCACTTATAACCCATAACATAAACACGGGGATACTATCAAAATTCAAAAGAGCTTTTGTGCGAAATTGTTTGTCATATATCTGCCATAAATGAAATTTTGATGATATAGTACATAAAAGGAGCAACATGTTACATCTTCTTCTTATATATATTGTTATAATTCCACAGCTTGCTTCTGATGCAATGCCCTAGAAAACATATATTTTCACCATGAGTTTCAAATTATATCACAAGTGTTGACATTTAACCCAATAATATATTCACATAGCGATT
Organism: Scalesia atractyloides; assembly: GCA_947069175.1. Lineage (NCBI taxonomy): Eukaryota > Viridiplantae > Streptophyta > Magnoliopsida > Asterales > Asteraceae > Scalesia > Scalesia atractyloides. The sequence goes on along the minus strand of CAMTDV010000016.1, from coordinate 10,127,679 downwards.
AGCTTATGAACATCATGTGATAAAACATTTGAATCTTAAGTAGTAAATATAGATAAGCTAAATCACCAATACAAGCATAACATCAATTTCCACAATGATCAACAAAATTTAATACAGAAACAGATCAAGGTCATCATTCTTGAAGCTATCACGAACAAGCTACATTTTATATTAATAATTATCAAATACCGATATCTTTGAGGTTATGTAGATGGAATAATAACATGGTGTTAGAAAACTTATAAAAATTCTAAACAAAACGTGCAGAATCCTATTTAAGGCCTCTGATAGAGCAGGTCATAGGCCATGAGGATGTACATAATCAGCTCTTAGCTCCTCAAAACTTGTAAAGCTCCTGTTTTTTAAAGCATATAAGTGCGAAAACAATACTTAATTAAAAACGACGATAATAAGACATTAAACGTGATTCTCTGTTTTTGGCTTTTCACTACTCATTAAACCATGGGAAAACGATGTATTTTGCAGTGTAGCCTTAAGATGACCGTTTTTTCCTTGCTTCATGGAAAATTCTTCCTCTGATCATTTCATAACTTTAAGGATCTGGAGCTGTGGTATCTTTGCCTTGAAGATATAGAAATCACATGATACATATTAAAACTTTAAGAACGGACCTTGCAAACTTTAAGGATCTGGAGCTGTGGTATCTTTGCCTTGAAGGTTTAACCACACCATAACCATTTCCCTTGTGGCATCTCCGCCTTGTCACCGCTCCCCGTCTCCGTACGCAAAGATGCCACCTTTCTGTGCAAAAAAAGAAAAAAAAAAAAAGAAATTCAAATCCCTTGTCAAGAAAAGGAAAACGTGAGGATAACTTATTTAAAGAACGGAAGATTCATCAAGGAACTAGACCCACAACATTTAGTTAGATTGTAGAAAATGCAACTAATTAAGTAGAATTACACAAACCTGATGAAGTATTATAGAAGGATATCAAGATGAAGATGAGCATTCTAGAATTCATCAGGGAGAGTTTTTGATTAATAGATAGGAACAAAGAAGAAGAAGAGGGTGAAATTTAAATCTAAATATTGTAACTGATACCATATTTTTAGCTACAAGTTCTTGTAAACTGCAATTGTAATGTTAAACCTCTACCAATTTGCTTGCTGTGTTTTCAGAGTTTAAATGGTCAATATTAAAAGTTACTGAGTTTAAAAAGTCAGAAAAGGTGTTACAAACTATGGTGTCTATAGAATATATAATTATGTTTGAAAATAGTAATTATTATACGCTACAATTTTAAAATAGCATGATAATAATTACATTAGTTCAAACATCATTATTATAGTTATTCCTACAATTCACACGTTTATAAGACCATGTGTAATGGTTAACGTTTCATATGGGCCATTTTTCACTACATCATCATATAAAGCCCATTCAAAATATTTGTGATGGTTAATGCCCCTTTTAATGTCATTTCATTAATTACTTTCTTTTTGTTCCCTCCTTATTGGGCATTATTCTAGAAATTCCCAACCTCTTCATGCCCTTATAATGCCCATGGATGGTTGAGAGCATTATCAAAGTTTTTTATGCTCGTATAATGTCCATTACTTATGGTCTAATATTTCTAGTTTAACCCTATATGAGAAGCTCCCTTTGTATGCAACTAGTTGATGCCTCCCCCGCGTTGCGGGGCGATGGCCGAGTAATGAGCGAGTGTTAGGCAGCTCATTAAACACGAAAAACAATTAAATCAAGTCAACCAATTAAAACAAAACACTTTTATAGTTTTGCTAAAAAACTAAAACAATGATAATACTGTTATTTTTAACTAAGGGAAAGTTATATTTTTTGACTGTGGAAAAATCTTAATTTGCCAGAAGCTAAGTGATAGCAGTACTGTAAATTGAAACAAGGAGCAAAATTGTAAATTTGTGCAGGGGCAAATTCGTAATTTTGAACTTGGGGCAACACAGTAATCTAAATTTGAACTAAAGGCACGGGAGGCGAAACCGTAATTTTCTTTTGAACCGAGGGCGTAATCGTAATTTTGAGTTGGAGCCAAAAGCGTAATTTTATTTTGGACAGGGGCAAAAGCGTAATTTTTAAGGGCGAAATCATATTTTTTTAAACGAGAAAAATCTATTTTGAAGAGAGGGCAAAATCGTAATTTTAAGGTGGGGGCAAAAACAATTTTTTTTAACTAGGGTGAAAACGTAATTTTGAGCTGAGTGCCAAATCGTAATTTTGATTCGAGGGTAAAATCGTAATTTTTGGCTTGGGACAAAAGCGTAGTTTTATTTTGAGCGGGGGTAAGAACGTAATTTTAAACTGTGGGCAAACCGTATTTTTAAAGTGTAAAAAAATTAAATAAACGGTTGGTCGAATGGGGGAGTGCCATGCCAGCTGTCTGGCAGTATTCCCATTTGTGTTTTGTATATGTGATAATAATAATAATAATAATAATAATAATAAATAATTGAAATATAATAAATATATTTATGACTTTCTCTCAGATGGCTCGATTTTATTAAATGCATGACGTTACATCAACTTATGAAAAAAGCAGCATAATGCTGTATTTTTAATTTTATATTTATTTTCCACCAATGATATCCTTTCTTTGGGTCTTTCATAAAAATAATTTGAAACCACAAAAAAGCGGTTCATCTCTGATTTCGGTCATGCATGCCAGACAAAATTACTTTCCATGCCACCTCAGTTTCTCTACTTTTTCATTTCACCCCCTAGTGTTTTAATATTATAAAACTAAGATCCTATAGTTTTCACTTGCTCTTTTGTTGACCCAAAAGCACAAGCTATATTCATGTTGATTTTTATCATAAAATTTAAAATGTACTAGCATGAGCAAACCTTGATTATTAAATGAAATTAACCAATAACTAGATCGTCACCAAACTAAAGGAACCGATAATCGAATCAAGATTAACTGACAATTACAGTTAATGTTCTTTGATTAACTAATAAATATGTGGTCATAGTTGCTATAAAAAAATTATGTAACCGAACCAAATATATATATGTCTATATATTCTAGAAATTTTTTTAACATTGAATTACATTGCTAGAATGAAATCTTTCATTTGACGGAGATATCAAAGATTTTACCACTTTTTGCATATGCTATACTCAATTGTAGTGGACAATGATTTGTATCTTAAACACGTAAGTGTCTCACATTCTCACATTAACGCCCGACACCAAAAATTGGGAAAGACAAACTCCAAATGTTTTTGTGTTAAAGAAGACAATACTTATGAGTGCACTATCTTATTTGTGATGCTTTGGTATTACACGTGAAATGAATCGACTATTGTATCATTAGTGTAATATTCTTTGTTACAAATACAAAATAGAGTCGTTTCTTCACAAATAGATATTGCTAAAGCTTTCGTATTACATATGAAATTAATTAGCTATTGTATTGTTGGTTATTAACTAAAATTGACCAATAACCAAAAAACTATAACGAATTACCTATAACTGAGAATCGGTTTTGGTTATAGCTATGATTAAGGGTGCTAACCGAACTTAACCGTCATTTACTCACCCCCAGTGGTATACTAATGATGTTTCTAAATGAAGCTTTTATGATGTTTAAACATTTAAACATCAAATACAAACTATAATTTTGCATTCTTTTAGAAACAATCTTTACATAGATACGTTGTTTTGATATGTACACATATAATTTTATTTAACTTTATGACTATAAATTTATTTATCCAATGTAATTAGATATACCTCTAACCCAGTCCACATAACAAACCATAAGGTCTAGATCCTCTAAATCTACATCATATGGAACCCTTTTGAAACTTTTTTAAAATTATTGGGCCATGATACAAAAAATATTAAAAAAATAACACAAATTCCACAGAATCACTGTCACACACACACACACACAGCACACACACTAATTCTCAGTTTTTCTTCAATTTCAGCTGAATCTCTGAATTCTGATTCGCTTTTGAACCGGTGATCGGAGCATCTTACGCTCTTTTCAATCCGAATCCAACGGTGAGTCGTCTGATTTTCAATTTTACGTTTAATTTCGATGAATTTGAACCTAATTCGTATCGTATGTTTAATCTTATGTAAGTTTAGCGGTTACAATCTGTTGATTATCGTAGTTTATATGCATGATTTTAGGTTTGTTTATGTGAATTGAATCGTTTAATCATCGCATGTGAAGTTTGACCGAATTTGAAATTTGATGTTGATTTAATTAATTTGCTGTCATATTCGAAAATTGATGTTATGTTGAATTTAGTTAAAAAGCTGGAATCAATCAGTTGTCAGTTGATAACAGTTGTTTAAGTTTGTTTTTATTTGATTTGTATTATAATTTTAATTTGAATTTGAATTTATGAATTGATTATAATGATCTAGAATTATGATGTTCATCTTTCATTGTGTGTTTATCTATGGTAATTTGATGAATAAACTACTTATCATGATTTATCTGCTAAGATATGATCATTTGCAGGTGCATATGGAATTATTCTGTTTATTATAATGGATGTTTATTTAATATACATGTATGTCAGGAAGTTTTGTTGGCTTGTTTTTCAGTCCTGATTTATGAGCCTGCATATGATTCGGTTTTTCAATTACTGAGAAGTTTATTTTTCATGTTTTAATGGTCGGTTTCATGTAGCGAGCATAGTTGTCAAAGGCGTGCTTAAGGGTGAGCCATAGGCCTTGGGATAAGCTAAGCGCATAGAATAGACATACCAGTTTCTGTGGCTTTTTGACGTGTTTTAGGATTGTTTTAAGGCTAGTTTAGGTTAGAATCTCACCTGAATCTGCAAAATCTTGCCCAAGTTTCAGGATTTGGTCGGAATCTCGCCTGAATCTGCCTGAAACTTTGGCCGGAATCTCGCCTGAAGTTCACCGGAGCGCCTGGATGGCAGCAAGGCGTTTTCCCTGTGCTTCGCTTCTCCTGAAGGCCTAGGCGTGCGCCGGACGGGATTTAGACAACATAGGTAGCGAGTAGTGGTAAATTATCTTCATGTATTATGATGTTTAGATTTAGAAATGATTTCGTTTATCCTTTGAGTCTTTTTTTCAGTGGCATCAGAGCCACGTTCAGAAAAAAACACAGTGAAACGTGATATTGAGTGAATCTGGCAATCCTCTCGATTACACACAATCAAGAAATGATGGCGTGAAGATAGCATGTGAAGATTAACACTTGTTTCTTGCTACAAGAATATTAGTACCATTTGTTAGTTTGACCGAGGGATGAACCACATGAAGAGATTTTGTACACTGTCTCTATTTCCCTGTCATATGATCAATGCATCAGAATCTTTCTGAATCATGTTTTCACTTTTTACTTTTTAGATTAGAGTATTTCGATGTGTCACTTGAAATCTCAATTGGATAGTTTAAAAAATAAAGAACTAGTATGCATGTTTCTGTTGTGATCTTGTTCTTTTTTTTTCTGAAATAGACCAAAGATTGCTTTGTTATAGGTTGCAAACTATCATAAAGAGCGAATCCCGAACAACTTTTTAACATTTAATTTTCTTGTCATCATTTATCTCTTGTGGATGGTGGAAAACATGCTTATATTTATCTATCAACTTTTTAACATGTGTATAATAGTTGGATAATGACCGATCTCCTTGAGAGCACCAATAATATATTTGAAAGAAAGAAATTGCATGCGATATACTGGTAGATCCTGTGTAAGTAGCAACAAATGACTCCAAAATTGGTTTACTGTTTGGAACATCGTGTAGAAAAAAATATCTGTATTCACAACCTCCCAAAGAGTGCATAAAATATCTGTCTCTTAGTTTAAAGCTCTGCGAATCATCTTTTTTTGTGTCTGAATTTTGAAGCTGTTTTCCTGTTTTGATTTTCAGGATCGAGCTCAGTTTTTTTAGAGAAAAAGTTGTATTGTCTTGTTGAAGAACATCATCTTTGTTCTTCTGACAAACACGTTATCTTCTTGAAGTTTTGAGCAACACTCAGTGAAAAGCAAACAAGGAAATGAGAAAGCATCGTTTCAGAGATAAAATTAAGTCGATCTTTGGAAGTCATATTGATCCAGAAAAAGATGAGGAACTAAAAGGGAGTAATAAAGGTATATCCTTTAGTGAACACCTCTTCACTTTTATTCTGATCATTTTCACAATATGTTTGTAAAGTATCATTCATGAGCATGGCAGATACTCTACTAGCTTAGCCCAATATTGATTCGTAAAATCATTATTGACTTTTGGCTGCAAGATGGTTGGTTATCTGCAGCATAGCTCATATTTGAGTTTAGACTGTGGGGTATGGGCGTGGGTTGGGGGGTGGGTTGGGGGAAACGCCCATGTGACCAACCCGGGTGGCTTGGGTTTGGGCGTGGCCCTTTGGGCGGGGGTTTCAGCCCGGGCATTGGGTGGGGCTACCCATCTGAGCTGGCGGGTGGACATTGGGTGCACCCTACTCTATGGTTTATCCATTAATTTAAAAAAAAAAGAAAAAATAAAAGGAATTTGGCCAAGCCACGCCCCAAACCCAAGCCCCACCATACCCCCATTTTTTTGGGTCTTGCCAGTGGAGCCCACCCAGCCCACGTGTCAACCCACGCCCCAAAACCCCGCCCCACCATACCCCACGGTCTTACATAATATGTCCAAAATAGCTCCCTTTTCAGAATTATGGTTGCAACGTTTAGCCAGATACGAAATACGAAAGCTCTAAACATCAATAAATCTTACATAAAATCACTTATCTTTGAATCAGTGTCTTGCTGTTGATGAACACACAACACTTTTTTTTGCCTGTTCTTTTAATTTTTAAAATGCTTACTGTACTAAATCAGATTATAAAATTTGTTTTATAAAAAATAATAGTAAATTGTCATTTTCGTCCGTGAGGTTTGATCACTTTTGCGACTTTCATCCAAAGGTTTGTTTTTCCACATCTGAGTCCTCTTAGTTTCAAAATCATGCCATTTTCGTCCCTGAGGTTTGGCAATTTATTGCGACTTTTGTCCCTCGAGGTTTGGCCCTCAGGGACGAAACTGACAAGATTTTGAAACCACGAGGACATAGATGCGGAAAAACAAACCATTGGATGAAAGTTGCAAAAATGATCAAACCTCATGGACGAAAATGACAATTTACTCTGAAAATAAAGTCACTTTTTAAAAAATAAAACGTTTTGGGAGATTTTAAGAATTTTAAACACTTTCGGCGAATTTCAACCTCGTTTCCCTGTTTTCATAACCCATTTTTAGGTAAATGTATCGAAATTTCCACTTCTCTACCATTTAGATTATTTTTAACCCCATGCTTATGACAAAGTGGAGTAGAAAACTAATATAGCAATGTTGTTTCCTAGTTCATGAAAGAATAATAGCAAAAGAATAAGAATGATCCGCTCCATCATTTACTATCCTTGAACTTGGTAAATAAAATCGTGAAGCGTCTTGTTTTGCTGAAATGAAAGATTTAGAACATTGACTAAAAGCTCTGGTATATTTTACAGAAATGGAGGACAACTATAAGAAGATTTTAGACCTTCTCAAAGCGGAAGACAACGATGACCGAAACAAACTTATCGAACTGATCGAAGGTTTCCACAAACATCATCAATCAATCTACGAACGCTACGATCACATAACCGGAGAGTTGAAGGACAAAATTCATCCAAAGAAAGAAAAGGACTCTTCTTCCTCATCCAGCTCAGACTCAGATTCCGACGACGATTACAGTAAAAACGGAAGCAAAAAGGGAAAACCAAATGTCACCGACATATACAAGGAACAACTTCAAGAAGCAAACACACATATCGACGAGTTGACCAAAAAGTTGACCGTTGCAACCGAAAAGGAAGCGGAATACGATCACAAACTCGAAGAACTGAAAGCGGTTAACGTTCAGTTGGAAAATGAAAAGGAGGGGTTCAAGTCAGAACTTGTTCAAATGCAGGAGAACATGGAAGCAGTAGAAGAAGGGTTATCGAACATAAGTAAGAAACTAGAAGCGTCTGAAGAAGAAAGAAAAACGCTATCGGTAAAAGGATCGGAGTTATCGGATGAGGTTAAGAAAAATCAAGAAAAAGTGCAAGAACTTGCTGCTGAATGTAGCCGTTTACGAGAACAATTGGCTGAAAAAGAGAAAGAGCTTGTTGAACATACAGAGCTGCATACGTCACTCAAAAGTGAAACAGAAATTAAAATAAGAAGTTTTGAAGAAAATTTTGAGTCGTTAAACGTTCAGAAACGAGAGATTGAGATGAAGAAAGACGAAGAGATAAAGAATTTGATTGACAAAGTCAGCAACTTGGAAAGTCAACTGGAGAAAAGTGGTCAACAGATTTTGGATCATGTGATCGAGATTGATTCTTTGAAACAAGAGTTGACTGGTAAAGTAGCAGATGAACAGAAGTTGCTTGAAGAGAAAGAAGTGTACGTTGATCGGGTGAAGGAGTTAGAGGAAGAGGTGAACTCGTTACGTAAACTGAAGGCTGAACTTGATTCGGAAGTCAATGCGAATAGTCAAGAAATTGCGGAGTACGTTACTCAGATAGAGAGTTTTAAACAGGAGATTGCAAAGATAGTGGAAGAGAAAGAAGTTAATGAGTCCAAGGTCAAAGATCTAGAGTCGCAGCTGGAATCAGTTAACATCTGAAAAATGAAGCAGAATCGCAAGTCGAGAAAAAGGTTCTCGAGATTTCTGAACTGTCGGTTTTGATTCAGAGTTTGAAAGAACAACTTGAAAGCAAGTCAAAAGAACAAGAGAAGAGTTTGGAAGAAAAGGAAGCGTATGACTCAAAGGTCAAAGATCTTGAATCGCAGCTCGAATCGCTAAACAACCTTAAAAGCGAATCAGAATTGAACCTCGAAAAAAAGGTTCTCGAGATTTCTGAACTGTCGGTTTTGATTCAAAGTTTGAAAGAACAAGTTGAAAGCAAGTCAAAAGAACAAGAGAAGACGGTGGAAGAAAAAGAAGCGTATGAGTTAAAGGTCAAAGATCTAGAATCGCAGCTCGAATCGTTAAACAACTCGAAAAATGCAACGGAAATGGAACTTGAGAAAAAGGGTATTGAGAATTCGGAGCTTTTAACGCAGATTCAAAGTCTGCAAGAAGAAGTTGAAAGCAAGTCAAAAGAACAAGAGAAAACTTTGGAAGAAAAAGCAGCATATGAGTCAAAGGTCAAAGATCTGGAATTGCAGCTTGAATCGGTTAGCAATCTGAAAAACGAATCAGAATCGAACCTCGAGAAAAAGGTTCTCGAGATTTCCGAACTATCGATTTTGATTCAAAGTTTGAAAGAAGGACTTGAAAGCAAGTCAAAAGAACAAGAGAAGATAGTGGAAGAGAAGGAAGCGTGTGAGTCAAGGGTCAAAGATCTAGAATCACAGCTTAAATTGTTAAACAACCAAAAAGTTGACCGAGAAAGTCAACTCGAGAAAAGGGATATTGAGAATGCAGAGCTCTTAACTCAGATTCAATGCCTGAAAGAAGAACTTGAAGGCTATGAGTCAAAGGTCAAAGATCTAGAATCGCAGCTTGAGTCGGTTAACAATCTGAAAAACGAATCAGAATCGCAACTCGAGAAAAAGGCGCTTGAGATTTCTGAACTTTCAGTTCTGATTCAAAGTTTGAAAGATGAAGTTGAAAGCAAGTCAAAAGAACAAGAGTCAAAGGTCAAAGATCTAGAATCACAGCTCGAATCGTTAAACAACCTGAAAACCGAAACCAAAACTCAACTTGAGAAAAAGGGTGTTGAGAACTCGGAGCTCTTAATTCAGATTCAAAGTCTGAAAGAAGAAATTGACGGCAAGTCGAAAGAACAAGAGAAGACTCTAGAAGAAAAAGAAGGCTACGAGTCAAAGGTCAAAGATCTAGAATCGCAACTCGAATCGTTAAACAACCTGAAAAGCGAAACGGAAACTCAACTTGAGAAAAAGGGTCTTGAGATTTCCGAACTATTGATTTCGATGCAAGGTTTGAAAGAAGAACTTGAAAACAAGTCAAAAGAACAAGAGTCAAAGGTCAAGGATCTAGAATCGCAGATCGAATCGATAAACAACCTGAAAAACGAAACCGAAACTCAACTCGAGAAAAAGGGCATTGAGATTTCCGAACTCTTAACCGAGTGTGAAAATCTTAAACGAGAACTTGACATCAAATCGAAAGAACAAGCAAAGACATTGGAAGAAAAAGAAGAATGCGAGTCAAAAGTCAAAGATCTCGAACTGCAGCTCAAAAACGTAAACAATGAGAAAAACCAATCGACAATACATCTCGAGAAAAAGGGTCTCGAGATTTCTGAACTTGTGATCCTGAGCCAAAGTTTGAAACAAGAACTTGAAAGCAAGTCAAATGATCACACAAAGACGCTGGAAGAGAAGGAAGGCTACGAGTCAAAGGTCAAAGATCTAGAATCGAATATCGAATCGTTGAACAACTTGAAAAACGAATTAGAAACGCAACTCGAGAAAAAAGGTACTGAAATTTCGGAAATGCTAATCGTAACTGAAAATCTAAAGGAACAACTAGAAAGCAAGTCAAAGGATCAAGAACGGACCTTAGAAGAAAAGGAAGGCCTCGAGTCAACGGTCAAAGATCTAGAGTCAAAGCTCGAATCGTTAAACGACTTGAAAGCTGAATTAGAAATTCAACTTGAGAAAAAGGGTACTGAAATTTCGGAACTTCTAATCGTTAGTCAAAATCTGAAAGAAGAACTTGAAAGCAAGTCAAGCGATCATGCGAAAATAGTCAAAGAAAACGAAGTCAATGAGTCAAAGGTCAAAGATCTAGAGTCAAAGCTTGAATCATTAGACGACGTGAAAAGTGAATTAGAAATTCAACTTGAGAAAAAAGGTACCGAAATTTCCGAACTCCAAATCCTGAGTCAAACTCTGAAAGAAGAACTTGAAAGCAAGTCAAAGGATCATGCAAAAACAGTCGAAGAAAACGAAGTCAACGAGTCAAAGGTCAAAGATCTGCAGGACAAGATTCAAAAACTCGAAACAGCTTTAGTCGAGAAAGAAAACGAGATCAAAGAAATGACAGAACAAATCCGATCGAAAGAACAAACCATTGAGCAACTAGAGGAAGCGATCGAAGACCTGAAGGGAGATCTAGAAATCAAAGGAGACGACGCCACTACTTTGACCGAAACCGTCAGAAACCTTGAAGTCAAAATCCGTCTCACGAACCAGAAGCTTCGCGTAACAGAACAGACGTTAAGCAAGAAAGAAAGTGAATACGCAGGCAAAGAGGAAAAGATGCATCAAGAAAACAAATCACTCATCGACAAAATTTCCGCATTATCCGAAACCATCACCGGTTATAAAGAATCCGAAGAAAGTGTCAGAAAGATGGTTACACAACAAGTCAATGAGATGTCAACCGGGATGGATTCGTTAAGTGTAAAGTTTGAGGAACATCATGGTCACATATCAACGCAGATTTACGAAATCATGAACGAAATTCAAGTTACGAAGATCTCGATGAAGAAGATGATTTGTGAGAAAGATGATCTGAAGGAAAAAGTTGGAAAGTTGACAGTACAGTTGCAGGAAGTTGAAAGTGAGAGGGAGACACTGAAGAAGTCGGTTAATGAACTTGAACGGAAAACTAGTGAAAAAGATGAAAAGATGAAAGAACTAGAAAAGCAGCTACATGTGAAGGATGAAGGGTTGGTGGATCTTGGAGAGGAAAAGCGAGAGGCGATACGACAGCTGTGTATGTTGGTTGATTATCAACGAGACCGTTATGATCATCTGCATCAACTGATCTTGAGAAAGCAAACCGCGAGGTAAATACCGAAATACGCATGGATGCAATTTGAGTAAATTGGTTTTTGATTCTTGGAAAGGTGAATGACATAAAGAGACCATGTTCATCTTTTCTCATGTATTATTGTTATTATTATTTGGTATTTTTTGTTTGTTTGATGATATATGTTATTTGTATCGAGTTTAGGAAATTACTTGCTATTTCCTAGTCATTTGTATTATTTATTCATTCAGTCAGTCAGTCAGTCAGTCATATTATTTTGGACAGATTGATCTATCGAATATATATATATATATATATGTGTTTGTGCTAGCTGTTGCATGCATATAGTTTAGCAGTATGCTTTTTGATGTGAACATTCTTATTACATAGTTTGAAAAGTTAGGGGTATGCACTCTTTTTATCCGACTACTTTTTTTTTTAACTTGTGTATAAACCATGCTAGTCACTCGATGGTAGGGTCGAGTGAGACGAGTCAAGAGCATGGGGGAAAATGAACCATGTTAGTCTTTTTCCTTCTTCATTCATTATTATTTTCACTTCCTAACGTGAGAGTATGTTTTGCCCAAAAGACAAAACACATTGTCCATTTGAGAACATGTTATGTCAATGATAAAAAGACAAAGAGAGCTTGTTATATTAAAGATAAAATGTTATGAGATTTTAATAATGATAACTTCTCATTATTATTTCTAATTTCAAAAATTTCCTTTAACAATCCTAATTTGTAAGAATTAGGCCTCCTCGTTCCTTTTCTATCTTGGCTAGTTTTTTTTGCTAACATGGCAGCTTACATGGCTACGTGACACAAACCTAGTTATTAGCTGATGTGGCTGCTTATGTGGCACATTTTTTTGATTTAATAATCCAAACTTTCACCACCACCACCACCAGCACCATTAGCCGCCACCGCCACCACCATCAACAACTACCAACATTATTCGCCACCACCGCCACAACATCAGTTGTCAGTGCCACCCCCCCCCCCCCCCCGAATGTTTCGGTTAGAAGTGTAATATTTTCGATTTTTCGTCCGAAAATTTTGCCTAAAAATCCTCTACCCCTACCAAGTTTATCGTAAAAAAATCTATATATATTTTCGTATTGAGTTAAAAAATGCGATGAACGGGCTATTAGTAAGTTTTATAATTATTTATGAACTTTAAGTAAAGTTTGTTACTACTTTATATATAAATCAAAATTGAGGGTTCTTTTTTATCTTAAATGTATTTACCAATTATCTTAAAGATCGTTGGGTTGACTTGTAATTCTTTGTCTAGGTACTTAACATTTATCTCTCATCATTATAAATATTTGGTCTTTAGTTTTGTTAAACAATATTTATCGTTTTTTATGCGTAAGAACGCGTCATTTGAATGAATGAAGATTATGTAGTTTTATTTGGAGTTATTATTGTTTAACCAGACCGGAACATATAACCCGAAACATAGCGATAGGAAATTTTTTTGGTCCCATGACTCCCCCAGGGAACTTTTGGTCAAGCTCCGCCACTTACCACCACCAACAACTACCAGGTGGTGTTGGCGGCTACGGTGGTGGTTGATGGTGGTGGTGGTGGCGATTGATGGTGGTGGTGGTGGTCAGGTAGCTAACCCCGTAAGGTAAGTTCACATGCAAAAGCGATATAAACCATGACTCAGGTAGCTAACCCCCATCAAGACAACTAAACTGTGTGTACCGAATGCTGACGTTATAGTTTTTGTGCCTTCATCAATGTCTATCCGCATTGATGAAATGAAAAGGTCAAAGTTCACGCCTGGCTCCCAGCACGGTGTGAGGTTTGTCAAACCTAATAGCGCTATCAACTAATTCCCCGCCTGCCAACCCGGCATGCTAATCGGTAAAATGTGTAGGGACTTGCAGATAGAGTTTGCGTTTAGTTAAGTGCACTATTCCCACGTCCAGGGATAGTAGAGTATGTGTGATCCCAATCCAGGGATGTGTGTAGCCCCAAACTAGGTGTACTGTAAGTGTTTCCTAAATAAGGGACGCATGCTTTTAGAAAAGAGTTGTGAACTCACTTTAGTTTTGCTCGGCGAGAATATTAAATGATTTGTAGTAGCAGCGGTCAACCACGTCCTGATATGGTTACCGTTTTAGTTAAATTGTGCACACTTAAATTCTACACGTAACCACCACATAATATGCAACACATTGACACTTATGCGGTTATGAGTAGGTTTACCTCTCGTATTTTGTATCACGCTTACGTAAGTGTTAGTCATGCATATACACTTTCTATCTACTACACCACCAATACAAACACAAACGTCATGTTTCAGCGTTTGCAGTTTCATATAAGTTTTAGAGCTATCTTCCGTAGTTTATTTAAAATAGTAAACGTACTATAAAAAATTCAATTATGAGACATGTCATTAAGTTGGGTAGACCTTGTGTAATTTTCTCAAAGCCTAATAGTTTACAGAAAAAGAACTAAAAATCATATGGTACACATAGGTCTGATTCGTCACATTCTGTCGACAATTTATGATATAATTTATTTAAAAATCATCGATCCTTTTTACGAAATTCCAATTGGGGAATTTTCTAACCTCCTGGGACTATCTAATGTAAAAATTTCAAGTATTAGTTCCAATCCTAGGCCAAGTTATGACTCCCGTAATAGGCTGCAAATTATGCAGAAAAACGCAGCTTGAACCTTTGACACGGAAAAATCATTGGACTGGCTTAATCTTGTCAAAAAATTACAAATCAAGTGGGGTTTAAAGCGTATTTCAAAATATTACGTTTTAGACTAAAAGTTACATGATTTGTTAAGTTTTGACTCGGTTACAGCCAACACAAATCAGATGTAAATTCCTAACAGCAACTCTTTTGCAACCAAACTTCATTAAACATACTTTATAGTTTGTTTTTATACTTTTTGATCAAAACAACATGTATACGTCACATGTAGCAGATTATCATCACATCCAACAGATTACACGTCAAGTTATCATCATGATCATTAAATAGTCAAACCCTAGTATACATGAATATATACGTATCACTTTCATAACTGATCAAGAACTAAATACTAATAAACCCTAGCATTCAAAATCTTATCATCATGGTATCATATCAACAAAACGCAGCTATGTGTACAAATAAATATCAAGAACGACATCAAGAGTGAAGCTAGTATACCGAAAGCGAGTAAGAATGCTTGTTGCTTACGTCAAACTAGAGAGGGAGACGAGAAAGAGAGACGACCGAGTTTGATAATCTATTTGTGATTAGGGTTTGGGTTGGACGATCATGGTGTATATATATCGTATAATAAGTTCGCGGGTTAAAATAAAGCCCGTATATATTGGGTTGGACCTGGGGTGAAGGTGATATAAGGGACACGAAGCTGAGTGGTTTGTGTGGCTAGGCCTGACACAGAGGAGTGCCTTCGTGTGTGTGTGGGAGTATGGGGCGAAAATGGGTTGTGGGCCACGAAGGTGAGTCCTTCAGGTCCTATGTTGACCTTCGGGTGTAAATGTGTCACAAAGGTGGCAAGGGTCGCGAGGTTCATGTTTGAACTTTTGAATGTTATAAATTTAGTTCGTTTACACATTTAGTCCCTCAAGTTTCACAACTATCTTGGGTAGCAGGTATCTTAGATGACTCTGTGTCGTTACGAGTTCAGTTCCTCGTGTGTCCAAACTATCTAGTTTGCGTGGAAAGTTAACACTTAACTTTAACTGTATGTACGAAAACATATCGTATGTTATATGTTCAAACAAGTGCAAGTACGAATTTTACGATCATAGAGTATAAAAGTGCGTAAAAGTGTTCGGTAAAAGTGTTTGGTAATAACCTGAAAATGCTAGTTGTCACACATAACGTGAAAGGCCTCCATCACTAGGGTATATAAGAAAGGGGATCCCCTTGCCTAAGCCCCCTCTTTAGGTCAAAGTCTTTAGTTAGAGACCCGTTGACAAGAATAGACGCTCTCCCAGTGAATAAGATGCCCATGATCCAATTCTTCCATTTCAACGGAAACCCCATATGATGCATTTGTTCACCAAGAAGGACCAAGCCATACTATCATAAGCTTTCTCGATATCCACTTTGAACATAAGAGCTTATTTCTTGGATCTTTTAACGTAAAAATAGAACCTCATTGATGATCAAAGGCCCGTCTAAGATATTTCTCCCTAGAATGAAAGTTGATTGCTCGGGGGAAACAATATTTCCTAAGACCAAATTTAACCTATTAGCGAGGACTTTAGACACCATCTTAATCACCACCCCAATGAGAGAGATAAGGCGGAAGTCCAATAGAGTCACCATATCCGCAACCTTAGGAACTAACGCCATAAAGACGAGTTACAACATTTGCTAATAGATCCGTGAACATAGAAATCATCCATAATCTGCCGAAAGTAAGGTTCCAAGGTGTCCCAATAATGTTTAAAGAAAGCAAAGGTGTACCCATCCGGCCTCGATGATCTGTCTCGCCGCAATGCCAAACCCCATTTCAAACCTCCTAATTCGAAAAGGAAGCAACGAGCAGCGATTTATAAGCATCGCCAACTTAGCAAACCTGACACCGTCGAGATTTGGACGAACAATAACCGGATCTTCATACTTATTTTAAAAAATTCATGGACCTCTGATAATATCCGGTCTGGTCTAGCTTCCCACATACAATTAGATACAGCCCGTTCAATTTGTTCCATGCCCGTCTGCTGTTAACTACCATGTGGAAAAAAGAAGAATTTCCGTCTCCATGGGACACCTAGTAGAGCTTGGCTCGTTGGTGCATGTCTTTCATCTTCGCACTTTCCCAATCCCTTATTTTTGCCCTGTTAACCATCCAGTGCGTCGTTTTCTCAAAATTTAAAGGCTTGGTCTTAGCCACATTCTCAAGGCTGTTAATTAGAGATTTAGCTTCATTAAAAACCTTCTCTCTGTCCGCCTTCTTGACCTACCGCCAACTTTTGATGAGACCCTTCAACACCTTTAGCTTTGTACCAATACCAAGTCATTACTCCCACTACCCACATTCGCTCCAATCCCTTCCAAAACCAATTCATCTAGCCTAGGATCCTCGATCCAGCTATGAGAGAACCGAAAAAAGGTCGACCGAAATTGGAATTAGACAACGACGAAACTAACGTGAATGGTTGATGTAGCTGTCGTGACTAATCAAAAGTATCTGTTTTAAATTGATACCAATATAGTATGGGTAAGTAAGGTCGTATCCACAAGTAATATGTGGTTAGTGTTTAGCTGTATTATCTAAGTAATTAACTAAGAAAAGAATATCAGATTAAAAAGAAGTAACCCCCACCTGGAATCTCGATTGCAAGTTTAACACAAAAACTCGTATACTGATTCAAACACCATATAAACATGGCCTTAAAATTAATAACTATGATTAATAGTTAAGGACAATCTTTAAATAAACTATAACAACCTAACAATCCGTCAAATTATACCAACTACCCACCAATTTACAAACCCGCTAACAATACAAGTAAATCACCAATACATTGATAAAAGACAAACAATTCAAATATAGTAAACATTTACCAAGAAATCAACACAAGTGGTCAAGAGTACCAGTTATAGGAATCAGAAAAGAAAAACAAAGTTTAATGTAAAAACCTAAAAATTAATCCTTCGGGGAAGTCACAAGAGAAAAGATAAATGTAACCCTCCAGTTTCAGATGCTAGATTTGCACAAAACTCAATTTAATCATTAATTGCACACCACATAGACATGGTGCTGAAAAGTCGGTTAATTTAAATGGTAATAATAAATATTTCTTTATCAACAGATCTTTTACAATTCAATTACCCTATTTACTAATGTGAGTCAACCTACTCTATGTCATCCAACGAGCTATTAGGTTTTGTCATCAACCGTATAAGTTGTAAAGTAAGAACTCAAAACACATGCAAATAGTTTAAATAAACCAACACATCAAATTGTTTATAAAACGTTATCAATGTAAGAAACAAATCCAAACATGACAAAACTAAAAAAAGTGCAAACCCTACGAACCGTACGCCTAGAAGAAGCCACAGAAACCCTAACCGTTCATCTCTATTTATTCTTCTTGATCGCGTACACCTTCTTGCCTTGACACAGGCGCCAACCGCCAAAATGCGGCTGCCTTCCGCCCATCCTCTCTTCTTGCGGTGTAGTCTCGCCTCTCTTTTTTTCCAAATCCCCAATCGTCACGCAAAAGAAATAATATATATATATATGAAGTCAAAAACCTCCCCTCATGAAGCGTGCCCTTCAAGACCCAATTGCAGACTTCCAATTCTCTAAGCATCATACCACCCGAGTGGGAACCAAGTTGGACGTTTTTTTTGCCCCATTCACGCTAAAACATGACGGTGCGTTTTTTTGCAATTTTTTTGTTTGGCATTTTGATTAAAACCCAGGATTGTTCAAAAGTTTCAAACTTTGACCAATAATAAATTTCCAACTCATTTATTTGTTTTATTTTTCTAAAAAAATTAATAATTGTGTAATTATTGTTGGGGCATTATACCACTACACCCTTTTTAACAAATGCCCCTTTGCTGACTAGGTGACCAAGTGTCGCTTCATGCCTAAGGGTGGAGCATTTATTTCACTCACCACTACACATGGTGTCATGGGTTTTTTCTTTTCCTTTTTGCGTTATCTCACTAGCACAAATCATTCCCAAACTAATTAATGTAATTCATCCTCTTTGTTATCCACATATAGCACTTTAATCAATGGCAAATTCCTTGATAATGCCATCTCCTTGTAAAAGCAACTATATTATTAATTCATGATCAAATGAAGGTCTCGTTCTGAAATGCAAACCAACAACAATTAAATCTTTTTACTTCATATAAACTCAATTAATTCATCTTTGTCTCATTTATTTAAGAGTAAAGTATATAGATTGTACTTTATTTATACACAAATTTCACCCCATGTCTTTTGTATTTAATTTGTCACTCCATACCCTTTAAATAACAATTTTACACACACACCATGTCCTATTCTGTAACCACCATCCATCAACCCAATTAAACATACTCATGAGCCCCTCACTGAGGGGCAAACTTGTCAATTTACCCTATCCTTGCACTTTAAAAGCCCTAGGCTCTTCATTCTCACACAAGTTAGGGTTTCTTCATTTAAGCACACCATCATATTACAAACCTAATTTGATACGGTTAACTTGGTCTGACTAGTTTCAACATTATTCCTTAAGGAACTGAAGGAGATCCCTTTGTCCATCTAGAAAGACTTAAGCCCAATCGAACCTTATTCGGCACTTGTGTTGGAGCTTCGTCCTCAGAATCAGTTCCATCATCATTAAAGAGTGCAACAGGAGGTGAAAATACAGGTCTTATGTTACCTTACTTATTTGCTTTCAAATCTGAATCTGAAATTGATGTAGGAACCTTCGGTTTTTTATTTTCAATTGTACTCACTCTTGAATCGAAAGCTCTGAAAGGAAGTTTGACTTCCTGATGTAAAACTCAGAATTTTCGTTGTTATTTTATTTCAGTTTATTACGTTTATTTCCATTATTGTACTCCGAAGATTTGATTTATAAGAAGTTATGTTAATTAATTATGTTGATTTACAGTTATATCGCATCTAATCGCTTATTAAACACATCGACAATTCAAACGCAATCACAAGTAACGATGTTACTTAAATAGCCTAGTGTGTTGTTGTACAATAACCACTTGTGCCATCGCATCGCTTATCTCATCGCATCGCAATCGCAGTTAATTATGATTTATGTGTTATATCTGTTTATGTTATGGTTACAATCGCTATCGCCACACTCTCACACGCACGAATCGCTAAATCGCACTATTATTCAATTACAACGCTTAATATAACTATCTTATACAAACCGAATCGCTAAACGAACTATTAACCGAAATAATCAAACAAAACTTGGCCACTAGGTCAAGTTCGGCCGAACTTGTGTATCACAAGTTCGCCCGAACTTGTTCAGGCCACATAAGTTCTCCAAATAACCACAAGTCCGCCCGGACTTGTCCCAAAGCTCAAGAAACAAACAAGTTCGCCCGAACTTGATGTCTGCCCACTCCATTCTCACCTCCACCTATAAATACTCAGCTCCTCTTCTCATTTGAACTTGCTGCAAGTTCGTCCGAAGCTCCCCAAAATCGAAACCCTTTGTTTTCTAAGTAAGATTCAACCCGTTTTCAACTACAACAACGTTTTACAACGATTTTGCACAAGGCTTTGCCTTTGTTTTCATCAAATCTCTTCTGTTTACGAAAATCTTCATCTTTTTATGCAAAACTTCTGTTTTTCACTCAGATCTATGCTTAGTCTGAGTAAAACCTTTAAATCATCGATTTTTACACAATATTCGGACTAATGAAAGTATGTTTCGTTCACTTTGGAGTGGAATGAGGCGTTTTCAAGCAAGATCTCAGATCCGGAAGCAAAAGGACGAAATCGTCACTTTACACAAGCTGGACTAACCCAAACGAACCCTCAAGTTCGCCCGGATTAGTCCGAGTTTCTGTAAAATGGCTAACCTCGCTCCAAAAGACCTCTCCAGCCTAAGTTTTACTCAGTGGCTTAAGATTGGAGGGTTGGACACTCGATTTCTTCAGCAAACGACGCGAAAACGCATGATTTAGATGCCAAAACAGCAAGAACTCACCAAAATGTCACAAGTTCGCCCGAACTTGTAACATCCCTAACAGCTTGGACAAGTTCGCCCGAACTTGTGTCACCAGTAAGTTCAGGCATACAAGTTCGCCCGAAACTTGTACTTTGAAGTACAAGTTCGCCCGAACTTGTCTACTGTTCTCTCACTCCTTCACCGTTTCAGCATTTCGGAAGACTGATGCACTTCTGTTCGCTTACAGTCTGATCCGGCGCTCTCCCAACTCAATCTCAGATCCCGAATATCTCCTAAAACGCACCAACTGTGAGTATACTTGAACCCCTTTTACGCTTAAACGCACTTTTGGGTGTCACATATGTTCGTATATCTAAACAGATCACACAACTCTCAAACGCTTATTCGCAACCCATTGAATTACATGACTATACGTGAAATCGCCTGAATTGTATGTATTGCTAGATTGCTTGTACGCCACCCTTAACATGATAGTATACTAGAGGTTGACCCGCCACCTGGAGGCCCGAGGTTGTTAAGGCTCGCATTTTACATTTCTCATTTATTTTCCCTTTTAGGATGTGGACACTTGTTCGCATGCCTCGATCAATCGCGGTTTGTTAGTTTGCTTGAATCTAAGTAGTTACATAGTTCACATCTCTTACGTATGGCATGGGTGTATGATAAATGCTTTTATATTATTATGTATGCAAAACGTGTATGCTCACCTTTACTTAATTGTATTGACGTTTTATTCTAACATACGTGGCAGGTTGAGGATTTTGTCTACTTGCAAACGAATTAGGATTGGTCCACTAGAAACACATTGTAATAGAAATCTAGGGGATATCGAACTTGATTTGTATTGTAGAATGCTTGAATTCTGTAATTTGTTTAAGGATTATATGTTAGTAGTATGGGATATTAACGTTAAATATTGTCACTTAAATAGTGTTATGGAATTTATCATGAGACAATCTGATTCGCCTAGTGCCACTACCCCGATGTTTCTGCCATCGTTGGGGTGTGACAGATTGGTATCAGATCCATAACTATAGGATAATTAGGTAGAATTGCCCTGTTCGACCTAGTCGTATGTTTAAGTACCCGATTTGACCAATCTTTGACTTAAATGCTTAAACTACTTTCCATAAATGCTTAAAGACGCCTTTCCTAAGGCTAACACAATATACACGCTTGGAAACGCTCGTATCACACAAAACGAGTGATCAAGTCGAGATTAGGTGTGAAAACTGAGAACTCTCGATAAGATCATTCATTCCGCACATTTTCTATCGCACGAGATACCTTTGTTGAGTTAGGAGTGATATCCAAACCTCGACGAAAATCTCCATTTCTATCTAGTGGAACGCCCGACTCGATCGATGAGGGTAACCACAATTAGGAATGAAGTTGTTAAGTTAGGGGTGAAACCCGCATCTTAATAACTAATTCCGCTCCTCGATTTTCAATCTCACCAAAGTCTCGATTATTTCAATGACTCGGAACACGACGTAACTGGAAGGATAAATGCCGTTAACCGTTGTACGGCAAGAGCATTTGTCTATTAGGCCAAATCATGTGTCCGAATTCGAAGAATTCTCGAACCACTTTGGGTAGTCGCTGTCTCAAAACCCAGAACGCTCCAAAATTGATTTAAGCCTATTATCGTTGATTTTACGCATCATCGAGCTTATTATTATTTATGTGTTTCAATTTTTAGAATTTTCGCTTATTCGATTTCTTGCTTTATTTATTTCTCGTATTATCGATTTCTCGCTTTATCGCCCTTCGCATTATGAAGTACGCACAACTCGCACAACTCTCGTAATATAAAACGCTAATTAATACACCAACCAAACAAAAACGCTCATATCTCTTACGCGTATGGTCTCATACGCGGTATTACTCGCTTATATCTGCATATTCGATACATACGCGCTACGCTTTACTTATAAGAAGGTGAATACGTGCAAAGTATATGCTTACGTGAATTATGTGCTTACGTGCTTATGTGCTTATGTGTTTATTGCTTATGTGCTTACGTGCTTATGTGGATACGTGCTTACGTGGTTTTGTGCCTTGTATGAATAATAATAATAATAATAATAATAATAATAATAAATATGTTAAACATAAACCTATTATAATCGAATCTCATCTAATCTAATCCTTCGTGTAAATGTCTTCCATGGGGTCTCACACGCGGAGGAACATTCAGCGCAACAACGCTGATAAGCGCATCGCTTCATTGGTAGCCAAGCAGATGGCTAAAGTCAATCCCCAGATCGTCAGCGAGATTCACGTAGTCAGCAGCACCTCCTTGGTCGATTCTAAAACGATACGCCAAAGTCTTACTTCAGCTTTAAGCAATTTAAGGCATGTGGACCACTCACTTTCTGTGGCACTGAAGGACCAAGTGCTATGTTCCCACTGGTTCGATTCCATCGAGGTTACCTTCCGCCAGAGTGGATGTCCCGAGGCTCTGCGTACTATCAACGCCACCGGCGTGTTCCAATCGAGGGCTCTCGATTGGTGGACAGCGAAGCGCAACAAGCGCGGAAACGACGAAGCTTACGGGCTCAATTGGGAGGAACTCAAGGAAATTATGGTGAAAGATTTATGTCCTCCACATGAGATTCAAAAGCTGGAGAATGAATTTTGGGATATCAAACAAGACGGTCCCGATAACGCTGGTCTTACAGGTCGTTTCAAGCAGTTGAGCATTATCTGTCCCGGTCAAGTGGACACAACCGAGAAAGCGATCAAGAAATATTTGCGTGCTTTACCCGATTGCGTCGCTAATTTTGTTCAAGCCACACACCCTGTCACCATTGAGGAAACCTATCAGCTAGCCGCAGAGATCAACGACAAAAGGGTTCAGGCTGGTTACTTTAAGAACAGCAAAGTCGCAAACCAGGCCATCACCGAATCAGCAGCTCCTACCGATCAGTCTCGAGAGTCAAAGTCTAGTCGCCGTGGTCGCAAGCGAGAGAACCCGAACAAGAAATGTGCTCTTACCGCACGCCAAACCTTCAGCCGCTTCAGCCAGCGGCACCAAACGCACTGCCGACAAAGTGTGCGTATACTGGTCCTCATCCTTTGTGCTCAAAATGCACCTACCACCATGTGGTTGGAAGCAACTACCGTTTCTGCACCAACTGCAACATTTATGGCCACTTTACTGTCAGTTGCCGTTCAGGCCCTCGTTAGCCAGCTCTTCAAGCTCCAGCAGCACCAACTTTACCAGCTCACCTCACACTCCTCAGGCTAATCATCAGCAGTACCAGCAGCAAGCGCCAGCCCCAAAGGCTTGTCCTTGCTACACATGTGGGGACCCAAACCATTTCAGTAATGTTTGTTCTAACTGAGCTGTGAAGCAAGAACAACATCCTCAGCAGCAGCCACCACCACAGCCTCAGCAGTAGTAACCACAGGCTGCGCGTGGACGAGCCTTCAATCTAAATCATCACCAGGCTCAGAATGACAACACTCGTTAGAATTCGAAACGGTTTTAAAATGTAAACGCACTAAACCCCAAAGACTTTCGATGTGGAAGTCGCCACTGGAAAAACCGTTACTGTTAACTCCGTCCTACGTGGTTGTACTCTCGATCTCAACAACCACATCTTCTCGATCAATCTCATACCTATGCAATTAGGTAGCTTCGATATCATAGTAAGCATGGATTTTCTTCGTGAAAATCATGCTGAAGTTGTATGCTTCGATAAAATGATTCATTTTCCTCTCTCGAACGGTGATCAACTCCAAGTTTACGGTGAAACTCCCTCAAAGAAGTTGATGCTTATGTCATGTACTCGAGCACACAAATGTTTGCGAAAGCAATGTGTTGCTTTCCTAGCCCATATCTGAACCCGGAGAAAGAAAAGGAAACCTGGAAAGATGTACCCGTTGTTCGTGAATTTGCTAAAGTTTTCCCCGATGATTTACCCGGTTTAACCCTACTAGTGATGTTGAATTCCGTATCGATTTAGTTCCCGGTGCTACTCCCGTTGCTAAAGCTACCTATCATCTCGCACCATCCGAATGCACGAGCTATCCAGCCAACTTCAAGAGCTTCTTGATAAAGGTTTCATACGCCTGAGCACTTCACCTTGGGGCGCACCTGTTCTTTTCGTGAAAAAGAAAGATGGGACGTTCTGAATGTGCATCGATTATCGTGAACTTAACAAACTCACGATAAAGAACCGCTATCCTCTTCCCCGAATCGACGACTTATTTGATCAGCTTCAAGGTGCTACTTGTTTCTCCAAGATCGATCTACGTTCCGGATATCATCAGTTACGCGTATTGGAAGAAGATATTCCGATAACCGCCTTTCGCACTCGTTATGGCCATTTCGAATTCGTGGTCATGCCTTTTGGTCTTACAAATGCACCGCGGTCTTCATGGATTTGATGAACCTTGTGTGTAAAGCTTTCTTAGATCGTTTCGTCATTGTGTTTATCGATGACATCCTTATTTACTCGAAGTCGAGAGACGAACATGCGCGCCATCTTCGTTTAGTTCTCGAACTTCTCCAAGGTAATCGTCTTTATGCCAAGTTCTCTAAGTGTGAATTCTGGCTCGAAGAAGTCCAATTTCTTGGCCACATCGTTAATAGTCAAGGAATTCACGTCGACACTGCAAAGATCGAAGCTGTCAAGAGTTGGATTACGCCAAAGAATGCACCTGAAATCCGTTCCTTTCTTGGATTGGCGGGTTATTACCGTCGATTCGTCGCCGACTTTTCAAAAATTGCAGTTCCACTTACCGCTTTAACTCATAAGGACTTTCGTTTGGGACTCCAAATAAGAGGAAGCCTTTCAAACTCTCAAGCGTATGCTATGCAACGCTCCCGTTCTCGCTCTTCCTGACGAAAACGACGATTTCGTTGTTTATTGCGATTCCTCCAGTCTTGGCCTTGGTTGCGTTCTCATGCAACGAGACAAGGTTATCGCGTATGCATCTCGACAACTCAAGATCCACGAGAAAAACTACACGACCCACGATCTCGAACTCGGTGCAGTTGTTTTTGCATTGAAGATATGGCGACACTACCTTTACGGTACTAAGCGTACGGTCTTCACCGACCATAAGAGCTTACAACATATCTTTAATCAAAAGGAACTGAATATGCGCCAACGCAGATGGGTTGAACTTCTCAACGATTACGATTGTGAGATACGCTACCATCCTGGCAAAGCAAACGTCGTAGCCGATGCTCTTAGTCGACGAAGCTATGTGTATAGTGTTCGTGACTCCCAAGCTTTGAATAACCTCAAAATTTTGATTCGCTCCGCTTAGTTTGCTTGTTTTAACGAAGATACCCTGTAGGAAGAAATGAAATGTGGTGCTGAAACTCAGCTTGTTGTTAACCTAATAGTATTTATTATTATCTCGATCATATTTGGATTCCTAGCCGTGATAATCTTTGTGAATTACTAATGACCGAAGCTCATAAGTCTCGATATTCCATTCACCCCGGAGCCGACAAGATGTACCAGGATCTTCGTCCTAAGTACTGGTGGCCGGGCATGAAAAAGGATATCGCCGTGTACGTTTCAAAGTGCTTGACTTGTTCGAAAGTTAACGCCGAACATCAAAGGCCCTCTGGCTTGCTCGAACAACCCGAAATCCCGATGTGGAAGTGGGAGAGTGTAGCTATGGACTTTATTACAAAACTCCCTCGCACCTCCTCTGGTCACGATAGCATTTAGGTTATCGTTGATCGTCTTACTAAATCAGCGCACTTTATTGCTATACGAGAAGACTTTAAGGTAGAACGATTAGCACGAATCTATACCGATGAAGTCATTTGTCGACACGGGACGCCTCGTGACATTATCTCTGACCGTGAGGGTCGCTTCACCTCACGTCTCTGAGAGACTTTTCAATCGCTCTCGGTACTACGCTTAATCTCAGTACCGCTTTTCATCCTCAAACCGACGGTCAGACTGAGCGCACGATCCGCACCCTCGAAGACATGCTTCGTACGTGCATCATAGATTTTGGTGGTTGGGATACGCATTTACCTTTAATTGAATTCGCGTACAATAATAGTTATCATACCAGTATACAAATGGCTCCGTTTGAGGCACTGTATGGAAGAAAATGTCGATCGCCTATTGCATGGCACGAGATCGGAGAAGCACAAATCACCGGTCCCGAGGTAATTCAAGAAACGACGGACAAGATCCTCCAAATCAGAGACAATCTCTTGAAAGCTTGGAGTCGTCAAAAGAGTTACACCGATAAACGCTGCAAGCCCCTACAGTTCGAAGTGGGAGATCACGTTCTCTTAAAGGTTGCACCTTGGAAAGGAGTGATCTGCTTTGGAAAGAAAGGAGAGCTAGCGCCACGATACGTTGGTCCCTCTAAGATTCTAGAAAGAATTGGCAAAGTGGCCTACCGACTCGAATTACCGGAGGAACTCAACAACTTCCATCCGACTTTCCACGTGTCAAACCTCAAGAAATGCCTTGCTGAAGAAAATCTCCATGTACCTCTCAAGGACATGCAAATAAACGAGACTCTCCATTTCGTGGAAAAGCCTATCGAAATCATGGACTGAGAAACCAAGAAATTGTGGCGCTCTCACATCCCTATCGTGAAGGTCCGATGGGAAGGCAAACGCGGTGCCGAGTTCACTTGGGATTCGAAAGTGACATGAAGGCTAAATACCCGCATCTCTTTGTTACGGCCGCTACTTAAATTTCAGGACGAAATTTCCTAAAGTATGGGAGACTGTAATAACTCAGAATTTTTGTTGTTATTTTATTTCAGTTTATTCCGTTTATTTCCATTATTGTACTCCGAAGATTTGATTTATAAGAAAGTTATGTTAATTAATTATGTTGATTTACAGTTATATCGCATCTAATCGCTTATTAAACACATCGCTAATTCAAACACAATCATGAGTAACGATGTTACTTAAATAGCCGAGTGTGTTGTTGTACAATAACCACTTGTGCCATCGCATCGCTTATCTCATCGCAACGCAATCGTAGTTAATTATGTTTTATGTGTTATATCTGTTTATGTTATGGTTACAATCGCTATCGCCACACTCTCACATGCACAAATCGCTAAATCGCACTATTATATCAATTACAACGCTTAATATAACTATCTAATACAAACTGAATCGCCAAATGAACTATTAACGCAAAATAATCGAACAAAACTTGGCCACTAGGTCAAGTTCGGCCGAACTTGTGTATCACAAGTTCGCCCGAACTTGTTCAGGCCACATAAGTTCTCCAAATAACCACAAATCCGCTCGGACTTGTCTCAAAGCTCAAGAAACAAACAAGTTCGCCCGAACTTGATGTCTGCCCACTCCATTCTCACCTCCACCTATAAATACTCTGCTCCTCTTCTCATTTGAACTTGCTGCAAGTTCGCTCGGAGCTCCCCAAAACTAAAACCCTTTGTTTTCTAAGTAAGATTCAACCCGTTTTCCACTACAACAACGTTCTACAACGTTTTACAACGATTTTGCACAAGGCTTTGCCTTTGTTTTCATCAAATCTCTTCTGTTTACGAAAATCTTCATCTTTTTATGCAAAACTTCTGTTTTTCACTCAGATCTATGCTTAGATCAGAGTAAAATCTTTAAATCATCGATTTTTACACAATATTCGGACTAGTGACGTATGTTTCGTTCACTTTGGAGTGGAACAAGGCGTTTTCAAGCAAGATCTCAGATCCGGAAGCACAAGGACGAAATCGTCACTTTACACATTCTGGACTAACCCGTACAAACCCTCAAGTTCGCCCGGATTATTCCGAGTTTCTGTAAAATGGCTAAACTCGCTCCAAAAGACCTCTCCAGCCTAAGTTTTACTCAGTGGCTTAAGTTTGGAGAGTTGGACACTCGACTTCTTCAGCAAATGATACGAAAACGCACGATTTGGATGCGAAAACAGTCAAGTTCGCTCAGAAGGCATCAAGTTCGCTTGAACTTGTCACCAGATTGGTGACCAAGTTCTCCCGAACTTGATCAGAACTCACCAAAATGTCACAAGTTCACCCGAAATCAGACAAGTTCGCCCGAACTTGTATCATCCCTCAACAGCTTGGACAAGTTCAGCCGAACTTGTCTAGTTTCTCAGGAAACATGACAATTTCGCCGAACTTGTGTCACCAGTAAGTTCAGGCATACAAGTTCGCCCGAACTTGTACTTTGAAGTACAAGTTCGCCCGAACTTGTCTACTGTTCTCTCACTCCTTCACCGTTTCAACATTTCGGAAGACTGATGCACTTCTGTTCGCTTACAGGCTGATTTGGCGCTCTCCCCAACTCATCTCAGATCCCGAATCTCTCCTAAAAGGCACCAACTGTGAGTATACTTGAACCGCTTTTACGCTTAAACGCACTTTTGGGTGTCACATTTGTTCGTATATCTAAACACATCACATAACTCTCAAATGCTTATTCGTAACCCACTGAATTACATGACTACACGTGAAATCTGCTGAATTGTATGTATTGCTAGATTGCTTGTACGCCACCCTTAACATGATAGTATACTTGAGGTTGACCCGCCACCCAGAGGCCCGGGGTTGTTAAGGCTCGCATTTTAAATTTCTCATTTATTTTCTCTTTTAGGATGTGGACACTTGTTCGCATGCCTCGATCAATCGCGGTTTGTTAGTTTGCTTGAATCTAAGTAGTTACATAGTTCACATCTCTTACGTATGTCATGCGGTGTATGCTAAACGCTTTTATATCTATTATGTATGCAAAACTTGTATGCTCACCTTTACTTAATTGTATTGACCTTTTATTTTAACATATGTGGCAGGTTGAGGATTTTGTCTACACTAGAAACGCATTGTAATAGAAATCTAGGGGATATCGAACTTGATTTGTATTGTGAGAATGCTTGAATTCTGTAATTTGTTTAAATTTAATATGTTAATAGTATGGGATATTAACGTTAAATGTTGTCGCTTAAATAGTGTTATAGAATTTCTCATGAGACAATCTGGTTCGCCTAGTGCCATTATCCCGATGTTTCCGCCATCGGTTGGGGTGTGACACCTGATATGGACCTTTTCTCTGTTGATTTCTCGATTATTATGGTGGCGCTTTTAAAGTGCAGGGAGAGGGTAAATAGACAATTTTGCCCCCTCGGATTAGGGGCACATGGGTGCATTTTACTGGGTTGATGGATGGTGGTTAGATAAAAGGATAGGATGTGTGCAAAATTGTTATTTAAAGGACATACAGTGCACAAATTAAGACAAAGGAAATGGAGTGAAATTTTGTGTATAAATAAAGGACAATCTGTATAATTTACTCTTTATTTAATCAGCTAGATCCTTTTATTATGTTTTCACCTAACCCATAAAATACAAATGAGATAAAATAGTGTATCTTATAAAAATTTTAATGCATTTTATAGACTAAAGTGAACCTAAAATGCACCGATCAATGGTCCGTGATATCTCTTTCCAAGACCGTAAGTGTTGCCGAAGGCCACTCCCCAATGAAGCGATAAAAAACAAAGACTATCTATCTTGCTCAAGTTGGTCACGTACCCCGACATAAAAGTGTATTTCCTACCCCCCCATAGGGTATTCAAAGAGCCAGACATTTGCCACAAAATAAAAAAATGCTAAGGCAAGAATAGGGGAAAAAGTAGAATTCGACCTTACTTCATTGAAATCCCCCACAAGGATCTTTTTCCTTTCCAAACCCTCCAAAACACAGAGAAATCAATCCTAAATCTTCTATGCCGACCCGGATCTGACGGTGTGTATATGTTAACCACGATTAGAATTCCCTATCACCGACCAAAAGCCCCTTAACCACAATATAATATAACTATCAATATTTATTTTTGAACGTTAAATGGGTTAAGAAGTGTAATTAGAATATGATAATAGATAATACTATCGGGGGCATTATCGTATTATCCGAATAAAATAAAATAAATACATAGGGGGTGTTTGGAATTCTATTCACAAGCTCCTTATTGACTTGTAACTTTTATAAAAAGGAGTATTTATTTTTATAAAATAATGTTTGGGTAATGTGTTGAAAATGAGTTTTGATGCTTTGAAAGGAGAAGTTAGTTGGTAGTGACTTTTGGAAAAAGGAGAAGAAAAAGGAGAAAAAGGAGAAAAAGGAGAAGTTGATAAGCAATCCCAAATACCCTAGTAATGATATTTATTTTAACGATTATAAATGATATGCAAGTGCGTCTTTGACTTATCATTTGGCTACGCGTATACGTTGCACACACACACGTACTTTACAGTAACCTTGATAAGTCTGCTTAATTTGAATTTATTGTTAGTATATGTGACAATTATTTGGAAAACCATATTTTATATTACACAGTATTACAACATGTGCTATTCTAATACAAACACACACTTATATACACATATTTTAGTCAGGGTGACTAACACGATTTTATGAATATATTTAATCACTCGAGAACTAAGTTGTTCTTAAGGCTTAGTACTTATGTGGGAGATATGTGAGATTAAATGAACCTAGGATTATTGTTTGCATCACGGCAATACCCTTCCTATCGGGTCGTCCGTTTAATCATTCGGTAGAGCTCGACCACACGTGAAACAACTTTACCCTGGTATTGGTTACTTATGATGTGCTGAAAATTATTAGGGATGTCTTGGTGAATATTTGCATGATATGCCAGTTCGTGTCAGTGACACATAGTACATTTGGATATAATACGCACCCTAAGGTGAGTTCTGTACTTCTTTTACATACGCTTTCCTGGTAGAGAACTAAATCACTCCGCTTTCCCGGAGGGAAACACTTATGTGACTTTTTAGATTTTATAATTCATTTATATCACATGTGAGCTAAACGCTACACATATCATGAAAGTCCTTACACACATGAACCATTAATATAGGCAGTTAGCGAGGTAATCTTGAGTAGTACTACTGGTTTTAACAAACCCCATCGGGCTAGTCGCGATAGCATGACTCGAGGTCGAACATGTGTAATATTGACCTAACATTTGCACCATCGTTTGATATGACGTGGTGGAAGGCACAAATTCATTCAGTCAGCTTCGGTTCAATACATTTAGTAAATTGTAATAGGCTAGCTACCTAAGATATAACTGGAAGTTACATTATCTACTACGCTTTTATTAATGCTAAAACTTGTGAACTCCGCAACTTTGTGTTGACACTTTAAGCATGTTTGTTCTTAGGTCGCTAAGGTACACAACAGGACTAGGATACATCATGGAGTTGCATTGACTTCATCAAACATTTAGACTCAATTTAACTATATTAGTTATTTTTGATTTTATAATTATTTACGCTTCCACAACTCAAATATGTTAACAGTATTTTCTCATGAATGAGCAAATCGGGAAATTTTTGAAAATCATATAGTGGTCGTTCAATATTATTAATGACTATGATCCTTGTTTGTCACGCACCTCGCTGTAGAACTCAGCAGGTGGAATTTGAGGGTGTGACATCCTGTTCGTGTTCGTTTGCATCCCTACTAGTAACTCCCCTTTGTGCAAAGTTCCTTCTATCTTTGCTTTCTTATTAGAGATCTTCTCGAGCTTCACAAGACCATATCTAGAAGCAAGAGCCACAAGAAAGTGATCCAAAGGATTATTATGATCTCTTATTGATGTATTTGGAGGGCTAGTAATGAGGCCCATTTCTCTAACAAGTCATTCTTGATGGATAATGTCTTTGTTAAGGTCAGGTCACTCGGGTTTCTTTGAATAAAAATAAGGTCAAGCTTATTTCTTTGCTTTGCTCCAGTTGGTGTATTTTTTTTAAAGACGTTGTTTCTCCCAAGGCTCGAACGCTAATTCACTTTGTATTTTGTTCGGTTGTAACCGAACTGATTTGAACTAGCTCACTACTACTCTTTTTATGGTTTGGTAGATCTGAGAGACAAAATGAATGGCAGATCTAGGCTAATATAACATGGACTGATTTTAATGAATCAAGTAACACAACACATAACTAATTATACAAACAATTTAAAATTAAAATGGGTAAATCGGTTAAATTAGAATAGCTGAATTATCCAAATCAAGCAAACTGTTAAACCAAAAACAAACCAAATAACCAAATATGAATTCAGTTACAGTTACAAACCAGACCAAATAACTGAGTTTTTTTGGTTTGGTTTTCAGATATTTTGTTTAACCGAATAATGGTTGTAAACCTTGACTTTTAAAGGCCTTGCCCGTTACACCCAATCATCACCTACTGTAAAGTAAAATGCTTGGATAGTCCCTGTGGTTTTTCAAAGTAACAAGTTTTGTCCCTAACTTTTGGAAATTACACCCGTGATCCCTGTGGTTCGATTAGTTGTTACTTGGATATTCCGTAGAGTGGATGGCCGTTAGCTTGTGCCATTAACTACTTGTAAAATTGTAACACCCGTTTAAATTTTCATCTAACTATGAGATGACACATGTCCCGAATCTGGGAAGGAAAGGGATTATTTATGCCAAATGGCAAAAAGAATCAAAGTCCAAGGAGTAATGATATAAGATCTTAAAAATAACATTCCTGGCAACCCTATACGGACCATAAGCCATTGGAGCTTACGGATCGTAAGCTGAATAAAATGCTGGTGTGCTGAGGTCCTTACGGACCGTAAGCGGTGAATTCTTACGGTCCGTAAGGGACCATGCTGGCAGACTTATGCTTACTCTCCAAGGCTTTCTCCAAATTGAGACACCTAGCTCGATTTTGCCACTCTCTTTTTGGTTCTTACACATCATTAGACATGTGTTATCACCCTAGAACATGTGCTAATAGTTGGCATCATCCTAGGAGCTTAAATCAACTATAAATAGCTCCATAATCTCACACTTTCAACTTGCTCATTCACATTCTTTCTCTTTAATCTTTCTGAGAGCTTGTTTCCAATACTTGGAAGCCTCCTACTGAGTTCTGAAAGTGTTCTTCAACACTAGTAAGTGCTCTCTATAGTTCTTTTCATTTCTAGGCTAGTTGTTAGCCAAAAGTAAAACAATTTGACTTTCGGTTATGACCATTATGGTCAAGCTAATGTTCGATTCGAACATGGCTACGTGATCGTAATAATAAAGGTAATAATCCTGTGGGATTATACCTTCTAAAGATCACGTTAAATAGGCGAAATGACGAGTCGACTTTATATTAAATAAAAGGTCAAAAACGTAAACTTTGCAAATTGCGCTAATTAAGTTCCTAACTATTAAAACTTTAAGTTTTGACATCATAGCAGTTTATAAAGCATATTAGGACATGTCTAAACATGTCCAACTCGTCATTTCTTATTTAGAGCTCAATTCTATATCGAAAGTCAAGCAAGTTAACTTTCTACTTAGACTTTCGATCCTGACCCGTTTGGTCAACGTTAGGACTTGTTTAGAACTGATATTATGACCATATTCATATAAGGTATAACCCTTAGAATTTATACCTCTTGGTCATGTTGTTTGGTAGGTTATATGACAAGTCTACAACTTATATTTAAAAAAGGACAATTATGCCCTTTTATCCTATAAACTAAAGAAATGGTTTTCAAATCAAAGTAATCAATATTCTGAATTTTAAACAAAATATATAATTTTATGAAAAGTGTTTTGACACCTTAGACTTGTCATAAGACCTATCTAACCTTCCAAACCCGCTTATACGCGTATAACTAGTTATACAAACCCATTTCATATAATTTAGGCCTAACGGGTCTAGATACTTCAAAACCACTCCAAATCAGAATGTTTGGTTAAATAACCTTTATCCAATGAGTCATTGCACTCGGATAGGTGTAAACCACATTCTATCTGATCTACGCTTAATCTAGCGAATCTATTATTAAGTAGCAGGTCATGTCTGAAGGAACTAACCTTTGACCCGTATATGTTCTAACAGATAAATAGTTTTTTCGTTCCGGACTATAGAACTCCCTGATAATCGGACTTGGGTCAATAAATACATTTACTTGCGGCTTTTGCTAAATTATAATCATATTTGATTGGAAGCTAGAAAAAGGTAAATACTCTTAACTTATTTTAGTTTTTAAACTTGGGGTATGGCAAATACGCCACTTGGAGTGGGTATTACATAAATGAGCCGTCTATGTTGCTCGTAAATGTAAGAACTCAGTTTAATCCATTTTACTTGATAACTGAAACAACTGGGGGTTATTGGTACCATGTCTGGGCGTCCCGACTCATGAACTATTATGGCCATACGAAATAGCATGCCGGGGTAGGCATATCGACTGTAAGACATGTTTTATTCAACTTTGGTGTGTGCCCTTAATCATTATAGCACTGAAAATGACCGGCTTTGATTTATGGTTCCCGTTGTATGACAAGTATGTAAATCTGATGACAAGATAAAATCCCAAGAAATTTTAAATGTTTACGTACGGGTTTTCTCTAGTATAAAATCGTTTTGAAAAACTATTGTCAAAATGATTTAGTTAATTGTATTTACCAGCGAAAGCTGACGTATTTTCAAAAGATTCAACCGCAGGTACCGAACCTTATTATAGGCTGAGAGTCCGGGTCGGCCAGAATGATTCCTAAGGAACTTGCAACTCCTTAAGCTTAAGGCCTATGAAGTCTAAAGCTCTTTTTAATAAATCCTGCTTATTAGCATGTACTGAAACACTTGTACAACTTATATATTTATATTCCAACTTTTATTAAGATAAATACTTTTACTCCAATACTTCCGTTGTATTGTTATTTGTGATACTGTTATCCAATCGTCACGACCCATTTGGGCCCACCGGGAATCAGGGTGTGACAAAAATGACTAAATTACCCTTATTAAAAAAACAATTAAAACAAAATTTTAATTTATAAATTGTTTTTGGGACCCACCTCCTCTTCAATCTTCTCTCCAACGCTCCGGCCACCTCCAACCTCTCCGACCACCTCCAACCTTTTCTGCCACCTTCCATCTTTCCACCGTCACCACCGCAATCCACTGCAAAACCCATCAAAGCATCACCTACCCCCATCACAACTTAGCTTCACCACATGACCAACCACCACATGTTCATCCATATCCACCAATAATTTAACTATAAAAACTATCATCCATATTCGGTAACTAACTCCACAGCAAAAATCATTATCACACGGCGTTTCCTCATCGCCATACACCCA
The DNA here is from genome assembly GCA_947069175.1 of Scalesia atractyloides. Lineage (NCBI taxonomy): Eukaryota > Viridiplantae > Streptophyta > Magnoliopsida > Asterales > Asteraceae > Scalesia > Scalesia atractyloides. The sequence continues at coordinate 10,092,156 of CAMTDV010000016.1, read as the reverse complement.
CCATTTCTGTTCTGTAACCTACCAACTCCTTCCATTCAAAATCCTAAACTATAAATCACCTTCTCCGCACCACCGCTGCTACCCCCATCAAACCCATCTCGTCGAACCACCGCCTTGTCGCAAAAAACCGAGCTGTGGGTTTCAGATCTGGTTAGGTGGAGTGGTAAGCGAATGATGAATTCGTTTTCCTATCTACCCTCACCATGGTGTATGTGGTGGGTTCACTTAATATTTCTTGAGTTTTTTTGTACAAAGAAGAATGAATATGGAGGCCATGATTTGTTGGGTTGTTTGTTGTTGCAGAGAATAAAAGAAGGGGATGAATTTTTGGGGATGAAGAAAGTCGGAACTCAGAAAGAACGATGTGGTTGGGTGGGGTGGGGGATGGGTTTAGTTAATAGTGGGGCCCACCTAACTTTAAAAGATTAATTAAGTTTCTTTTTAGTGTTTTAATTATTTTTCTTTTAGGAATAAGGGTATTTATGTCATTTAACACCAACTTAATGGTACAAACTAACGACTATCTACTCTAGGGACTATCCGAGTAATAATTTGTCAAACCACAGCGATCACGGGTGTAATTTCCAAAAGTTGAGAACTGAACCTGTTATTTTGACAAATCACGGGTGTAATTTCCAAAAGTTGGGGACTAAACCTACTCTTATCTTAGTTTTATGTATGTATGTTTTCTGTTTTGTCTTTCCAATAGTTTATAAGACTACCCTCAACGTGCATGTTGGGGGGATGCATTTAATGAGCTGGCATGCTGCCCTTGGGAAGGATGTACTGGAGTGAAGGATAAAGTGAAGGGCATGTATGTGGGGAAATGCAGCCAAGTGCAGAGAGATGATGGGCCCATTAATTAAAAAAACAATTTTCATTAAAAAAACAACATAAAAAGAAATGGTGACATGGAAGAGAGAGGATGCATGTGGGAAGAATGGGTTGGAGTTGAAAAGAGGAGAGAGTGCATGTGAGAATGTTGGATAAAAAGCTGTTGTGATAGTGATGACTAGGATGCATGTAGTAAATGCAGGCAGTTGCATGGGAGACAGTCTAAGTTGACCCGGGGCGCCCCCGTGATCATCACCGAAAACGCGTTATTTAGCGTTATACACCACCGCCGGCTTCCACTATAACGCATGGTGACATCAACGCATGGAGCCGACAACGCGTTTTAAAAAAAATCAACCGTTGTTCTTGCATTTGACCGTTGAGATGATTATTTTGTTTATATATATATATACACACATAAAAAAAATCAAAAAATATCAAATACATTCATCTTCATCTTCTAAAAGTACCAAAACCTTTACATACTTTCAACCTGCTCTCCATCTTCTATATTTCTTCAATGGAATCTTCTACGGATTCATTTCCGACGGATACCGAAAGCGATACGTCTTCCGAATGACACGCTTGAATTTTTTGAGAAGGTGTATAATGTGCTTGAAGGTTCGAGCCGTCCAAATAAGAAAATGGTTGGTCGTGATCGTATATATGCCAACGAGGTGTTAAAGAATGATTACTTAGTGGAGAATCCGGTCTACAATGCCGAAACTTTAGGGATCGGTTTCGTTTGCCAAAGGAATTATTTTTAAAGATTGTAGGAGACATGAAGCAAGCGAAGAATGGTTTCAAGAACGTTACGACGGGTGGGCAAACGAAGTTTCACCCCGATACAAAAATGCACGTCCGCCATTTGCCAACTAGCGACAGGTAATGTCACACCCCAACCGATGGCGGAAACATCGGGATGAGACGAACAAATTGCTCAAAAATTCATAACGCTATGTGACAATATAGATTAAATTCAAATTTCATTCAAGACTAAATTGTCATACAAAATTTCCAAATAATAGTCAACAATTGTTTCAAAACGATATAACATCAAAATAGATAAATTAATCTAGGTGTGTATCTAAGTCCACCTAAATCTTGTTTCATCTTGTAACATCACCTCATCAATCAACCTGCAATATATCAACAAAAAGTTGGCGAGCATACAAGTTTTGATACATAGCATAATATAGAATAAATTTGTTTAAAGTCTCATATCCAACATGAACCATAATTGCAAGTTTACTAGCATGCCGAAACGGTGTACTATATGTTCAAACCCAAGAATCCAACGCGTTAAAATAGCCTATCCCAATAGAGTAGCGGGAGGTTAACATGTTTAACTTAACAATACCCCAAGTTTCGTGGGCGGTGTGTTAATCCTATAGCGCTATAATTGTTAAGGTAGGCTAGCAAAGTTAATGAAGCATATATCGACACAAATAGTTTACATTAGCATAACAAGTCTAAACAAGCATCACATAGTCTCACGTTAAGCATGGATAAAGATTAAAATAGTTTAAGTGTCGTGCGATTTTGTATCAAGTACATGGTTGCACCCGAAGTGTAAAAAGGAAAAAGGGATCGAGTATGCTCACAGTTTTGCAAGCTTTTCCACTTGAAATCCCGCGAACGTTGTTGGTTGATGGATTAGTTTCGAGCACCTTGTCCTTCTACACGAAAAAACATAGGCATGTGAGTATTGGGAATTAACGGAAGGTTATGATTCGGAATTAAAGTAACGTGATATTAGTATTATGAAAGTAATCATCTTGTACTCATAACACTTGTTCTTGACACTATAGAACCTCAAGGGTTTGGTATGTTTTTATGGATTCAAAGATCCATTAGAATCGTAACAAGTGTATGGTCTTTAGATGATGTAACCTACTATTTTGACAAATGACCACTTGTTCATCATCAAGAGTTCGATTACTTTGATAATATATAAGTATTATATAGTGTACATTAAGTCATATAGGTCAAGCATGAGGTAGGAGGTTGAACCATCCATTTAGGAACCTCTTTGTAGTTTACATAAGTCAAGTAGGAGGTGGGAGGATTTACCATCCACTTAAGACCTCTTTGGATTCACCACTACACATGTGTCTTAGACACAAGGAGGGCATGAACTTACAAGTAAGGAATGAAATTAGATAACTAAGCTATGAAAATCATCAAGTAGTGTGTGGATTAATGATGGATAGCCCAAGCTAGTCCAAATATCACACATTCATCAAGCTTAACTTGAACACTACTTGTGGGTGTAAACCCTAGTCGAAAATAGAAAGTTTGTGAGGTTTTATCTTCTAGTTTGACATGTCTCAACCTTCTTTTTAAGCCTAACCAACCATAAGTTTAGGTTGTAAGCATTCGGACATAGGTTTGAGATGAGTTAGACTCAAGTTTGAACAAGTTTAACAAAGTTTGAAGAAGTAAAATGAAAACAGTCCACTTTGGAGCCTTTTTCGTGACAATCCAGAGTCTGGTTTTCCATGGAAAACCATTGGAAATGTTCACAAGGTCAAACCAAGCAAGTGGGAAGAAGAATGGATGAAAAAGGTTAAGAAATGAGTGAGATATGCTCACTTTTGTGAAGAGTGGTAAATCTGCTCGAATTTTTGATTTTCAGCTTGAGTAGTGATGATTTGAGAGTGTTTAGATGATTAGAAAAGTGTAAAAAGGCTTGGAGAATGATGGGTTTTTATAGGGAAGGATTAGGGTAGGTTATGGTTGAGTTAGGTGGGTATTAAAGTCTTCAAAACATGCTTAAAACTCAAGAAAACAACAAAAATCCCGCCTCCAACTCGCTGGTCGCGGGCCTGTTTGGGCTGATTTGTTGCAGCGAAGAGAACGTTAAGGGATTTCTGCTTCGGGTTTATTCACATGAGATGCTTTTGGTGGAGTGGTTGTTGGCGTGTTTGGTGAAGCGGGTGACCCGGGTTCGAGTCCCGTGGTCACCGGTTTTGTATAATTATTTTTTTTAAAACAAACCTATACCACTTATGGATATATACACAATTGGTCCCTATAAGTTCTAAAATCAGTAAAATACCAATTAGACCCTTAACTTTATTACTTTTATATTACATCCCCATTAAATTAACTAAGTTAGTTTATAATCTAATGGGACCACTTAAAGTATTATATATATAAAAGAAATAATTTTGTTTTATAAAAAAAGGTTAATTAATTTAATCCATTAATTTAATTAATAAATTTAAATAATGAACAATTAATTATAGTCGTAATGAGTCGAATTAACTTAGTTTAACGAGTACTGTGCTTCAATGAGTAATACAAATAAAGAATCTTGGATAACATAACGCTCAAATATGATTAAAATAGTTTCGTTCTCATTATGATCAATAGTCTCAATTACAAATAGAAATGAGAGTTGATTACAAAGAGAGTGCGAGGTTTCTGAAAATAGAAATATAAGGGATGCCTTCCAATTATGGAAATACAAAAAAGCCGGGCGTTACAGTCTCCCCTCCTTAGGAAATTTCGTCCTGAAATTTAGGAAGAAGTAACGAAAAGATGCGGATACTTGGTCTTCATATCACTCTCGAGTTTCCAAGTAAATTCAGCACCACGCTTTCCTTCCCATCGAACCTTTACGATAGGAATTCGACTGCGCCTTAGTTTCTTGATATCTTGGTCCATGATTTCGATAGGTTTCTCCACAAAATGCAAGGTGTCGTTGATTTGGAGATCTTCAAGAGGAACTTGGAGTGCTTCATCAGCGAGACACTTCTTGAGATTCGAAACGTGGAACGTTGGATGAACGTTGCTGAGTTCTTGAGGTAAATCGAGTCGGTATGCCACCTTACCAATCCTCTCGAGTATCTTGAAAGGACCAACATAGCGAGGGGCCAGTTTTCCCTTTTTACCAAAACGAACTACTCCCTTCCAAGGAGATACCTTGAGGAGTACATGATCACCAACGTTAAACTCCAATGGTTTACGTCTCTTGTCAGCATAGCTCTTTTGTCGACTTTGAGCCTTGAGTAGATTATCACGGATTTGAAGAATCTTATCCGTCGTTTCTTGTATGATCTCAGGGCCAGTAATTTGTTTGTCACCAATCTCATGCCAGCTAAGAGGAGATCGGCATTTGCGACCATACAATGCCTCGAAAGGAGCCATTTGAATACTGGAGTGGTAGCTATTGTTGTACGAGAATTCGATCAAAGGTAAATGTACATCCCAACCACCACCAAAGTCGATGACACAAGAACGGAGCATGTCCTCTAGGGTTTGGATAGTACGTTCAGTCTGTCCATCTGTTTGAGGGTGGAAGGCTGTACTGAGATTCAAATGGGTACCCATAGCGGACTGGAAAGTTTGCCAAAGACGGGAAGTGAAACGACCATCACGGTCAGAGATGATGTCAATGGGTATACCATGACGACATATGATTTCATCAGTGTAGATTTGAGCAAGTTTTTCAACTTTGAAGTCTTTGCGAATAGCAAGGAAATGCGCAGATTTGGTGAGACGGTCGATGATTACCCAAATGCTATCATGACCAGAAGGTGTTCGAGGAAGTTTAGTTATGAAATCCATGGCAATGCTATCCCACTTCCAAACAGGGATTTCGGGCTGATTGAGCAAACCAGACGGACGCTGGTTTTCATCTTTGATTTTCGAACAAGTGAGGCATTTTGAAACGTAGATGGCAATGTCCTTTTTCATGCCAGGCCACCAATAGGATGTACGAAGATCATGGTACATCTTATCAGCACCAGGATGAATCGAGTACTTGGATTTGTGTGCCTCGGTCATAATGAGTTCACGAAGATTGTCGCGATTTGGCACCCAAATACGATCAAGATAGTATTGAAGTCCGTTTGATTTCGTCACGAGTTGATCCATAGGAGCACCTCGTACTTCGTCAATTAGACTTCCTTCGTTTGCTGACGAGTATTGAGCTTCACGAATACAAGTGTGGAGATCGCTTGAGACTTGAAAACAACGAATGCTACTAACATGAGCCCTACGACTAAGAGAATCGGCCACGACATTCACTTTACCAGGATGATAGCGAATCTCGCAGTCGTAGTCGTTAAGCAATTCCACCCAACGTCGCTGACGCATGTTTAGTTCCTTTTGGTCAAAGATGTGTTGTAGGCTCTTATGGTCAGTGAAAACCACACATTTTGTACCATATAGGTAGTGTCGCCAAATCTTTAACGCAAAAACAACTGCTCCAAGCTAGAGGTCGTGGGTAGTATAGTTTTTCTCATGTATTTTGAGCTGACGAGAAGCATAGGCAATGACTTTGTCTCGTTGCATGAGCACGCAACCAAGACCACGATTTGAGGCATCGCAATATACCACGAAATCATCATTCCCATCAGGAAGAGAAAGAATAGGAGCATTACAAAGCAAGTTCTTGAGAGTTTGAAAAGATTCCTCTTGCTCAGGACCCCAAGCAAAAAGCAGATCCATCTAAGAACTTTTAATTGATATCTGAAATATACTAGGTTGCACAAGATATCTGAAATATACTAGGTTGCACAAAAAGTCGTTTTTGTATCAATCTAAAGTCAGAAAGGTTTTTATAAGATCAAAAAGGTCCGTTGAGCGCCTCATGGCTATGTCATAATAGATCCGAACACTTGCCCCGGATCGACTTCCAGATCATAATTGCTCTAGTGAATAACTAAAGAAAATAGATAGATGGGAGATAGAAAACTAGAAGAGAAAGAAACTTATTATATAATAGAAATATCTCTCCGAGATTCACAGTCCAATTTTTGGCCGATATAGGGATCAAATGGTATAGTTCATTTGTTGGTAGCTTGGAGGATTAAAAGCATGACTCTTGCTTTCCAATTGGCTGTTTTTGCATTAATTGCTACTTCATCAATCTTATTGATTTTTTGAGTCAACGAGGTGAGAGGAACAGCGATTTTTGAAAAGTTCGAGATGAATCGGCGGTAATAACCTGCCAATCCTAAGAAAGAACGGATTTCAGAAGGAGCTTTAGGCGCGGTCCAATTCTTCACTGCTTCGATTTTGGAAGGGTCAACATGGATTCCTTTTTCACTAACAACGTGTCCAAGGAACTGGACTTCTTTGATCCAGAATTTGCATTTGGAAAAGTTCGCGTATAGACATTACTACGCAAAAGTTCGAGTATGAGGCGTAAATGACGTTCATGGTCAGCCTGCGTCTTTGAATAAATAAGAATGTCGTCGATGAAAACGATTACAAAGTGATCCAAATATGGTTTACAAACACGATTCATAAGATCCATGAACACGGCTGGTGCGTTGGTCAAGCCAAAAGGCATAACCACGAACTCGTAATGTCCATAGCGAGTGCGCAATGCGGTTTTGGGAATGTCCTCTTTGAGAACACGAAGTTGGTGATAACCAGATCGAAGGTCGATTTTGGAGAAGCAAGTTGCGCCTTGAAGTTGGTCAAATAGATCATCGATACGCGGGAGAGGGTAACGATTCTTGATGGTGAGTTTGTTAAGCTCTCATCGTCGATGCACATGCGAAACGAGCCATCTTTTTTCTTGACGAAAAGTACAGGAGCACCCCAAGGTGAGGTACTTGGTTGTATGAAACCCTTATCGAGGAGTTCTTGGAGTTGAGAAGATAACTCTTGCATCTCAGAGGGTGCAAGACGATAAGGAGCTTTGGCAACAGAAGTCGAACCAGGTACGAGATCAATACGAAAATCAATAGATCGAGGTGGAGGAGGACCAGGTAAATCTTCAGGAAAGACGTCAGGGAAGTCGCGCACTACTGGAACATCACTTACGCTTTTTCCCTTGCCTTTTTCTTCCACAACGTGGGCTAAAAAGGCAAAGTACTGTTTACGTAAGTACCTATTCGCTTGTGTGAGGTGTCACCAGAAGGAAGAGGTAAACGAACGTATTTCTCATGGCAAGCAATTTCAGCATGGTTCTTGCGAAGCCAATCCATGCCTACTATGATGTCGAAACTACCCAGTTGCATGGGTATAAGGTCGATAGGGAAGGTGAGCTCGTTAAAAGTGAGAAGACAGTCACGAAGAACGGAATCGACTAAGATAGACTTGCCATTGGTAACTTCAACGGAAAACGACTTAGGCAGTTTAGAGCGTGTACAATTTAGCCAAGGTTCAAATTCAACAGACACAAAGCTTTTGTCCGCACCAGTATCAAATAGCATTGAAGCGTAAAAGTTATTGATGAGAAACGTACCATTAACGACTTCATTGTCGTTGCACGCTTTGTTTGCATTGAGGTTGAAAGCTCGTCCTTTAGCAGCTTGTTGTTCCTGATTCAATTGAGGGCATTGAGGACGAAGGTGATTTACGTCACCGCATTTGTAGCAGGCTCTAGCTGGTTTAGCGTTTTGAGCTTGTTGGGCTTGTGGCGCAGGATTGTTCTTAAAATAGGCGGTGTTATGGTCAAAACGGTTGCAAATGGTACAATGGCGACAATTGACATTGGCAGGGTGATGATAGTTGCAGGTAGTACACTTGGGGTGAATCCCAATGTATGGCTTTCGATCGCTTGCAGGTGTAGCAGGGTTTGGGTTAACAGCTGGTACAACCGCGTTACAACTAGGGTTCGATTGCTTTCGCTTCTTCCCCTTGTTGCCACTTGATTGTTGGGTAAGTTGATGGGCTTGTTTGGAGGAAACTGGGGTGGAAGTTTGCTTATCGCGAATGCGACTGTTGTTTAGGGAAGCGGTAGGCGATAAACGGCTTCGATATTATCGAGTTTGGCTGCCTCGATGGTATCTCGCATAGCAGGAGGTAATCCATGGAGGTACTTGCGGATTTTGCGATCGAGGGTCGAAACAAGGTGAGGAACAATGAAACTGAGTTGCTTGAACCGGGTGGTGTAGGCTTGGTTATCGTCGCCAATTTGCTTTAGAGTCCAAAATTCATCTTCTAGCTTTTGTTGCTCGTGCGGGGGACAGAATTCTTCCATCATGAGTGTCTTAACTTCCTCCCAAGGTAAAGCGTAAGCTTCTTCGTTAGAACGAAGATTCCTTTCATTTGTCCACCATTCTAGAGCTTGGGCTTGGAATACCCCTGTCGCACTACGCGTTTTGAGCTCTTCGGGACATTCATTATTGATGAACGTGACCTCTATGCTGTCGAACCACTCGAGCATAACAGTCACCCCATCGTTGCCAGTGAATGGCTTAGGGTTGCAAGACGAAAAGTGCTTGTAATTAAAGTTCACAGTTTTGGGTTGAGCCGCTTTCGATTCCACGGAACCATTGGGGGTGTTCGAAGCTTGAATTTCGGTGACGATCTTCGGGACAATACGAGCAATTTGATTGGCCATGAAAGCCATCATCTTCTTTTTGGAGTTGGTTTTCGACTTCTTAATCGAGTTGGAGAGATGAGAAGACATCTAAGATTCAAAAGAACGAATAGGTGAGACTTGATCATAATGATTGTTTAAGAAAAATTGTTTCCATGAATGCATCACATAGCATATAGTTTCACATAGTGTATAAATGTTCAATTTGACTCACATAGCATAATCATGAATTCCACATAGCATAACATGTGTAATGAAAGCATTGTAAATTTAGTTTGTTCACGAGAGATTATTATTGTTTTTTATTGCGATAGACTGCGAATTGTGTAAAAAGTTTGATATGAACGAAGTATCAAGTTTAAAATCACATATAAATTGAGATGACATAAAAGAAAGGCTCAATAAAATATTGGATTGTTTCGGGTAGAGAAACGTCGACTATTCCAAAGTGGGTCGAAGGTCCTTTCAAATTAGAGAAACGTGCTTTGGCCTATAGGTAAGATACTCTCGTCGAGAAGCGATTAACGGTATCTTACCCTTCCATTTACTACACGTCTCTAATCGATCGAAACAATCGAGACTTTGGCGAGATTGAAAATCGAGGAATGGGACTTAATCGACAAGGTGCGGGTTTCACCCCTAACTTGACGATTTCGTACCCTAATGTAGTTTCTTACTAAACGAGGAGCGAATTCCGACTCGTTAGTAAGGTCCACTAGAGTATGAAATGGAAGTTTTCCATCAAGATGTGGATATCACTCCTAGATTGATGTCGTAACTTCGTGCAAAATTGAATACACGGAATGAGGGACTTCACCAAAAATTGTGGTCCATTGGGCCTATCTTGGTGCAAATCGCCTCGTTGGTAAAATATGAGTGTTTTCAAAGCTTCAAGTGTATTTGTGTTGGCCTTAGGAAAGGCATATAAGTTTAATAGACCAAGAAGGAGAAAAAGAAGCAAATAAGGTAGAATCAATGAAGTTTTAAACAACAAATAAGAATCAAGTTCCTAAAACTATAGACTAGGGCAAAGCATTCCTACTTTTCCTAATTCCCTATAGTTATGGCTCTGATACCAATCTGTCACACCCCAACCGATAGCGGAAACATCAGGATGATACGAACAAATTGCTCAAAACTTCATAACGCTATGTGACAATATAGATTAAATTCAAATTTCATTCAAGACTAAATTGTCATACAAAATTTCCAAATAATAGTCAACAATTGTTTCAAAACGATATATCAAAATAGATAAATTAATCTAGGTGTGTATCTGTCACACCCTCAATTTCCACTTGCGGAGTTTTACCGCGAGGCGTGTGAACAAACCAGAATCTGAAACACTAGTACGTCGAACGACTCTATATGATTTGATTATACGTTTTCCAAAATTGTTCGTTGTAGATTTTATATCAATTACCAATATTTAGCAGAGCATTAGTTTTAAAGTTTGAGCGGAAGCATAAATAAGTAATGATGCGGGCGCCAACACAAACGCCAAAACAACTTGAAAAATCCCAAAACAATATTAATAAATGAGACTCGATAAAGATGTCTTGTTCAATGCATGTGCGTGCACCTAGAGCTCCTAGCGTCCTGAGAAACATGTAAAGAAACAAGTGTCAACATTAAAGATGAGTGAGTTCACAGGTTTTCATAAATTCGTTTGTTCGGTTATAGTTTGTTTACTCCGTTATCCCCAACTCGGGATAACATATCAGTTCCATTATTCCAATCCCGGAATAACAAGTTGTTGCTTCCAATATTCCCAATCCGGAATATTAAGTTGTTGTTTCCATTATCCCCAACCCGGGATAATAAGTTGATGTTTCCAATATTCCCAACCCGGAATATTAAGTTGTTCCGTAATTAAGTTCAATATTAATGTATATAGGTAGCTAGCCTAAAGTCATGTCACGTAAGAGTTCGCGATCGAAGCTGACAGTTGTGCCTCCATTTTGCCAGGCCTATCACATGACCATGGCGATGTTAGGCCAATTATTCACCCGTTGACCATACCAGGTCGGCTAGCGCGACTAGCTCGGATGGGGCTCGTCAGACCCAGTAGTACTACTTATAATTCCCCCGCTATTTAACCCAAATACTAACGATCCGAGGAGATTGTCGAGGACTTAAGTGATAAAGCTGCTTAGTGACCATAACATTACATTAACATTAACTTAGTTACCGTATAGTTATGTGACGTTAAATTCGTATAACGTAAAGAGATTGAGTTTGAGAGTGTATACATGTTTCTCCCCCTGTTGTTTAAAAACCGGATAAAGTTAGGGGCCGTGAACTCACCTTTATTTGCTCGGTTAGTGTAGCAAAGATGTTATAAGAGATGGGACCGCTAGTTGCGTCCTAACAAACCAATTAATTCCACGTCAGTGTGAAATCACACCAATACAAATTCCACACGCAATTTACTCACAAAGTGATACACACAAACAACATATCTAACACTCAAACATGCATGCAAGTATTCTCATGTGATCATAGGAATCAAACAACTTATCATGAACATATTCCAAATCCATACAACACTTTATACATACAATCACAAGTTATCAACTTTCTGCTTAACACTCAATTATTCAGCTGTTTTCTAGGATTTTTATAGAATAGTTCTAACATTCCAAAAATTCCCATATTTTCACAGTAGGTGACATTTATACCATAGAAATTTATATAATTTTTCCAAGTCCTAAATCTTTACCAATTAGCCATAAATATTAATTCATTAAGCTGCAGTCAGATTTACCGCTTTCTGACTGCAGTCCACGGAAGAATTTATTTAAAAATCACTGATCGTCCGATTAACAAAATTCCAATTGGAGTTGCCCGGAAATTTCTATACCTAGTTACTGTACAAAAATCATGACTCAACTCCCTACTGATTTTAAAATCTAGCTTGATAAACAACCAACAAAATTCCAGAATTTTCACAGCTTTAGCTACTGAACTTGTTCAGCCCTTTAAAAATATCAAACGACTTCAGAAAATTATGAATCCAGCGCCATTAGATTCCTTATTCAAATCTCTACGTTTTAGACATCAGAAAATCGTTTTTCGACAACTAACGACCAAGTTACAGCCAGATGAAGTCGGCTGTAACTATTATTCAGCATGCTGTTTTCTGCATATGTTTATCCTGAACTCGTATAACCCGTTCATGCGATTAACCTAAGCGATCTAGAACTGATTTCTAGTCCTAGATTAATACTAATAACCTATCCATGCAACCCTACTCAATAACTTCTAGTTATTATAACAAAACACACTTGCAACCTCATGAGATCCGCAAACAAGTATACATGCATATCAACAATGATTAATTCAGCCGATTACATCTAATACATCTAATATCCGAAAACAATCATGCGTATATATATACAGTCAATTCAGCAGGCTACTTGTAAGCACATATAGTCCGAAAACAAGCTGATCAATTCGTTCAAGCAGATATATATATACATCCGAAACAATACAATCATCCATCTCATTCAATCATGCAAATCCGAGAACAACAAAATCAGTACACATATCCTCGATTATGATCTAGCAACATATGATAAATTCTAGATTTTTAATGATAAGGTACACGAACCGTGAGTATTGTAAGAGATCGGTGATCAAGGATGCTTGCGGCCGAGAGAAAAGAAAAACTGATCTCGCGACCGAGGAATGAGATTAAGCTGTTTGTGATCTAGGTGAAGTGTATCCAGGCTGAACTGGCGATCCAAGGAACAAGTAAAGGGCTGTTTTGCGACTGAGATGGTGAAGGCTTCGGCTGCTGTTTGCTGCGACCGAGAGAGTGAAAAGAACAAAGCTGATCAGATCAAGATGTTGAAGAACGAGGTTGCTTGCGGTTGAAGAGGTGATCAAGTGGAAGAGGTGGGCTGGTTTGCGATCGGAGAGAGCCACCGATGGCTGTGTTTCTTTAGGGTTTTGTGTTCATGTGAATGAGTGCATGGGTTTGTATTTATAGGCGCAAGATGCTAGGGTTCACGGTTCGGATAAGCATTGTGGCCGAGGGACTTGGGTGGTTGGTTTGGGTTTGATCTCGGTCGAAAATCTGATTTGGTTTGGTTTGGGTTTTGCGGCCGAGTGGTTAGAGTGTTAAAGTTTAGGTTTGATCTTTGATTCTTGTTCTCTTTTGGCCGAAGACTTGGGTTCCAAGTTTCCTAGTTTCACAAAGAGTTCGGTTTTTGTTCGTGTCGCGGTTCGGTTCGTGTGCATATTTATTATACATACATATATTGGATAACTAAAACAATTACACAAACACTTATCACTTATTCATTTAATTCGTACACGTTCGTACACATAGCACGTAATTAGATTGACAAGTATTACGTTTAAGTTATCCGAAAAACCCGGGATATCACAGTATCTAAGTCCACCTAAATCTTATTTCATCTTGTAACATCACCTCATCAATCAATCTGCAACATGTATTAAAATATATCAACAAAAAGTTGGCGAGCATACAAGTTTTGTTACATAGCATAATATAGAATAAATTTGTTTAAAGTCTCATATCCAACATGAACCATAATATGCAAGTTTACTAGCATGCCGAAACGGTGTACTATATGTTCAAACCTAAGAATCCAACGCATTAAAATAGCCTATCCCAATAGAGTAGCGGGAGGTTAACATGTTTAACTTAACAATACCCCAAGTTTCGTGGGCGGTGCGTTAATCCTATAGCGCTATAATTGTTAAGGTAGGCTACCAAAGTTAATGAAGCATATATCGACACAAATAGTTTACATTAGCATAACAAGTCTAAACAAGCATCACATAGTCTCACGTTAAGCATGGATAGAGATTAAAATAGTTTAAGTGTCGTGCGATTTTGTATCAAGTACATGTTGCACCCGAAGTGTAAAAAGGAAAAAGGGACCGAGTATGCTCACAGTTTTGCAAGCTTTCCCACTTGAAATCCCGCGAACGTTGTTGGTTGATGGATTAGTTTCGAGCACCTTGTCCTTCTACACGATGAAACATAGGCATGTGAGTATTGGGAATTAACGGAAGGTTATGGATTCGGAATTAAAGTAACGTGAAATTAGTATTATGAAAGTAATCATCTTGTACTCATAACACTTGTTCTTGACACTATAGAACCTCAAGGGTTTGGTATGTTTTTATGGATTCAAAGATCCATTAGAATCGTAACAAGTGTATGGTCTTTAGATGATGTAACCTACTATTTTGACAAATGACCACTTGTTCATCATCAAGAGTTCGATTACTTTGATAATATATAAGTATTATATAGTGTACTTTAAGTCATATAGGTCAAGCATGAGGTAGGAGGTTGAACCATCCATTTAGGAACCTCTTTGTAGTTTACATAAGTCAAGTAGGAGGTGGGAGGATTTACCATCCACTTAAGACCTCTTTGGATTCACCACTACACATATGTCTTAGACACAAGGAGGGTCATGAACTTACAAGTAAGGAATGAAATGAGACAACTATACTATGAAAATCATCAAGTAGTGTGTGGATTCAATTATGGATAGCCCAAGCTAGTCCAAATATCACACATTCATCAAGCTTAACTTGAACACTACTTGTGGGTGTAAACCCTAGTCGAAAACATAAAGTTTGTGAGGTTTTATCTTCTAGTTTGACATGTCTCAACCTTCTTTTTAAGCCTAACCAACCATAAGTTAGGTTGTAAGCATTCGGACATAGGTTTGAGATGAGTTAGACTCAAGTTTGAACAAGTTTAACAAAGTTTGAAGAAGTAAAATGAAAACAGTCCAGTTTGGAGCCTTTTTCGTGACAATCCAGAGTCTGGTTTTCCATGGAAACCATTGGAAATGTTCACAAGGTCAAACCAAGCAAGTGGGAAGAAGAATGGATGAAAAAGGTTAAGAAATGAGTGAGATATGCTCACTTTTGTGAAGAGTGGTAAATCTGCTTTAATTCTTGATTTTCAGCTTGAGTAGTGATTATTTGAGAGTGTTTCAATGATTAGAAAAGTGTAAAAAGGCTTGGAGAATGATGGGTTTTTATAGGGAATGATTAGGGTAGGTTATGGTTGAGTTAAGTGGGTACTAAAGTCTTCAAAACATGCTTAAAACTCAAGAAAACAACAAAAATCCCGCCTCAAACTCGCTGGTCGCGGGCCTGTTTGGGCTGATTTGTCGCAGCGAAAGAGAGGTTAAGGGATTTCTTCTTCGGGTTTATTCACATGAGATGCTGGTGGTGGAGTGGTTGTTGGCGTGTTTGGTGAAGCGGGTGACCCGGTTCGAGTCCCGTGGTCACCGGTTTTGTGTAATTATTTGTTTTTAAATCAAACCTATACCACTTATGGATATATACACAATTGGTCCCTATAAGTTCTAAAATCAGTAAAATACCAATTAGACCCTTAACTTTATTACTTTTATATTACATCCTCATTAAATTAACTAAGTTAGTTTATAATCTAATGGAACCACTTAAAGTATTATATATATAAAAGACATAATTTTGTTTTTATAAAAAAAGGTTAATTAATTTAATCCATTAATTTAATTAATAAATTTAAATAATGAACAATTAATTATATTCGTAATGAGTCGAATTAGCTTAGTTTAACGAGTACTGTACTTCATTGAGTAATACAAATAAAGAATCTTGGATAACATAACGCTCAAATATGATTAAAATAGTTTCATTCTCATTATGATCAATAGTCTCAATTACAAATAGAAACGAGAGTTTACAAAGAGAGTGCGAGGTTTCTGAAAATAGAAATACAAGGGATGCCTTCCAATTATGGAAATACGAAAAAGCCGGGCGTTATAGGTAACCCTCCCGATCAATTTGATGAATACCTACAAATGTCAGAAAGAACCTCGCGTGAATGTTTGCAATTTTTTTGTAACACAATCATTAAGTTGTATGCCAAAGATTTTTTACGTAGACCGATGAGACATGACATCTCACGTATATACGCTGTACACGAGGCTAGATGGCATTTTCCAGGGATGCTCGGTAGCATCGATTGTACACATATCGAATGGAGAAATTGTCCAAGAGAGTTACAAGGGGCGTATGTTAGGGGTGGCGTTAAAAGACCGACCATCTTACTTGAAGCTGTGGCCTCGAATGATTTATGGATTTGGCATTCGTATTGTGGTGTTCCCGGGTCAAACAACGACATCAATGTTTTGTGCACATCGCCGTTGTTTCAAACCGTAACAGATGGTACCTCACCTTTCTGTCCGTTTATGGTTAATGGAAAATATTACAGACGAGGCTTTCTACTTGTGGATGGTATCTACCCATCATGGTCTGTTTTTGTGAAAGCCTTTCATTTCCTTCCGAGCCTAAAGAAAAGGCGTTCAAGAAGTTGCAAGAATCGGTAAGAAAAGATGTTGAGAGGACTTTTGGTGTTTTAAAGGGTAGATGGGGGATACTAGGCCGACCGGTTCGTGCGATGAATAAAAAAATCAATCCATAGCATAGTATATGCATGTATCATATTGCACAATATGCTAATCAAAGAAGACGGGCGTGCACTATCTCCAGATTGGGTGCTAGATCCTCCAACACAAAATCCCGTTCCAGAAAATGTCTATCAAGACTTGTGCAGTGAAGAACTTCACTTTCGGTTGAGATATGATTTAATTGAACTTGTAGGTTCTTTAGGTTTGGAATTTCCGGATTCGGACGAATAGTAGGCTTTTTTATGTATCTTTTTACTTTTATATGTTTATTTTTAAGTTGTATTTTTAGAAATATTGTTTTATATTTAAATGAAATATATAATTTATAATTTTATTGTGAATTTATAATTTATAAATTAAAAATGTATTGTTAATTTATAATGTGATTGGATGTTAAGGTGGTTTGTGTTTATAAAACAAGCACGCACCATTTGACTAAAACGTTTCTTTTGAATCCGCCCCATCACCGTCGTCTCCATTCAATTTCGCGTTAACCTTCATTTTCAAATTTATTCGATCAACCGTTGAGTTTTTTTACACCTCCAATCTCCATCATGACGATCCCGCTACAACAACCATTATTATCCCCAGGTATCCTACTCTCTCTCCGGCTGAGCAACCTAGTTTGATGTTACCACATGTCTTTTCGATTAATTCTGATGCTTCAGAAAACTGGGTTTAACGTATTATTATTTGTCTGTAAAAATATGAAAGATTGAATTATATTACTGAATATGTTACTTTACCTTTATAGACAACATTACAAGGTACTACTAGAAAGTAGAAACCCTAATCTGATGTAAATTTCAACATCGTTGACAAACACAAAATCTTTATAACCTTTAATTTTGTCATATTATGAACTTTTTTGCAGGTTACCTAGGATAAATCTGTGTTTATTTTGCATAAAATAACTGTAAGAGGTGGTGAAACTTGCGTGATTAGGTGTTTGTGTAAACTTACTCACTAAGGAAAGCTAAATAAATAAATAATAAAAACAGATTTTGATATTTATATGCCCATGTTATAATTTGCTTAATGGATTGTATATATTATAAACAAAGATATAGATACAGACAGATCTGTATTGTATTAATTCTATTGCCAATGGCATCTTGTTTTGTTCCGGATTATTCAAGGTTCTGTGTGTCTTTATTGAAGATAATTCACACACAACTTCTTGTTTACAAATTAAGAAAAATAAGTTTCGTGTATCTAACCAACTCCTAATCTTCACATACTACTCAACTCACCATACATGTATTCTTCTTGTTAATTTTTCTTCATGACAGAGGCTCCTCCATTACCAGAAAACGATAGTATCCGGCAGGGAGATGCTGGTGCTGCTTTCGTGCTCGAATCAAAAGGTACGTTTTTTTACAGACTACAATTATTGTAAATTGTTATTTTTTGCTATCCAAAAGGGCTAGTGCGCAAACCTTGTTGCCCGTTTGTCTTCTATCTCGATGTAAAAAAAATTAATCATGTTAAATTGTATCCTTTTATTTGTTGTATGGTAGGTGAATGGTATCATGCTGGATTTCACTTGACTACGGCCATAGTGGGGCCCACTATACTGACGCTTCCGTATGCGTTCAGGGGGCTTGGATGGGGCCTCGGATTCTTTTCTCTCACGGTCATGGGGGTGGTTACATTTTACTCTTATTATCTCATGTCGCTTGTTCTTGAGCACTGTGAGAAAGCTGGTAGACGCCACATCCGTTTCAGGGAACTCGCCTCTGATGTATTGGGTATGTTTTATGTGAATGGCATGTTCGTGGGTTAATTGCGTCAAAATGTAAAATAATTTCGCATTTTTTGTAGGGTCTGGTTGGATGTATTATTTTGTAATTTTTATCCAAACAGCCATTAACACTGGCATAAGCATAGGAGCAATCTTGCTTGCTGGTGAATGCCTTCAGGTAAGATAGAAGTTACACCATATAAGCACTAAATTGGTAAATTGCATTTTACGTCCTTTAAGTTCAAGTAAAATTGCAGGCGTTGCCCTTTAACTAACGAAATCACACCGGATGTTCTTTATGTTACAGTTTATCATCATTTGATGTCATTTTGCCCTAGCCCAGTTACTTTTTTATGTTAACTCTTAACATGTGCCACTCACGCAAGGGTATAATGGTCATTTTCACTTAAAAAACATACCCTCCTCTTGAAGCTTCACAGGTAATTTAAAACATTTTAGTTATTAAGTGAAAA
Organism: Scalesia atractyloides; assembly: GCA_947069175.1. NCBI lineage: Eukaryota > Viridiplantae > Streptophyta > Magnoliopsida > Asterales > Asteraceae > Scalesia > Scalesia atractyloides. The sequence continues at coordinate 10,073,355 of CAMTDV010000016.1, read as the reverse complement.
TGACCATTATGTCCTCATGTGAGTGGCACGTGTTAAGAGCTAACATAAAAAAATAACTGGGTTAGGGCAAAATGACACCGCATGATGATAAACTATAACATATAGGACATCCAATGTAATTTCGTTAGTTAAAGGACAACGCTGACAATTTTACTCAAACTTAAAGGACGTAAAATGCAATTTACCCAAAAAAAATTCTTTATTCTTTCGTTAATTTTTATTTATTTTTATTTAGATAATGTATTCGAGTATTTCTCCTGACGGGCCCCTTCATCTATGGCAATTCATAGCCATGGTGACAGTGGTGATGATGGTTCTGTCTCAGTTACCGACTTTTCATTCTCTTAGACACGTTAACTTAGCTTCACTGTTCTTGAGCTTAGCCTACACATTGTCGTTGTCGGCGCTTGTATCCATGCTGGTACAGTTATCACCTCTGTCTAAATAAACGGGTCGGGCAAACGGGCTGCGTTGACTGGGGTTGATCAGAAACACTTATTGTCTGAAATGCAGGGCTATCGAAGGACGCACCTGCAAGAGATTATTCACTAGAATCATCAAAGTTTTCAACGGTTATGAGTGCCTTCACTTCTATCTCTATAATTGCTGCCATATTCGGAAACGGGATTGTCCCCGAGATACAAGTAAGTTCATTAAACTCGGCAATGTTTAAATATATGCGGTTATATATGTATAAAGAAACGGAATTACGCAGGCTACATTGGCTCCGCCAGTAACGGGGAAGATGTTTAAAGGGCTTATGATGTGTTACTCGGTGATTTTTGTTACGTTCTACTCCGCTGCAGTCTCTGGTTACTATGTGTTTGGCAATAAAGCTAGCTCAAACATTCTTAAAAGTCTCATGCCAGATGAGGGACCCGCGTTAGCCCCGACTTGGCTTCTGGGGCTCGGTGTTATATTCGTTCTTCTTCAACTCTTTGCCATTGGCCTGGTATGATCTCTTCTTTTTTTAACCAATATGTTACCATTTTGCCAACATACTTGTAATAATTCCAGTGAACATTATAAAATATTATTCCATTAGATCAGTAATGGGCTCAGCCCACTGGGCTGGGCCCAAAATTAGGGTGGTCTCTACAACCTGAGTTTCCAATCTTGGCCAAACCGGTTTGGTTCCGCCCCGTTTAGCCGGTTTTTAACACCGGTTTAAGTTCGGTTTTGTTTCGGTTTCGGTTCGGTTTTGTTTCAGTTTTGGTTCCAAACTGGTTCTTGCGCGCACTTTTCTAAACCATTTTTACGACAAAAAAGTTAAAAAAAAACATAAAATACGTTTTTCTAGCTTTTGAACTATATAACCGGTTTTTTATATAAATTCAATAAAATTAATTTTATTAAATAAATGGATTGGTTTATCTTACTGGTTTGGCCAAAAAGCGTTTCGGTTCGGTTTTTTTGGCGTGGAGTATGTGAACCGGTCCCAAACCTAGGGTTTGTACAATTTCTGTTCCGAACCAGTTTTGGTTCAGCTCGGTATTTCCGAACCGGTTCGGTGAACCGGTTTTGTATTCACCTCTAATTGAACCAAACCCTAATGGGCCAAAAGGAATCGAGTGAGCCCACGGGACCGGGCCCAAATAGGGGTAGTGTCAGTACAACCTGAGTTTCCAATCATTATGAGTTTATGACTATAAATTTTGGTTTGGCTTCCACCCATATACTAACGGGGCCGATTAGTAATGGGCTGAGCCCACTGGATTAGTCTCAAACTTGGGTCATTGTCTACAACCAGAGTTCCCATTCATCATGACTATGAGTTATGAACAATCACACTTGATAACCAATAAAACTTGATTTGAAACAGGTTTATTCTCAAGTAGCATACGAGATCATGGAAACGAAATCCGCAGATGTGAATCAAGGGATGTTCTCAAAACGAAACCTAATCCCGAGAATAATTCTGCGGTCACTCTACATGATATTTTGCGGGTTTTTTGCGGCAATGCTGCCATTTTTCGGGGACATTAATGGCGTGGTTGGAGCGTTGGGTTTCATTCCGCTAGATTTCATTCTTCCAATGCTTTTATACAACATGACTTACAAGCCGTCGAGATCTTCGTTCACTTACTGGATCAATATTGTTATTATGGTGGTGTTTACGGGTGTTGGCTTGTTGGGTTCGTTTTCTTCTGTAAGAAAGTTGGTTCTTGATGCAAGTAAGTTCAAACTGTTTAGTGATGATGTGGTTGATTGAATGAAGTACAAAGGTAGATGCATGATGTACAAGTCTTAGTGCAGGAAGTTTATAGTATCTATAAGTGGAAGTCCGATATATTTAAGGGCAATTACAAAAAAAAAAATATGAAAAAGTTATCAAACACTCTTATTATAACATGCTTCATGTCTACTTGTATGCTTCAAAATAAAGTAAACCCCCAAAAGGGTGAGTCCAAAAGTTAAAAGTCAACCCAAAGGGACGTGTTTAAACTTTAAACCATCGTTGGAGAACTCGTTAGTCGGCTAGTGAGGTGGAGAATAGTGACTACTCGGGATGAAAAGAATCAGGTTTTTTTATATGTAATTTTCAGTTTATGTATACAATAGGTAAATGTTTTAAGTAGGTAGGTTTTAGCTCTTACTCAACTCATTTTTAAGTATACAAGATTAGTTGTTGAAATTCACATGTTCTGGTTGGAAACTGGCCGGAATCTAGAGGTTTTTTGGCCGGAATTTAGAGGTTTTTTTGGCCGGGATACCCTATTAAGTTTGCCCATAATAAATCTTGAAGTTTTCAGAGGTGCTGAGATGGTCCCGATCTTCGTTTGATGGCGGTGCCGGAGCATCTGATTGCTGAAGTGGAGGAGGTGATGGCGGCGGGGGAGGCAGAAAAGGCGATGGGCTGGTGGATCGGTGGCCTGTGGGTGTAGGGAGGTGTGTTCGAACGAGGTTTTTTTAGAGTAAACTTCCGTTTTGCTTCCTGTGGTTTGGTCACTTTAATGGTTTTGCCCCAATCCTTTAAAAATAGCCATTTTCCTCCAATAGTTTACTATGTTTTTCTCATTTTGCTTCCTGCCTTTAACTCCATCCAAATTGTTTGTTATGTGAAAGGGTATTTTGGTAACTTCAAGTATTAAACTAAGGGTATTTTAGTAAAACAACAAATAAAGATTATATTATATTAGAAAATCAGATTAAAAATTGCATCTTCATGGCTTCTTCTCTCTCTAAACTAATCAGATTCAAAACTCCAAAAAATTCATATAGAAAAGTTAGATTCAAAATAGCATCTTCATGGCTTCTTCATCATTGTTCATTCTTCAAAAATCGGATTCAAACATTTCCGGCTTACACCACCTTGCACCAACTGCACCCAACCACCACCAGCTTACACCACCCCACCACCTTTTCCATCATCTCCGACGACATAATTCAAACCCAAACCACCAGATCTACATACATATACATCACCTACCATCACCATTCACCACACCCTCTCCCTCTTCTAATTGACTAACCACCATCCGGCGCCCAACCCATTTTTCAGACATTTAGAGTTAGTGAGCCGACAGAGAGACGATTTGAGGGATAGAGATTAGAGGGGAGATTGGTGTAAATTTCGGGACGAAGGTTTGGGACGGCGATGTGGGGGTTTTGGAACGGAGGTTTGGGGGGGGCGATTTGGGGGTTTTGAACAGTGGTTTGGGGCGGCGATTTGCGGGTTACGAGATGGAGGTGACGGTAGTTTGCTGTAGCTGTCAGGTGACGGTGATGGCGGCGACGGCGTTAGGGTTCTGGCGAAGTTAGGCAGAGAGGAGAGGAGATGATTGATGTTACACTTTCTATGACATCTTCTTTTCCATAGATGCATTCTTTTTGGCAAGATTGTCAAATAGACTCAGACCTCATGGCTTCTTTTGAGAGGAGAACTTCTTCATCTTTAGCACCATTCCAGATTCATCAAACATAAATAGAAATATTTTATTTGTAGTTTTATTAAAATACCTTTAGTTATATATATAAAGTTACCAAAATACCCTTTCAGTTAACAAAAAAATTGAATGGAGTTAAAGGCGAGGAGTGAAATCATGAAAGGCTTCATAGATCAGGGAGTAAACTGGCTATTTTTAAAGGATTGAGACAAAACCATTAAAGTGATCAAACCACAGGGAGCAAAACAGAAGTTTACTCTTTTTTTATTAACTTTCTTAGTGGGTTACTTAAATGGCAATGTGGTTTGTAAAAAGGTAAAGAAAATGTCATTGACTTAACTGACAGAAGCTATTGTCCAAATCTAACCTGGTTACAAAATTAAAACACGTAACCAAACATGTGACTTTTTAAACTTAGACTCGACTAGTTCAAATCTTATAATTAACTCATCAAATTATTAAATATAACACTACCTATACTAAAACTGGAAAAAAGATATAGAGCTAGAATTGATATAAAAAGGTAATACCTATTGCAATTTGCAACTCATTACTCACCATCACATCACAAAAACTAGAAAACTTACAAATGAAAACACCCCACATAAATATCCATAATTCAATGGTCCTTGTTCCAACCCCGTGATCTATAATTAATGCCTTCTTTTTTACTCAACCTACACTTCATCTAACCCTTTTCTTCAAATTATTTCAAACTTTTAATTTTAAATAGCATAAGTATATAAATCTCACAAGTTTTAATTTCTATCACAATTATAATCATATTTTGCGTAATTATAAACACGTTATACCTAATAACATACTCATCTGTACAACTCACAAACTTTTTACGCCACTAATAAAAGAGGGATGTGTATTTAGCAGCTCCATAATAAAACCAGGCCCACAAGTACTTCTCCCTCCTCTCCCTATATATAACTAATTAACATAACAAATGTTATGATGAAATATCCATCTCTCGAAACTGATATGGAGAAAAAAGCACAAAACCTAAAAGCAAAACATATATGTGACCAAGTATGGGATTGTGAAAGCTCTCTCTACGACTCTTATGAGCTCAAATCCTTCCAACAACAGCTTGATTCCGCCATATCCGCCCGAACCATGTCAATGCCCCACCTCTCCTCCTCCCTCTGTCGAGAACCTTTCGATCACAATCCCGCCTCCAAGAAGCACTCAAGACTCGCGCGCTCCTTTAGCAAGCTCATGCGGTCAGTTTTTCGGCCTAGACATAACCGCCATACATCAACAAAAGAAGAAACATTTTTCGTCTATGACACTTCAAGCGCGCTTTCAACTATATCAGAGGTGCCCGAGATGGTGCCAGACTTTGATTTGCTTTCGCCGGACATGAAGTCGTTGGTGACTAGAACGCGGTCCAATCGGTTTAGACCAACTTCTCTTGGTATATCGTGTGCTTGACAATTACAATATTTCATTTTCTACACGTTATTAGTTATGGTCATTTGTTTTATTGTTTGTAACGTATTCGTTAAATAGTTTTATACGAACGTCATGATTATACTTTAATTTACGTTTGTTTTAATGAGAGTGTGTAATTATCCAAACTCATGGTCAATAATATGGATATTATGCGAGTTTTCAACAAGTAAATATATAAAATTGATTATTATTATTATTATTATTATTATTATTATTATTATTATTATTATTATTATTATTATTATTATTATTATTATTATTATTATTATTATTTTTAAATATGTTGGTTGTCTAAATATGAATCAAAACTTTTTTAAATATGTTGGTTGTCTAAATATGAATCAAAACTTTTGAGTTTTGCATAGGATTCTTGATCTTTGACATAATTTTTTTTTTTGAATAATTAAGATAGTAATCTGACTAAAAATATAAAATAAATTTTGGTTTTATAATTTCTAGCATCAAAAAGTAAAGTCTTTTATTTAACAGAAAGAAATATCCTAACAATAATTTAAAATTACCAAATTTGGTCATTAGGTATTGGATCTTATTTATTAGATTTTGAGTATCTGATCACCCTCATAAGAAGGGATGGAAAGCATCCTCTATCCCGCATCCTTCGGTCCGATATAGTGAAATGATGGTTTCCGCATCTCCTCCGTAATGCCGTTGTTGCTTCCTCTCCATCCCGCGCCACTCTAGGTTCGCACTGCCCTGAGAATTTTCAATATAACAGGGTTCAAAATAGCTTACGCGAATTATTAACGTGACGGGTCTAAAAAAACTCATGTAAATACTTTTTAGACATTTTCAGAAACACACTAAACATAAACCCAAGGGGTTAGGACTGTTACTACCAAGTACCCTACAAAGCAGAATATCAAAAAAATGCACACCCACAATGTCAAACATATCATCCTACGACATCATATCTTGTTGGGGAATTTTCAGTAAATCGGATGATCAGAGAGGCGTGTAATCACTCACAGATCAAATTATTTCGGTGGTTTTATCGAATAATTCAATTGGATACAACTCTGATTTTCAGAATTAGAACAACAGTATGTAGTTTTGGTGAATTCGTATGAACCAGAATGTGACCAAGAACCCTAATTTCAAATTCGGGGATGAGGGCTGGTAACTGCCTGTTGGCAGTTATTAATTCTTTAAATTCAAAATTTCCTCTAACTGCCTTTATTTTTTTATACAAAAATGTGTGACATTTGTTAGAAAAATTATTTTTCGAAGGTATTTCCAATACAACTCGACTCCAACCAGGGGCTCTGCCCTTTGGACCCCGCCAAGGGCTGCCGCCCCTTGGACCCTGCTCCCCGGGGCGCTGCCCCCGGACCCCACCAAGGGGGGTCTTGGAACCCCTATTGGATATAACAACTCGAACAAGCGTGCACTCCTGCACCTCCTAACTTGTTCGATGTATATTATAATTTCCTTTAGTCACCAAGTTATCTCGATTACACTAAAATATCTAACATATCTCATATAATATATCATGACAAACTAGAACGCAAGTCAACTACAGTGCACCTCAAAATCTAAAGTTGTGTATGGCACCACACCACTAGACCGTTGATGTGGCTAATTCGAGATGGTAAATCTCAAGAAATTCAAGAGAAGAAACAAGATGTTGAGAATTTTTCTGATGGCTTTTCATTCCAAATTAATCATACTTAAATACAAGAACTTCGTAAAGGAAAAACTGAAAACAAGTATGGGAAAACATGGGAAAGTAAATGGCAGAAATCATGGGCTAATCTTCCACGTTTCATGCATGAATTCTGAAACAAGCAAAGACTTGGTAATTTCCACCACTCCATAAACTTGGTAAGTTTCTTTGTGATTCGTTTGGGCCGGTCTGTGCAACTGCACTGGCCTGGTGTGCTTCCTATTGGGCTGAAGTATGATGGGCTGCATTAACCACCAAAATAATTCAAATCCTAAGATGCATCAATACACCTCTCAAATAATCCAAAGGCTAACTCGCGAGCATATAATAACATAACAAAGTGGAGATGTTCGTGTTCATACCGTCACGGATGGTGTCATGCCATTGACACGGCAATGCATGCATTTGGCACCTCCTTAGGTAGCTGACTTGGTATTTTTATCCCAAACTCGACTTGTATACTATGGATTGAATTTTGAATGGACCGACCGGGTTTTGGTATATATGAAGGAAATTCGGTTTAACCCGAATTACCCAATTAATTTTAAATCTCACGCCAATTATTTCTAGAGTACTTTATTACTATTATTGTTATTGATTTTGCAGTTTGCCAAACTACAACGCAATGTATATGTCGACAACATGAGGTATATTGGTTTCTTAAATGAATAACATCGACATGTGATTTATATTCTCAATTTCCCTTTTTTGTGAGTATTGTAGGCTAAAAGAAAGTTATGAGCGTGTAAAGAGCTCAGGGCAAAGTGCACAATCAAAACATTACCATTTCTTAGTCAGATACTTTTAACTATTTGACCTATTTATTTAAAGACTCAATCCAAAATATACTTCCATTTTGCCATCCTGAAAACATGCTCAATTTACTTTAATTACAAATTTTATGATATCTTCTGAAAGGCAAATGTTACTATTACACAAATTATCCTAAACTATCCCTCATGCCAATGTTTGAACCTGAGACCCACATTGACACAAATTTATATGGGTCTTTAAGGTTTAAGGTTATGTGATTGTGACTATGTATAAAAGGGGCCGAAAGTGCATATTGTGTTATATTCAACGAGACTATCTAAGGTTTTAAATAAAATAACTTAACCATCTATTTTCTCAATGATACTAGATTGGGAAAGAGGCAATGGATGAGGCATGAGCGGCAAAAAGAGGTACAAAGCGATTGGGATGTAATGGTTACCTAACTTCCCAAAACGACTAATACAATTATAGGTCCTTCAAAATCATAATCAAATCACATAAAATCCAAAACCAACACGTCAGTTAAATCACTAGGCTGAGTACTGGTTATGGAGATGGTACCACGCGTAGTCGAACTACAATTTTATCTAATTTTGTCGAACTTTTGATGCAATCAATCATTTCCTCATCAGATGTTAAGCATATCCAATCTCCATCTTCATCAAGATTATACGCCCCAATAATCAACTTGAACCTCTTACTGATTACTTCTCCACAGTCATATATGATACTTGTGAGGTTGGGAGATAAAATTTGATCATATCATTTGCATACTCTGCCTTTATAGTTAGAAGATTTTTGTTTATGTTGACGATTGACCGGTCTTGAGTTGCTCCGTTTATTCTTTACTTGTGTTGATTTGAATAATGGACGGATCATTTGCATTTCTCTTCACAAAATTTGGTCCTCGCCACTCTGGGATGCCAAGTTTTCTCAACTTGCATTTCAATGTAGATACAGAAACCGTGACACAACATCAAGAACGAAAAATTCTCAGATGTTTTGGTTATGAAAGTGTTATATCCATCAAAAATTGTAAAAACAATGAGTGATTTTTAGATAAAAGTTACCATCAAGGTTTTTCGCAGCTTCTTTCATGGTTTTCCCAAATTGTTCTTCAACGACTTGTAGAGGTAATGAGATTTCAGTTGTCTTGCATTTCGCAGCTTCTTTCATGGTTTTTCCAAATGGTTCCTAACAACGAGGCCCACTGGTTGCCCAGCAAGCCTGTCTTGGGCTCCCATCGTTTGGGCCGACTTACAAGCCCAAAGTGTGCTTTTGTCCATTAAATGGTCTGCGAACAAAAAGGCGGGAAAAACTAATTGACATGGGTTTTCTGCCTTCATTAAATTTTGACGGAGAGAGAGAAAAGGGGACGACTGGAATAGTACCAAGCGAGTTGGCTCCATTAATGAGCTCAAGATCGGACCGCTGGGGCTCAGACACGTGTCTGAGTTCCCCAAGGCATTGTGAGGACCGTTAGGATGTCTCGATCAAGAGGATAAGGGGTCTCCTTTATATAAGGAGATAAGGAACTCGGAAAAGGTAAGCATTAACAGCCCCTTGCATTAAACACACACAGACTTCATTTATTCCAACATTCCAACACTTGCATTAACACCATTTCACCCGAATTCACACCAAGGAGAATATTCGGACAATCACGTCGGGATAAGCTTCTCATTCCTCCTGCAAGTTTTCTTATTCTCACGCCGGAGCTTGGTCACGGATTCCCCCTTCGGGGTCCCTGTGACGAGGCTAACGGTGTTATCTTTTGTAGGAGTACAGGGTTGATTGAATCTTTGCAACGTTGATGAGATTCCTGCTGACCATCCACCGGGGATTCGAGGACTCGACATTGGTGCCATCCGTGGGACACTATTCCGCCTTGTGATCCCTTCAAAACCTAAAGACTCTGCAAAGAGTCACACCTCACTCGAAGCAACATGGCCACACACCAAGTTCTCAAACAACAAAGACGGTATAAAGCACCACGTCAGAAACACCTAACGACGTGGTTACGTGGAGGATATCACCCATGTGGAAGAGATGGCCCATGAAACTGGGCCATATGGAAAGAAAGACGCCATCATGCTAGACTTTGTGGCCATGCACAAAGACGAACTCAAAAAACGACTGAAGATCTAGAAAGGCGAGAAAGACTCAAACCCAACTGGCATTCGACACCCCTTCAGGCAAGGGAGATGTAGGCCCTCAAAAAGAAAATGGCAACCCAGATCCACTGGACGCTGGCAGATGACACAGGAAGAGCGAGAAAGTTTGGTAAAGAAGAGTGGGTAGAAAGGAAAAAACAAGGAGGGCCAAGACAACAGTGGGCTAAACAAACCTTACTTACCAAAGGACCTGGCCGAATCTCAAAGTTTACTAAAAGAATAGCTGAAGCACCTTTAGCTCCGAAACTTAAACCTACGACGAACCTAGACAGGTATGATGGAACCAAAGACCCGGAAGACCACCTGCATGCCTTTAGAGGCGCCGGGCAGGTGGGGAGATGGTCGATGCCGACCAGGTGTCATAAGTTTGTCCAGACACTAACAGAAGGAGCTAGGCTTTGGTTTGACAGCCTCCCATCCGGAAGTTTAGATAGCTACAAGGAGCTAAGCGAGAAGTTCCTCAGGAACTTCGCCCAACAAAGAAAAGTGATCAAGAATCCCAACGAAATCATGCACATCTGACAAAAGGATAACGAGAGGGTTGATCAGTATATGGAAAGGTTCATTAGGGAAAGTTTGATCATTAAGGATGTCCCGGAGGTAATGAAGATCAGCAACTTTATAAACGGGTTGAAGCACACACAATTGTGTGAAAAGCTAGGGGAGGAGTTCCCCGAAACCTTTGATAGCCTCATGGAGAGGGTTAGAGATTTCATTAGAGGAAAAGAAACCGTCAACAAGGCCAAGGAACTGGACACTCCACTCAGGAGGATCAGCCCGGCCCTCAAACCCCAGGAAAAAGGTACCTTTTACCCTCAGAAGCCAACTTTTGATAGAATGCAACATGACAAGGCCAGACAGGCATATTCCCCGTATAAACCTTAGGGCAAGAGACCTGCTCTCTATTCCGATGGCTTCACCCCCTGACCAAGACTCCTAACGAAATACTAGCCACGGAAAGGATAAAGAGTTCCTTTCCAAAACCCCCTCCCATCAAGCTGGGACGAAAGCCCACCCAAGCGAATATATATTCCATAAAGGCTTTGGTCACAAACGGATGACTGTATATATATGAAGAGAGAAATAGAGGCGGCGGTAAGGACGGGAAAACTGTCTCACCTAGTCAAGGAAATCAAGGAAGTAGGGGATAAGAAAGGAAGAGAGGTTAGGGGAGGATACCAGAAAGAAGGGACGTAGATATGATCAAAAGGAGAGATGAGTATGACCTGACCAGAAGTGTCAAGTGTCACACCCCAACCCGCAGCGGAAAAGGTGATCGGGGCATGATTGGGTTATCATCAAAGCTCATGACATTTATTATGCGTTTCATATTCATTAATACAATTTAATGGAAATTTACAATAAAGATTACAACATGTTCTAACTATCAATCTAAGCTTCTTTGTTCTCTTCTAAGGCATTTCCTATGTTTTCCTCGCTTCAACCTGTTCACCTGTATCATGTGTAAAAGGGTTTTTGGATCAACATAATGTTGGCGAGTGAATCATATGGAAAACATTTGAACAAGTTTATTTAAATTGATTATGAAATATGTGCACAACCAAACATGAGTAAAAATAGATGTAAACTTATTCAACAATCATAAGATATTAAATAAAGCACACATGAACAATAATGGAACATTTAGAGGCACGCGTTGCTCAACTCGTCTCTCACGAGGAACTGATGGGCCTAATGAATGAATTGCATAAACATGATAATATGAATGACACAACCACAAACAATATAAACTCAATGATACACACATGAACAATAATGAATTGGTTTTGAGGCACGCGTTGTTCAACTCGTCTCCCACGAGGAACTGATGGGCTTAATGAATGAATTCCATATAATTTGACAAAATGAAATAAGTAATCACAACAATATAACAATCTAAATTTAGATCACGATATGGTATGGCACAAGTTAAATAAACGAGTAAATTATTTTTATGACACATGACACACCCCAAAACGTGTAATTTAAAAGGGGGAGTTGTAAGATTCACTCACAGTGGGTGCGTTCGGTTGATGATGTTGAATGCACGCGAAGTGGTTTTAACCACGAGTGAGATTAACCTAGATAAATCGCATTATGGTTTGGTAAGTAAACGGATTTTATTAATCTATTTTAGTAGGATTGTTGGGTGTATTTTTGTGAGTTTAAGGCTATTTTCTAACCTTAAAAATGTTATTTTTAAGTATTTTTAATTGATTTTTAATTAAAATAATTAAATAAAAATAATTAAAAAATTTTGAATTTTTTTTTGCTACAGTGACCGTTGACTTTGACCGGTTGACCGTTGACCTGACCGTTGACCGGTTCGAGTGCGAATATAAGTGCGCTGAGTGAGGCTCGAACCCGAGACCTCCCGTACGCGTGCACGCATCTCTACCAACTGAGCTACGTGTCTAACCCGTCATATATCCGTTTTTAATTATATTTATATATTAATTAATTTAAACAGAAAATCCTTTTATTTAAAAACAATTTAATTGAATTCGGACGGTGCGCTCCACAGGTCTCGAATCCGGGACCTGTGGCTTATACTAACACACAGTCCACCGCTGGACTGTGTGTACAACTTGTTAACTTAACTGATTTTTATTATACTTAAACACAAATTATTTTCATTTCTGACTTATTTAAAAAGCTTAATAATTGTCCGGGTCGATGCAGAAGACCGGACTCGAACTCGTGCACTTTGATTAAACATACACACAGTCCACCACTGGACTGTGTGTCTAACTTGGTTATTTTTCCGATTATTAATATACTTAACATATATATAAAATGAATCCGGTTCAGTTAACAAAAAAGAACATTTTTTTATTTACGCAGCGTGTGTGGAACAGGATTCGAACTCGAGACCTTTGTGTGTTTATTGTGCACACAGTCCACCGCTGGACTGTGTGTCTAACCCGAGTTATTTCTTGATTTAAATTATACTTATATACTACCGTAACATCGTCTTCTTCGTTGAGTTTTAACCAGAGATAATGTCTGACTGGTTCGAGTTTTTATTCAAGTTTCTTTAGCGTTTTAGGTTAATTACCGATGAGATAGAAGTAAAAAGAAAGTAAAATAAAGCGTGAGGTATACCGACTAGCTTTCCTCTGTTTTCCGGCAGAACTCCGGCGACAGCAATCCCTTCCGGCGACGAGTGTCTTGCAGCAGAGAATCTTCAGAAAGCTTACAAAGGGTGGGTGACTTCGGTATAAGCTCAGAGGGTTTAGTAAGGTTTAGAAGTGGAAGGTTCGGTTTTCCGGCGACGAGCAGAAATATTCCGGCGAGTGAGTTTTCGCCGAGAAAGGGTGCGGTTTTGAGCGAAAAGGTTTGCAGAAGTTCGAGGTGGTTTTTATAGGACAAATCGTCGATGTATTTGGTCCGATTTCCAACTGGATTCATTGGTTTGAATTTCTCCGGCGGTTATAACTTTGGTCGCGGACTCAGACGTCGGTTATAACCGATGTCTTAGTAAATGTTTACGTTATAACGGAAGATATCGTTAAAAACTCGCGAGATTTCCGGGATTTCCGACAACTGAACTTTGGGCGCCGGTTTTGAATTCGGAAAGTTATGATATGAATTAAATGATCTTAATAATTAACAAGTAGCATCAGTGGCGCAGTGGTTTGTGTGTTGTGTGTTAAGTTGTTGCCGGACCGGTTACTGACCCGGGTTCGAAACCCGGCAGAACCAAAATATTTTTATTTTGCGATTTTCAACAGTTTTTCAAAAACAACTTATATAATCCCGTATAATAATTGATTATGTATCGTTTAAAATTATTTTGGGCATTTAATTCGCAACGAAAATTTTAACTGACCGTTCGGTTGATAAACGGAGCGGGTTTGGTAAATCCGTTTTTGACGGATGTTACATCAAGGCCCGGATACTGGGGTCCTCAAATTGTATGGAGGACCCCATCCTAATGACCCATTTGAAGAAACACGAGATACAAAGACTCCCCCTCGACATTAGCTTGCTTGGCCACCAAGAATGAGAGCACTATATAAGGGTTCGAATTGTTTGTCTAAGGGATACGAAAAGAAAACGTTAGACAAAAAAAATAAAAAAGTGTGATCGTAACTATATAGTGACACTTTAACGGAGTGGATACTTTTGACAATTAACGAAATTCTAAGCTGTCACCCAGCCCGCTGCTGCTAAGGTGAATACATTTATTGCTTTCAAAATATCTAAACTGTTTTGGTTATTTTTAAAATCTGCATGCGAACTATTATTTTTTAAACCCATAGAGGGTAATCTATAGAAAGCACTCAGGCTACAATGTATACGTATGATTTGATCAAATAATACACGCACGATGATTATGATCTAGTGGATCTGGCATAAATAAATCTTTAGACCAGGGGCGTAAAATAATTAAAGACACCGATAGTAGTGTATCTTAAAGTTGCGGTTCTATTGAAATTTTATGCCAGTGTATACGATTGTTACTCTGAATGTGTAGATTACTAATTCCAACTATGCTTAAACATTATTAATACGCCGTATGCCTAAAATGATTTGTCATGTAAACATTATTCACCAGTCCCTTTGCTGATATAAATTTTTTTTAAACTTTTTCAGGTGAAGAATAAATATATTTTAGGCAGAGGTGCATGCCAAAAAGGATATATATAGATTCCCTAGGCATAGATACCTGGTGGCTTATAATATATTAACTGGAATAAACGCTGAAGGGATATATCGACTCCTCAGGCCTAAGAAAGTTTATTTCTTTTTATCTTGTAAACAAACCTGTTTGAAACAGGATGTTTTAATAAAATATTTTGTACCGTGTACATGTGGATTTTAAATCCTTGAAAATAAATAAAAGTTTATTTATAAATATTTTGGGCCAATAAATTCCGATGCAATGTTTTATAAAAATATCTATATATCTATATATACATATCCAGGTACCAACACGTCACACGCCAAGGGGTCCTTCGACTGGTGTGACAATGTGTTTGTGGAATGACAAGTCAAGCTGTGGGATGATGTCTTGTATTTGGTCCTTTTGTTTGAAATAATATATTTAGAAACTTATGTTTTGGAAAAATGTTGTCATGAGTAGTGTTTTGGTCAAAATTACCGAAGCAATTAAGTGATCAAACTTAGTGTTAGGGCATAGATTTTCATAACTATGGATCCTGTATCCTGAAGTGTTGCCTGGATCACTTATCCTTAGCGGATGGTGTAGGGACTCGGAGGATCAAGGATCCTTAACATTACTTACGATTTTTAACAATTCTCCACATTTTTAATGCTTATACGCAGGTAATGGACGTAGTGGACTAATTCTCAGCCGGAATCTCGGGGATATTCGTTCAAGATGCCACACATGTGCTATTTTCACAATGGTCATGGGGAATGAACGCGCACTACCCTTAATTTTCGCTTATTTTGTTATTTATGAGATAAAAGGGGTTGATCAAGTGTTAGATAGCAGATTTTTAGTTATCACTTTTGAAAAACACACACACTTTCACATATATTGCAAACCAGAGCTCTCTACACACGAGAATTCATTGTAACACACTTGATCAACATCTGAAGTTGTAACCATTTTGAGGAATATAGTTGATAGTGATAGTTTTCACTATCCGAGGTTTTTATGCCGGCGATCTGCTAGCGATCAAGGGCTTTTCCTCGTAAAAAATCGTTGTGTTCATCTCCACATTCATCAAGCAATTCATTTTCCATTGTTCATCATTTAAGCACTCAACCTCACAAAAACAGATTTGGTTACATTATCCTTATTGTGATTTTTGACCAAAACAGTTTGGCGCCCACCGTGGGGCAATCGGTGCTTTATTTCTAAAAATTCCGTTCATTTCATTCATTTCTATTCATTTCCATCAATCACATGTCTTCTCAGGGAAAATCCAATTCGAGTGCGATGACGGTGGTTACCTCATCAAACCAGTGCATCGTTGCCTCCTATTCCCCCTGCATTCCAGAAGAGTGCTGAAAATTCTCAGAAGAAGACATCATCTGTCTTCATAGGATCAAAAACCTCTGTTGTTTCTTCATCTACAACTACTAACAGTGATGTTTCTACTTTGATTTTGCAGATGAAAGACTACATGGAACAACAAGATAAAACCAACCAGAGGATCCTTCGCGAGATTGATGAAATAAAGAAGCAAAAGAGACCAGTGGAAAATCAGTCTCCACTCATGCATAGAGCATTGGATTTTGCTACACCATCATCAACAATCCAACAGTCCAAAGGATCCATGACTAAACCCCAAGGATCCTATATCCTTCAACAAGGAACATCTACCCTAACACAGCCTCAAGGATCCTCTATCCTTGAGCAAGGATCATTGGAGACAACTCAGAATCAAGGATCCTTCCTTTGTTCGGGAGGATATATGGAGACGTTTCCAGCTCAAGGATCCTACTTTCAGAATCAAGGATCTTTGTCTCAGGTTCAAGGATCCATGGATTACCCTCCAAGGCCTTCACCACCAATGTATCCGGGATCCAACGTCTTTCAGGATCAAGGATCCTCAAGGAGTCAGCCATTCAGAAGTTCTGAAGTAAATGAAGGGGATTTCATTCATATGCAGACCATTGCTTCATCTGGTCCTACCATTGCACCAGACATGTCTTACCCTAGATATACTTCTGGGATACCAGTTCCAAACCAATCAGGAGGTAACAATTTCAATACGTCTTTTGATACTAACTATGGCTCCATGCAGGATGCAGGTATCAATCAGGCTATGGCTAGGGAGCTCCAGAAGCTCAAGGATATGATATCTAGTGTCCCAGGAGTGGTTAAACCCATTCCTGAGATTCCGGATGGAAGTCACAAGGTGTCTCGTTTTGCACCTCCAATATGCAACGCTGAGATACCAAAACGCTTCCAAACTCCAAATATGAAGCTCTATGATGGTACAACCGATCCGGAGGAGCATGTGGCACAATACCGTGAAAGAATGGAGATCAACCCCATTCCGGAGAAATTAAAGGAAGCCTGTCTTTGCAAGGGTTTCGGATCCACACTCACTGGATCAACATTGAAATGGCTGCTAAGTCTTCATCCTTACTCAATTACTTCATTTTCACATTTAGTTAATTGTTCAATAATCAATTTTCTTGTAGTAGATCTTTTGAAAGGTTAACTGGTGACTTGTAGAGGAACACCCAAGGTCGTGATGAGTCACTTAGAGATTATATCACTAGATTTAGTAGAGAATCCTTAGAAATCCCTAATTTAGATATTTCCACTGCTGTGGAAGCCTTTAAAATGGGATTACTAAAAGATTCTCCATTCTATGATGATCTTGTTATGACACCTTGCAGGAATTTAGACGAAGTAAGGAACAAGGCCCTAAGGTTCATCCGTTTAGAGGATGACAAGAGGATCCAGGATAGGTTGTCAGGATCCACAAAACAGGAGAATCAAGGATCCTTTCACAAGAATAATTGATCCAAGCAATACTCCAAGCATAACAATCAAAATATTCATTCGGTTGAACAAGAGGAAGACGATGAGGATTATCCTCACATTTCTACTGTTTTTCTGCTGATAATAGTGAACTAATCATTTCTTTGCAGAATCTTGGTGAGAAAGCTTGGTGGTCCAAGAAGAATGACAAGTCTACATCCAACAAGGATAAATAAAAAATGGTGTGCTTATCCGGTCACCTCACTGATGAGTGTATAGCATTAAGGAATGAGATAGGTTGTCTTTTGAGCAAAGGTTACCTAAAGGAGCTGCTAGGAAGGAAGAAGTTAAGGATCCATGATTCTGAGAAAGTTCTGAAAGAGCTCCTCCACTACCTCCAGATGTAAAGATCATTAACTTCATCTCTAGAGGCTCTGATATTTGTGAAACCTCCTTTTCTGCAGCTAAGTGGCACACTAAGGAAACTAAGCTGAAAAATGTTGATAGACACATCCGAACTTCCTCTCTGACTCAGCAGAAAGTCATATTCTTTGATGAGGATAATCATGTAGACATACAAGATCCTCATCATGAAGGTTTAGTTATTACCTTGTTTATTTCTTGTCACTTTGTTCACAGGATCCTTATCAACAGAGGAAGCTCGGTGAACATTATCCAACTTGATGTCCTCAAAAGAATGAATATTCCTGAATCCAAAATCGTTCCAAGATCATCAGTCCTTGTGGGATTCAGCGGAGAAACAAAGATACGATAGGGGACCTCAAACTTGCAATCTACATTGAGGGAGTAAACTCTATTAAAAAATTTTGTGTTATTGACTGTTTATCCTGTTGCAATGTTATTCTTGGCAGGCCTTAGATACACGATATGAAGGCAGTTCCCTCGACATATCACCAATGTGTTAAGCTACCAACACTTAGGGAATGGTCAAGATAGAAAGTGATCAGCAAGAGACGAAGAACTGTTACACCTCTTCTACGAAACCAGCTTCGAAACTGAGGAAGCATAGCAATTAAAGTATCCTCCAAGGGATGTCATGGAGGCAAGGGAGCAGGACGTCAAGGATATTCCGTTGGACCCTGAGGATCCTGAATCCAAAATTTTTATAAGATCCGGGATCCTGGATAGCATAGAGCAGGATCCGGTATCCATCTTAAAGAGAAGAAAGTCTACATTTGCTTGGAAGCATGAAGCTGCACTCAAAGATCTCAAGGATTATCTATCCTCTGCACTAGCTTTGATGAAACCGGAAGATGGAGAACCTTTATCCTTATACTTAGCTATTTCAAGTAACGCAGTAAGTGCGGCCCTAGTCAAGGATCATGAAGGCCAACAACATCCGGTATACTATGTAAGTAAAAGTCTACTTGATGCTGAGGCCAGGTATTCTCATTTAGAGAAACTAATTCTTGCTTTAATTATGGCTTCTATTAAACTTAGACATTACTTCGAAACTCACACTATTGTTGTTAAAACTAACTTTCCCGTTAAGAATGTTCTCAGGAAGCCCGAGATGTCGGGAAGGATGGCAAAATGGGTTGTCAAGTTTAGTGCTTATGACATTAAGTATGAATCCAGGACTGCCATCAAGTCCCAAGCTTTAGTTGACTTTGTGGCTGATTTTAGTAGTGATCTACAAAGAGAAGCTGAATTGGAAGTGCAACACCTTGAGGAGACCAAGGTTCCTAGGACTCTCTTCACAGATGGAGCTTCAAATGTTAAAGGAACTAGACTAGGTTTACTACTAAAATCGCCACAGGGGGAAATTATACCCCAATCCATTGCATCTGAATTCCAAACTGCCAAAAATGGATCAGTATCTTCAAGTGTATTTAGCTAAGCAAAGGATCAAGTATCTTCAAGTGTATTTAGCTAAGCAAAGGATCAGGTATCTTCAAGTGTATGTAGATTCATTATTAATTACTAATTATTATCATGGTTCATATACTGTAAATGAGAAAAGCTAATCAAATATTTAGAGATAGTCAGGAAACTGGCAGATTCTTTTAGGCTTGTCACCAGTTTATTTGGCTTGTCCCCAGTTTCTTTGGGCTTGTCCCCAGTCTGTTTGGGCGTGTCCCCAGTGTATTGGGCTTGTCCCCAGTCTATTGCTTTTTTCAGTTTGACACAGGTACCTAAAGAAGAGAATGCAGAAGCAGACGTTTTAGCTAACCTTGAATCATCCCTAAAGATGCCAGAGGATGTCAAGATACCTATCATCCATGATTTTTCTCTTGCAATTGACGAAAATGAAGCAATGGAGATAGTGGAGGACGCTGCAATTTTACCTAGTAATGATGTGCAGTCAAATTCAGGATCCTGGATCCTTCCAATTTTATATCCTGAAAGGGGAAATTCCCACAGGGGAAAAACCTGAAGCCTTCAAGATTAAGGTATCCAAGTTCACCATATTAAATAACAGGTTATATAAGATATCTCTTGCAGGTTCCTATCTACGATGCATTGAGGATCCTGAGATCCAAGAAGTCTTGAAGGATTTTCATGAAGAAGACTGTGGAAATCACACCGGGGGCAGAGCACTATTTTCAAGGATCCTCAGAATAGGATATACTGGCCTACAATGAAGAAGAATGTTGTGGAATACGCAAGGAAATGTGATGCTTGCTAAAGACATAGTAACATTCTTCATCGACCAGCGGAACCTCTGCATCCTATATCCTCCTCTTGGCCATTCATGAGATGCGGAATGGAGATAGTAGGCAAGCTTCCCAAGGCACCAGGAGGAAAGGTGTTCATGCTAGCCATGACAGACTATTTCTCTAAATGGATAGAAGCAAAAGCTTTTACTCAAGTCTGAGAAAAGGAAGTTATATCCTTCAATAAGCGAAACATTATTACTAGATTTGGAATTCTTTCTGAAATTATTTGTGATAATGGATCCCAATTTATTGGGAGTAGAACTACTAACTTTTGTAACAGATGGCAAGTGGCTGGAGCATATAACAAGAATGTCAGGATCAGAAGACTTCAAGTTGGTGATATGGTATTGAGGAAGACATTTCAGAATACGACGAATCCTGCTGATGGCAAGTTGGCATCAAAGTGGGAAGGTCCCTATCTCATTAAAGCTGAAGCTGGAAAGAGGGCATATCGTTTGCTGACCATGGATGGTGATCTCCTGCCAAGAGCGTGGAATGCTATTCATTTAAAGAAGTATTTTATGTAACAAGGATCAAGGACCCTTAGAGATTCTGATATCTAGTCCGGATTGAAGAATCCTCAAAAGATATATGATCCTTCCATTAGTAACATTTTACTAATTCTTTCATATCATACTTATTATTCATCATGAGAAAAGGGTGTTAGATTTTTAACATCCAATTTTATCAAGTTTTAAGTTTTTGCAGAATTTTTACAAAGAATCAAGAGGTTGGCCACCTCTCCAAGACTTTAGGCATGTCCCCAGCTTAAGGTATCCAATACCTTCTACGGTTTAAAGGTTTTCACCTTTCACACGAATTGGGTTTTGACACCCAGCCAGTAGCGCACGCTATCCAAGTATAGTTCGAGGCAATGGGACCAGTACCCGCTTTAGGGGCTGACAATTTCATTGTTGTTGGCTATATGTAGGATCTCAAGTATAATGGTAGACGTACCATACATCGTTCCTAAGGTTTCTAACGTTTTCACGTTAGCTAAGGTTTTGGCATTTTCATGTCACTTACGATGGGCTAGTCGCCAGTTTGGGCCATACGCCAGTATCCTAAGGTTTCTAACGTTTTCACATTAGCTTAAGCTTTGGGCTTGTCCCCAGTTATCATTGGCTTGTCCCTAGTTTGTTGGGCTTGTCCCCAGTTGTTTAGGCTAGTCCCCAGTTTGTTTGGCTTAGTCCCAAGTTGATTCCAACAGGTTTTGGAGCCTCGAAGATTCACAAGTTGATTCAAAAAGGATCCTGCATCCTTAAAGTTTATCTAACGGTGACTTGTTTGTTTGTACGAAGGTAGTTCCTAAGGATACAAAATCCTAACTTGGATTTTCTGGTATGCTTTATTCTCATACCTGTTTATCTTATTGACTTCACCCTGAGCCTTACAATTAAGGGTATATGACTTATTTACATGTATCTAATCTAATTTTATCCATGATTATTATATACAAGAATTGGCAAATTTTGAACAACATGAATTTTTCTAAATTCTTACAAGGTCAAACTTATGATTGTCACAAATAATCTTTTTTAATGTTGAAACACAAGCATATCAAGTAAACTTTACCAAACAAATGAACAACACCACGTATAGTCGAAGATTATATTTTAAACCCTGTAAGGTTACTAATATGCTCAACCCGAGCTTCGCCAGCAATCCGTGGCCCATCCACCCAGGTTGATACAGGGTGTTACCAATTGTTTTATGTTCAGGAAGGTTAAGAGCGAAGGGTCTAAAAGGTTTCATCCTCCAAAAATAGAAGGATTTTCTGATCCTTAAAGAAAATGGAGTTATCTCTAACCCTATATTTCGCAATGATGATTATAGTAGGTCTTATAAGTGACGTCAGGCAGTGTAACGGCTAGTTACATGCAGCAACGGCTGGTTCGCTTTGTAACGGCAATTTTCATAACTATGAATCATGTATCCTGAAGTGTTGCCTGGATCACTTATCCTTAGCGGATGGTGTAGGGACTCGGATGATCAAGGATCCTTAACATTACTTACGATTTTTAAAAATTCTCCACGTTTCTAATGCTTATACGCAAGTAATGGACGTAGTGGACTAATTCTCAGCTGGAATCGAGAAATATGTATACAACGTGTGGATATTCGGAATGTGTCCAGGTGTAGACACGGTGACACCTCAAAGTAGGTTAGTTCGAACGACGTTTGATGTGGCATGCTTTGGCCTAATAGGTCCTTCGTACTCTCATCGTTGGTCCCCAGGTAGGCAAACTGGTCCGTTATATTGGATTTATACGAATGCCAACCTAGACAGGACGTTCCGACTACCGGTACTCGTACCCTTCCAGTTACTACATGCCCGTCGCAGAACTTACTTTGATGAGATTTGAAAATTGCACAAAATCTTTGGATAATGAGAGTATGAAAATAAATTGAATACATGAACATCGATATATGTATAATGGATATGTATATAAGCATGTATGTTTGACTGTAAATGTAAACAAATATGAAACAAATAAATATCACAAGTTTGTATGTAACCACCTAATCAATTAAAATTTAGGCAGACTATAGTATAGGCTCTAAGGGTCTAATAACCTATCCTATATCCCTATAGTCATGGTTCTGATACCAATCTGTCACATCCCGACCCGCAGCGGAAAAGGTGATCGAGGCATGATTGGGTTATCATCAAAGCTCATGACATTTATTATGCGTTTCATATTCATTAATACAATTTAATGGAAATTTACAATAAAGATTACAACATATTCTAACTATCAATCTAAGCTTCTTTGTTCTCTTCTAAGGCATTTCCTATGTTTTCCTCGCTTCAACCTGTTCACCTGTATCATGTGTAAAAGGGTTTTTGGATCAACATAATGTTGGCGAGTGAATCATATGGAAAACATTTGAACAAGTTTATTTAAATTGATTATGAAATATGTGCACAAACCAAACATGAGTAAAATAGATGTAAACTTATTCAACAATCATAAGATATTAAATAAAGCACACATGAACAATAATGGAACATTTAGAGGCACACGTTGCTCAACTCGTCTCTCACGAGGAACTGATGGGCCTAATGAATGAATTGCATAAACATGATAATATGAATGACACAACCACAAACAATATAAACTCAATGATACACACATGAACAATAATGAACTGGTTTTGAGGCACGCGTTGTTCAACTCGTCTCCCACGAGGAACTGATGGGCTTAATGAATGAATTCCATATAATTTGACAAAATGAAATAAGTAATCACAACATTATAACAATCTAAATTTAGATCACAATATGGTATGGCACAAGTTAAATAAACGAGTAAATTATTTTTATGACACATGACACACCCCAAAACGTGTAATTTAAAAGGGGGAGTTGTAAGATTCACTCACAGTAGGTGCGTTCGGTTGATGATGTTGAATGCACGCGAAGTGGTTTTAACCACGAGTGAGATTAACCTAGATAAATCGCATTATGGTTTGGTAAGTAAACGGATTTTTATAAATCTATTTTAGTAGGATTGTTGGGTGTATTTTTGTGAGTTTAAGGCTATTTTCTAACCTTAAAAATGTTATTTTTAAGTATTTTTAATTGATTTTTAATTAAAATAATTAAATAAAAATAATAAAAAAAAATTTGATTTTTTTTTTGCTACAGTGACCGTTGACTTTGACCGGTTGACCGTTGACCTGACCGTTGACCGGTTCGAGTGCGAATATAAGTGCGCTGAGTGAGGCTCGAACCCGAGACCTCCCGTACGCGTGCACGCAGCTCTACCAACTGAGCTACGTGTCTAACCCGTCATATATCCGTTTTTAATTATATTTATATATTAATTAATTTAAACAGAAAATCCTTTTATTTAAAAACAATTTAATTGAATTCGGACGGTGCGCTCCACAGGTCTCGAACCCGGGACCTGTGGCTTATTACTAACACACAGTCCACCGCTGGACTGTGTGTACAACTTGTTAACTTAACTGATTTTTATTATACTTAAACACAAATTATTTTCATTTCTGACTTATTTAAAAAGCTTAATAATTGTCCGGGTCGATGCAGAAAAACCGGACTCGAACTCGTGCACTTTGATTAAACATACACACAGTCCACCACTGGACTGTGTGTCTAACTTGGTTATTTTTCCGATTATTAATATACTTAACATATATATAAAATGAATCCGGTTCAGTTAACAAAAAAGAACATTTTTTTATTTACGCACGCGTGTGTGGAACAGGATTCGAACCGAGACCTTTGTGTGTTTATTGTGCACACAGTCCACCGCTGAACTGTGTGTCTAACCCGAGTTATTTCTTGATTTAAATTATACTTATATACTACCGTAACATCGTCTTCTTCGTTGAGTTTTAACCAGAGATAATGTCTGACTGGTTCGAGTTTTTATTCAAGTTTCTTTAGCGTTTTAGGTTAATTACCGATGAGATAGAAGTAAAAAGAAAGGAAAATAAGCGTGAGGTATACCGACTAGCTTTCCTCTGTTTTCCGGCAGAACTCCGGCGACAGCAATCCCTTCCGGCGACGAGTGTCTTGCAGCAGAGAATCTTCAGAAAGCTTACAAAGGGTGTGGGTGACTTCGGTATAAGCTCAGAGGGTTTAGTAAGGTTTAGAAGTGGAAGGTTCGGTTTTCCGGCGACGAGCAGAAATATTCCGGCGAGTGAGTTTTCGCCGAGAAAGGGTGCGGTTTTGAGCGAAAAGGTTTGCAGAAGTTCGAGGTGGTTTTTATAGGACAAATCGTCGATGTATTTGGTCCGATTTCCAACTGGATTCATTGGTTTGAATTTCTCCGGCGGTTATAACTTTGGTCGCGGACTCAGACGTCGGTTAAAACCGATGTCTTAGTAAATGTTTACGTTATAACGGAAGATATCGTTAAAAACTCGCGAGATTTCCGGGATTTCCGACAACTGAACTTTGGGCGCCGGTTTTGAATTCGGAAAGTTATGATATGAATTAAATGATCTTAATAATTAAAAGTAGCATCAGTGGCGCAGTGGTTTGTGTGTTGTGTGTTAAGTTGTTGCCGGACCGGTTACTGACCCGGGTTCGAAACCCGGCAGAACCAAAATATTTTTATTTTGCGATTTTCAACAGTTTTTCAAAAACAACTTATATATCCCGTATAATAATTGATTATGTATCGTTTAAAATTATTTTGGGCATTTAATTCGCAACGAAAATTTTAACTGACCGTTCGGTTGATAAACGGAGCGGGTTTGGTAAATCCGTTTTTGACGGATGTTACATCAAGGCCCGGATACTGGGGTCCTCAAATTGTATGGAGGACCCCATCCTAATGACCCATTTGAAGAAACACGAGATACAAAGACTCCCCCTCGACATTAGCTTGCTTGGCCACCAAGAATGAGAGCACTATATAAGGGTTCGAATTGTTTGTCTAAGGGATACGAAAAGAAAACGTTAGACAAAAAAAATAAAAAGTGTGATCGTAACTATATAGTGACACTTTAACGGAGTGGATACTTTTGACAATTAACGAAATTCTAAGCTGTCACCCAGCCCGCTGCTGCTAAGGTGAATACATTTATTGCTTTCAAAAATATCTAAACTGTTTTGGTTATTTTTAAAATCTGCATGCGAACTATTATTTTTTAAACCCATAGAGGGTAATCTATAGAAAGCACTCAGGCTACAATGTATACGTATGATTTGATCAAATAATACACGCACGATGATTATGATCTAGTGGATCTGGCATAAATAAATCTTTAGACCAGGGGCGTAAAATAATTAAAGACACCGATAGTAGTGTATCTTAAAGTTGCGGTTCTATTGAAATTTTATGCCAGTGTATACGATTGTTACTCTGAATGTGTAGATTACTAATTCCAACTATGCTTAAACATTATTAATACGCCGTATGCCTAAAATGATTTGTCATGTAAACATTATTCACCAGTCCCTTTGCTGATATAAATTTTTTTTAAACTTTTTCAGGTGAAGAATAAATATATTTTAGGCAGAGGTGCATGCCAAAAAGGATATATATAGATTCCCTAGGCATAGATACCTGGTGGCTTATAATATATTAACTGGAATAAACGCTGAAGGGATATATCGACTCCTCAGGCCTAAGAAAGTTTATTTCTTTTTATCTTGTAAACAAACCTGTTTGAAACAGGATGTTTTAATAAAATATTTTGTACCGTGTACATGTGGATTTTAAATCCTTGAAAATAAATAAAAGTTTATTTATAAATATTTTGGGCCAATAAATTCCGATGCAATGTTTTATAAAAATATCTATATATCTATATATACATATCCAGGTACCAACACGTCACACGCCAAGGGGTCCTTCGACTGAGGTGTGACAATGTGTTTGTGGAATGACAAGTCAAGCTGTGGGATGATGTCTTGTATTTGGTCCTTTTGTTTGAAATAATATATTTAGAAACTTATGTTTTGGAAAAATGTTGTCATGAGTAGTGTTTTGGTCAAAATTACCGAAGCAATTAAGTGATCAAACTTAGTGTTAGGGCATAGATTTTTCATAACTATGGATCCTGTATCCTGAAGTGTTGCCTGGATCACTTATCCTTAGCGGATGGTGTAGGGACTCGGAGGATCAAGGATCCTTAACATTACTTACGATTTTTAACAATTCTCCACATTTTTAATGCTTATACGCAGGTAATGGACGTAGTGGACTAATTCTCAGCCGGAATCTCGGGGATATTCGTTCAAGATGCCACACATGTGCTATTTTCACAATGGTCATGGGGAATGAACGCGCACTACCCTTAATTTTCGCTTATTTTTTTATTTATGAGATAAAAGGGGTTGATCAAGTGTCAGATAGCAGATTTTTAGTTATCACTTTCGAAAAAACACACACTTTCACATATATTGCAAACCAGAGCTCTCTACACATGAGAATTCATTGTAACACACTTGATCAACATCCGAAGTTGTAACCATTTTGAGGAATATAGTTGATAGTGATAGTTTTCACTATCCGAGGTTTTTATGCCGGCGATCTGCTAGCGATCAAGGGCTTTTCCTCGTAAAAAATCATTGTGTTCATCTCCACATTCATCAACAATTCATTTTCTCATTGTTCATCATTTAAGCACTCAACCTCACAAAATCAGATTTGGTTACATTATCCTTATTGTGATTTTTGACCAAAACACTTAGTATGTGAGGTAGCGTGCTATTGTGATTCGTAAAAATATGTTAAATCGATTGTTAGTGAAAACAGTTTCAGGATATAGTTCCAGGATAATGAACTATATTAAAATAACAATTAGATGCGATAAGAGTAGAAATTGACACAGGATGTATGAGGAAAGCCCTTGACCAATCTAGATCGCCGGCATAAAACCTCGGGAGCTGACAATCGCCAGCTGCATTGTTCTTCTTATTGATTAAACAGCAGGATACGACTTCGGGATACTGCTTGGATCAGTTCTAAGTGTTACAATGATCGAATTGTGTAAGTGTTGTGAGTGTTTGTGATTGTTGCTGCAATTAGAAAGCGAAAGTGTATGAGAAATTTCGTGTGTCTTACTGCTGGTCCAAGTCCCCTTTAAATAGTAAACAAAGATAACTAACTATCCTATATTCAGGGATGCTGCGAATATTCCCTTATGACCGTTGTTGACTCTTTCTTCAGGCTTCCAACGTCTTTCTTCTAACTGCCGTGAACGAGTCTTCAGTGCAACAACTCTGAATTTCGTTGTTATCTCTTTTCCTTTGTTTTCCTATTTGTAATCTCGAGATTCAGTTTATAAGAAAAGTTTATGTAATTAATTACGATTATGGATATTATATCGTATCTAATCGCTTATTAAATCGCATCGCTAATCTTATCGCATCGCAACTCGCAGTTAATTATATGGTTTTTATGTTATTTATGTGTTGTGTATGTTTGTGGTTATGATTACGCTCGCTATCGCATCGCTCTCGCACGCTCAAATCGCTTAAATCGCACTATTATATCAATATTAACGCTTAATATAACTATTTAATACGGACCGAATCGCCAAACGAACTCTTAACGCGAAATAAGCAAAGAAAACCCAACAATTGGGTCAAGTTCGCTCGAACTTGGTGACCCCATGTAACACCCATAAATAGGTTTGGTAATCAAACCACGTTAATATTAAAAGGCGGGTAAAGTACCGTTAGTGGTAAAAGTTAACCCGTAAAAAAATAACTAGGAACTAATTAACCTAGTTAGTATTTAGTACACTAAATGAGAATAATGAATGGTAATCTTTCATGGTTATGTGGAAACAAACTTGAGGGACCAAAGTTGTCAACAAGGAAACTTGAGTTTAAAACAAAAAAAATAGACATAACACACACTTAGTGTGTGTATGTCGACTCCAGGAGATAAAAAAAAAGGGTGAAACCCTAGTTTATCCAAAATCATCAAAATTGAAAATCAATTGGAGCTTAAATTCGTGCATGAACATGAATTATCGATCACATAGACGAGAGGATCATAAAGTATGTTTTTAAACCTAGATTGGTGAAGGTCATGATTTGAGTCAAGTAGAATACTTGCAATTAGGTTGTTAGATTATGATCCAAAGATGTAATTAAGAGTATGTGTATGCTTGATTTCGTTAGACATAAAGAAATTATGTCTATATTTGATGTAAGATTACTTGTAAGTGATTAACAAGTAGATTATGAAGTGGGTTTTAATAATATGATGAAGATGATGATATACGTATGTTTAGAGTCATCATACATGGTAGTAATAGGAAGATACTTGAACAATTTATGAGTTTCAGTATATGTTTATAGTTGCCATAAAATGGGTTTTGTATGTTATGATGAACTTGATGTTATATTCATGTTAATAGATGCTAAAAATCATGTTATCTACTAGTTGTATGTAGAGCTTGATTATATTAGGTATTCGGAGGAATATCTAGTAATATGATAAAACGGGTTTTACATAGAGATGCAGACCCATATTTCTAGCACAATGAATGCATAAGTTAGCATTGAAAATTTGGAGCTAAGTTTACTTGATGTTAATGATCGCTCGAACTTGTCAGAGTGAAAGAAATGATATAAATTTGGTTTGGGAGTTTAGTTAAAACAGTGGTATAGAAATAATGCCTACCGGGTAATTAATGAAATGCCTAAATGAGTTTGACAAACTTAATTGTGCATTGCATATGTTAATAGGTAGTTGACTTTTAAAAGTCAAACTGACCTATGATAAAATCAAATGATAAATTTGATGTAAAACCCGTAAGGTGGGGTAGTCGTATTATATGATTACTAATCTAACCAACTTGTGAATGGTAAAAGTAGTTTGACGCTTGAGAAGCTAGGTGGAAGCTTGGGAGAAGCGGGTCAAACGGATCAAGTGCGCAAGAAAAGCATAACCGGTTGTAAGGTAAGTAAAGCTTACATTATTATTATTAAGTAGAACGTCTACTTATATATAGATTAATAACAAGGTTATCTAGTATTTGAAATGAGTCTTTGTATCACGACATTCTGACGCGAATCGATACGGGTCGGAACTAGTGAAAAAGATAAGGAACCACATTTGATGGTAAAAAAGGTAAAAACGGAAATTTGGCCAAGTGTTGACGGATAAACAAGGAGTTTTTATAAGAAACTTTATGGTGTAAGCCGTAATGGGTCAAAAGAATAAAGAAACGAGTTTTAAGTAATACGGCCCTATGGTGCGAACCATAACTGGTCGAACGAAATAAATGATAAATAAATATCCTTTTTACAATAAACAATCTTTGATTATATCGATATGTAAAAGGGCGAGTCAAGAAAATGAATTAGACGGACAAACGGGTCAAATGGTGATGTCATTACCATTTGAAAAATGAAATTTTATATTTCGTTTGTTAAGTTTCATGTTTACAGGTAAGCATGCTTCGTGGGCATGTATTACGTTGAGTTAGTACGTAGAATCACAAAGTATCGCTAACGGGTTAAAATTTAGATCCGCGCCAGGTACGTGTAGAGGTCATACCCTCGATGAGGGTTTGCGGTACGACTAAAGTTAGTTGAGCTAAGGGCGGACACTAGATCACCTCAAGTGAGGTATATCTAGTGTTTGGGTAAAACGACCATTAGAGTCGAGATTATGTTTTTAGCGAAAAATGCATTTGAGTGAATTCATACACTAAACAATGGGAGTATTTATATTTTTAAGAACATAATAAATTTTAAACGGAATACGGGTTAAAAGTGTTCATTTGGTCAAAACAGGATTTTGAAAGTCCTTCGTCGTAAAAACGACTAAAGTAGACCAAAATGCCCTTTAAATTGCAAACCGGGCAAACGAACCTAAAGGGTAGTTTGAGAATAAGTTTTTGATTTAGTAAATTCTTTAGATAAGTGTAAAAGTGAAAGGTATAAGCCTTTTGGTCCAATGCCTCGTAATGAGTCTTTTTTTGTAAATTGTCAAAATGAATGGTAGAATTCGGAATATATGATTTTACCATATCAAATCCACCAAAAATATAGTTGTGGTGGAAGATAAATAGAAATATCAATGTGAAAATATGAAGTAAGGAAATAGGAAGTGAGATTTAAGCTTAAGTGCTTAAATCTCTAAACGGGTCAAAATGAATATGCGCATAAACCGGGAATGGATGCGTATGCTAGGTAAATATGTGGTAAACATTTTACGGACATTTAGAAACAAGTTTCAAGTGAAACAGATAAGTAACAAAAAAGATACGCAAGTTTTAGTTAAAAATAGAGAGAAAGTTGCAGACTGAACTGTAGCCTGCGGATGAACCGTAAGCTACGATTTGGCCTTTCTGCCCATATCAGAATTGATGAACTGTAAGCTACGGCTGAACTATAGCTTACGGCTGGTACTGTAATAAAAAAACTTATTTTTGTTTCTTGAGTTATCAATGTTATCAAATTACATTTTGGCATTATAAAGCTAATAGTTAACATTGTTGAATGTTATTTAGGTCATCATTATGAAGTATTGGATACGATCAAGCTAATGAAGAAACGAACACAATCAAGTTAAAGCTTTCGCAATTTGTTTAGTCGTTACGAAACTATTCATCGTTTATATATTAAAATGTTATAAAATTTTAGAAGTTTTATGAAACTCGTAATATATTTAGGAACGTGTAATCGCATATAAATCCTTGTATATGCGAAATTATCATAAATTTCGATTTATAGATTAAGGGTCTTACACCCCAAGTTCGGCCGAACTTGAATGGCCAAACAGCAAAACTCCAACTCCCCTCAAGTTCGCCCGAACTTGCATGAAATCATGCAAGTTCGACTGAACTTGACTCCACCAGCTCTCATTTTTGCCTTCTCCTATAAATACTCAGCCCCATTATCTCATTTGAACTTGCTGCAACTTCGCCCAGAGCTCCCAAAACCCGAAACCCTCTGTTTTCTAAGTAAGAATCAACCCGATTTCAACTACAATGATGTTCAACAATGATTTACAACGTTTTACAATGATTTTGCACAAGGCTTTGCCTTTGTTTTCATCAAATCTCTTCTATTTACGAAAAATCTTCATCTTTTTCCATCAAAACTTCTGTTTTCACTCATATCTATACTAGATCTGAGCAAAACCTTTTAAAACCTTGATTTTTACACCATTTTCGGACTAATGACGTATGTTTCGTTCACTTTTGAGTGGAACGAGGCGTTGTCGAAGCTAGATCTCAGATCCGGAAGCACAAGGACGAAATCGTCACTTTACACAAGCTGGACTAACCCGTACGAACCTTCAAGTTCGCCCGGATTAGCCTGAGTTTCTATAAAATGGCTAAGTTCGCTCCAAAAGACCTCTCCGGCCTAAGCTTTACTCAGTGGCTTAAGGTTGGAGGGATGGGCACTCGATTTCCTTAGCAAACGACGCGAAAACGCAAGATTTTGGACCTGAAAACATCAAGTTCGTTCAAGAATCACCAGCACTCAGGTCAAGTTCGACCGAACTTGGGTCTTTCTCACCAAAATTTCCTCACAAGTTCGCCCAAACTTGTCTTTCCAGTGAGCTTTTCTTACAAGTTCGCCCGAACTTGTCAAGTTTCCTAGGAAACTTGCCAAGCTCGAACGAAAACCTCACCAAAACCTTACAAGTTCGCTCGAACTTGTATGTTTACATACAAGTTCGGCCGAACTTGCCTACTGCCCAACCCAAACTTAACCGTTTTAGCTTTTCGGAGACTGATGCACTTTCGTTCGCGTATGCAGGCTGATCCGGTGCTCCTCTTCACCTCTCAGCAGTCGTCTACTCTCTCCTAAGCGCACCCATAGTGAGTATACTTGACCCGTTTTCGCTTTAATGCACTATTTGGGTGTTACATACGTTCCTCTTTCAAAATCACTTCACAACTCAAACTGTTTATCACACGCGAATAATCTGATTATGTATGCTCTATACGCGATACTAGAAACATGTGACTAGGACTTATTTTCGTTAACTTGCCTCCTTAGCTAGTATGGTACTATAGTGTGGCTAACACCCGACGGGTTCTAGTTAGGATGGACGCGCAAGCCTTCTCACGGTAGTTAGCATGGGAAATAAGCCTATGTTTATCTGTGTGATGTGTTTTGGTGTATCATGATATGTAATTGGACTATTTCGCGAACGATTTCTCTATTATGCTAGTATTACTAAAACATGTATGCTCACCTTTACTTAATTGTATTGTATTTTAACGTATGTAACAGGTTGATGAGTTAACTTATCGGATGCATTGGATAGCTTAGCTTAGTTGTTTGTTTATTTTGTTTAGAATGGTTTGTAATAAAAAATCTAGGGGATATCGAACCTTATTGTTTTATGGGAAAATCATGTAATTCGTGACATTATTGATGACGTATTGTTTAATAGTATGGGATATTAGACGCTAAAATATTGTTGATTAAATAGTGTTATGGAAATTTTTCGTGAGACAATCTGGTCGCCTAGTGCCACTAACCCCGATGTTTCCGCCATCGGTTGGGGTGTGATAGATTGGTATCAGAGCAGCCCATAACCTTAGGATAATAGGTAGAATTACCATGATTCGACCTAGTAGCATGTTTAAGTACCCGATTGACCTATCTTTGACTTGAATGTTAACCTACTTGCCATAGATGCTTAAATGTGCCTTTCCTAAGGTTAATACAATATACACGCTTGGAAACGCTCGTATCACACAAAACGAGTGATCAAGTCGAGATTAGGTGTGAAAACCGAGAACTCTCGATGAGATCATTCACTCCGCGCAATCTCTATCGCACGAGATACCTTCTGTAACATCCGTCAAAAACCGGGTTAACCAAACCCGCTTCGTTTATTAACCGAACATCCAGTTAAAATTTTCGTTGCGTATTTAATGCTCAAATTAATTTTATACGATACATAATTAATAAATATATTAGAATTTAAAATCTATAATTGAAAATTTATAATAAATAATGAAATAAAAATTATTTGCGGACGTCAGGTTTCGAACCCGGGTCACTCTCAAGACCAAACACACTTAACACCACTCCGCCATGCACACTAGTTGTATGATTTCTGAAACAAAAAAACTCTTATACGAAAACTCACAGAGTCACCGGTTTGAACAAATTCTGTAACCGCCGAAACTGACTCAATCATTGAATCCGACGGTTGACTCCGAAATCACGTAAATGTAATTAATGATAAATGTCGGTTATAACCGAAAACTCAATCAATTTCATTCATGGACCATAATTTCCGTTCGAAACCGAAAATCCAAACTGGTTGAAGAAGTTTATACATACCCTGTGCGATCTTTCCTGGCTCGCTCACTTTTATCCAATCTACACTCTCAACTCTCACACTCTGTTCAAAAGTTCTTAATCATCGGAGAACATCATACTCGCCGGAATTCTCTGCAAGTCGCCGGAAAACCGAACCCATTTCATCTCTGTTGCCTTACTTTATAAACAGAACATCTAGAGCTCATACCGAAGTCACCCACACTCACCTCAAACTTCCTGAAGATCCTCTGCCGCCAGATACACGTCGTCGGAATAACCTGCTGTCATCGGAATCTCGCCGGAGAAACAGGGGATCTCTGTCGGTATATCTTACACCTAATCTGTCTCATTTTTATTAATCTCATATGTAGTTAATTACAATTTACTAAAGAAATTGATTAATGTATCGAAACAGTCAGGATTGGGAGTTCTGGGTTGTTTAACGAAGAAGATGAAGTTTCGGTTGTATATATATTTAATATAAATCGAGTTATATCTCGGGTTAGACACACAGTCCAGCGGTGGACTGTGTGCATTTGAAACATAGAGATACCGAGTTCGAGTCTGTCCTTGTTCCGATTCGTCACAATATTCAACCCTTTTTATAAAACCCAAATACGGAACCTTCCAGTTAGTATTTAAGTTTAATAAAAACCAGTATTCTAACCAAGTTAGACACACAGTCCAGCGGTGGACTGTGTGCAACGTTAAACAACAGGTCCCGAGTTCGATTCCTGTTAAGTACACCGGTTTGATATAATTAAAATTCTTTTTAAATAAATGATTTCTGGATAAATCTAAATAGTATATAAGTATAATAAAAACCAGAATAATAACCAAGTTAGACACACAGTCCAGTGGTGAACTGTATGCAAAAACATTAAGCACGTCGCGGGTTCGAGTCCATGCTCCCGCACCGGTTCTGGCAATTATCAGGGTTTTAAATAAGGACAGAAATGAATTTATCTAATTTGTATATATAATAATTAAAAACAGAAATATTTCGGGTTAGACACGTAGCACAGTTGGTAGAGCTGCGTGCACGCGTACGGGAGGTCACAAGTTCGAACCTCACTCAGTGCAAACAAATACACGACCGAACCGGTCAACAGTCAAACGGTCAACGGTCAACTGGTCAAAAAGTCAAAATTTTTATTTTCTTTTATTTATTTATTTTATTTAAAAATCAATTAAAAATACTTAAAAATAATTTTTTTTAAGTTAGAAAATTTCCTTGAACTCACAAAAATAAACCGAACAATCCCATAAGAACACTAATTAAAAATACTAATCTCAAATAAGAGTTTATTTATTTATCGAACTATTATGTTATTATTTAGGTTAGCTCCCTTGACGATTAAATCCGAATTCGTGCGCATTCATCATCAATCCAAGAAACGCACCCACTGTGAGTGAATTCTTACAAATTCCCCTTTTTATTCATGTTTTGGGGTGTATCATGTGTCGCTTAAATTAATTCGCTTATTCAAACTCGTGCTATACCATATTATGACCTAAACTTAGAATGTAAATATTGTTTGATGTGATGTATTACATATTGTCAAGTTGTATGCAAATTATTTGTTAGGCCCATCAGTTCCTCGAGGGAGACGGGTTGAACAACGCGTGCCTTAAAACTCATTCATTAGGCCCATCAGTTCGTAGAACAACGCGTGCCTCAAAACTCATTCATTAGGCCCATCAGTTCCTCGTGAGAGACGAGTTGAACAACGCGTGCCTCAAAACAATCAATTGTTGTATGTGTGTGCAATATTTAATATTATGTGTTTTGTGAATAAATTTACATCTACATTTACTCATATGTGGTTATGCACTTTATTTTATAATCAGTTCAATAAACATGTTTAAATGTTTTCATAGGATTCACTCGCCAACTTTTTGTTGACCCAAAAACCATTTTTACACATGATACAGGTGGACAGGATGAAGCAAGGAACACATAGGAAAGTGCCTTAGAAGAAAAATAATGAAGTCTAGAAAGATGTTTAGAACATGTTGTACTTGTATGATTTGATTGTATGATCTTCTTTAAAATTGTAATAATAAATATGAAACATTATAATAAATGTCATGAGCTTTGATGAAAACCCAATCATGCCCCGATCACCTTTTCCGCTGGGGGTCGGGGTGTGACACCTTCGTTGAGTTAGGAGTGATATCCAAACCTCGACGAAAATCTCCATTTCTATCTAGTGGAACGCCCGATGTGATCGGTACGTGTAGCCACAACTAGGAACGACGTTGCTAAGTTAGGGGTGAAACCCGCATCTTAGTAACAAATTCCGCCTTTCGATTTTCAATCCCACCAAAGTCTCGATTATTCCGATGATTTGGAACACGTAGTAACCGGAGGGGTAATGCTGTTGGCCGCTTGCGGTGAGAGCATCTATCTATTAGGCCAAAACGTGGGTCCAAGTTCAAAGGGTAATCGAACCACTTTGGGTAGTCAACATCTCAAAATCCCGGACACTCCCAATTGATTTGAGCCTATATCGTCGATTTACGCATCATCGAGTTTATTATTATTTATCGTGTTTAAAATTTTGAGAATTTTCGCTTTATTTGATTTCTCGCTTTATTTCTCGCATTATCGATTACTTGATTTATCGTTTTAGGCTCCATAAAACGCATGCACTACTCGCACAGCTCTCGTAATCAAAAACGCTAATTAATACACCAACCAAACTAAATCGCTTATCTCTCCTATCTCGCTTATCTCGCTTATATATTGCTTATATCTCGCTATTATATCGCATCTCGAACGCGCTACGCTTTACTTATAAAAAGGTGAATAAGTGCAAAGTATATGCTTACGTGAAATACGTGCTTATGTGCTTACGTGCTTATGTGCATGCGTGCTTACGTGTTTATGTGCCTACGTGTTTATGTGATTTTGTGCCTTGTATGAATAATAATAATAAATACTTAAACATAACTCTATTATAATCGAATCTCATCTGATCTAAATCCTTCGTGTAGATGTCTTCAATGGGATCGCACACCCAAGGAATCTCCAGCGCAGCAACACCGACAAGAGTATCGCCACAATGGTAGCCAAGGAAATAGCTAAAGTTATCCCGCAAATCGTCTCGGAAATTCATGCTGTGAGCAGTAACTCATTGGTTGACTCGAAAGCTGAACACCCCAAGTCACGATTCAGCTTCAAAAATTTCAAGGCTTGTGCACCTCTCGCCTTCACGGACAACGACGGACCGACAACTATGTTCTATTGGTTTGACGCCATTGAGGTCACCTTTAGGCAAAGTGGATGCCCCGATGACCTTCGCACGGTGAACGCTACCAGAGTCTTCCAGTCCCGTGCTCTCGACTGGTGGACCGCCGAAAGAAATAGGCGTGGTAATGACGAAGCCTATAATCTGTCTTGGGAAGAACTCAAGGAAGTGATGATGAAGGAGTTTTGTCCTCCACACGAGATCCAGAAACTCGAGAATGAATTTTGGGGAATCAAACAAGATGGTCCCGACAATGCTGGATTTACCGCTCGATTCAAGATTTTGAGCATCATCTGTCCCAGCCAAGTTGATACTACTGAGAAAGCTATCAACAAGTATATCCGTGGTTTACCCGAATGTGTCGTGAATTTTGTGAAAGTTGCTCGTACTACAACCATCGAGGAAACCTACATGCTCACCGCTGAGATCAATGATCAGCGAGTTCAAGATGGTTACTTCAAGAACTCTGTGAAAATTGCCAATCAAGCTGTCACCAAACCAACTGCTGCTATCGAACCATCCGGTGAACTGAAGGGAAAGCGTCAGGGACGCAAAAGAGGAAACCCTAGCAAGAACTACGCCGCTGCTACACCGCTCAACTCTCAGCCTTATCAGGATCCTGGTCAGGACGCACCCCAGCTAAACGTGCGTACACCGGTCCTCACCCACTGTGTCCTAAGTGCACATATCATCATGTGGTGGGTG
The DNA here is from genome assembly GCA_947069175.1 of Scalesia atractyloides. NCBI lineage: Eukaryota > Viridiplantae > Streptophyta > Magnoliopsida > Asterales > Asteraceae > Scalesia > Scalesia atractyloides. Next base: position 10,035,577 of record CAMTDV010000016.1, on the reverse strand, counting down.
GAAACTGCCGTTTTTGCACAAACTGCAATATCTACGGTCACTTTACTGTCAGTTGCCATACCGGCCCTCGTCAGCCAACTCCTTAAGCTCCTCAAGCTCCAGCACTGCCAGCTCCTCAGCGTACTCCCCAGAACAACCAGCAACAACAAGCAGCTCCAAAATCACGTGTGTGCTACGTATGTGGTGATTCGAACCACTTTGCAAATGCCTGCCTAAACCGTACCATGAAGAAAGAGCCGCAGCAACAGCAGCTTCAGCAGCAGCCATCACCGCAGCCTCAGCAGGAACAACAAGCTGCGCATGGAAGGGCTTTCAACCTGAATCACCTTCAGGCTCAGAATGACAACAATGTTGTCAATGGTACGTTCCTTGTTATGGTATTTATGCTTCATGTTTATTTGATACTGGTGCCGATAATTGTTTTGTATCGTTAGAATTCGAAAAGGTTTTAAAATGTAAGCGCGCTAAACTCCCAAAGACTTTCGATGTGGAAGTCGCCACCGGAAGAACCGTTACCGTTAATTCCATTCTACGTGGTTGTTCTCTTGATCTCAACAACCATGTCTTCTCGATCAATCTCATACCGATGCAGTTAGGTAGCTTCGATATCATAGTAGGAATGGATTTTCTTCGTTAAAACCATGCTGAATTTGTATATTTCGATAAAATGATTCGCTTCCCCCTCTCGAACCGTGATCAATTTCATGTCTACGAACTCCCTCAAAGAAGTTGATGCTTTTGTCATGTACTCGAGCACACAAATGCTTGAAAAAGCGATGTGTTGCCTTCCTCGCTCATATCGTGAACCCGGAGAAATAAAAAAAGACTTATAAAGATATTCCCGTTGTTTGTGAATTTCCTAAAGTCTTTCCCGACGATTTACCCGGTTTACCCCCTACTCGCGATGTTGAATTCCGTATCGACTTAGTTCCCGGTGCTACTCCCGTTGCTAAAGCTCCTTATCGCCTCACACCATCCGAAATACGCGAGCTATCGAGCCAACTTCAAGAGCTTCTTGATAAAGGCTTCATACGCCCGAGCACTTCGCCTTGGGGCGCACCCGTCCTTTTCGTGAAAAAGAAGGATGGATTGTTCCGAATGTGCATCGATTATCGCGAACTTAAAAACTTACTATAAAGAACCGTTATCCTCTTCCTCGTATCGACGACTTATTTGATCAGCTTCAAGGTGCTACTTGTTTTTCTAAGATCGATCTTCGTTCCGGTTATCATCAGTTACGCATGTTGGATGAAGATATTCCGAAAACCGCCTTTCGTACTCGCTATGGCCATTTCTTGGATTGGATGTCACTCCTAACTCAACGAAGGTATCTCGTGCGAGAGAATGCGTGGAGTGAATAATCTCATCGAGAGTTCTCGGTTTTCACACCTATTCTCGACTTGATCACTCGTTTTGTGTGATGCGAGCTTTTCCAAGCGTGTATTATTGTATTAGCCTTAGGAAAGGCATATTTAAGCATTTATGGCAAGTAGTTTAACATTTAAGTCAAATATAGGTCAATCGGGTACTTAAACATGCTACTAGGTCGAACATGGCAATTCTACCTACTATCCTAAAGTTTGGCGCTCTGATACCAATATGTCACACACCAACCGATGGCGGAAACATCGGGGTTAGTGGCACTAGGCGACCAGATTGATTTCACGAGATGTTCCATAACAATCATTTAACATATCACAACCTGCTTAATATCCCATACTATCAAACGTAACATTTAAACAATTATTACAAAACAGAGATTTCTCATAAAATTCAACCGGATTCGATTTCCCCTACATTTCATATATAAGTTCAAAATCTGAAATACGTCAACAAACTAACTAAACACACTATACTAAGCTAAGCATGCAACATCCAAGCATCCATAGCTAAAATCCTCAACCTGTTACATACGTTAAAATACAAGTCAATACAATTAAGTAAAGGTGAGCATACGAGTTTGATTAATACTAGCATAGTCGAGAAAGCGTTTGCGAAACAATCTAATTACATATCATGATACACCAAAGCACTTAACATAACATAGGCTCATTTCTCATGCTAACTACCATGAGAAGGCTTGCGCGTCCATCCTAACTAGACCCCGTCGGGTGTAAGCCACACTACAGTACCATACTAGCTAAGGAGGCAAGTTAACGAAAACAAGTCCTAGTCACATGTTTCTAATATCACGTATAGAGCATATACAATCAGATTATTTGCGTGTGATAAACAGTTTTGATTTGTGATGTGATTTTGATATAGAAACATATGTAACACCCAAAAAGTGCGTTAAAGCGAAAATGGTCAAGTATACTCACTGCAGGTGCGTTTTAGTTAGCTTAGAGATTCTGAGGAGAGTCGAGAAGAGCGCCGGATCAGCCTGCATACGCGAACGGAAGTGCATTCTCCGAAAAGCTGAAACGGTTAAGTCTTGATTGGGCAGTAGCCAAGTTCGAGCGAACTTGCTGGGTTTTGGTGGGTTTAGAGTCAAGTTCGGTCGAACTTGATGAGTTTCCTAAGAAACTTGTCAAGTTCGGGCGAACTTGTAGGAAAACTTTACTGATTTGGCAAGTTCGGTCGAACTTGTATGGCTTCCAGATCTGGGATCTTGAAGATGCTTCATTTCATATCAGAAAATGAACAAAACATCCTCAAAAGTCCGTATTTTGTGTCAAAATCGATATTTATCAAAGGTTTTCTCAGATCTATCACTTACAAGCAGAGATCTTACAGATCTCGTGTTTGGGAAGTCTCTAATAGTCGCCAAACGAACTCGTATTGTGTAGATCTAAGTTTAAAATAGAAGTTTTTGAGAAAAAGATGAAGGTTTTCGTAAAAGAATGAATTTTGATGAAAACGAAGGCTATGCCTTGTGCCAAAATCGTTGTAAACTTTTGTAGATCGTTGATGAACGTTGTTGCAGTGAAATCGGGTCGAATCTTACTTAGAACACTAAGGTTTCGGGTTGGGAGAGCTCTGGGCGAACTTACAGCAAGTTCAAATGACAGGAATGAGCTGATTATTTATAGGCGAAGGCAAAAATGAAGGCTGGTGAGACCAAGTTCGGTCGAACTTGCATGAGATTCACGCAAGTTCAGGCGAACTTGCTAGGATTTCAGGAATGGGTGACTAAGTTCGGCCGAACTTGTACAAGTATGTACAAGTTCGAGCGAACTTGAGAGAAGGCAAGGATCCTTGTGTCTCAGGCAAGTTCGGGCGAACTTGTGTAGTCAAGTTCGGCCGAACTTGGCCTGAAGACCAAGTTTCGTTTGCCGATTTCGCGTTAAGAGTTCGAGTGGCTATTCGGTTCACATTAGATAGTTATATTAAGCGTTAAATTAAAGCGTTAAGCGTTATAGTTGATATAATAGTGCGATTTAGCGATTCGATAGTGCGAGAGCGATGCGATAGCGATTGCAAACAAAACCACAAACACACGTAACACATAAATAATATAAAACCACATAAATGACTGCGATTTTGCGATGCGATGAGATAAGCGATTCGATTTAATAAGCGTTTAGATGCGATAATGACGTACAACAACATAAGTAATTAACATAAACTTTATTATTAACCAAATCTCGGGAGTACAAAGGAAGATAAACGGAAAAACAAAAGAAAAGATAACAACGAATTTTCGAGTTGTTACATTTAATGTCTTAAATCTGATCATAAACAAAGTTTTGTTAAAAGATCGCAAATTATGCTTCTAAAGGACTAAAATGCTCTTTTGGCACCTAAAATGATTTAAACATAGTTTTGACATCAAAACTCAACATCTACTGATGTAATATCATTATTAGGATTTGGGATATTTATTCAGGTTGCAAACTGAGTTTAAGATACACTTTGCATATTATGTCCTTAAATGACGATATTGCCCTTTTCGGCACTTTAAATAGATTTTAAACATTTCAATGAACCAAAACATTTTACTTACTGATGTAATATGTATACTAACATATTTTGGTCTCACAAACCTTGTCATAACAACAGTTTTACTTAAATACTATTTAATTCGTCAATTAGCGACTTAATCGCCGTTTCGTCGCATAATATGGGTTAAAACCATATTATAACATTAAGGCTTGATACCTACTGATTTCGAAACATATTTTCAACTTATTAACAGTAGGTACATGTCCCGAACTCAGATTCCCAAATAAGTTATCAATTATATGTGAAATGACCAAAACGCCTTCTCGGACATAGTTTGGTCTCAAACCATAAACACGCATATAATTGATGTCCTACTGATATAACATCATAAAATAGGTATTTTTACAGAATGTTTATGTTATTAACATCAGTTTACTTATAAGCTCGTTTATTACAATTTAAAATGACGAAATTGCCTTTTTAAGGCATAGTTTGTTTTTAAAACCATAACAGGCTATCATATCAATGACCTACTGCGATGATAACATATTTTAAACTTAATGGTATATGGACCTTGTATTGGACTCACTCGATTACCCAGTTTCGCTTATATGCATACGGTTCGGCCCACGTGACTAGTTTACGCAACTTAAATGAAACGGGTTTAACCCTATTGAAATATTCTCAAAATTCAGAATGTATAATGGTAACCCATATTATACAAGTCCTAGTACTTTTCGGGCCCAAAATACATTCTTTTCCGGTCAGCGCTTAATCTAGCGTTTCGTGCCGTTGTCTTTATTTTAAGTTAGCCGGTCTAAGTCAATGACTAAATAAAGACCCGCTAGCTAACTAATCGGTTAATAAAACCCTCCTTTCCAAACTAGAGACTTCCAGTAGATTGTCGCCAAGCTAGTTTTATTGATTACGGCTGTGCTTTGCTTATTTTGTTATTATTTAGAGATTTTGCAAGCTAGGTAAATACTTTAACTTATTTTCCCTTATACGGGCTTGGGATACGGTACACTAATACCGCATGGTTGGATATGGGATCAAAGACCAATGAGTCGGGAATTCAAATAATTCATTTTAATTCGTATTGCTTAATTTAAACATTTGGGGTTAAAACAACCGTGTCCTGGATATCCACGGCTCATTTAATTGCAAATGGCCACGACCTAAGCACGGGGTGTAGGCATACACCCGTCAGATGCTAAAATAAAGTATAACCCATTAGGGATGCACCTATTAAAGGTGTTAAAGTGGCGTGTCGATTAATCAGGATCCCGACATTGTTTTCGGGCTCTAAATGTATTATTAGCATGTAAAACTAATAACATGAATATTATTTATCCCAAGTTATTTATTAAACTAAGTAACATTGTGTACACTAAATGTTTTCGAAATGTTTTCAAAATGAGTCGGTTAAACGTGTTTACCAGTGAAAACTGACGCATTTTCAAAAGACTAAGCATAGGTGACAAGTTTACGTAATTAGGCTGGAAGTGCTCGGCGAAGCTTAAGAGGAATTGCAAATCCTTTCTTAGAAGGCCTTAGTCTGTTAAATTTCCTTTTGTAATCATTTCGATCCGCCTATGGATCTAGTTACAAGCGTTGTATATTATTTTTGAACTTCGAACATTCGAACGTTTGAAATAGTAATTATCCAGACTTCCACTGTGTTTATTGTATTGTTTGGTAATGATGGTATCAACTTGCGTCACGATACTCTCCACCGGGCCCACCGGGTTATACGTGGAATTAGGGGTGTGACAGGTTGGTATCAGAGCCAACTCTCGAGTGAATTAAACACTAGCCTTTTAGTGTTTAATCTCGGGAATACATATTAACACCTATCTCTTAGACTTTCGAGTCTAGACTTTGACCTAGGTGTAATCATTTCCATCTTATTACTCTAGCTTTGTATTTTGTTTAACTTGTTTTGAAACCGAAAAAATGCCGCCTAAGTTCAGATGCGGAGGAAAAGGCAAAGGACCCATGAGGGGTGGACCCTCTATGACCGGACCATCCTTCAGACCACCATACCGACCCTCCCTAGCTGGAGCAGCCAATTTGCCTGAACACAACCCTTACGAAGGATCCGGAGATTCTTCGCCCCTTTGAACCATATAGACATTCAATTTCACATGAATACTCCCCGCCTCAATCACATTCTCAACATTCTAACCATTCTCACCATTCCCACCAATCACACCATTCACATTCCCATTCACAGCAAGAATTCTTCAATTTTAACTATGCTAACCCCGTAAATCAACCATCACCTGAAACCCTTCCAGTTGATTCGCTGACGCATATGGAGGAAGATTCTAATCCGGAAGAATTCCCACAAACCGGATCATATGGTCATCCCATCGAGCTGTCTAGTGGCTCGAACTCCTTGGTAGGATCTTCGTTCCGAGGTCCTGATGATTATGAGCAAAGATGGGCACAATATGTGTTCGTCAACACGCCCTCATACCATAGCACTCCCCACCATCAAGCTCCATCACCCCATCCTCACCAAGAGGATGTAGATATGCAACAGGTGGACCAACCTGATCCACCACCTGAATCATCATCACAATCATGCCGAAGGCATGGAGCACGCATGTCAGTGCGTGCTGGTCAAAGGTCGGGTTCGCTACCACCTTTGCCACCCTCTTACCCCATGATCCCCGAGGACCAACAAATGGGTGGACCCTCAAACACTTCACCTGTGGAGGTTCCAACCCCACAACCAGCTGCTGACCCGGTGCCTCAGCCAGCAGGTTAGCCATCTTCAACGGGTTTTGGTAACCCGATTCCCACCTATCCGGACTTATCTCGATATGGTGATGATTTTACTGCTCCTTCATACGACCTATATCTTGAAGTGGCCATTCATAATGCCCTTTATCATTCTCCTTACCCTAGTTATCCACCTTCTTACCCTTCGTATGCAGCTACCGGATATCCACCGTATGTATATACGCACCCGGGTATGTCTCAGCTGCAACCACCTCCACCTCAGCCTCAACCCCAACCACAAGTACCACTTGAGGCCATTAATGAGGCCTTAGATCAAGTAAGGGAAATGCGGCAACAAGTCAAGAAATCAGAGAAGAAAACAACAAAATTTATCAAGAAACTTTATAAAGCTGTGAAAGGGAGGAAGGATGACTAGTTTTGTATTTTCATATATGTAATTTAAATTCCAAAAAGTCCCTGCGAGGACATTGTTATTTTGTTAAGTTCCTGCGTGAACTAATTTTGTTATTCCAAAGTCCTATATATTAGGCAATTATGTAATGTTCTTTCTAGTAAAATTTTCCTTATTATGTATTTTCATTCAATCAATCATCATGAATTTTTCAAATTTTATTGATCTGCTATATTATCCCAAAATCTTATAGCCAATGACTATGATCAATTAGAAATTGGCAAATGAAAATTTTCGGAAGTAACCTTCTGTCAAGCAAAGGTGAACAATGTTCTACTTCCAAATTTATCATTTCTCTATATTAACTCTCAATGTGGAGTTACCCTTAATTTCCTTTAACAATCATTGTCACACCAATCGATTTGGGTAAATGACAATGATCAAACCCTATCGCCTTAGTGATCAAATTAGATCCTGACTAAAGTATTCAAACACTCAATAGTAGTGTAAAGACAATGTGCCATAATAATGATAGTGACGCTTGATGCACTATCTGATAAACTCTGGACTATGTCCAATCTATAAATGCCTATAGTGGTCCTTTGAATATACCCCATATCTGATATTTAAATTCTATATGGTCATAGAACCATGTTACGAATAAGGGTACGCCATAACATCTAACCAAATTCATCTCAAAATTTAGAAATTTAAATCGCAACAATGGCGGATTCCAACGAAGTAAACAGTAAGCGCAATGACGATGACGCCAACGAGAATATCATCATAAGTAACAATGACTTGAGAGACCTTATTGCCGCTGAGATCGGTAAGGCTTTAAAGGAAAAATCTGAACATCGACCCGAGTCGAGCGCTTCTGGCTCCAAGCCTGCTTCCAAACCAAAATCTCAACCTAGCAACTCAAAGCCAAAAAAGAGTGAGGAACACTCTTCAAATGTAAAGAGTGATGCGCATCCTAAGAAACCAAATGTTGATGGCGATGGATGCTCCTACAAGTACTTTGTATCTTGTAGACCTCGTGATTTCAACGGGGAAAAAGGAGCAGTGGAATGTCTACGGTGGTTGGACGAGATGGAAACAGTAGTGGATATCAGCGGCTGGCTGATAAGAATATTGTTATATATGTGTCTCAGTCATTCAAGGGCGATGCCCTTATCTGGTGGAAAGCCTTGGTTCAATCTACAGGCAAAGTGCACCTCTACAACTTGAGTTGGTCCAAGTTTGTAGATTTGGTGAAGGATACTTACCGCCCACCTCATGAGGTGGAGAAAATGGAGTCAGATTTCCTAAATCCGACTATGAAGAATATGGATTGTCGGAAGTTTGTCACCGACTACAACTCTCTTTCAAGACTAGTGCCATATCTAGTTACCCCGGAGCCCAAACGTATCGCACGTTTCATCAATGGGTTAGCTCCTGAAATCAGGAGTATGGTTAGGTGGTGCAGCCAGGCACCTACAAGTCCGCAGTTGAGTTATCTCTCTCCCTCACACAGGACTATGTGAGGCAATTGTCAGTCAAGACTGACAATGAGGGAAAGAGGAAACGTGAGGACGGAAACCCCCAGAAATTTAACAAAAAGGGTAAGCATGGGTTTAGTAAAGATAATCAGAAATCAAGCAACAAACCCACATGCAAGACGTGTGGAAAGCAACACTTTGGGCAGTGTCGCTTAGATTAGAAACTGAAGCAATGCAACATCTGCAAGAAAACAGGGCATCGGTCACATGAGTGTCGAAATATAAAAGATGCTACCTGTTTCGGATGTGGTGAGAAGGGCCACATCAAAATGAGTTGCCCAAAGGCAAATGCTGAAGGAAAAGCCAAAACCACAGAGGCAAAGAAAGCCACTGCAAGAGCTTTTCAAATGAACGCTAAGGAAGCAGTGAATGATAACAATGTCATAACGGGTACGTTCCCTATCAACGATGCTTATGCTAGAGTTCTTTTCAATTCGGGCGCTGATAGGTCGTTGTAGATCATAAATTTAGCAAACTATTAAACATGCCCATAAGAACTCTAGACATAACCTATGATGTAGAGCTCGCTGATGGAACTATAGAAACCGCTTCTTCCATTCTTGAGGATGCTTCATATCCATCAAGAATCATCCTATCCCTGTCTCTCTTTTACCCATGAAACTAGCGGGATTCGATGTAGTCTTAGGCATGGACTGGTTATCGTATAACCAAGCTTGCATTGCCTGCGATAAGAAACTCATTGAAATCAAATCCCCGTCTGGTAAAATACTCACAATTCATGGAGATAAACACTTTGGATTGCATGATAAAGCAGTTTTGCTTAAGGGATCTAAATGTATGACGAAGGGATGTGTCATTTACATGGCACAAGTCACCGTTGATGAACCCAAACCAAGGATTGAGGATATCCTTATCATCTCTAAATACCCGGATGTGTTTCCAGAAGAATTACTTGGCCTACCTCCTGATAGGCAGGTAGAGTTTCGAATTGACATCATACCTGGAGCAGCTCCCATAGCTAAAGCTCCATACCGCTTAGCACCAACCGAGATGAAAGAATTGAGAACCCAACTGGACGAACTCTTAGAGAAAGGTTTTATTCAACCTAGTTCTTCACCATGGGGGGCTCCTATCTTGTTTGTTAAAAAGAAAGACGGATCAACGCGGATGTGCATCGATTACCGTGAACTCAACAAAATAACGATCAAGAATCGTTATCCTTTGCCCAGGATCGATGATTTATTTGATCGATTGCAAGGTGCAAGCTACTTCTCGAAGATTGATTTAAGATCAGGATATCACCAACTTAAGGTTAGAAATGAAGATGTTCTGAAAACTGCTTTCAGAACGAGATATGGAAATTACGAGTTCCTAGTGATGCCTTTCGGACTCACTAATGCACCCGCAGCATTCATGGATCTCATGAACAGAGTCTGCAAACCATACTTAGATAAGTTTGTCATTGTCTTCATAGACGACATACTTATCTACTCTCGTAATCAATCTGATCACGAGAAACATCTAAGGTGCATCCTCAATATACTATGTCAAGAAAAGTTGTATGCAAAGTTCTCTAAATGTGAATTCTGGCTACGTGAGATTCAGTTCCTTGGTCATATAGTAACTGAACGTGGTATCCAAGAAGATCCAGCGAAAATAGAAGCAATAATGAGTTGGGAAGCACCAAAAACACCTTCCGAGATACGTAGTTTCTTAGGACTGGCTGGTTATTATCGAAGGTTTATTGAGAACTTCTCACGAATAGCCGCTCCTTTGACAATCTTAACTCGTAAGGAAGCTAAGTTCAACTAGGGTCCAAAGCAACAAGAATCCTTTGAGACATTAAAGTATAAATTAAGCAATGCCCCGGTGTTAACCCTGCCAGAAGGTGTTGAAGAGTTTGTAGCTTACTGTAATGCTTCACACACTGGCATGGGATGTGTGCATATGCAAAGACGCAAAGTGATTGCCTATGCATCACGACAACTAAAAGTGCACGAGAGAAACTACACCACTCATGATTTGGAGCTGGGTGCGGTAGTGTTTTCACTTAAGCTGTGGAGACATTATCTATATGGAACAAAGTGTATCATCTACACTGACCATAAAAGTCTTCAACACTTATTCAATTAAAAGGACTTGAACATGAGGCAACGTCGTTGGATGGAAACACTCAATGACTATGATTGCGAAATTCAATATCATCCAAGAAACGCGAATGTAGTCGCTGATGCGCTTAGTCGCAAGGAAAGAGTCAAACCTCTAAGGATAAATGCCAAAAGCATTGAACTGAAGAATAGTTTGAATGAGAATCTACTAAATGCACAAAAGGAAGCTATGTCAGTGAATAACGTTGCGAAGGAAGGATTAGGTGCAACCATTGACCAGTTAGCATCTGGAAAGGACAGAATGTTTAGGCTGAATGATCGGATCTGGGTTCCGATCTATGGAGGACTTAGGGATGTAATCCTCCAGGAAGCACATAGTTCTAAATATTCGGTTCACCCAGGAAGCAAAAAGATGTAACAAGATCTTAAGCCCAGTTATTGGTGGATGGGTATGAAGAAAGATATAGCTAATCATGTAGCAAAGTGCTAGACGTGTTCTCAGATTAAGGCAGAACACCAGAAACCGTCAGGACTTCTACAACAGCTCGAAATCCCAGTTTGGAAATGGGAAATGGTAACTATGGACTTCATCACTAAGTTTCCCAAGACCAAGCGTGGCAATGACACGATTTGGGTTATCGTAGATAGATTAACCAAATCCGCTCATTTCTTACCTATCAAAGAAACATATGATTCCGATAAGCTGGCTAAGCTTTATGTCGATGAGATTGTATCCTTGCACGGTGTGCCGATATCAATTGTATCTGATAGAGATAAAAGATACACATCTCACTTTTGGAAAAGCTTCCAACAATCTCTAGGCATGAGATTAAACTTCAGTATGGCTTACCATTCGCAGTCGGACGGACAGAGTGAGCGTACCATTCAAACCTTGGAGGACATATTTCGAGCTTGTGTGATCGATTTAGGTGGAAGTTGGGATGATCACTTACCCCTAATTGAGTTCTCTTATAACAATAGTTACCACACGAGCATTAAGGCCGCTCCTTTTGAAGCCTTATACGGAAGAAAATGTAGGACGCCTGTGTGTTGGGCTGAAGTTGGAGAAGCCCAACTATCTGGACCCGAAATGGTTCTCGAAACCACGGAAAAGATTTTGCAAATCCGTGACCGACTTAAGGCAGCTCGTGATCGACAAAAGAGCTATGCCGACGAAAGCGTAAACCATTACAGTTTCAAGTCGGGGACAAGGTCATGTTAAAGGTGTCACCTTGGTAAGGTGTAATGCGCTTTGGGAAAAAGGGCAAGTTAAGCCCGAGATATATTAGACCATTCGAGATAACCGAATGTGTAGGATCAGTAGCTTATAGGCTTAAGCTACCTGAGAAGCTCAGTGGAATCCGTGATGTCTTCCACGTCAGCAACTTGAAGAAATGTCTAGTGGATGAGTCGCTAGCAATGCCTCATGAAGACATTCAAATTAATGAAAACTTGCGTTTCATGGAGAAACCAATTGCGATCGAAGATCGGCAAGTTAAGAAGCTTCGTAGGAAGCACGTACCTATTGTGAAGGTTAAGTGGGATGCCCGTCGAGGTCCCGAATATACTTGGGAGGTCGAGTCCAATATGCGACAAAAGTACCCTTATCTATTTGAATAAATCTCGAGGTCGAGATTTTTATTAAGGGGGTGAAGATGTAACACCTCGAAAATTTCATCCAATAAAGTTCCGACACGTGTCCTGAAAGTTCTTGGTGGCTTCATGTAACCGAGAGGGACTAAGGACGCTGTCATGTTATTTTTATAGCCTCTGAACGAGCATCGGACAAGTCAAGGGACCAAAATGGCAAAAAGCCAAAGCTTCCCTTTCTGGAAGGTCCTTACGGACCGTAACCATCAATGGTTACGGACCGTAAGGTAACCAGTAAGGCAGTTACGGACCGCAAGCCTTATTGGTTACGGTCCGTAACCATTCGAATTTTGTGGGCGCCAGAGTTCTTACGGACCGCAAGGCCTAACCCCTTACGGTCCGTAAGGGGTCGCCAGTGACAGAAACATGGCAGCCTACTGTGCCTGCCGTCTTGCTCGCCATGCCACCCTTTCCCTTGATTGTGACACGACCAAAAACACTTGTTCTCATCTGAGATCATCCCCCAACACCTGTCTTGATCCTATGCATTCCCCATTGCTATAAATAGCCACCTTGGTGAACTTCAAACTTGCTCATTCATAAATCTTCTTCTCTCTTGCTCTTTTGGGAGTTCCTGAGTTCATTGGGAGCACCCTCTGAGTTCTTAGTACTTCTTTGGATCACTTGTAAGTGCTCCAACTCTCCTTGTTCAGTTTTGTAGGCTTTTAAGCCAAAGTCAAAGCATTTATGTAAAAACGCCTTGACTTTGAGCTAAGACCATTATGGTCCAGCCAATGTTCGTAACTAACATGGCTACATGATTGTAATAAGGTAGGTGTTAATCCCTTGAGAGGGCACCTCCTGATTACCACGTTTGCTTCGTCAATTGACGGGTCAAAGTTATGTTAATAAAAAGTTAAACGGGTCAGTTTTGAAATAAAATCATAACTAGCAATGTAGGTGTTATAAAACCTATTTTGACATACTACAACTTGTTAATAATCATAAGAACATGTAGGAACATGTTTGGCTCGTCAATTCCAGGTCTAAGGTCGGTTCGCAACCAAAAGTCGTGAAAGTTGACTTCTGCTTTGACTTTTAGTTCTGACCCGATTTAGAAACTTTAGCTTCTGTCCCTAAGTTGCATTATGACCATGTTATAGTATACTATAACCCTCTGGAGTTATAGGGCATGGTCAAGTAGTAATCCGAGTCATTATGCAAGTATCCGTTAAATATGCCAATATTTGCAAAAAGGCTCCTAATGCAAAAACATGAGGTTTTAACCATTAACAAGTATATAAATGAGTAGTAAACTGATACAATAAAATATTCAACTCATTTTAATGTCTTAATCTGATCATAAACTAAGTTTTGTTAAAAGATCGCAAATTATGCTTCTAAAGGACTAAAATGCCCTTTAGGCACCTAAAATGATTTAAACATGGTTTTGACATCAAAACTCAATATCTACTGATGTAATTCATTATTAGGATCATTTGGTCTATTTATTCAGGTTGCAAACTGAGTTTAAGATACACTTTGCATATTATGTCCTTAAATGACGATATTGCCCTTTTCGGCACTTTAAATAGATTTTAAACATTTCAATGAACCAAAAAATTTTACTTACTGATGTAATATGTATACTAACATATTTTGGTCTCACAAACCTGGTCATAACAACAGTTTTACTTAAATACTATTTAATTCGTCATTTAGCGACTTAATCGCCGTTTCGGCGCATACCATATTATAACATTAAGGCTTGATACCTACTGATTTTAAAACATATTTTCAACTTATTAACAGTAGGTACATGTCCCGAACTCAGATTCCCAAATAAGTTATCAATAATATGTGAAATGACCAAAACACCCTTCTCGGGGCATAGTTTGGTCTCAAACCATAAACCACGCATATAATTGATGTCCTACAGATATAACATCATAAAATAGGTATTTTTACAGAATGTTTATGTTATTAACATCAGTTTACTTATAAGCTCGTTTATCACAATTTAAAATGATGAAATTGCCCTTTTAAGGCATTGTTTGCTTTTAAAACCATAACGGGCCATCAGATCAATGACCTACTGCTATAATAACATATTTTAAACTTAATGGCATATGGAACTTGTATAGGACTCACCCGGTTACCAAGTTTCGATTATATGCATACAGTTCGACCCACGTGACTAGTTTACGCAACTTAATAGAAACGGGTTTAACCCTATCGAAATATTCTCAAAATTCAGAATGTATAATGGTAACCCATATTATACAAGTCCTAGTACTTGTCGGGGCCAAAATGCAGTCTTTTCCGGTCACCGCTTAATCTAGCGTTTCGTGCCGTTATCTTTATTTTAAGTTAGCCGGTCTAAGTCAATGACTAAATAAAGACCCGCTAGCTAACTAATCGGTTAATAAAACCCTCCTTTCCACACTAGAGACTTCTGGTAGATTGTCGCCAAGCTAGTTTTATTGATTACGGCTGTGCTTTACTTATTTTGTTATTATTTAGAGATTTTGCAAGCTAGGTAAATACTTTAACTTATTTTCCCTTATACGGGCTTGGGATACGGTACACTAATACCACATGGTTGGATATGGGATCAAAGACCAATGAGTCAGGAATTCAAATAATTCATTTTAATTCGTATTGCTTAATATTAAACATTTAGGGGTTAAACGACCGTGCCCTGGATATCCACGGCTCATTTAATTGCAAATGGCCACGACCAAAGCACGGGGTGTAGGCATACACCTGTCAGATGCTAAAATAAAGTATAACCCATTAGGGGTGCACCTATTAAAGGTGTTAAAGTGGCGTGTCGATTAATCAAGATCCCGACATAGTTTTCGGGCTCTAAATGTATTATTAGCATGTAAAACTGATAATATGAATATTATTTATCCCAAGTTATTTATTAAACTAAGTACCATTGTGTACACTAAATGTTTTTGAAATGTTTTCAAAATGAGTCGGTTAAACGTGTTTACCAGTGAAAACTGACGTATTTTCAAAAGACTAAGCGCAGGTGACAAGTTTACGTAATTAGGCTGGAAGTGCTCGGCGAAGCTTAAAAGGAATTGCAAATCCTTGCTTAGAAGGCCTTAGTCTATTAAATTTCCTTTTGTAATCACTTCGATCCGCCTGTGGATCTAGTTACAAGCGTTGTATATTGTTTTTGAACTTTGAACATTCGAACGTTTGTAATAGTAATTATCCAGACTTCTGCTGTGTTTATTGTATTGTTTAGTAATGATGGTATCAACTTGCGTCACGATACTCCCCACCGGGCGCACCTGGTTACACGTGGAATTAGGGGTGTGACATGCACACACGGTTCATCAAATCCATGCAGACCGCGGGTGCATTGGTAAGACCGAAAGGCATGACCACGAATTCGAAATGGCCATAACGAGTACGAAAGGCGGTTTTCGGAATATCTTCTTCCAATATGCGTAACTGATGATAGCCGGAACGTAGATCGATCTTAGAGAAACAAGTAGCACCTCGAAGCTGATCAAATAAGTCGTCGATTCGGTGCAAAGGGTAGTGGTTCTTTATCGTTAGCTTATTAAGTTCATGATACTCGATGCACATTCGGAACGTCCCATCTTTCTTTTTCACAAAAAGAACGGGTGCGCCCGATGGTTAAGTGCTCGGGCGTATGAAGCCTTTATCACGAAGCTCTTGAAGTTGGCTAGATAGCTCGCGCATTTCGGATGGTGTGAGACGATAGGGAGCTTTAGCAACGGGAGTAGCACCGGGAATTAAATCGATACGGAATTCAACATCACGAGTACGGGGTAAACCGGGTAAATCATCGGGAAATACCTTAGGAAATTCACAAACAACGGGGACGTCATTAAAGGTTTTCTTTTCTTTCTCTGGGTTCACGATGTGGGCGAGAAAAGCAACACATTGCTTTCGCAAACATTTGTGTGCTCGGGTACAAGACATAAACATCAACTTCTTTGAGGGAGTTTCACCGTAAACATGGAGTTGATCCCCATTAGAAAGAGGAAAGCGAATCATTTTATCGAAGCAAACAACTTCAGCATGATTTTCTCGAAGAAAATCCATGCCTACTATGATATCAAAGCTACCTAACTGCATAGGTGATTGATCGAGAATGCATGGTTGTTGAGATCGAGAGTACAACCACGTAGGACGGAGGTGACGGTGATGGTTTTTTCCGGTGGCGACTTCCACATCGAAAGTCTTTGGGAGTTTATTGCGTTTACATTTTAACCCTTTTCGAATTCTAACGATACAAAACAATTATCGACGCCAGTATCAAATAAACATGAAGCATAAATACCATTAACAAGGAACGTACCGTTGACAACATTGTTGTCATTCTGAGCCTGGCAATGATTGAGATTGAAGGCTCTTCCTCACGCAGCCTGTGGTTGTTGCTGCTGAGGCTGTGGTGGCTGTGGCTGTTGTTGCTGAGGCTGTGGTGGCTGTGGCTGTTGTTGCTGCTGTTCCCGCTTCACAGGTTTGTTTGGGTAGACATTACTGAAATGATTCGGGTCTCTACACGTGTAACAAGCACGTGCCTTGGCGCTTGCTGCTGATTGGCCTGAGGAGGAGCTGGTAAAGCTGGTGCTGCTGGAGCTTGAGGAGCTGACTGACGAGGACCTGAACGGCAACTGACAGTAAAGTGGTCGTAAATGTTGCAGTTGGTGCAGAAGCGGTAATTGCCTCCAACGGCATGATGATAAGTGCACTTTGAGTACAAAGGGTGAGGACCAGTATACGCACGCTTTGCTGGAGGTGCGTTCGGTGCAGCAGACTGGAGCGGCTGAGGGTTCGGTGGAGCAGTAAGTGCACAATTCTTGCTCGGGTTTTCTCTCTTGCGACCTCAGCGACTGTTCTTTGATTCTCGAGACTAATCGGTAGGAGCTGCTGTTTCGGTGATGGCCTGGTTTGCAACCTTGCTGGTCTTGAAATAACCAGATTAAACCCGTTTGTCATTGATCTCTATGGCTAGCTGGTAGGTCTCTTCGATAGTAGCAGGGCGTGCTGCTTGAACAAAATTAGCGACACAATCAGGCAAAGCGTTGAGGTATTTCTTGATTGCCTTTTCGGTAGTCTCCACCTAACCGGGACAGATAATGCTCAACTGCTTGAAACGAGCTGTTAGACCAGCATTGTCGGGTCCATCTTGCTTAATTCCCCAAAACTCGTTCTCCAACTTCTGGACTTCATAGGGAGGACAGAGTTCCTTGATCATGATTGCCTTAAGTTCCTCCCAGGTGAGTCCGTAGGCTTCGTCGTTTGCCCTCTTGTTACGCTCCGCGGTCCACCAGTCGAGAGCCCTGGACTGGAACATGCCGGTAGCGTTGTTGGTGCGAAGGGGTTCTGGACATCCACTCTGACGGAACGTTACCTCGATTGCATCAAACCAGTGGAACATGGCACTTGGTCCTTCAGTGCTTGAGAAAGTAAGTGGTCCACATGCCTTGAATTGCTTAAAACTGAATGAGGACTTAGGCGTGTCGGATTTCGAATCAACCGATGAGTTGCTGTTGGCAGCGTGGATCTCGCTGACGATCTGGGGGATGACTTTAGCCATTTGCTTGGCTACCAATGAAGCGATGCGCTTATCAACGTTGTTGCGCTGGATGTTCCTCCTTGTGTGAGATCCCATAGAAGACATCTACACGAAGGATTTAGATTAGATGAGATTCGATTATAATAGGTTTATGTTTAAAATATTTATTATTATTATTATTCATACAAGGCACAAAATCACGTAAGCACGTATCCACGTAAGCATGTAACACGTAAGCACATAATCACATAAGCATGTAAGCACATATTTTGCACGTATTCACCTCTAATTAAATCATGCGTAGCGCGTATGAGATGCGAGATATAAGCGTAATAAGCGATATATATATATATATAAGCGAGTAATACCGCGTATGAGACCATACGCGTAAGAGAGATGAGCGTTTTAGTTTGGTTGGTGATTATTTAGCGTTTTAGATTACGAGAGCTGTGCGGGTTGTGCATACTTTGTAAAGCGAGGAACGATAAAGCGTGAAATTGATAATACGAGAAATCAATAAAGCGAGATATCGAATAAGCGAAAATTCCCAAAATTTAAACACATAAAGAATAAAAACTCGATGATGCGTAAAATCGACGATGTAGGCTTAAATCAATTTTGGAGCGTCCTAGGTTTTGAGACAGCGACTACCCAAAGTGGTTCAAAAATTCTTCGAGTTCGGACACACGATTTGGCCTAATAGACAAATGCTCTCGCCGTACCACGGTTAACGACATTTATCCTTCCAGTTACGTCGTGTTTCGAGTCATTGAATTAATCGAGACTTTGGTGAGATTGAAAATCGAAGAGCGGAACTAGTTATTAAGATGCGGGTTTCACCCCTAACTTAACAACTTCACTCCTAGTTGTGGCTACACTCACCGATCGAGTCGGGAGTTCCACTAGATAGAAATGGAGATCTTCGTTGAGGTTTGGTTGTCACTCCTAACTCAACGAATGTATCTCGTGCGATAGAGGATTGCGCGGAGTGAGTGATCTTATCGAGAGTTCTTGGTTTTCACACCTATTCTCGACTTGATCACTCGTTTGCGATATACGAGTGTTTCCAAGCGTTTATATTGTGTTAGCCTCAGGAAAGGCACTTAAGCATTTATGGCAAGTAGTTTAAGCATTTAAGTCAAAGATTGGTCAAATCGGGTACTTAAACATATAACTAGGTCGAACATGGCAATTCTACCTAATTACCCTATAGTTATGGCTCTGATACCAATCTGTCACACCCCAACCGATGGCGGAAACATCGGGGTAGTGGCACTAGGCGAACCAGATTGTCTCATGAGAAATTCCATAACACTATCCAAGCGACAATATTTAAACGTCAAAATCCCATACTTTCAACATATAATCCTTAAACAGGTTATAAAATACAAGCAATCCCATAAAACAAAACAAGTTTGATATCCCCTAGATTTCTATTACAATGCGTTTCTAGAATACCAAATCCTAATCCGTTTGCAAAGTAGTCAAATCCTCAACCTGCCACATATGTTAAAAATAAAACGTCAATACAATTAAGTAAAGGTGAGCATACAGGTTTTGCGTACATAATAGATATAAAAGCGTTTAGTATACACCGCATGACATACATAATAGATGTGAATGATGTAACTACTTAGATTCAAGCAAACCAACAAACCGCGATTGATCGAGGCATGCGAACAAGTGTCCACATCCTAAAAGAGAAAATAAATGAGAAATGTAAAATGCGAGCCTTAACAACCCCGGGCCTCCGGGTGGCAGGTCAACCGTTTTTTAGGTCGTCAAGCAATCAAGCAATACATACAATTCAGCAGATTTCACGTATAATCATGTAACAGCGGGTTGCGAATAAGCATTTGAGATTCGTGTGTTTTGACTTGATATAGGAACATATGTGACACCCAAAAGTGCGTTTAAGCGTAAGAAGGGGTTCAAGTATACTCACAGTTGGTGCGTTTTAGGAGAGATTCGGGATCTAGATGAGTTGAGGGAGCGTCGGATCAGCCTGTAAGCGAACAGAAGTGCATCAGTCTTTCGAAATGCTGAAACGGTTAACGGTTGATGGAGCAGCAGACTAGTTCGGGCGAACTTGTATGTCTGGACTTATTGAGTGTACAAGTTCAGGCAAACTTGTCTGGTTTCCTAGGAAATAGACAAGTTCGAGCGAACTTGCCCCACTTGCTGTGGTGGGATACAAGTTCGGGCGAACTTGTGTGGTTTGGTGAGGTTTAAGGCAAGTTCGGGCGAACTTGGTCACCATTCTGGTGACAAGTTCGAGCGAACTTGCTCTATTCCGAGCGAACTTGACTGTTTTGGCATCCAAATCGTGTCGTCTTCGCGTCGTTTGCTGAGGAAATCGAGTGTCCATCCCTCCAACCTTAAGCCACTGAGTAAAACTTAGGCTGGAGAGGTCTTTTGGAGCGAGTTTAGCCATTTTACAGAAACTCGGGCTAATCCGGGCAAACTTGAAGGTTCGTACGGGTTAGTCCAGCTATGTGTAAAGTGATGATTTCGTCCCTGTGCTTTCGGATCTGGGATCTTGCTTGAGAACGCCTCGTTCCACTCCAAAGTGAACGAAACATACGTCATTAGTCCGAATATTGTGTAAAAATCGATGATTTAAAGGTTTTACTCAGATCTAATCATAGATCTAAGTGAAAAACAGAAGTTTTGTAGAAAAAGATGGAGATTTTCGTAAACAGAAGAGATTTGATGAAAACGAAGGCAAAGCCTTGTGCAAATCGTTGTAAAACGTTGTAGAACGTTGTTGTAGTTGAAAACGGGTTGAATCTTACTTAGAAAACAAAGGGTTTCGGTTTTGGGGAGCTCCAGGCGAACTTGCAGCAAGTGCAAATGAAGAATGGAGCTGAGTATTTATAGGTGGAGGTGAGAAAGTAGGCTGAAACATCAAGTTCGGGTGAACTTGTATCAAGTTTGGGCGAACTTGCCACAAGTTTGAGCAAACTTGTATGTTTCTTATGAATTGGAGACAAGTCCGGGCGGACTTGTTAGTTTTGAAGGGTTTTGGTGGCCTAGACAAGTTCGGGCGAACTTGTGATGCACAAGTTCGGCCGAACTTGACCTAGTGACCAAGTTTGTTCGATTATTTCGCGTTAGGAGTTCGTTTGGCGATTCGGTTCGTATTTGATAGTTATATTAAGCGTTATAATTGATATAATAGTGCGATTTAACGATTCGTACGTGTGAGAGCATTGCGATAGCGATTTTATCCATAACATAAACAAATATAACACACGTAAAACATAATTCCACATAATTAACTGCGTTTTTGCGATGCGATGAGATAAGAGATGCGATGGCACAAGTGTTTATTAAACAATAATACACCCGGCTCGTATAGTAGCATAACTACTTGTGATTGCGCTTTGATTTAGCGATGCGTTTAATAAGCGATTAGATGCGATAATCATTGTCACAACATAATGAATTTAATATAACTTTCTTATAATCGAAATCTCGGAATTACACTGAGAAGTACAACGGAAATAAAGAAAAACATAACAACAAATTTTGAGTTGTTACACTCAAGACCAACTCGTAAAAATCTCTAGCTGATTTAGCTTAAATGAGCTCGAGTCCAAACCAAAAAGTAACCATTTTAACAGACGAGTCTGTGCCCAAACTTCAACATAGGTTATATGTGTGTTTCTATGTGTAAAGCTAACTAAAACAAAATATGGAACACATTTATCTTTTGTTGTGGATTTGTATTGTTAATAAACTAGTAAGTAATAAATAAACAAAATAAGAAATAAAGTAGTAAATGAGATTTTGAATATAACAAGAAAATAAATAATTATTTTTATATCCAGTTCCCGGATGATCCGGTTCGCTTAATAGCCAACCAATCTAAACGAAGATAATGCATATAGATTTAACTGAACCATGACGTATCAAATCCCGATTCGATTCTAAAACGTTGGATGTGTAATCCAACACCAGGTGATATTCTCCAAGGTGAATAAATGATTCTCAAAACCTAATCAATAACATTTATAGATTTAAACCTTGTATAAAACTTTTTATTGTAAAGAAAATTATATAATAGGATTGTTTTGAAAATGAGGAAGAGGGTAGGGACAGTACTGTCAGCAAAGAAAAGTAAGAAGTCCACATTTGAAAATGAGACAAAGCTGAAGAAGTTTCCATGTGAAGAAGATGTTCTCTTGCTTCAATCACGATTTCTGGGGTTCATGCATGACATACTCTTTAATTCAATCTTATTTACAGTTTCCAGGACCTTTTTCAGCCCCTCTCTCTCTCAATATATATATATATAGGATCCAGTTTAAGGGAGAACCACTATCTACCAATCAAATAATGCAACCTATCCACTATTTATATTAAATATTGAAGGTTATTTTGGTCATTTACTCTAAGTGTCATATCTAATCTCTCTCTCCCTTTCAAGTCTTCTCAGACTTTATATTCAGGTTTACTCTAAGTGTCATATCAACCCCACTTTTGCAGCCATAAATTTCATCGTAAAACTCTGAGCCAAACTCCCTTTGTTTTCAAAGCCGAAAAAAGTTTTTTTTTAAGTTTTGTAAAGCCGTAAAAAAACGGGGCGTAAAAGAAGTTTAAACCCCGGGGGCGTAAAAAAAGTGTAACCCCGGTTGTAAAAAAAGTTAAACCAAGGCGTAAAAAAAGAGCAAAACTGTGGCGTAAAAAATTAAAACCTAGGCGTAATTTTTTTTAAATCGAGGCGTAAAAGAAGTTTCAAACCTGGGCGAAAAAGGTTTTTAAAACCAACGTAAAAACGGGGCGTAAAAAAAACGCGTAAAAAAAGCGGGGCGTAAAAACGGGGGCGAATAATTTTTTTTAAATCGGGGAGTAAAAAACGGGGCGTAAAAACGGGGGTGTATAATTTTTTTTAAATCGGGGTGTAAAAAAGTTCAAAAACGGGGGCGTAAAAACGAGGGCGTATAATTTTTTTTAAATTGAGGCGTAAAAAGGTTTCAAACCGGGGCGAAAAAGGTTTTAAAACCAACGTAAAAACGGGGGCGTAAAAAACAACGCGTAAAAAAAGCGGGGCGTAAAAACGGGGGCGTATAATTTTTTTTAAATTGGGGCGTAAAAAAAGTTCAAAACCGCGGTGTAAAAACGGGGGCGTATAAATTTTTTTTCTAAATCGGGGCGTATAATTTTTTTTAAATCGGGGCGTAAAAAAAGTTCAAAAACGGGCGTAAAAACAGGGCGTATAATTTTTTTTTTAAATCGAGGCGTTAAAAAGTTTCAAACCGGGGCGAAAAAAGTTTTTAAAACCAGCGTAAAAAAGCGGGGCGTAAAAACGGGGGCATATAATTTTTTTAAATCAGGGCATAAAAAATTCCAAAAATGGGGCGTATAATAAAAAACTGATTTCCAAATGTTTTTTAATAAAACAATTATGATTTTAATAAAAAACAATAATAAATAACACAAAAAAATAATAAAAACAATAAATACAATAAGACAAAAAAAACAGTTTTACTAAACTACACTTTTACCATTAAAATATAAAAAACATAATAAGACAAAAGAATTTAATATTACTTTTAATTACTCTTAATCTCATCCATTCATCATCCAAGATCCAATGGATAAAAGTGGTTCTTACGGTTCTTGCAACTAGAAGTGGTTCTCATTTTACACATTCCCTATATATATATATATATATATATATATATATATATAATCTCTATGAACATATATGTGTACATATAATTTACTCTTCACCTCTTTTCACTTTTGTGACATTGTTTGCTTTGACCAATAATATGGATTGACCAGTCAACAGACCTGACTCAATCCCAACATATGTAATATCATGCGTCCTGTCCCCACTCCCATAACCATCTTCACATCAAAACTAGGGTTTTCTGGTTTTTCTTAAATAATAATTACTTTTATAAATTATGATTAAACTATAATTAAGCCCCTCGTGTTGTAGCGTAGACGTAAAACCGTGTTAAATAAATAACACCACAACAACCACCAACACCTAGTCGATATAAGACCCGTACGTTGTGACGAATCTGTCAGACGGGAAAAATACACGTAAAAACACTGAACTATACATGCACGTTGCGTGGTGTTAACTCGCAAAATTTAGAATGAAACGTATAACGAAAATTTGCGAAAGATGTATAGGGTACCAAAGTTGAAAGTAAAAAAAAATTGGGAGGTTAAATTGCAAATAATGATAAGGTTTGGGTTAAAATAAAAAAAACAAATTTTGTGATGTTAAAATTGCAAAAGATAAAAAGTTTTTGGGTTAGAAGTAAAAAATCAATTATTTTAAGAACCCCAAAGCATGAGATATAACACCATTGTATATAAAAACGTTGCTAATTAATAGTATGTAAATTCGTTTTACTAATAGAATGAGTATGTTATTATAATCTGAAAGATAAAAAATATAGATTAGTTTATACTTTATCCGCATTAATATTTATAATAATCTGAAAGATAAAAATATAGATTAGTTTATACTTTATCCGCATTCATATTTATAATAATATTTGTTTACTTTTGAATAGAACGGATTAAAGTGTAAAACGGCCATTTAGTAAAAACATGTCGATGAAAAATTACTTTATGATGGATGGAGTAGTTTTTAATAAAGTATATACGCTCAATTTAGTTTTTATATTTGATAAGATTATAATCAATAGCAATTGGATACAATTATGAATAAATGTTTTGGTTATTTTGCCACATTAAGGGTTCTTAGTTTGAGTACAATTTTTAATTTAGGGAGTTAAGAAAAAGTACACAAAATATTAGTAAAATTTGATATAAGATAATATATATAAAGAATAGGTCTATAACTATTAACACTGATACCATAAGACCCATGGCTTAACGATACCAAAGTTGTTAAATTGTTAAAAAAATAAAGAGTAGTTAAATTGTTAAAAAAAATCCTATTGAATACTGATATACGCTGCCAACAAATCGTGAAAGTTGAAAAAAAAATAGAGAGAAGATAGAAAATAAAACAAGTTCTTGATCTATTATTAGAACTTCGAAAGGAAGTACTAGTACTAAGGAGAAATTTAAGAAAATATATCACATTTCATAACTATTATTGTATTTTGTTATATATATATATATATATATATATATATTTGTCATAATAAATAAAAAGGATTTCTTTTGCTCATCATGTGTAACATTTTGTAACTTGCCAAACAAGCACTCTAAATTGATGCACAATTATGAGCTATGTGTAAAAATTATACGTACATATGAACACGTGTTGGCATAATAAAATTTCTTGAACTTGTATAATAGAGTATAATGATATATATTTTAGATTTAGTTACGTTTTTTGTCCATGTAGTTTGTCAAAAATCAATATTTTAGTCCGATAGTTTAAAATTGTTATTTCAGTCCCTGTGATTTCACTTTCGTAACTATTTCAATCCATTGGTTTGTCAAAAATCACTATTTCAGTCCATTAGTTTGCAATATAGTGTCAGAATAATTGGATGGAATTAACGAAGGTGGATTGAAATGGTTACGAAAGTGAAACCACAGGGACTGAAGTGACAATTTTTAAACTAATGGACTGAAATGGTGATTTTTGACAAACCACAGGGACGAAAAACGTAATTAACTTTTATATATATGAGAATATATGATAGAGACCTTGAACTTGTACAATAGAGTATTATTTTATATTTTATATATGAGAATATATGATAGAGACCATAATAGAGTATTATTTTATATATAAGAATGTGTATGATAGACCATAAAAACTAAAGGAAAAAAAGGAACGCACTCATCCGACCATTTTTATAACAAAACCGACCAAGATACAAATGATACTAATTATGTAAAATAAAAGATATATCAAGTATCTACGTATGTATATAACTAGCATTGAAGCCCGCGCTTCGTGACGGGTTTTCGAAGGTTGCTGGTGAGGATTAGAGCCCGCACTTCGCGGTGAGTCATAGGAGATTGATGGCAATGACGCATATATTCATGATATATCGATGAGCTAGCATAAACAATGCATGCTTTAATCTAAATGACGGTAAAAATAAGCAATCAACACAGTTAAGTAAACATATTTGGTCTTTGGAGTTAAAAGTTCGCTTTGACTATAATAAGGTAAATAAAAAATGATTAAATTGTTACCTTGTATATTAAAGGGTTAATATAGACTATGTATGCTTTAATCTAAATGATGGTAAATATAAGCAAGCAACACGATTAATAAACCATGTCCAGAGTTAAAAGTTAGCTTTAATTATGACAAGTAAAATAAAAAAAAAGAACTAAACCTAAAAAAGATAAAAAAAACATATATTTGTTAAAAAACAAAAAAAAAACCACTAAATTGTAATAAGTAAAATAAAAAGGAACTAAACCTATAAAAAAGATAAAAGAACAAATATTTGTTAAAAACAAAAAAATACCTTTAAAAATTTCAAGGGCCGTATGATAACTCTATTACAGTTTGTGTCGAAAAGTAAATATAGTAAAAATTATTTATTATTAAACTTCCCAATGATAAATCTATTAAAGTTTAGGGGTATATGTAAATTGTTTATAAAAAAGTATTAAAAAAACAACAATATTATAGCCTTGTAATTCTAGCCTTATAATTATTATTAATTAAGGTCACAAATGCCCAAATATTGATTTATTACTGTTCACATTGTAAATTGTTATAGTATAGAATAGAATATGTACGAAGTTCATTACACAAGGTTAAATTATTGTGATACCACTAATAAACTTAGAACTTTTTATTTTCAATCAATTATTCACAATGTGTTTTTTGGTCATTTTAAAATGGTTATTTATAAATAAGTAGGTTATGTGTAGAAAATATAGTTACACTTGATTTATACATGTGTAGCTTCTATAAATAAACGAATTTTGTTTATACACTTGGTAAAATGTTAGAAGAGGCGGATAAACATTACATTTTAACCATTATCTTGCATTTTTATTTTTTCTTTAATTTGAAAACATTATTGATTTATTTTCGGTTCTCGAAAAAAAAAACCACCACAAGGACAGCCTTAACACACAACAAATTTTAAATTAAAAACTATTAAAACTGTGTAAATACTTTACCTTTTTTTTTTTGAACGGTAAATTTCTTTTAATTATCGTCTTCTACGTGATTTAAACTCAAAATCTTCCTCTCTCAAACCTAGATGTTTAAAAGCTTTATCTTCTCTTTCTCGCTCCTGCTACTTATACATGTTATAAATATTTATACGATAATATTTTTGTTTTTTGAAAGAAAAACTTTATTATAAGATTATCTATTTAAACTTAATTTTCTATTAAATCATATATTAGAAAGAATAAAAAGAGAGAGAGAGAGAGAGGGAGCCAGGAATGATAGGATCCAAGGAAGATTGAGTGGAATGTATGATTGTTTGTTTATTTTGTCTGACAGATAATGACAAGTTAGAATATTTGTTGGCCCCTTGGTATTCCCCCACTCCCACCACCCTATTCGCCCTGCATATCTCATGTCACCCCCATATTTGTTGGGATGTCCGTCTATAGATTACTTATCATATTTTTTTAATTATATATTTAATTATTTTTTAATGACAAATATTCTGAAATGATTTTAATCGAGTAAATGTATCTCTTCCTCTATAAAGGTCAGAGTTGAATGCATATCCGAGCCGCCAGTTCCGGGTAAAACCCGTCCCGCCTGAAGGCTCACTGCGTAAAACCCGGTTTGGCTCGGTTTCAAACTGACGACCTCCAGAGAGACCTAGTTCTAAATTTTATTGTCACCATCAGTGTCATTTAAAGTGATGATAGTAAAAGTTGAACTTGTGACCTTAAAGAGTGAAATCAAATGACTAACCCTATACCAACTTGTCAGGACGACAAATATGACCTCTACTATAAATTATACCAATAAATCTACATTTCTAACTACTTATTATTTATTAATTGAAGTAAAATAATTATTTACTTTGATAATAAATAACTTTTTTTAATGGTGGCAAATTTGGGATATTAAAAATACACTAGAAAGACCATTAAAATACCAGTATTTTTGCCTAATTTTTTTAGCCCCAAAGAAACATGTTTATTTTTATTTATTCTATCACCTATGAAGTAGATACCACTAATAAATAACTATATAAATATAAGCATGTGTACAAATAAGTATTAAGTGAAATATCAGGTTCAGCAATCCCAAATCCACCATAATTACACACATTTTTGTCATCTCTTTTTTTAGTTAACAACACTTCTTAGATTTTCTATAATAAATTTACCAAATCTTTAAAATTTGAACTCCCACTTTTTTTATTGTAGTGTACACCACTTAACCATTAGGATATGTATTTGAAGACAATTTTCAAATTTATCATTTAAAAGTCAAAATTATGTAATTGAGTTTAACACTTTTATAATAATAATAATAATAATAATAATAATAATAATAATAATAATAACAACAATAATAATAATAATAATAATAATAATAATAATAACAATAATAATAATAATAATAATAATAATAATCTTATCATTGTATAAAGTTTGTAGTAAATTTTCACTCTTTACTGTACTTTTCTACAGTTATTGCTGGGTTAGTACTTTATTTTAGTCCATAATGTTAGTTTTTTTGGGTTTGTGACATTTTCAAGAATATATTGATTGTTAAATATTCTATTATATATTGCATATTTTATGCAATTCTTTATATAGTTTTGTGAATACAAGAGAAGCACAATTATTAATTTTGAATTTTCTATTACTACTTTCGGATTTTTTTAATGGCCTTATGAATTTTATTTAACCTAGTTGTTCAAGTTAACAAGCACATATTTTGTTGTTATTAAAGTATTTAAAAATTTGGTTGTGTTCAAAATTAGAATAATGGAATGACATAAATAACAGAATTTAAATACTCATAGATATTTTTTAAATCTTTCATTACAATAAAACTTTATTTAAAAGATTTATAAAAATATGCAGTTACTCATAGTAATTTAACTAAAATTATATGATTGGATTAATAATCAAGTGAGTGGCATGCATGTGTTTTGTGCCCATTTTGTCACTTATTATACTAAAAGAGAACTTAGGGAGACACATAAAAGAAGATGAATAGGATTTGTCTGGTTAGGTGTTGAAAACAAGTTAAAAGATGTGTCTTTGTCATGCTGTTTATATATGAGGATTTTTTATTTCATAAAAGAATGATTCTTTGAAGCTTATTTATCCTTTAATATTTTTTTGTGTATTTATTTATTTATGTTTTTAACCATGAAAATCCGTTATCAAATTACTCACGTGACCCCAAATATCTTGCTAAGCAATGATATCCTCTAAAAGGCCGTGATGGTCGACTTTTGTTTATTTAGAAATAATAATTTAATATTACAGAAATATTTGTTAATTATCTCAATCTTATAGTCGCCAAGCTTAAGTTTTGTTGTTGTCAGTAAGCTTAGCTTACAATCGATTTATTGATATGCATTGTTTTTTTCAGATATAACTTATAAAACAATGAAAAATAAACGTTTTTTTAATCTTAACTATTGTAATTATCATAGTACAAAGTATACAAGTATACAATTATGTGTGAGGTAATGAACATGAATCATATATTACTACCTTAAAAGTTGGTGTTTTCGATGTATGGATCTTTGGATCAAGTGTTAAAACAGAATATGTAGATGGCTGGTTTTGGAATAGGATTTGGTGAGGCAACGGAAACGCTTTGTTTTTATATTGAGGATATGTAACACCCTATGTCATTTTTAATTGAAATACATGTAGCGGAAAATACGAACGTAAAAGTTCTTGCTTTATAACATTCTTTAATGCTTGAAAACCCATTTTTAACAATTCATTATTACATCCTTTATTCATACTCAACATGTATATAATAAGACCCGTATTTATGGGACTACGTGACCACACTCTTGTACAATCCATGTCCAGACTCGATCTTCATCCATTCTGCACTTCATATGGAAGACCCGTATAACCTGCAGTCACCATACATCCACATTAATTAAAAAAGTAAGTAACTTTATACAAGACATAAACAACATATAACTAACTTTTAACGAAACCAAATGACCACATCAACTTCCTTCTTCAAGTGCGGATCAAACCGGTCACAAACTCGAATCTGATCTTTAGATTCTAATGTTCAACTTTCAAGAGTCCAATCTTAACATACATGCACTTTCATTCCATTCTCATAACAATACGGTTCCAACATTAAAATGCATTTGTACCTGCATTTGTTAGCTTTCCATGACATATCCAAGGTTTATACTAACATACACACATCAATCTTGCACTAACTACAAGCATAACATGTTTATTCGGGTTTACCCGCTTAGTTCATGACATATTTACCTTTATTGGATGTAATCCAAGTTATCATGTAGGTCATATACCCTCAAGGGTTTAGTATAATCAATACAAGTGAGTAATAACCCCTACAATTGCTTAAACTCTCAACCTTGCTTACGTATATATAAATATGGGACATAACAACGAACGGTCATGTCAGATTTCAACACGACCGCGTAGCATTTGGCCATCTTTATTACTTTACACATTTTGTAGACTTAGGCATCCTTTTTCCCACAATTAATGCTTGATCCCCCAATAAGTTAACCAATACATAAAAACCATTATTATACCCATGACTAATCTAAAAGTCAAATTAACCAAGCTACATGTAAGATAGAGGAAACCACGCACCTCGAATCCTCCATGTGAATTCAAGCATAATTAAACTACATTTGATTCATACCTACATTCCATACCTTGGCACCACCATTAACTAACTATCCTTTCATGATTCCCATTCTTTATACAAACATATGAACTTATTTACATAAACATAAGTTGAGCTCAAGAATCACTTACCTCAAGTTGCCATGTTCATGCTTGCCTCTTTGCCTCCTCTATGCCCATTAGCCTTCCATGCTTGAGGCTAGCTTAACTTGCTTCCTATCTCTTCATGTCATTACATTTTCCATTCATTAGTATTCATATTTATCTCAAGTTTGTTTACATTCAAACTCATATGCACCTTGACTTTCTAAGGTCAAACTATACTACGTATACAATATGAAATTACTTACAACACACATTCCATCAAATTCCACATCTTTATAAGTGACTGTATACATATACATACACACATTACACATAAATATAGTTGTGATTACATTCTCCCGTCCTAAGCATTCATAAATCAAACTATTTACCTTATGTGTTTGTGCGAAATCTAAAACCCATTGCTATGTTTTCTGCACAACTGTTGTTTAGAGTCACTTTTCCCCTTTTAAACCTCAGAATCTGACTTCCACTTTCAAATACAAAGCGTGCTTTATTCACAGACCTTTCCAGGCATATAAAACACATCTCCAAATAATTTTTCTATGATTTTATATGACTTTTCAAAGCTGCTGCTGAAACAAGAAATTATATTATGAATTTTGACCCCATCTTCATTTATAAGTCCAAGGTAACCGGTTACTATCCCTCCCTTATGTTCAAAGAACACACACTACTTTTAAGTCATTACAACATAATTATAACATAATAGCTTTCTAGTAAGTTTACATACTCCACAATTAACCCAATTTCACTTATTGAATAACATAACATCAAACATGCATACCACATACTGAGCTCCTAATGCAAGCTTTTTTATGCACATATTCAATCAATTTATATGAAAGTCACCAATTACATCATATTTAGCATTCCATTCATATTGTCAAGTTCTTGCATACAAATCACATTCTAACATCACCTAGACATTTCATCAAAACACTTGGTGTGCGTACAACATACCAAGTTTATTGTACAAGCTTCTAATACATATTTCTACTAAATCTTAAACTCAACTTAACTACCACATGAATTCCAACTAATACACATCCCTCATGTTATATTACTATCAATCATATCAAATATCACCTTTCATTCATATTATCAAGTTCTTGCATACAAAATCACACATTCTAACATCACCTAGACATTCCATCAAACACTTGGTATGCACACAACATTTAAATAACAATGTAAAACTACTACATGCTACTTTCCTAGATCATAACATCAACCACCAAGTTTCAATCATCAACATAACATACAAGACATATATAGTTCATGCAAATACCTTCAATTTTTGGATTTGGTTTCAAGACTAATCACCAGGAAACCTCTATGTTATACATCCATAATCTAGAGTTGAATAAATCATACCTTAGCTTGCAAAGTTCATAAAGCATTTAATTTTGGCTTCAATCTACATATGCACTTCATAAATTCAAGCATTTCTCTTGACTTAGGTTTGTGTGTGTGATGAATTTTGACCAAAAAGCCTTCCAAGGGCTGAATCCTTCAAAATGTCAAGCCCCAAATTCTACAAATGCAGATTTTTATATCAACTTTTTCCACTTGTCACCTTTGGTCCCTCTAGTTTGGCCTTTTGGTTAACAGCAACCATACTTCCACCTTTTGCCCATATTTAACCCACATAATCTCACCATATGACAACCCAACTCCCTTCGACATAAACTTGCAAAATTTAACTTAGGCATAATTACAACTTTAGTCCTCATAATTTGGGTTCACTTTTAAGCAAAACTTTCACTTCCTTTCAATTTGATCAGCGTTGCTAGTTTCTACTGACCGTATTACAAGTTTACCTTTTTATTTATGTAAGTATATGACCAAAGGGGTTAAATTACACAATTAATCCTTGTAGTTTGGTCCTTGACAGTCAAGACCCAAACTACAACTCCCAATTTCCTGTCTACTGTAAATCCCGGATGTTACAAGATGTAACATCCCGATTTTTAATGAGATTAAAAACATATGTGAATGGAATTTAATCTAAAAAATGAGTTTATATCGACAAGATTTTATAAAAATATTATGATATAGTTTTATGAAAAGAGATTTATATTGCAAGGGGCTACAATAATGATATATATGTATCTATAGTGGTGTAACTTGATTAAACTAATAGTTATGGTGATAAGGGAAAATACATATTTTAAATGGAGAATAAACAAAAAAAAGAACGTGACTAGGGGTCACCATGTGCGACGTCAATTAAAGGGAAGGAAGTGGGAAGCCAAATTCATCATGAAATCATGATATTGGGAGGCTAAGGTCTCAAATCTACCATCCTTGATTGATTTCTAGGGCTTTGGTAAGTGACTTCTTAAGTTTATGTTAATAAAAGTCAAGAGTTAGGGTTCTTCGTAGTTGTTCAAATCCAGAAAATTGGGGGTAATGGTGTGAGATTTTGATGGTAAGCAACCCTATTTTCTATGCTTGAATGATTAACTATAACTTTGGAGTTATAGCTTCATTTTGCATGTTATAGTATAGATGTTAGATTATATTATTTGGTGTGTAAAAGGTGTGAACATAATGATTTATATTGGGTTCTAACAATTTCGCATAGTTATGGTGATAGTTGATTAAAAAAAAGTAGGAGCTTAATTATAGTTTCAAGTTGCACGTGCATGCTTAATGAACTTGATAACTTTGATGATAAAATGGTGATTTTGGGAGTTCGCATGGGCATGTTAATGGTGAATTTTAATCACACCCACAAGGTGTTGATTAATTGGCTAAACGAACATTAAAGTGAAATTTTGAAACAATTGCCATGTTTACTTGATTAGATGATTTGCTAATAATAAATTGTTTTTTAGTGAACATAAAGTTTTGGTAGATTTATGGCGAAAATTGTAACATCCCAAAAACATATTTGGTAATTTAAACCAAATTAACTGGAGATAAGCGGGTAAAATACCGTTAGTGGTAAAAGTTATCTCGACAAACTTTAGGACCTAAAATGAATAAACCTAATGTTAAATCAAAGTGAATAAATGTTTTTAGAAAATAAAGTTATAAAAGGCTTGTGTTGTCGAGACTTAAATTAAAACGGGTTGTAACCTCCCCGAATTTAGTAAATTAACTAGGAATATTTAATCTAGTTAATATTTGTGAAAATAAGTAGGTTGTAACCTACTTAATAACTAGTAAAAGTACGAGGAATGAAATGGTACTTTGTGGAAAGTTGAGACTACATAAGATGGAAGAAAATACATACAAACACATATATCATGTTTAGAGAGAGAGAGAGAGTAATCCTCTCCAAAACCCCAAACAACAAATCCAGAAGTTTGAGTTGAAATTGAAGCTAAACCTTTGCATGATCAAGGATTTCTAACGATCAAGCTCTAAAAAACATGTGGTAAATGGTAGATTCTAATTTGGTGAATTAGTACGCCCTCTCTCTTTCTTATCCCCCTATTTCTCCACCACACAAGCTATTCCTAAAAACTAAAGTATGATAATGAATAAATAAAACTAATTCTTCTGCAATAAGAAATAAAGAGTTGCAACACTTGCCATTTGTTGGGTTGATGTTGTACAAGTTCATGTCAGTATGCATCATATTCAACCGAAAAAACATTATAACTAAACCTAAATGTAACAATAAACCAACAAATTACCTTCCAACCACCACCTCTGTTCCACCTTGCCAAGAGGCTATCTTCCTCGTCGAACATCATCGAGCTTCAAATTTAAGATTCGAATCTTGATTCGTTGAATTCACCAGAATCGCAGAAATGGAGCTATGACGGAGGTGCAGCGATGGTGGTAGTGGTGGCGATACGATGGCAGCGGTCGTGTGATGGCAAGGTGCTGCGATGGCGGAGACGGTGCGATGGCGGAGGTGTTGCACCACCGGATTGTAGAGAAAGAGAGAGAGTTTGTAGAGAGAGAGAGAGAGAGTTCATGCAGATTAGATTGTAGAGAGTGAATATTTATTTTTAATATTTTATTATTTAGGATAAAATGACCAAAATACCTTCGCATGGGGTCCACTTGATCAGATTTAACTATAAAAGATAACTGAGTTAGGGCTAAAGGACATAACGTGCAAGAGTTTGCAAAAACCGAGTACTTTTTTGCGCTTTTTGAGGATAAATGACACACTTGGCAATCTAGTGTCAACATAAAGGACGAGTTTTGTAATTTTTGGTTAATGAACTTCTAAATATAACCTTTAAGTGAGTATGTCATCAACTAAGAAAGAGGCAATTCAAACGATAATAAGATTAACATGCTGTCAGGAAATAAAGATGTGGTAAATAACCAGGCAAGATCCATACATAAGACATGTGAGGAAATAAAAGCAGTATGCTACTTTTGGGTCAAGGATAGGGCGAAACGTTGAAACTTGGAATGGTCAAACTAGTGTAATTTCAACATTTTCAATTTATAAGTTTCATTGTATATCGTGTTGATTCTAGCTTTTGCTAAAATCATTTTCTATTATATAAAATGATTCGTCATTAAAAGAAGTAACTTTATCTGTTAATTTTGTAATGATAAACAAAAATTGTCCTTATAATAATAATAGAGTTAATTACGTTTTTCGTCTCTGTGGTTTGTCAAAAATCACTATTTCAGTCCATTAGTTTAAAATCTATCATTTCAATCCCTGTGGTTTCACTTTCGTAAAATTTCAATCCATTAGTTTGTCAAAAATCACTATTTCAGTCAATTAGTTTGCAATATAGTGTCAGAATAATTGGATGGAATTAACGAATGTGGATTGAAATAGTTACGAAAGTGAAATCACAAGAACTGAAATGGCAATTTTAAACTAATGGACTGAAATAATGATTTTTGACAAACCATAGGGACGAAAAACGTAATTAACTCATAAAAATAATAATAATAATAATAATAATAATAATAAATAATAATAATAATATAATAATAATAATAATAATAATAATAATTTAGTAGATGCATTTCAACACTTTTGTAGGGATCTTACAACTTATTTGACAATTTTTTATGTATATACATAGATATTGTTATCTTTAATCGGTAATTAAATGTGTTGAAGCATAAGAAAGTAATTAGAGGTAATAATAGTTATGGAGTGGCAATGAGTTCGATGTATTTGGTACATATTCTTTACTTCTTCCTTAAACATAACACACCCGAATCTCGGAGGTCACGGCAAGAACGTGTCAATGAAATAGAGAAAGCTTACTTTGGAGATATATTTGTGACATCCAGCACAATGATGATAGACACATTGCATCGATTACTATTTCATGTGATTATTTCTTCCACTCAAATTTAACTATAAGTAGAAGCCCATTTTAATATAAAATTTTACTTTCTATTTTTGGCAATATATACGTTATAAATAATCATATCAAAAGTTCAAATTCGATCTATATATATTTTACACTTTTAATACAAGTTTATATTTTTTTTCTGTTAATTCAACGGTCCTTTATTTCTCAGGATGAAATCTATCTGATTAACCACTTGATCTCATCTAACAAATCACGTTTCCATGTGTTGTAGACTTACAAATATTTATTTGGTTATTTTTTCACTGATTAGTTTTTTTTTTTCTCAAAAGCTTCTATGCCTCCTCTACATTGAATTTTATGATACAAACAATTTAGTTTTTCTATAATTAAATATTTCTCAAATACTACTGAACTACAACTTAAAATCATAGTAATCGAACTTATATAACACATCAAAATACCCATTTGATATGATGAAATTCACAACTACCACAAATATTACGATCAATCTCACAATGATTTTTGCATATTAGTAAAACATGTGATGTAATTATACCATTCTTTTCTCCTCCACAAATTTATATTTTTCTTCAAACAAAAGTAACCTTGTATGATCTCAACAAATTTATCTCATTTACAAAGTAAATGTTAAAATAACACACTACGTATGATACAAACACAAACACTATTTTCGTTTAATGTGGCCAAAAACTTTTCCACCCACGTGAAATTAGGTTGCTATGTCAATTAGTGATTTCTTAAATTAGTTAAAATCAGTTACACTTCAACATTATCTTGCTCATTTCGTCTATATGAAATGTGTTATTATGATTATTTTTTTTCCATTTTCGTAGGATCAGTAGATTTAAAAAAAACATGTATTAGTATGATCACATTGTTTACATATTGACTATAAGATCATATTATTTAAATAATTAATGACCATACTCAAATGAAAAAAAAACACAAATACAGCACACCAAAACAAGAGTGAAATAATAAAATGACACTATTATTCTATGAAATATATATCATTAAAATATATATACTTTGACTAGAGTCGTAGATTATCTGGATTTTTGAATGAATGTAACATTCTAACAGTATATAATTTTTTTTATTAAATACATAGAACACAAGTTAATTAATAGAAACTAACGTAGTGTTCGTTTTACAGAATGTAATGGAATCTTGAAGGAATTGGAATGTTGATTTCACTCTCTAATTTGTTGGTTTCAACAGAAAAATAAATTGAAATTGAATAACAACATAAGGAAAGGAATCTACATTCTAATTCTATCCAAATTTCATTTCATTTTGCCAAAAAACACACCTAAATTACAAATCAAATTTTAATTTCCACACAAATTGCCATTATAATTCCATTACAATCCATGAAACGAACACTGCTTAAAGGAAAAATATTATCTAACAAAGATAATTAAACCAGAATGTATTTTATAAATGCAAAAAGATAACTTATTTTAAGCATATAAATATAGTGCTGAGTGGGGTTTTTGAATTATCACATCATAGGGTATACAAGCAAATAAGGTCTCCTTCTAGTCTAGTCTTTGAATTGTTCTTTTGTTATGGGCCCCTACTCTCTCTATATTGTATTATATTAGGGTGAAAGAATATTTTGTTGAAGTAACATGAAAGAAAGGTATAGTCAATGTCTCAAACCTTCCATCCATTCACATTACTCCTATTCATCATCTTTTTTACATTATCCTTTTTGTAATAATGGGCTTATTTTTATGAAAAAAGTATTAGATATTCAAAGTTGTTTTAGAATAAAATTAAATAAACAAAAAATTGTTTCATTTCATTAATTTCTTAATTAGTAAATATCTATTGATTTTTTATTTCTAAAACTAAATTAACAAAAAAATTGTTTCATTTCAATAATTTCTTAATTAGTAAATATCTATTGATTTTTTATAAACAAGTTCTATCTTTTTGTTATCATAATAGTATTATTTTAGCTATATATTTACCAACCATATTATTTTTGTTAAATTATAGAAAAAAGAATGGTTGAATTTTGTTGTAATTTAGGAAAGTAAACTACATAAACATTATGAAATATTAATGGTATTGTTCCTAATATACAAGAATTCTTTATTTTATTTTATTGAAAGTGTTATATGATGGTTAAAAAATGTATTAACATATTATATTTTTACCTTTGTGCTATAATACAAATTTGAATGCTCATTTATGGCAAATGAGTAGAATTTATCAATAAATGTCGTCGTTTGTTTTGTTAGTTTCTGAATATATTATAATGTTTTATATAATATTATTTTACTTTAGATACAAGTAAATGATACCACCATATTCTGTTATTCTAAATATAGAAAAACTGACAGATGACAAATGCAGGACTACAATGGGATGGTGGACGATGGGTGCTGGTGGAGGAGGCCCAATATAGATATGGAGATAGAGATGGGCATAAAAACCGGTTCCGAACCCGAACCGGTAGAACCGAACTGGAACCGGTTCCAGTTCCTACCCGACAGTAAGTAGAACCGGTTCCGGGTTCAAAATACCCGTTGGTTCCAACCCGGTTCCACAATTTTACCATCTGAATCGGGTAGGAACCGGTTCCTACCCGTACCCGGTTCCTACCCGTACCCGGTTCCTACGTGGAACCGGTTCCTGGCCGTTGTAATATTACCGTTGGAACCGGTTATATCCGTTAAAAATGTTACCGTTGGAACCGGTTATAGCCGTTAAAAAAGTTACCGTTGGAACCGGTTCCTGACCGTTGGAACCGGTTCCTGACCGTTAGAACCGATTCTATATATATTTTTTTGAAATCTATTGTTTAACACACAATTTCTCATATTTATCCTTCTTGTTACATTTCCTTCTTGTTCTTTTTCACATTCTAATCAACAAATGGCCTCAAAGAGTTCCAAAAACGCAAATTCCCAATCCGTTAACAATGTTCCTCAAGAACATTCGGTTCCATATGTGGTTGGAACATTGTCTCATAATCGCAGTAAGGAAGTTTGGAGCAATTGGGAGTTGGTCGAGATGAGTGACGGCTCGCAAAAAGCTCAATGTAAACATTGTGGATCGTTATTAGCCAAGGAATCAAACTCAACGTTAACGAAGCACATTAATAAGTATTGCAAAGTTTTAAAGGAAATGACATCCGGTCAAGTTCCACTTTCCAAAGATGGTTCCATTTTTCGTTATGAGCAAAAATTAGCTCGCGATCGGATGGCGAAGTTGGTGATACAAAAAGCGTTGCCGTTTGGACACTTCGACGACCCCGATCTTACAAATCTTATTCGGGAGACGCTACAACCTCGCTATAAACATGTAAGTCGTCGCACTTTAAAACGTCTTTGTTTAAGTTTATGGGAAAATGCAAAAAAAGATTTAATTGTTTTTTTTAAGAATTTAAAAACTAGTGTAAACCTAACTAGTGATGTGTGGTCGGCTCCACATGGTTTACCGGAATCGTACATATGTGTCACCGCTCATTGGGTTGATCCCGATACATGGCAAATGATGAAGCGTACGATTGCGTTTGACGAGTTTCCTTCTCCTCATACGGGAGAAAATATTTATAAAATTATAAATGGCACAATAATTAAATATGGTTTAGAAGATAAAATTTTTTCAATATCCTTTGATAACGCTTCAAACAACACAACGGCGATTGAAAAATTAAAGTTGAAGTACAAACCAATACTTGATGGTGTTTTTTTTTCACACACGATGTGTTGCACATATTATTAACTTAGTAGTGCAAACCGGTTTAAAAGATCAATTTGTATCCGATTTTATTATAGCATTTAGAGCTAATTTTATTATACCAAAAAATTATTGGACCGAATTGGGATATACCGACTCGTTGGAATTCAACTTGTCATATGTTTGAAATGGCTATAAAGCAAATGGGCACTTTAAAATCTTTTCATACAACTTTAAGTGATGAGTACCTTGTCGTCCCCTTTCCCGACACGGCTTGGGAAAATATTAATAACCTAAGTACTTTTTTACAAGTTTTTAAAACTACAACGACTTTGATTTCCGGTGTTTATTATCCTACTAGTTCTAAAGTTGTGGACCAATTGTATTTGATAACAACTAATTTTAAAAAGTTTGAAAATTCTAGTGACATGTTAAGGAATATGACGAGACCAATGATTCAAAAATTTAAAAAATATTTTTTAGAACTACCACCCGTTTTTCTATGTGCCGCTGCTTTAAATCCAGCTTTAAACGTACCGGGTGTTGAAGCTTTAATTGATGAAATTTATGACAAGTTGGATATGCATGAGGAGGATCCAACTTTAAAAGCAAAAACAAAAAAAATATTCAATGAGTGTATGGCCAAACTTTATGATCATTATTTAAAAAAATATGGTGAAAAAAATCATAAAAATTTGTTTGAGTCTCGGTCCACGGCCTCTAACGATGAAACAAGCGGGGATCCACTTATAACCATGTTGAATGTCGTTAGAGACGAGACCGCTAGACAACAAAGGGGTAGTGAACCAACAAGTGAACTTGGGAGATATAAAAAAAATCAGTATTCGCTTACTATGACCACCGAGGAGTATAGGAAATTTGATGTTTTGGCATGGTGGAAATCGAAAGAATCCGAATACCCGATTCTAGCCACCATGGCTCGTGATATACTAACGGTCCAAGCTTCCACGGTAGCTTCGGAAAGTGTGTTTTCTCTTAGTGGCAGGATTTTGTCAATTAGAAGAACAAGACTAACTCCGGAATCGCTAGAGATGGCAATATGCTTAAAGGACCATTTGGATGCCGTTGATCGTGTTCAACATAAAACTAGTCTAGAAGATGAAGTTGAGTTAGAGCATAAAATTGTTGACGAAGAGGAGGACGAAGAAGTGGAGACTAACGATTCGGACGACGATTGTACCGAGGTACCCGTACCTAAGAGAAACTCGTCGGAAAGTGTTGCACCTGCCGCTAGTAAACGATCAAAGAAATAAAATCTTACTAGAACCGGTTATGAGTAATTTTTTATTTTTTTTGTAACCGGTTAATTTTTTTTATATATTGTAACCGATTAATTTGTTTTTTAATTTTAATCCATTATTGTTAATATTTTTATTTATCAATGTAACTAATAATAAAAATCAAACATAAAAAACACAATAGTAGCGTTCCAAAAATAGATGTAAAAAAACACAGTAGAAGGGGTTTTTAATTTTAATCGATTATTGTTACACAAACTTTATTAAAACACCAACAATAACATTTATCAGGAACCGGTAAGTAGGAAGGGGTTTATATACAAAAAAAAACGATTTTTTAATCAGGATTTTTACTGTCAGGAACCGGTTCCTGACAGTAAAAATCAGATTTTTTACTGTCAGGAACCGGTTCTGAACAGTAAAAGTCAGATTTTACTGTCAGGAACCGGTTCTGAACAGTAAAAAACAGATTTTTACTGTCAGGAACCGGTTCTGAACACTATCAGGAACCGGTTCCACACCATACCCGGTTCCACACCATACCCGGTTCCATAATACCCGTACCCGGTTCTACACGGTTCCATATTCTTGGCTGTGAACCCGGGTAGGAACCGGACCCGGTTCCACACCATACCCGGTTCCAATGACATCCAAGCAGAACCGGTTCCGGGTAGGAACCGGTTCCGGGTAATAATAATACCCGATTTTGCCCATCTCTATATGGAGATAGAGAAAAATATATCAATTAAATTTATAGTCATTTATATATGAATATTTGCCTATTAAAAGATTTTGCATTATGTATAATTCATACATATACTTATTGTTAAAGCGACCAAAGTTTCAACTTTTATAGGGTTTATAGCTATGTATAGCCTAGCTAGATGGGCGATATTATTGGCCTTGAAGACACGACGTTACGACACCTATTCATGTGGTCATCCATCAATGGAGCGAAAATAAGTACAAAACTAAGAAGACGTCATAAAACATGGAGTTTGCTTATTTGTTGAGAAATCAAAGGACCACAATATTGTTTCGGTTCCTATGTCATATGACCCTAGCATATACTATTTGTAAACTTAGAAGAGTGATTCACTTATCTAGTTTCCAAAATGAGTTACATTTTTTTTTTATATAACACATTCGCTTTCTTTATATGAGATGGTACCTCAAACCAAAATCGTGTAGATATCACGTCAATGGAAAAAGATGAGATGTTATATTTCAAATTACACGTCTTTTCATTACCTGTTTTTCAGTTTACTAGTTATATTAAAATATATATTTATGATAATGCGTGACAATAAACGAATACAAGTTATACTAATCCACTATTCGTTCCACTTCAATAATAATAGTAAAGTAATAGTAATAGTAATAGTAATTCAATACAATAATAATAGTAATAGTAATAATGGAAAGAAGTTATCTAACTCTCATGATTGCAAAACTAACATGCATTTTTTTTTGAAAGGCACAAAACTAACATGCATACAATAAACTTTCATGTTCAATATATAACTAACAATAATAAAATATAATTTATATCTATATCTATCTATAGTATCTATCTATCTATACTATGTAATAAAAGAAAAGCATGGAAGATACATGTCATCTATTAAAACCATTTACTTATTATTTTTTTGCCTCTATTTAGTTATGGATATTTATTTTTTAATTAGAAATAGTTATTATATTATTAACCAAATAAAATTAATATGAAATTAATTATTAATTTTCGAAATAAACTTATTTTTTTAGTTAAAAGCTTCACTAAGTTCAAAATTATGTATGGTAATTGTTTTATGAGTGATTTAAAAAAACAAATATTTAATGTGGTTGGATGGTAAAAACGGTAAAAACACAATATGTTAAATAATAATAATAATAATAATAATAAAATTGATGATATCAAAAAATCAAAGTTAATACCTAATTAAAAGAAATAATGTTTTAAAAACTAACTTAACAAATTTATAAATGTCACGTCAGAATTCGATTTTTAAATACATATCTTGACGAA
Source organism: Scalesia atractyloides (assembly GCA_947069175.1). Classification (NCBI taxonomy): domain Eukaryota; kingdom Viridiplantae; phylum Streptophyta; class Magnoliopsida; order Asterales; family Asteraceae; genus Scalesia; species Scalesia atractyloides. The sequence continues at coordinate 9,992,639 of CAMTDV010000016.1, read as the reverse complement.
TACATAAGTTAACAAATTACATGATATTTTATTTTATTAGTCTAATAATACACAGGCTTATTCAACCATTCAATGCATATGTTACTTTTAAACATCATCTTTTTATTGTTAATTATATTAAATTACATGTATGCACCTGTGTAACATACGAGATTGTAACCTAGTATGATATATATTTTAATGCTAACAATTATGAAGTTGCACCTACGAGACGGTCTCCTATTTGTCCACGGGCAACCGCAAACGTTTTCTTTTATTTTCGTTTTGCAGATATATAGATAACAATTAAATCATACATTAAACAAGCAATGTTAACTGATACCGACCGAAACCCGCTTCGTAAAACACTTATTTTTATTTGTTTAAAATAATTATCATCCATCATGGATGATTGGCTTTTAACTTTTTTAATAATCAACAAATCAGTATTATCAGTATATTAATATATTTATTATTATAAACACTTCACAACATACTAAATTATAAAATAAAATAAGATTGTATATTGATAGTGAAGCGTGTACGTATATGTTTGTGTGTATATATATACACGCAGGTGATACCTTGCATGAAGCACGCCTTCAGTCCTCTCCTTCTCTCTCTCTCTCTAAGTTTCTCTCTCATCATCTTTTAGAACTTCAAAAACTCCTTCAATCTTCTTCACTCTTTGATCTCCTTCTCAGTCACTCAAATCACACACAAAATCACACAGTGATACTTTATGGAAGTAGAAATGGATGTTTCAGGTGTTCACAATCATCATCATCATCAACACCAGCAGGTAGATATCAATTACTTCATCCTGTTTGGTTTTTATTCTTTGTTTCATAATTAGTGATTTAATTGAACTACATGGTTGTTTAATTAATTGATTTGTTAGGTTTTTTTAATTTTCATTTTTTGTTTGAATTTTGGTTTAATTGTTGGTTATGATTAATTAATCATCCAATTAGGGCTAGTTTCTTCTATATTTATTTCTTCATTTTCAGCTAAGCAATTCCAAATTTGATGTAATTCCTCATATTATTGTGCATTTTTCTTTTATTTCTATGTCTAAAAATCCGTAAGTGGTTTCCGGTAGGTTTTTGGAAGTGTTTTGGTTTCCAGATAACGAACTCAAAAAAAAAAAAATCAAACACTAGATATCAGGTTGCAAATTATACTGACATGGCATAACTCAGAAAAAAAATGAGTCTGCTCATTATACTAGCAGACTTCAATTGAGTCTATTGGATGCTCTTTTGACTAGCGACCAATAAAATGAGTCTGCTTATTAGACTAGCAGACTTCAATTGAGTCTGTTATCTGCTCTTTTAACTAGCAGACTCCAATTGCCAATTGAGTCTGTTATCTGCTCTTTTGACTAGCGAACTCCTTAAAAACCAAAACGAGTTCAAAAACTTCCTAAAAAATTATGATTTTGCTTAAAAAAACACTATTATTATGATTTTGCTAAAAAAACACTATTATTGCTTGTTATGAATCTATATTAAAAAATTTAAGATCTGATTATTTTTTTTTATTAATATAGGAGCTATCTTCCCAAACATTAGAGAGCATGTTGCAAGTCTGCAAAAAAGCCGAAGCGGACAAAAAACCGCGGCCGCCAGAGGAAGCTTTGAAATGCCCGAGATGCGATTCGGGCAACACGAAATTCTGCTACTACAACAACTACAGCCTGACTCAGCCCAGATACTTCTGCAAGTCATGCAGAAGGTACTGGACCAAAGGCGGAACTCTAAGAAACGTTCCAGTGGGCGGAGGCTGCAGGAAGAATAAGCGATCATCATCCGCAACCTCATCATCCGCCACATCATCATCCTCTACACCTTCAAAGATCAGAGGACCCCAAGACCACCACCTTATCCAACAACATCCACTAAGTTTCATTACACCTAATTGTTCAAACAATTCAAACACTTCAAACAATCCTCTGCTTGCAGGTCTACCACAGTTACCATATGACTCAACTTGCACTGATCTCTCACTTGCTTTTGCTAGGCTCCAAAGCCAAGCAAATGGGTTCATGGGTTATGACCACTTTGACCACAATGTGGACCATTTGGGCTTTCTTGAAACCGCAACCAACCCGAATCGGTTTCATCACAATTTGTTATACAATCTTGGAAATGGGGACATGGGTCATGTGGGAAACTTGATGGGTTTGAACATTTGAACACAACAATGAACAACACATACACAATCATACCCCCAAGTGAACAAACAGACACAAAAAAGAAGAACATGAACTTATTGGTGGTGTAGCATCAACACCAGTGAAGCAAGAAGCATGCAACATGATGAGACCATATGAGAGTGGATTATGGGGATTTCCATTGCAAATGGGTGCTGGTGGTGCTGAACCAATTAGCAACATGGTTCATGAAGTTGGAGGGTGGAATGGGATTGGTTCAACAAATTGGCATGGGCTCATAAATAGCCCTCTTATGTAGTACAAGTCTACAAGATCATCATCATCATATCATCATATTATCATCATCATCATATCATTATATCATCATCATGTTGTTTTGTTGTTTAATTAATGTTAGTCCAGGAGAATGTTACTTAAAAAATATTTTGGTTGGATAGGGGGATAGATTTATGTACTTTATTTTAACTACATTTGTTTGTTTGTTTGTTTATTTATGTGTGACAGTCAAGAATCAGTTTTTGTTTCCTAAATCAAGAACAATACCACTGCAAATGTTATTTTTATGTTACTTTGTTCTTTGTATATATGTTAATGCAGTCTTTATGTTATAACTTTATAAAAATAAGTGATATTTTGTAAAAACTAGTTTCTAAAGAGTAGAGGACAATTGTTATTATTATTTAAAAAAATAAATAATATAAAATTAAATACTCGTTTAGTTGTCCAAAACAATGTAATTCTTTTATAGCTAATTTACTGTAGAGTTATAAACGAGTCGAGCCGAGTCGAGTCAGGGTGGGGTCGAGCTCAAGCTCGAAATTAATTCAGGCGGCTAAACTCAGCTTGCGCTTTACGTCGGAGTTAAACGAGCCTAAGAACGAGCCATGGGCCGAGCCGAGCTCGAGCTGGGCTCGGCAACAAAATGAGCAACCTTGGTTCACGTCATCTCAAACTAAGTTTTTTAGCTATTTTTTCCGAGCTTCTTTCGAACGAGTATGAGCCGAGTTACGAGCCGCGAGCTTTATGAAGAGCCCTATTACTGGTAATTTTCACTCTATGTTTTTTATTATCTATCTATGGATATTATTAAATATTGATATGCATAATCTTTGTAGGCAACTAGCATTTTGTATCTTTAGTTATATTAAGTTATTTGAAGAATAATATATATTGTTTGTTGTTTTGAAATGATTGGAAAATGGAATAATAAATGTCTAAAACGCACTTACATAAAAAACAAAGAAAATCAAAATCGAAGTGTGTGAAGACAAATTGAAAGATTTTGGCGTGAGAAGTTGGTGGTTCACTAGATTACCAAATCCCAGTTAAATCTGTACGTAAATCCCCACCCTAAACAATTAAATAATGACAACTAATACATAAATATACCTTTGAACAAGTTTTGTTTAATGATGTTTTTTTCTTTACATAACAGCCTCTTCTGGACAGATGAAATATCAAGAATGCCCTCATGTGTAAGGCAATTATCAGACTTAACCAAAAAATCTAACTAGGTTTGGTCTAAAGGACATAACGTGCAAGAAATTACAACATTAAGTACAAAACTCATCAATTTTGAAGGTAAAGGACACCGCCTGTAATTTTAGACATACTTAAAGACAAAACTTGTAATTTACTCTTTTATTGTTTTTTTATTTTTCTTTTATCTTGTATGTCCTTATAGATATTTTTATAGAAAGTTTAAACATTTTTTTATAAAAGATTATCATTTTTGTAATAAAAATATATTTAAATTTAATTTGCTAAAGTTATATATTTGGTTGCAATTTTGGTTGCTAAAGTTGATGGCAAAAAGATTTTGAGCATAACAATATATGAACAACGAAACTGTTAGCATTTTTGCTATTTCGAATTGGTTTGTCTATCTCTAGTTATCAGTTTTATAGTAGTAGTAATAACAACTAAGGTTAGAAAACAAAATCATCGCTATTTTGTGTTTTGGTATCCAATAATAGTTGAAAAGGTTCTTGCTTTGCCTTTATTTAACACGATGGTTGTCTCGTTATCTAATGGAGCTGAGAAACGACTCAAAGTTTGTGTGTATGCGCCTTTACCAGAGCTAGCATGAAAGAAAGTTCAATAAAAATGATTGATACTTGAATATAAGGTGAAGGTTCTTCCCCATAATCCTTCCGTTAATCAGAATGGGCTTTCATTTCAATTAACTCATAAAAGCTAGGAGTGACTACTACATAGACAGTTAGTTTCGAAGCTAAGAGATTGGGCCATCGGCCGGTATTAGGTAAGGTCAACAAAGAGGTATCAGGGGTGTGAGGATATGTTGCTCAAACCAAATCATGCCAACAATATGGAAGTTCCTGGATCGTGTAAAATAAGAGTAGTACCAAAAACAATACCTGCTGATTCATAATCAGTAATGAAAATTTGGCTACGGAGATTTCGAACAGGTAAAATTTAATACAGACACAAAGAGCTTCCACAACGTCTATGCGCTCATTAATTTTTGTCTATTTATAATATAAAAAAACTTGATATTAAATAATAAAATACAATAAAGTTGGCATAACATATTACATTAACATAACTTATCAATTGTAAATTATTTTACTTTTTTAACAGCTAACAGAATCAATCTCGAGCACTCTTGGGGTATCCACTAGACAAACAGAGTATTCCGAGAGTAACCCGAGTCCACCACCAATTCCAGGGAAAACCCAGTAACCCGTCCGCCCGTAGGCACCAGGGGCGAAGCATACAAGGGGCCGGGAGGGGCGCCCGACCCCCCGAACTTTTCGCTCAGTGGTGTAATATATGTAGTTTTCGTATATAAATTTTTGGGTATATATGTTTTCGACCCCCCGATTCTATAGAAATTTTTTGGTACATACGTTTTCGACCCCCGGTCATTCGGGTCAAGCTTCGCCACTGGTAGGCACGACAGTGAAATTAGTGGTAAACCCATTTAGCTCAAGGATCGAACCCAAGTTTTCCTGGATCTCCTATCATTGTGCCTCACTCTACACTACATCAAGTAAGAGTTGAACATACATCTCCTAAGAAAAAAACAAATCTTTCACCACTTGATCTAGAGATTATTGGCAAATTATTTCACTAAATAAATTATAATATAACTATTATTATATTTTCTTTCCTCTTTAAAACGACAATTTCTTACTGAACATCGCATTATCCGAATCACATGGCCGTGATTTGCCTCTAATCTCGGGTTACAACATCCAGATCATGATTACCACATTTGGACCACCGATAAATATCTTTAACTATTGAAAAATGGGAATAAAATAATGATCCTAAAGAATTTTAGGTAAAAAAAATATACAGATGTTTAGTACTTTTTATTTGTTAGAGATATATATTTTATTTATTAAAGTTTTAACCTATTATATATGAAGTTTTAAACTATTATATATGACAGAGTAAACTTTACATTTCGTCCTTGTGGTATGTTGTCAGAGTCGACATGCGTACTATTTTCAAAAAATGGATACGTACTTGACTCTCTGGGTTTTCATTTCGCTGCACTCTGAGTCCTTGAGACCAATTGCCGCTAGTATATTATGTTATGTAACTATGGAATATCCTTGAGGCCATCTTTCCACCGTTCTACCGTCGTTGTCGATCTGTTCACCCACTCGGTCGTCCAAATGTCGTACTGCTTTCATCGACACAAGTGGTGTTAGAGGTAGAAATCAGTTCACTTGGTGTCATTAGTATCGTTTATTTTTGTAGATTCGACACAATAGTGTAGTTTGTTGATTAAATTTGTTGAATGTCAACATTCTATGGCTGGAATTAAGGTCAACGTTACCCTAACCCAAACCCACGTGGTGGTGCAGTTGAGTATGGTTCTAGAACAATTTGAACCTAGAATTGCAATTTGAATGTGGCCGACCATATGGGAGTGAAGACATGATCGACTAGGAGCCTGGACCACTTTTTTTTGCATGATAATGATGCCTAATTATGCTAACAATAAGTATTCCTTTTTGATGATCTATGGTTTTTTGGTGATCTAGGTACATAGATCATAGTTGTTTACACTAGATTATGTTAGCATTAAGTAGTTTTTGGATGATGTATGTCTCTTGTAGTCCTAGATCGTAGTTGTTAACACTAGATCATCGTCGTTAACACGAGCTATTGTTTTGATGATCATAGTTTTTAGTTGATCATTTGATTGATCAATTCGGTTTGTATGTTTGAATTGCATTAATTCAAGTTCTTAGTATGTTTGAAATGCACTTCAAGTTTCAGTTTTTGTGTTGATATAGTTTGAAATGATGGTGGTTTCAGTTTGTTTGTTATTTATAGTTGTTAACACATGATTTATGCAATAAAGTGCAATGGATGTTGATCTGGTAGTTAATTTTGATGCAAAATGATGGAAGATGGTAGTTATTTTTGGAGGTAAAATATATAAAAAATAAAGGGATGAAAATTACAATAAATACAAAAAAGAGAGATGCAAATGAAAGGATAATCCAGTCTTTTCACCTTCATTAGAAAAGAAAAGTGATGTCAACAAGCGAGAGGGACTCGGAGTGTAGCGAAATAGAAACCCTAGGAACTTAAGTATCCATTTCTTGAAAAAGGGATGCATGTTGATTTTGACAAGGACGTAAATTGAAGTTTACTCTATATGATAGTTTGATTACTATATTTTGTAATAAAACTTATATTTACCAAAAACAGCTATATATATATCCTAAGAAAAGTGTATCTTATTTGAAAAACTTGAAAAGCATTTTGAACCACACATTTTCTAAGCTTTTTGTAATATACACATATGTATAGTTTAAAATTGACTACATACATATATGTATATTGAGTTATACACATATGTATATAGTCAATTTTAAAGTATACATATGTGTATATTACGGAAAGCTTTGGGAAAATGTCGTTCAGAATGTTTCTCAAGTTTCTCAATTAGCCTAGTGCTTTTCACATGATCCTAACCATATTATGGGTAGGGATCCTAAGAGAAGAGCACCCTATTTGAGAAACTTGAGAAGAAATCTGGACCACACATTTTTTCTAAGTAATTCGTAATATACACATACGTATATTTAAAAGTGACTATATACATATGTGTATAATGCATTATACACATATGTATATAGTCACTTTTAAATATACGTATGTGTATATTACGAATTACTTAGAAAAAATGTGTGGTCCAGATTTATTCTCAAGTTTCTCAAATAACCTACCTCTTCTCACATGATCCTAACCCTAGGTAGGTTATTTGAGAAACTTGAGAAGAAATCTGGACCACACATTTTTCCTAAGTAATTCGTAATATACTTTATATTACGAATTACTTAGAAAAAATGTGTGGTCCAGATTTCTTCTCAAGTTTTCTCAAATAGGGTGCTCTTCTCTTAGAATCCCTACCCTATTATATATATATATATATATTATGTATATATATATATATCCATTTTTGTCTAATCATAATTTCTTATTTAAAAGTAATGTATGTGGTGATCATACACGTATTCAACTTCTGTTTATTACTTTGTTGAAACTATTCTATGAGTTACCCACTTAAAAATATACTTTCATATTTGTAAGAGGAGTTAAAAACCATATGTTAAAGTTACATTTTTTCAAGAGTTGAAGTGTATATCGTTATCCATTATGTTTCTTGTGGCTAATATTGTAAATAAAACTAGATAGACATGTAAATGGTCCTATATATTGGTTCATTATATGTGATCTTAACTTCTTACAAAGACGTCTTGGTGGTTTAGTGGTGTATTTTACAACCCAAAACAAATATTGTAAAGTGTTGATTGTGATGTAGTTATCTTAGAAAATGTGTTTAGTGGTTTTTCATTAGTTAGCCCTAATTACTTTCATTTAATTATTTAAAAATCAACTATTTTTAATTTTTAAGGTAAATCGTCCTAGACACATCTTGAATGTTCTCGTGAAAGAGTCACAGAACCTAAGTGCCCAATGTGACACCCACGCTAGAGGTGAACAAAAAACTAGGTTGGGAATTGAAATTGGTTTTAAACGAGAACCTAACCCGATTTCTAAACCCTTGAGAGAACCCGATTCAAACCCGGCCCGAACCGTAGGGTTGAAACCATACTGAGAATCCCTTGGTTGAAAACGGTTAAATCCAAACCGAACCGGGTATAACTTGGTTTTAAACCACACTGATCCTTTTCACCATTATAAATTGGTTCAAAACCCGACCCACTTTGACTATATTTGACCAAATCCAAACTGGTTTGGGCCCAGAACCTGATTTATGCACATCTATCACACGTTCAAGTAGAGATGGGCATAATCGGGTATTCTAAATACCCGGAACTGGTTCCTACCCGTACCCGGTTCCTGTCTTTGATGAATGGAACCGGGTCCTATGTGGAACCGGTTCCAGTTCGTACCCGGGTATTTGTCGCTAAAACTAGAACCGTCTGGAACTGGTTTCGGGTACTGTGGAACCGGTTTCGGGTACTGTGGAACCGGGTCCTATGTGGAACCGATTCCAGTTCGTACCCGGGTATTTGTCGCTAAAACTATACCGTTGGAAACCGATTTTGAATATTAAAATCGGTTTTTTTTATAAATACCCCATATTATTCATTATCTTTCATTCATCCACTTTCATATTCTCCTAACACATTTCAATCCGTATTTTCAAAGATCAAATGGCTAGTAACGATGAAGTTGTAATGGTTTTAGAAACAAAAAGAAACCGTTCAATTTGGAGACATTTTGATCTTTGTTTGATGTCCGATAGCCACGAGATGGCTAGGTGCAAAGCATGTGGGAAGTTTATGAAGGCGACGGCTAACTCCACTCTAAAGAAACACACCGAACGCCATTGTCCGGTGACAAAGGCTAAGAAAAATGAAACGGGTGAAGCTTTCGGCACCGGGTCTTCGGATGTTTAGCTTGGTTTATGTAACCGGTTTAGTTATCTTTAGCTTGTTTTAAGTTTTTAAGTTTCGTTTAATAATGTAACCGGTTATAAGTAGTAATGAATCGATTCCAACGATAACATATACGCGGGTATTGATTAGAACCGGGTATTGACTGGAACCGGGTATGAGTAGGAACCGGGTACGACCCATTTAAAATCCTAAAATGTGGAACCGGGTAGGAACTGTCGGGTATTTTGAACCCGGAACCGGTTCCTCTAAACACCGGGTTGGAACTGGAACCAGTTCCAGGTAGGTTCTACCGGGTCGGGTTTAGAACCGGTTATTATGTCCATCTCTAGCCGAACATGCTCTATTATGAAACTTGATGATGTGGTTTGTTAAGTTTGTATATGAATTTTATTACTTTTTGGTTACAGAGTGAATTGTGGTTTTGGTCCTGTGCTTTATTGGTAATTACAGTATTTTACAATTTTGAAACTCCTTGCAATTTAATAGTAATGTTTCTATTTGATTGCAATTTTAATCCACATTACTAACATCATTCATATTCTAGTTAAAACCAAGTCATATAAAGTTTACTAATTTGTTTCAATTATTTTTTATTAGAATGGCTCCTATGAAAAACCTCCAAAAAAATACGTGTAAAATTGTTTTTTATTTTTATTTTTTCACACGTAAAACTCGTGATTTCTCAGTTCCTTATCTCTTTTTGTTTCTCCTTCGAGCCTCCCTCTGTTTATAAATATTTTTCTCAACGAACCTCCCTCTGTTTATAACTATTTTTTTCAATACATTATTAACACCCACAATTTCTTCATAGTTTTTTTTGTATTTAAAAAGTTAAAAAAGATGAATTGAATGCATCGACTTGAACTCAACTAACACAGATTAGTCATGTCAAATTGGAATATGTAACATCCTTCAAAAACCGGATTTACCAAACCCGCTTCGTTTATTAACCGAACAACCAGTTAAAAATTTCGTTGCGTATTTAATTCTCAAATTAATTTTAAACGATACATAATTAATAAGTATATTAGAATATAAATTTTATATTTGAAAATGTACTAAAAATAGTGATTTAAAAATAAAATGCTGAAGCCGGGTTTTGAACCCGGGTCAGCCGAGCATCATGCAAATTCTTAACTCACATCCCTCCAACCGCTCCGTCACTTGTAATTTTTGTTTACATATTGATTCAATTAATACATATAATAAAAAAACTGAAGTCGAATTCGGTCACTCAAGTCACTGATGCCGGAAATCCCGACGAAATCGTCGATCTTTAACGTTTTCTTTTGTCATAACGGATACGTTTACACCCACGCCGGTTATAATTGAAAGACCTTAATGGCACTCATTCAAATCATCGGACCATAACCGAAAAGTGTTGAATTCGAAACCGGAAATACACTTAAACCTGAGTTATACTTTATTCATCAGTGAGCTCGCGAGTTTATCAAGATTACACTCTTCTTTTCGCTCAGAAAAACCTCGCCGCAGTCGCCGGAATTCTCTGCAACTTAACCGGAAATTTCCGTCGGAAAACCAAATTCATTCCATCCTTTCTTCTTACTCTAAAATAAGATCTTAGAGCTCATACTGACATCACCCCCACTCACCTTAAACCTCTGAAGAATCTCTGTCGCAAGAAATTTCACTCGCCGAATTCTCTGCAAGTCGCCAGAAAACCGGGACTTTCATCTACACGGTAAATACCTCGACTTTTTCTGTTTTAACCCATTATTAGACAAATTCTAACATCACTCCATCACCCAGAATCAACCCCAGACGACATTGCCGGATTTTCTGTTTTCGCCGGAAAACTTCTGGATTTTTCGGAAACTCGCTGTTAATCGGTATGATCATTCAAACCTACTGATAATCGTTACTCAGTAGTTCAATTTCACATCTAATTCATCCAAACTTATTAATGAATCCGAACAGCATGAGTTCCCAAAACAGAGCCGACGATCTTTGCCGGACTTCTGAAGAAAGACGATCAGTTCGGTACAATCATTCCCCAAACCCTTTTCTGTTCAATACATTGCAATTGTTTATAAATTCGTTAGATTAATTTAAAAAATAACTGTTAGTTAACCGTTGTCTGTGTTTTGAACGAAGAAGACGAAGTCGCTTAAGTTATAAGATTAATTAAAATCGGTATTATAAATGGGTTAAACACACAGTCCAGCGGTGGACTGTGTGCAAACAATACGCATACGTCCCGAGTTCGATCCTTGACACACACACCTTAGCAGTAATAAAATGTCCTTTTTTTTAACTGAACCGGATCCACAACAGTAAGATGTTAAGTATAATAAAAACCAGAATATTTACCAAGTTAGACACACAGTCCAGCGGTGGACTGTGTGCCAAACTAAACCACAGGACCCGGGTTCGAGACTTGTGGAGAGCACCGAGTCGATACATTAAAACCTTTTTAAAAATAAATGATTTTCGGATTAATTTAATTAGTGTATAAATATAACTAAAAACAGAAATTTTCGGGTTAGACACGTAGCTCAGTTGGTAGAGCTGCGTGCACGCGTACGGGAGGTCACGGGTTCGAGTCTCACCCAGCGCACACATATAACCGACCGAACGGTCAACGGTCAACGGTCAATGGTCAAAAATCAACATTTTTTTTATTATTTTTATTTATTTATTTAAATTAAAAATACTTAAAAATAACATTTTTAAAGTTAGAAAATAGCCTAAAACTCACAAAAATATATCCAATAATCCTACTAAAATTGATTAATAAAATCCGCTTATTTACCGAACCATTATGTTATTATCTAGTTAGTTTCACTCGTGGTTAAATCCAACTTCGTGCGCACTCATCATCAATCCAAGAAACGCAACCACTGTGAGTGAATCTTACAACTCCCCTTTTTAATTACACGTTTTGGGGTGTATCATGTGTCACTTAAACAAATTCGTTTATTCAAACTCGTGCCACACCATATTATGATTTAAACTTAGAATGTAAATATTGTTTGTGGTTATGTATTACATATTGTCAAGTTGTTTGCAAATTATTTGTTAGGCCCATCAGTTCCTCGTGGGAGACGAGTTGAACAACGCGAGCCTTAAAACTCATTCATTAGGCCCATCAGTTCGTAGAACAACGCGTGCCTCAAAACTCATTCATTAGGCCCATCAGTTCCTCGTGGGAGACGAGTTGAACAACGCGTGCCTCAAAACAATCTATTATTGTATGTGTGTGCATTATTTAATATTAAGTGTTTTGTGAATAAGTTTACATCTACATTTACTCATATGTGGTTATGCACTATATTTTAAAATCAATTCAATAAACTTGTTTAAATGTTTTTCATAGGATTCACTCGCCAACTTTTTGTTGATCCAAAAACCATTTTTACACATGATACAGGTGAACAGGATGAAGCAAGGAAAACATAGGAAATGCCTAGAAGAAAATAATGAAGTCTAGAAAGATGTGTAGAACATGTTGTAATTATGATTGTATGATCTCTTTTAACATGTAATAATAAATATGAAACATTATAATAAATGTCATGAGCTTTGATGAAAACCCAATCATGCCCCGATCACCTTTTCCGCTGCGGGTCGGGTGTGACAGATTGGTATCAGAGCTTTTGACTATAGGGATATAGGATAGGTTATTAGACCCTTAGAGCCTATACTATAGTTGATTAGATTTTAATTGTTTATGTGGTTATATGCAAACTCATGATGTTTATTTCTTTCATATTTATTATATACACAAATGCATGCAAACACTTCCAATATTACATTTTGTGATACATAGTGAATTATACTTACAGTCAGACATACATACTTACATACATATTCATCATGCATATTTCAATGTTCACATATTCAATTCATCTTCATACTTCCGTTATTCAAGATTTTGTCGCATTTTTCATTTTCAAATCTCATCAAAGTGAGTTCTGCGACGGGCATGTAGTAACTGTAAGGGTACAAGTACCGGTAGTCAGAACATCCTGTCTAGGTTGGCATTCGTATAAATCCAATATAACGGACCAGTTTGCCTACCTGGGGACTAACGATGAGAGTACGAAGGACCTATTAGGCCAAAGCATGCCACACCAAACGTCGTTCGAACTGACCCCACTTTGAGGTGTCACCGTGTCCACACCTGGATACATTCCGAATATCATACGTTACATACATATTTCTCGATTTTCTCCGGGTTTTAGTGTACGTAACCAGGCTAACACATGCGAACCATATGAAAAACCCGGTGATCATGGGGCCCACATGATTACGAAGGTGAAGTATGGCGGCATGCAAGACCCAATTACGAGCAAAGCCCAAGACATCCTATAGATGTAGTAGATTTATTATTTTATATTTATTTTATAAATGTTCATTCCTAAATACGACACATGATCCCTAAAGCATCCAACTCATACTCTTGATATGTATTCCTTGTAGATGTCTTCTAGCCTCGCTCGTAGGAAGATGAGATCAGGAAAAGCCCGCGAGCGCATGGCTGCCCAAATCGCTCAACAAATGGCTGCCGTAATACCCAACATTGTAATTCAAGTCCAACAAGCCCTTACCGCTAATCCTATCAACCAAGAAGATCAAAATGTTATCAACCCTTCCCCAAATACCACTAAATGCACCTACAAGCCTTTCAAATCCTGCGACCCTCCAAAATACGAAGGGACTGAAGGTGTCACCGCTCTCCTCCATTGGTTTGAAGAAATGGAGAACACCTTTCTAAATTGCGATTGCCCCGATGATCGCAAAGTGCGATATGCTAGCGGTCGTTTACTTGGAATAGCACTTACTTGGTGGAATACAGAGAAGGCCAAACGAGGTGTTGAAGATGCTATGACTTTAACTTGGGAAGAGTTGAAGGAAATCATGACTAGACGGTTTTGCCCAAGAAGCGAAATCAAGAAATTAGAGGATGAGTTCTATTCGTTGAAACAAAAGGAAGGCGACCACACCACGTACAACAAAAGATTCTTTGAGTTAAATCAAATGGTTCCCAACTTGTTCACTCCCCTCTACCGTATGATCGAGCACTACATTCGAGGTCTTCCTTCAAAAATCCAAGACTCTGTAATAATTACCACGCCTGCAACTTTGGAAGCAGCAATGGAGTTAGCTACAGAGCTCACCGAGAACCGCATACGGAATAAAGACTTCAAGGAGGAGAGAAGAAGGATAAAGCATCAACTGAAACTTCAAACTCCACCCAAACCGAATCCCCTTCTCAACCCATTTCCAAGAGAAAGCGAGATGAGCAACTTTTCGCTGTCACCCAACGTAATCAACCAGCCTCACAAGCCGTACCTTCCAAGCTATCCCAATCACTCAAGTAGCACCCAACTCAACTTACCCAAATAAGAAACCTTACCTTGGACCTCACCCTCAATGTAACACCTGTTTTTATCACCATCCATCTACCTTACCTTGTCGACTATGTGCGAATTGTGGACGCTATGGTCATTTGAGCAAGGTTTGCCGCACCTCTCAAAACCAAATCTCTCCCCCTACTCAAAACATGACCCAAACATATCAACAACCCCAATACCCCATGTTACCTTATGTTCGAGTTTGTTTTAATTGTGGAGACCCTACCCATTATAGAAACACGTGCCCTCGATTGGTTAACATCATAAACGCCCAAGCTCAAGCAAACCCAGTTAACCAAGCAAATCAAGAAAACCTAACCACTAGGCCACCAGCAAGAGGAAGAGTTTACAACATCAACGCCAATCCTGTTGAAGATAATGACGTTCCAAACAAAACCACCCAACTAGTCCCCTTCACCAAAAATCAAGATTCAACTCCAACCGCATAGTTTTTATGTTTTTCTTATGTTATCTCAATTTTCACGTATCTCAATTACAAATTGAAATTTTATCCAAGAATTTTAATGCAAATTACTATTTCAGTTTGTTTTATACTCATTGATTTAACATTCATATCATCATACATCTCAACGTATTACAATCTCAACATTTAAAGAAGTTGAGCTGTGTCTCACTTCTACATAGACTAACCTCTCCATCATAACAAACGAGAGAGGTACTGTCACCATTCAAACATGTATACTATCAGAATTAGGACTCAGATATTGGTTGTTGTGTTTGTTTATGTTTTAGAGTCACATAGGACTAATCATAACTTACTGATAAAGCCAATGAAAATTTGACAAGAATATGGTGGATACGTCGCTGGTACTTCCTATATATAAGTATTCTTGTCAAAGGATCAGAGGCATTGTCAGGCGGTTATGAGAAGTTCCATGTAGGATTTAGTAATGTCTTGGTTGAAATTTGTTTTACACTCACTGATTTAACATTCATATCATCTCATCATTTAAAGAAATTGGATTGTGTTCCATTTCTACATAGACTAACCTCTCCATCATAACAAACGAGAGAGGTACTGTCATCATTCAAACATGTATACTATCAGAATTAAGACTCAAGCTGTGGTTGTTGTGTTTGTTTATGTTTTAGAGTCACATAGGACTAACCATAACTTACTGATAAAACCAATGAAAATTTGACGAGAATATGGTGGATACGCCGCTGGTACTTCTTATATATAAGTATTCTTGTCAAAGGATCAGAGGCATTATCAGGCGGTTATGAGAAGTTCCATGTAGGATTTAATATTGTCTTGGTTGAAGTTTGTTTTATACTCACTGATTTAGCATTCATATCATCTCATCATTTAAAGAAATTGGATTGTGTCACCATTCAAACATGTATACTATCAGAATTAAGACTCAGATATTGGTTGTTGTGTTTATTTATGTTCTAGAGTCACATCATAGAACCAATCATAACTTACTGATAAAACCAATGAAAATTTGACAAGAATATGGTGGATACGCCGCTGGTACTTCCTATATATAAGTATTCTTGTCAAAGGATCAGAGGCATTATCAGGCGGTTATGAGAAGTTCCATGTAGGATTTAGTATTGTCTTGGTTGAAGTTTGTTTTATACTCACTGATTTAGCATTCATATCATCTCATCATTTAAAGAAATTGGATTGTGTCACCATTCAAACATGTATACTATCAGAATTAAGACTCAGATATTGGTTGTTGTGTTTATTTATGTTCTAGAGTCACATCATAGAACCAATCATAACTTACTGATAAAACCAATGAAAATTTGACAAGAATATGGTGGATACGCCGCTGGTACTTCCTATATATAAGTATTCTTGCCAAAGGATCAGAGGCATTGTCAGGCGGTTATGAGAAGTTCCATGTAGGTTTTAGTATTAGAAGTTTATTTTAGGATATAACCTTATCTTTCCAAACATATCAAAACTCTTGCGCATGAAATCATATTTAGTCAATCAACTCTGTTTATCAATATTCATTAACTTAGGCATCAAAAAGCGATTCCTGTAGCAGGGTACTCAACCCTTACAAGGAACGTTACCGCCTCAAACAAAATTTAAACTCTTACTCCTTTCTAAGTAGTTAATGGTCAATTAAAAAAAACCATCCTTTTGAGACAAACATGCCATTACTTAAATTTCGGGACGAAATTTCTAAAAGTAGGGGATACTGTAACATCCGTCAAAAACCGGATTTACCAAACCCGCTTCGTTTATTAACCGAACAACCAGTTAAAAATTTCGTTGCGTATTTAATGCTCAAATTAATTTTAAACGATACATAATTAATAAGTATATTAGAATATAAAATTTATATTTGAAAATGTACTAAAAATAGTGATTTAAAAATAAAATGCTGAAGCCGGGTTTCGAACCCGGGTCAGCCGAGCATCATGCAAAGTCTTAACTCACATCCCTCCAACCGCTCCGCCACTTGTGATTTTTGTTTACATATTGATTCAATTAATACATATAATAAAAAAACTGAAGTCGAATTCGGTCACTCAAGTCACTGATGCCGGAAATCCCGACGAAATCGTCAATCTTTAACGTTTTCTTTTGTCATAACGGATACGTTTACACCCACGCCGGTTATAACTGAAAGACCTTAATGGCACTCATTCAAATCATCGGACCATAACCGAAAAGTGTTAAATTCGAATCCGGAAATACACTTAAACCTGAGTTATACTTTATTCATCAGTGAGCTCGCGAGTTTATCAAGATTACACTCTTCTTTTCGCTCAGAAAAACCTCGCCGCAATCGCCGGAATTCTCTGCAAATTAACCGGAAATTTCCGTCGGAAAACCGAATTCATTCCATCCTTTCTTCTTACTCTAAAATAAGATCTTAGAGCTCATACTGACATCACCCCCACTCACCTTAAACCTCTGAAGAATCTCTGTCGCAAGAAATTTCACTCGCCGGAATTCTCTGCTAGTCGCCGGAAAACCGGGACTTTCATCTACACGGTAAATACCTCGACTTTTTCTGTTTTAACCCATTATTAGACAAATTCTAACATCACTCCATCACCCAGAATCAACCCCAGACGACATTGCCGGATTTTCTGTTTTCGCCGGAAAACTTCTGGATTTTTCGGAAACTCGCTGTTAATCGGTATGATCATTCAAACCTACTGATAATCGTTACTCAGTAGTTCAATATCACATCTAATTCATCCAAACTGATTAATGAATCCGAACAGAAGGAGTTCCCAAAACAGAGCCGACGATCTTTGCCGGACTTCTGAAGAAAGACGATCAGTTCGGTACAATCATTCCCCAAACCCTTTTCTGTTCAATACATTACAATTGTTTATAAATTCGGTAGATTAATTTAACAAATAACTGTTAGTTAACCGTTGTCTGTGTTTTGAACGAAGAAGACGAAGTCGCTTAAGTTATAAGATTAATTAAAATCGGTATTATAAACGGGTTAGACACACAGTCCAGCGGTGGACTATGTGCAAACAATACACATACGTCCCGAGTTCGATCCTTGACACACACACCTTCGCAGTAATAAAATGTCCTTTTTTTTAACTGAACCGGATCCACAACAGTAAGATGTTAAGTATAATAAAAACCAGAATATTTACCAAGTTAGACACACAGTCCAGCGGTGGACTGTGTGCCAAACTAAACCACAGGTCCCGGGTTCGAGACCTGTGGAGAGCACCAAGTCGATACATTAAAACCTTTTTAAAAATAAATGATTTGCGGATTAATTTAATTAGTGCATAAATATAATTAAAAACAGAAATATTTCGGGTTAGACACGTAGCTCAGTTGGTAGAGCTGCGTGCACGCGTACGGGAAGTCACGGGTTCGAGTCTCACCCAGCGCACACATATAACCGACCGAACCGGTCAACGGTCAACGGTCAACAAGTCAACGGTCAATGGTCAAAAATCAACATTTTTTTTATTATTTTTATTTATTTATTTAAATTAAAAATCAATTAAAAATACTTAAAAATAACATTTTTAAAGTTAGAAAATAGCCTAAAACTCACAAAAATATATCCAATAATCCTACTAAAATTGATTAATAAAATCCGCTTATTTACCGAACCATTATGTTATTATCTAGGTTAGTTTCACTCGTGGTTAAATCCAACTTCGTGCGCACTCATCATCAATCCAAGAAACGCAACCACTGTGAGTGAATCTTACAACTCCCCTTTTTAATTACACGTTTTGGGGTGTATCATGTGTCACTTAAACAAATTCGTTTATTCAAACTCGTGCCATACCATATTATGATTTAAACTTAGAATGTAAATATTGTTTGTGGTTATGTATTACATATTGTCAAGTTGTTTGCAAATTATTTGTTAGGCCCATCAGTTCCTCGTGGGAGACGAGTTGAACAACGCGTGCCTTAAAACTCATTCATTAGGCCCATCAGTTCGTAGAACAACGCGTGCCTCAAAACTCATTCATTAGGACCATCAGTTCCTCGTGGGAGACGTTGAACAACGCATGCCTCAAAACAATCTATTATTGTATGTGTGTGCATTATTTAATATTAAGTGTTTTATGAATAAGTTTACATCTACATTTACTCATATGTGGTTATGCATTATATTTTAAAATCAATTCAATAAACTTGTTTAAATGTTTTTCATAGGATTCACTCGCCAACTTTTTGTTGATCCAAAAACCATTTTTACACATGATACAGGTGAACAGGATGAAGCAAGGAAAACATAGGAAATGTCTTAGAAGAAAATAATGAAGTCTAGAAATATGTATAGAACATGTTGTAATTATGATTGTATGATCTCTTTTAACATGTAATAATAAATATGAAACATTATAATAAATGTCATGAGCTTTGATGAAAACCCAATCATGCCCCGATCACCTTTTCCGCTGCGGGTCGGGATGTGACAGAATAGACATATACTTATATTTTTAACAATTGCAAAGCAAATTTTCAGTTCACTTATATTTTTTTTAATAATAAGTGATAATATATAGTTTACTTATCACATAACTTAGCACATTACGTAAAATCTCACTAAAATAGGTTTTAAGCAACTGATCACTTATTAATACCAAACTAGAATTACCACCCGTTGCAATGCGGCAGCGGATTCATTAATTATATATCATATTAGATGAAATGCAAATGTTTCTCACATTACCACGAGCTTGTGTATAAAATTTAGAAAAGAATAACTAAGTCAATCTATGACCCGCGCGTTGCGACCGATCTATCAAACGGGAAAAAATAGACACGCTACGATAGACCTATCAAACGGAAAAAAATAGAACGAAACGTTTAACGAAAAATTTACGAAAGATGAAAAGTATACGGGATCAAAGTTGAAAGTAAAAAAGTGTTTGGGGTTATATTACAAAAGATGAAAAGCTTTGAGTTAAAAGCAAAAAAAAAAATCAAAGGGGTTAAAACCAACTCACATGGCTATTTACTATTTTACCCTGCATATGACTAACATGTGAGTTGGTTTTAACTAAGATATGGATAAAGTTAGTAAGGTGGATTATTATTGCAATAAAATGGAAACGTTAGTATTAAAATTGTAAGAAGTTTCAAATTGTAAAACAATACAATGGCATGTAAACTACGGGGACCAAAACTGCAATTTACTCTTGGTTATATGTTGTGTTTGTTCACGCTCACCCTCAAAAGATCATGAATTACTTCCACTTCGAACTAGAGGTGTTCAAAAAAACCGGTTAATAAACCGGAACTTGTTATTAACCGGTAAAGAAAAAAACGGCTCCAGTTATAAAATACCCGCCGGTTTGTAACCGGTTTGCGCATCCCAGGTAAATAACCGGTTTAAATTAACTTATAAAAACCGGTTAACCGATCCTATTATGCCCAAAAAAATCTCATAGCACCGTAGAAGCTTTTTTGACTGTTTGGAGCTTGGAAAAAAAAATCTTATGATCGTTATGCAACCATTGCGGTTGTTTTTAGTGGGTTTTTTTTTAACTCACACAAAATGTATAACTAATACTTGGATGCATTGTTTTAATCTCACTCTATTTCTAGCTAAAGAACCCACTTATACATCGATTGACGCACAAATTGTCTACGTTTCAAATGGTTAGTTCGAGTGCTCATGGTTCGGTTGGTGTTGGTGCTTCTTCTAGTGAGTTGGTTGTGAGGAGGATCTTGAGCACGAGTAGGGATCCAACACTAAGGGTGAATTTTGCCTATGCGAGATGTCAAATGTAAATAAAAGACGCGGTGCAAAAAAATGTGGTTTGTTTCTTGCGGCGTCATCAAACTCTACTTTGAGAGTAAATTTGGCGTCACATTGCAAGGCGTTGAAAAAGAATCCCACTAAGTGATCAAGCACAAATATCACGAGGTTTGGGTATTTGGAATTTCGGTCCAGAGGCGGTTCGTCAAATGATGGTTCAATTTGTTATTTAAGAATCGTTGTGGTTTGATCACTTTGACAATTTGTTTTTGACTAAGTTGATTCAATAGATGCTACAACCACTTTCTTTGTGTCAAGTAGGTTTGACCAATACAAATTCGTTTATTCATATATGCTTAACTTATTCATGAACTTAACTTATGATTCGCTATTTTAATCTTAATATATATGTATTAAAACTTATGTCTACTCATAAACTTGTTAGTTGACTCTTTATTTCATACATGATACACGTAATGCAATTTAAGATGTTATCAAGTATGATGAATCCTGTAGGACGCCTTTCCACTTAGAATAAATGAATTTAAACAATATTGTTTAATGTTATGTTTCTTTCTGTTTGAGACAATTTGTTTCATGCATTAAACAAATTACAAAAATAGTAAATATTGACCATTTTTTTTCTTCCAATCCAGACATTATTTTTTGACTTTTGTAAGTAACCAACCTTATTTCCACTAATTAGAAGTTGTCAATATTATTTTTATTGACTGAGACGACTAAGCTTTTACTTATACTTTTTTTATGAAAACTGAAACAACTAAGCTTACACTCTTTTTCAAGGTGAAATGACTACCTTCACTTTTTCAAGACATCTAATTCGTTTAAATGTACTCATTATTTTCTAATCTAAAAGGATGTATAGATTAGAAAATTTTTGGTTGGCATCAGAGGGAAAATAGAGATTTGGGTTTGAAGCCATAGATCTCAAGTTTGAATTCGATCTCAACCATGTATTACTGTATTGGGCCTTTGAGCGACAGGTTTTCCTCAAAACTGAAGAAAATGAACTTGGCTAACACAAACGTATGACATCTCTTTTGTCATGGGGTTATACGGGTAACCTAAAAAAAAAAACAATGACCATTTTTTCGTTTTTTTTTTTTTAATATAATTATCCCTAGAAACGTACATAGCAAGATAGTCGTGGAGTCGTGGGTCACAAAGAACATATAATCCTTCGTAACGTAATTGATTTCATTCAGTTTCCATAACAATGGATGTCGATACCGACCTCATGCTCCTCCTCTCCGAGCAAAGCCGCCAACTAACGGCGGCCATTTCCGCCGACTCCGACCTCGATTTCGCCTTCCAACTCCAGATGCAAGAAGCCATTAACATCTCCTCCACTTCTCAACCCTCTTCATCATCATCACATCCACCACCTCTCCTCTTACCAGAAGTCACCCAATCCCCTTCCGGCATCGCCTCTCTTCTCGCCGAACAAATTGACGACTTTTCCCGCCAAATCCACGACCGGAAGCTAGTCGAAGCAGAAAACCGGACAGTGCAGGATAATCTGAACCGTCTAATCCACGACCAGGTGTTTGCTAGACAGATTCTTGACGTTCCTGAACATGAATGGAGACAAACCGGCGATTGGTTTGAAAAGCCGTACGGATTGTCTCCGGCGTCGAACGAGGAGGTATTTAGGGTTTATTGTAAGGGGTTGGTGACGGAGGAGACGGTTGCGAGTGGGAAAATGTTGTTTGGTGGGGTTGGTGTGGCGATTTGTGATGTGTGTGATTGTTGTGTGTTTGAGTTGGGGAAACCGGTGGTGGTTGACGGTGGTGGTGGTGGTGGTGGGGATGTGGTGGAGGTTAAGGCTTTGATTGAGGCGTTAACTGTTGGTGTTGATCTTGGGTTGAAGAGGGTGCATGTGTTTTGATAGCAATGTGGTTTATCAATATGTAAGTTTTTGTGTCTAGGGCTTGAAATTGTTAAATTATATTGCACATGATTCATGAGTTTATATAAATTGGAGTAACACCAAAGGGGCAGGGCTCTAGCGGTATCTGAATGAAGGTCGCCGCGTTTGTGTCAAAATGTCATGCGCGAGCTGGGGTTATACCACAGTGGGCCTTCGGGTGGTGGGTTTCCACTGAAATTGGTGACGGGTCGAGTCACCATCGCTGTCTGTGATTGCGGGTGTGGGTGGCTTTTGCCTAGGGGTGTCCTGGGTGACTGGATGACTTTCTCTAAGGGAGGCCGCCTCGTTCGTGACAAAATGTCATGTGCGAGCAAACAGGCGTTTTACCACAATTGGCCTTCTAGTGGTGGATTTTCACTGTAATTGGTGACGGGTCGGGTCACTAGCGCTCATGGTTTTAAAAACGGTTGAGGCGCGCCTCGGGGGGGGGGTCTATTGTACGTGCGCCTCAGAGGGGGGCCGAGGCGCTAGGGGTTTTTGATATTTGTTTTTTATGTTTTTGACTTTCTGTGTCAATTTCAATCAATTTATGTCTTTTTTATGTGTGTTTTTGATGATTTTGATGAATTTAGTTAGTATTATTATTTTTATAAGATATATATTTTTTGTATTTTTTAACTTACGCCTTGGTTCGTCTCGAGGCTTACGTCTTGTGAGGCGAAGGGAAAACGCCTCGAAACTTGTTTCCGTTTTTTAAACCTCCTTGCCAGCACTGTCTGTGATTGTGGGCGTGGGTGTCCTGGGTGACTGGGCTTTGTTGGACGTTCAAAAAAATATAAGTTGGAGTAGCTATATGATGATCATGAACCTTTGTTCAAGTGAAACAAAGTTACAAACCCTGTTTATGTTGCTTGGAAAGAAACCAAATGTTCTAACACTGGTTGCCAGCCTTGTTTCTGTGCAAAGCAATGTTGGTGAAATGATATTTGCTTCAAAACCTCTATAAAGTATAGACTTTAAGCATTGTTTTTGTTTAAATTCCTGACACGACACTAGCCTAACACGGAAGTTGAGGCTTTGGATTTAGTCTAAATGGGTTCGGGTCAGTTTTGGGTCGAACCTGCAAACATGTATAGCTAAACGAGTCGTGTTCAGTCGACCTTGTGTTCGCGGGTTGACCTGTTCATTTTTAAAAAGTTATAAATATGTTTTATGTCTTGACTAAACTGACTGAGTATTTCAGGCCAAAAGTTAAAGAATAAAAGATAAATGAGCATTTGGTTTTATAATTTAAACATAATTTTGCCAAAAATAAAAAAAACACACGAAATTCACGGGTTTGGGTTTAGTCTATACATGTTTAGGTCAGTTTTGGGTTGAACAAACGCGTGTAGCTGAATCGACCGTTCTCGGGAGTTGCGTCGATTTTGTGGGTTTGCAAGTTGTCACGCTCAGTTAATTAAAAAATACCTGTTTTATGTCATAGTTAAACTGATCGAGTGTTTTATTCTAAATATTAAAGGATATAAGAGTAATGAGCATCTGGTTTTATAATATATACATAATTATGTTATATACATTTGTATTTTTTGTTGTAGTTTGGCATTTGAGAGTATTAATTTGCAAAAATATAAATATAAAGTTTCGGGATAATTGGGTCATGTTCGTGTCAATTCATGAAAACTTTTGTCGTGTTTGGGTTTGTAATTTTAAGTCACTGAATATGCTGCTGATGCCTGATTATTTTGGTTAATTCCAACTTTCGTTGGCTATACGATTATTTTGCAAATATGCAGACTATTGCCTTTATTAATCTGATGTTATCTTTGTGAATGCAGCTCACAGGCAAAGGGCAACCGACAACCAACAAAACTACGGTATTAATTGATCAACTAACCCTTCTCCAAAGAAAATTCGCTTATTGCAGCCCGTTTCTCGTGACGCAAAACAATATCAAGTTTGCATACAAACTAGCAAGAGACGCGATCAAATCCGAAGCCACCAAATTCGCAGAACACATATCCGGCAGAACATTACTCGAGCAGTGTATAATATGCTTCGAGTCCATCTACAGCGGTCAAATGTTCTCCGTCAACAAATGTCTACACCGTTACTGTTTTTCTTGTATGCGAAAGCACGTAGAAGCAAAGTTACTTCAAGGAAAACTGCCCGAATGTCCACACGAGAACTGCAAGTCCAATTTGGAAATCGAAAGCTGCAAGAAGTTTTTAAATCCAGAGTTGTATGATATAATGAGTTTACGCGTAAAAGAAGCGTCTATTCCTCCAACGGATAAAGTTTACTGCCCGTTTTCTAACTGTTCAGCTTTAATGTCGAAAACCGAGCTTCAAGAGCGTAGTTATGCTTCATCGTCCACTGCTGCTAGAGGATCGGGAATGAGAAACTGTGTTAAGTGTTACCGGTATTTTTGTATGAACTGCAAAGTACCTTGGCATGAGAATTATACGTGCTCGGATTACGTCAAGTGTTTCCCGTATCAGTCTGCTAATGAGGCGAAACTCAAGTCACTTGCAACGAGGAATCGGTGGCGTGAGTGTGCTATATGTAAGAATATGGTTGAACTTGCTTCTGGGTGCTACCATATTTCTTGCAGGTATTGTCTTTTAATCTCTTTCATATGGATTGTATTTAGTTATAATTGTTTATTAATTTACATAGGTTCGTTGCTTCACCTTTCGTTGAATCGAATTTGAAAAACCGATTTGAATTATGTTATGATTCGTGTTGATTAGAATATACCGAATTATGAAAGAAAAAAAAAGAATAGAGTATAAGGATGGTCCCTCTTGTTAACCAAAATTTTAGATGTAGTCCCTAGTTTTTCAAAATTACACTGGATGGTCCGTGTGGTTTGCACTTCGTAACGTATTTAGTCCCCAGACTTTGCCAAAAGTACAGGGATGGTCCATGTGGTTTGCACTTTGTAACGCATTTGGTCCCCAACGTTTAGTGACTAAATGTGTTACAAAGTGCATACCACAGGGACCATCCATGTACTTTTGGCATAAGTTGGAGACTAAATGCGTTACAAAGCGCAAACCACGGGGTCAGGGACCATCCGTGTACTTTAAAAAAAGCTAGGGACTAAACCCAAATTTTGGTTAACCACAAGGACCATCCATGTACCTTATTCAAAAGAATATTATAAATGGTGATTCTATTTAAACCTAACTTTTTACTATTTGCACTAAGTGATCTGACATTAATAAATACATATTTGTGTTTCTTTTATAATTTTTGATATATAACGTTTTATTAAAAAACGAATAGGGTTTTACGATACACTTATCTTTATCGAAGTTTTCATGTAAATTTTATAAAAAAGGGAATATAAAATTTTATAACGACTTATAAAACGTTAAATTTGATACGACTCCGTTTTTTATAAAATTTCTACTAAAACGTAGATAAAAATAAGCACATCGCAAAACCATATTCGTTTTTTAATAAAACATTAAATATCGGAAGTTATAAAGAAAATCACAAATATGTACTTGTTAATGTTACATCATTTGGTGCAAGTAGCAAAAGTTGGTGTAAATAGTAGGACCCTATTAGGAAAAGGTAAAATTTATTTTATATATAGGATATGATATATATATGATTTCGAATATTCGGGTCGAAAATGACAAATGAATTTGAAATTCAAATTCGGATTGGATGCTAATCTGATTCGTTATTTTGAAAGCCGAATTCATAATTCAAATTCAGTTTGGTTCGAATATTGATTCTTTCGAGTCTATATCAAATAATGAACACTCCTATCTGACAAGTTTTTACCTCCATAGTCATGATATACGCGGAACCATTTCATGTTTATCGTCATAAATGTCTTGGAATGCACAAACTTGACCCACAAACAGCCTTTACACGTAGTATTAAGACGGATTAAGATTTATATCCATAAACAAGAAAATGTTTATTTGATTGCTGCTTGTAAATACCGGTTCTAACTTGGAATTGCATCGCAGATGTGGGTATGAGTTTTGTTACACGTGTGGAGCGCAGTGGATTAACAAGAAGCCTACATGTAGGTGCCCAATCTGGGACGAGCGCAACATCATACGCCGTGGGCAGAATAGGTGTTAGACGTTGATAGTTATTGGTCTAGTAACCTAACTTAACTCGTTTTAGTGTTTCTGAAAGGATTAATGGTTGTGGATGTTGATTTTGGTATTGCTATTTTGTTTGTGTGCTATTGAATTGATGGTATGCAAATCTTACCTTTTCTTTTTAGCAATGTTGGTTTTGATAATTTACCAAGATTTTTGAAGGCATATCACTTTACATATCTATATTAGGGGAATGGATGCCTCATTTAAATGGACTTTACATGTTTTTATATCTCTATTTGTATCTTTATGTTATATATGCTTCTATTTTCGTTATTTGAGGTTTTCTATTTCTATTTCTATTTTTAGTATTGTTTGTTTGCCTGCTATTTGTTTTGGAAATCGGGGCAGTGGCGGACCCAGGAATTATTTGCTGGGGGTGCGGTTGAAGTGTTTAACCATATTTTCAAGGGGTGCGGTCGGGTTTTTTGCCTAAAATATACACTAAATTTTATTTTTCAAGGGGTGTGGCCGCCCACCTTGGCCAAAGGGTGGGTCTGCCCCCTGAGTCGGGGATTCTATAGAAGCAGCATCTCTATCTTCGGGGATAGAGGTAAGGTTTGTCTACGTTCCACCATCCCTAGTCCCTACCAGGCTACTAATACTTTGCTATAGGTGGGATTTACTGGGCTTGGTTAGTTGGTTGTATATTAGGGGAATGGATGGAGAGTGTTTATGAGATATATGTAGATCTCCAAATGCACTTTCTGCGTTGACTAGTAAACCTATTTAGATTGCTCATATTCTATTCTTCAATCTTGTATTTAACCTTGACTGAAGTGTTAAAATTTGAAGTAGCAAGTGTAAAAGCTATTACGTTTAGACTAAACGACGCGTGATCAATATAACAAACACGAGTTTATCTTGTTAAGAGTGACAAACATAGGTCAACTTGTTGACAAGAGTGACAAACATAGGTCAACAATTGATTTTGATGCACGAGCATCGAAACCGTTTGTCCAGGCCTGACCAGACCCGACCGAACTGAAAGCGACATCCAACTCACTCCAAAAACCGAACTGAAAGCTTGATCAACGTCCGTTTACAAAGAGCATAGTACGGTTAAACTGGAAGTTTTAAAGACAATTACAACTAGTCTATAATACTAGAGATGGGCATAATAACCCGTTCCAAACCCGACCCGGTAGAACCGACCTGGAACCGGTTCCAACCCTACCCGAAAAAGGAACCGACCTGGAACCGGTTCCGGGTATAAAAAAGAACCGGATATGCCCATCTCTGTATAATACACCATCTAAATTACATTCGTAAACTTGGCTTTAAAAAGTGTGAGGCATTTCAAGACGTTTAGATCTCAAAGACGGAAGATGGTCTTATGATATTTCAGTTACGATATACATCTTTGTTATCACTTTACAACCTTTGTGTCAAAAGGTGCGTGCAAGGCGATTGGAAAAACGCCTCAGGGACTTTCATGTATAGGTGGGTCAAAATTGATCAAATATAGGGTCTTGAGGAGGCTAATATGTGAAAATGACGGATAGAATGAAGAGAGTGTGAATGGTTTTAATTGATTAAAAGGTTATGGAAAAGATACGAAACATATGCGACTTTTGGTTGTACATGGAGTAACACAACACGTACTTCAAGCTCTCTAGCGCCCCCGGCCACCTCAGCCATTTTGGCGCCCCATCGCCCCCCCTCCCCGCCATAGCCAAAGGGGGCGCTACAGCATGCCTCGGCCAGTGGGTTAGCGGGCGTGAAAGAGGAAAGGGTGAGCCACAACCAATCAGATTTATTTTTCTTTTTTTGATTTTTTTATATAGTAAATGGAGGCTTTAAAAGGCTTTATTCCACACCGTTTAAGTTAACAATAACACCCTTCACTTACGTGGCATGATCAGGGCCGGCCCATTAGGCTTACCAATCTAGGCACGGGCCTAGGGCCACCAAAAATCAAGGGCCTCCAATTTTTAGTAAAGTTTTATATATTGTATATATATCAGACCCAAAGAAAAGCAAAACTAAATCATGTTTTTTAATAAAGTTGCACAGATAAAAATGTTTATGAAAAAGGCTCACATTCAAGATCCAGTTTCGAAATTAAACCATAGACATAATAGCAGCCTGCAACAACCATTGACCACTCGACCTCATCCGAATTCAATGAATCAGAGCCTAAAATCCTTAAAATTGAGCCGTGCTTACCGTTCCCACTTCCCATTGAACCTACTCTTTCGATTTTCTATGTTATCGGCTATCACTAACGGTAATCACTCATGGCTCTGGGTCCGTCGGGATTGGAGGAGAATTTATGGGCAAAATTAGGTCTAAATACTCAACGTAGTGTAACTTTAGCGGCTAACTTTTTTTTTGTTAATCTCTCTATATGTTATGCAAAGGGCCTTCACTCGAGTTCGCTTAGGTCTACAAAAACATTGGAGCGGCTCTGGGCATGATAAGCCCCAAAGGGCTTTATACCAAGTGATGTATGAAATTGGACAAAAGTGGTTTCAGATTGTAGATCAGAGCATATAGTTCGTTTCCTTGAGTATCATTTCATATCATATCTTATCTGCTTAGGGTTTCATCAAACACATGGTGACCCAAGTTGAATCTTTGATCAAATTTATAAGACACATACGAATAGGATGATAGGAACGTGATTTAGTAAGCTTTGATTTTGGGCTTCATAATACATGAAAGTAAAAGGCCCATTTTTGGCCCAAATTTGTTGAGTTTTTCTTTTTAGTTTTGTAAAGCTTTGGTTCGTGTTAAAAGGCTTGAGCTTTTGCGTTCAAATATCTTTTTCATCTATAGAAAAAAAAAAACGCATTTTAAATTTAATTTTAAATTTTGTTTGGTTCTTCATCTCCATCTTTATATAATTGTTTATTATTTCTTTCTCTTTTCTTCATGTTTGAGGTAATGACCGAAATGCTTGAGATGATCTTTAATGTAGCGTTCGTTTCGTGGAATTGGAAATAAAAATAGAATTTGAATTGGATTTTAAAGACTCCCCTTGAGATCCCATATTGTAATTGGTTGGTATAATTATCAATCGAATCTATTAATTAGTAATAAGATATAATTACATCGAATTGAAATGTTAAATATGTAAATACATAACCACTTGTATTTGAAATGAGGAGGTGAACAGGCGATTTAAATTCAATTCCAATTATTTTTTTGTTTTTCCTTTTTTGTTTAATCGAACAACATAAGGAATGGATATACATCCCAATTTCATTCAGAATCCTTTTATTTTGTGAAACGAACACTGCTTAAGGTTTGAAGATGTAAATAATTTTAGAGATCACTATTTCTTGTTCTTAAATTTTAGTGTTTTAGAAGATTTTAAAGATTCCAATGGAGAAGTAAAATACAAGAACTCTTTAAATTTTAAAGATAAAGAAAGAGATGAAACAAACATGTTAACAGTTTATCCCTCCATCTTAAATGGTGTCAAATTATCTACTTTGCCCCATCAAATAGAAAATTTTAAACTCAAATACATACAAATAACAATTTTTTAGGTTTTACCTAAAACCATAGTGTTTTTTTTTTCTCTATAGGGTACAAATACAACTTTTATATTGTATTTAACCCCATCCCATTTTTCATCTAGGTTTATTTGATTATCAATGGTGAGGTTTTTGACAAACAAAGTATTAGAAATTGCTAAATGCTAATCGTCCATTTTTTATAATTGCATTTTAATATCTTTATTTTTGACTGTTTTAATATTTAAGTGATCATATGAATGATTTGTCATGGAACTTTTTAGCGTTTAATGCTTTCAACAACTTGATAAAATAAGTTATTGTTATACCTGGCTAATAAAATATAAACTTCTCGTCACGGTTTCTGTTTGGGTTATATGTGGTTTTTATTTCCTTTCAATTCCTTTCATTTTCCTGTTTAAGTAAACTCGGGAACAGACTAGAGTTACAATATAATCCTTCCTTTTTCTTAATTGATCATGATCATCGACTTTCCTACAAATATGTTTTACACGCACTAATACAAAAGCTATTAACGATTGATATACTTCGTGGTTTTATTGAATATTAGATAGTTAAAAGGGTGTAAAACATTATTTAACATTTAATCTTTATTTCATTGTAACGTGTATGCATCATAACATAAAGTAAAAAATTGTAGACAGACATCATGCCGTTTGAGCACAAAACGGGCATGCGGACGGTCAAGGCACATGGAGACGATTGCTTCTCATCTTTATCGGATCAACAAATCTATTTTTTTATATTTTTACTTTTTCTAAAGAGTATTTGAAGAATATTCCATAAATATTTTGGTTTTTGGAGTTTTGTAATAAATACTTGGGTCGGTTGAGTTGTTTATATAGACAGCTTAAAGTACAACTTTTCTAAAATAAATGCTGTAATATGTATTTTAGCTTAGTCATACTTAAATAATAGAAATTACAAATGATTAAACTGAATAAATTTTTAATTCATAAAATAAAACTTTTAAAAAGGTTTGGCTTAGTGATATTTTGAAGGGGTATAGTCCCAGATTCTGCATAAGGCCTCACAAGTCATGTGCGCAGAAGACCATATCCAAATTTAATCAACACGACACTCAGTTGTTTCCAGAACTCATGCGCAGGCTCCATCCCTGCGCACACAACAATGACAGTTAGTGCAAGTACATATAGTACAAATGGCAAAGGCATGCAGCCAATTAGCGTACGTCAGACTCTGCCTACAGAATTCCCACGATAATCAATCATACAGGAGACAAGAAGTACACAGGAAAGTGATGTGTAGCCAGTTAGTGTGCGTCATTCCTGCTCTACGATCTCCACTCACAACTGATGCCAGACTCGACAACAAGTACACTCAGCAGGCCACGTGGCACCATCCACCGTGCGACAACGCCCCTCCGCCTCTGTAAACACTATCTGCCGTGTCAGAGGGGACAAACCGGATATTCCTTGTTGGCAACGTCTGGCCCAAGGCCCATCAGCCGTCTCCTTCTTCACACTCTTCAGCTATAAATACCAACCTTCTACTACAGGTTTAAGGATCCGTTATCTCTACTCTCACAATTAACACACACTAGTTTTAGCTCTTAAAGCGATAGTTATTCTCACGCCAAAGAATGTTACAGGAGAACTCCCATTTTTGCCTCGTAACGAGATTACAGTTTTCTAGTTTTGCATATTTACTCTCGAGACATCATCAGTCGTTGATTAGAAAAGATTGAGGATTAACCCCCTTGTTGAGTTTACATGTTTGGTTCTAACCCCGCGCGTGTTTCATATTTAAATAATAGAAATTACTAATGATTAAACTTCTTTTAAATTGATAAAATGAAACTTGATATGTTCAGAGTTTATAAGATGGTTTGAGTAGTTATGTTAACCACCCACTTTAAACGTGTGTTTATTAAAGCTATAAAAACATTTTTAGCATATAACATATTATTTGCTTAAATAAAAAAAATATATAAAAGTGCTAAATGTCTGTTCGGTTAATTATATTATTTATACACATAACCATAACCGAATCGTAAAAATCAATTATAAGAAAATAATTACTGAACCATTGATGAACGAGGCACTATTGTTCAACAACCAAACAACATCCCGTAGCAGTTAGCAAGTTACTAAGGAACAACAACAATACAAAGGGAACTATTACATCAAATACACCATAAGAAGTTACCGACATCCACCAAAAGATCGTTTCTATTGGCTTCACCCTTTGCAATGATGATTCGAAAAATCTTTTTTTTACACTCGTAGTAGAGTTATATGTGCTAATGTGGGAGTAGTACACTTGATAGAAGAAGCAAAGCATATGTATCTTAGAGGGGATGTCTTAGGTTTAAACTTGGGTAAACACGTAATTTAGATTTACTTGTAGGTTTAAAATTAGACGTAGTAGTTTAGAAGAAGAGTAAAATTTGTTGTTAAAAAAATTAGAGTTGTATTGTTTTGCAATGGTCCGAAGTATCATTAATTGTCTAGCACTGCATTCCAACAGTCGTGAATGGCAAAGATTACTACTTTAAATGTTTTTTTCTTTTTTATTATTATAGTCATGTACATGTATCAATCATATATAAAGTAAATAATTAAATAAACTACAAAAGGATCGATGGAAAAATTATATATTCTGAGTTATGTTGTAAAGATTTATCATTATATTTAGAGTAATTATAGGTGTTCTCTTATTTTAATTTTAATAAAATAAACAAAAACACAGACATAAAAGTATTCATAATAAAAAACCGAAGAAATTGGGTGGCTTAGCATTGGCGGGTTGAAGGACTTTAATGTTGCGATGATCACGAATTGGTGGTGGAGGTTAAAGACGACCCCAACCACCAATTATGGGCTCGTGTGATCTCAGCCATCCACGGACCGTATCGGGGTCACAAACTCATTTTGGTAAAGTATCATATCCCTGGTTGGTGGAATGGATGGAAAGCTCGCCAATTTGGGAATAAATATTAACAAGTGCATGAATGTGAATGTGGGTAACGGAGAGAGCACTTTATTTCGGAAAGATAATTGGACGAGTTGCGGCCCGTTGTGGGAGACGTTTCCAGCCGTGTACAGGTTAGCGAATAGTAAATCTGCTCGTGTTTCTTCGGCTTGTGTGGAGTGGGTAGGCAGCATAAAACAATGGCGGTGGGACTGGATCAGAAGCCCGACGTCAAATAGCGACTGGGCTCAGCTCGAGGTCTTAATGGGTCTCCTGCAGCAATTAATCTGAACGGGGGGAGGGACCAATGGGGCTGGGACAATGGAGAAGAAGGGAGGTTTTCTACTAAAATGCTTCGTTACGAAATATGTGCCAAAGCGGCTGTAGCGAGTGACGCTGGCAACTTTAAGTGGAATGTGTGGGATCCTCTTAAGGCTAACTTGCTGGTTTGGAGAGCTGAAATGGGAAGGTTAGCGGTTAAAGCGGCGCTAGTTCGGGGAGGGGTTCAGGTTTCGCAGGTCTTGTGCGGGGGATGCGGGATCAAAAAGGAAACTTGGATCACCTATTCGCCTCTTGCTTCAAAGCTAGGGTGCACGTTTGCAAGTGGGTCAAAGTGCCCATTATGATGAACACCGGCTAGGTTGCACAAATCATTGACTATATGTCAACTCGAATCCTGGGTCCAAAAATGGAAGAAAACGTTGCATTTGATCATGCTGGCAACATTTTGGAGGCCGTGGCTTGCTCGAAATGATAAGGAATTGAATGGGGTGACGATACCGGCGCTGAAGCTAGTAGATATAATAATCAAGGAAGACTCAAATAGGGCTCCCTGTAATAGCATAGCTTGGTCGGGCTGATCCTACTTTGACATTTCATCTTTTGTGTAATCGTTTCTGGGGTAGAATTAAACATTTGGGGTTGAATGACTGAATGTCACACGTCTCTCAAGTTAGAATTCAATCTTAATTGGGTTTTATCATATCTTTGGACGATGGGTTTTCCTCAAAATTCGAGATGATGGACTTGGGCTACACAACAGTGTTTGCGATCGAGGGTGTATGGGGTCGTTTTTTTAAATTAGGCTATTGGTAACATTTCAGATTTCACATCGGCTAACTTCTAAGGCGTTTATGCTTTAGGAAAATGAAAATGATTTTCGTTTCACTTTTATAACACCTTTTTTGTGATTTTGTTTATAGGGGTAAACGAGCAGAGCCGAACCGAACCAGGGTGGGCTCAGGCTCGACTCATTTAAAAATCGAATCGAGCCGAGCCGGCTCGTTTAAAACCGAGCTGACTTTGAGCCAAGCTTTTTTTCGAGCGAACTTCAAGCGAGCTTCGAGCCACAGGCTTTTTAAAAGAATACTAATATTGGCGAACTATATAACGAATAAGAAAAGATTTATTGTTACTTACCTTAATCTTTATCTTTTAAATCAACATTAATAATTAAAACTATAGTTAACAATATTTTTTTTCGATAAAAAATTAACTATATTACTAACTAAGCAACTTGCTTAGATATATTAGAATATATGTATATAAACGCACACTCACACACATAATTTGGTGTTTAATTTAAACGTGTCAAACGAGCGAGCCAACTAATGAGCGAGCCACGAACCGAACCTACCTTGGCTCGGGCTCGGCTCGGTTACAAACCGAACCGAGCCGAGCCAGCTCGTTTAAAACCGAGTTGCCTTCAGCCGAGCTTTTTTCGAGCGAGCCTCGAGCCACAGGCTTTTTAAACAGCCCTATTTGTTTACAGTGATCAACATGCAAGTGGAAACGAGGCCCAACTTCTGGCACGCCTACAAAAATAACTAGACGAATCAACAAACAATCGAAAGGTTGGCGGATTTACTAATAGGGCCACTAATCTTCGTCACAGGCAATCGAAATTGTAGTCTAAAATTGATGCTATATGACGCTACAAAGGAAATGATTAGTTTTTTATTTGGTTTTTCTTTATGTTATTATGTATGTTATATAAGTATAACTAATTGTAAGTTTTGTTTAATGTTTTCAGGATCGGACGTTGAGCCGGTCTCCTTACCAGTCCACTGGTCGGGCCGGTCGAACGTATGAAACCATAAATATTATAAAAATAAATAGGGTAAAATTATAAAATTTTAATTAAAATCCGGTTCAACCCCCAATAAATCCAGTTTGGCCGCCCAGTTTTCTGGTCTAACCGCCAGTTCCTAATCTAACCGGTCCAGTTTACAAAACAATGTTTTGTTATCCAACATGATACAACCAATATTATATATTTACTATGCTGTGTATGTTATTAATCATGATGGTTGTGTGGAAATGCATTCAAGCGTATGTCTATTGAAAAATAAATTTAATCTAAACATATTTATTTATTATTATTCTTTAAAGATGAATTAATTAAAACTTATCGTTTGGGAGACTTGAGCCAAAAACTTTTAAATATAGGTGTATATAAAGGCTTGCCTTTGCAATTGGGTTACTAACCCATTGGTTAATCTAAAGATATTTAAACACACAACTTATAAACTTAATCTAAGCATCAAATATATATTTATCTTTATATTTTCATCTGTTTTCAAATTTTAGTATTTAAAATTAAATACAATAAAAATATAACATACTCTATGACAGACCTATCCATTTTTTCTCTCTAATCCTAAATTTTTATGGGATGCAGGGGGACCTAGTGCATGGTAATGGGCAACGCCACTATCGCTTGACGCTCCGCGGTAGTGTAAATTTTAAAAAAAATTAATGTTTTTTTTCGATTTCGTTACCGCTTTTTTTTAAAAACGTTACCGCTACGAATGAGTTCTAGATCCGCCTCTGATCGGATCGAATGTATTTGCTCTTGAAAGTTACACACGGCATAAATGGTGGTCCTATCTTATCCTTGTTGGTCCCAACTAATCCCAATATTTGGATGGATTGTTTTTGGTAAGTCATCATTGGTTATTGAACTACAAAAACACTACATTTTGTTTTATCACTTTTCTTAATAGTTAAGATATACTTTATATGTTTAGTTAAAAATTAAAACTTTTTTATTAAGTTATTAACATATTTGAAATAAAAATAACTCTTAGTATAATTTAGAGTGAGGTTCTATTTTAGTCTGTGCATTTTAACTAGTTGAATCTCAATATATATCTTAGAGTAAAGTTTAACGGATGTTTATTCTTTGAAAATGATAGATAAATTGAATTGATGTCACTCGAGATTCACATATAAATAACACAAGAAAATGAGCATGAGATTTTGTGTAACACGTAACTTTTTTTATTAGTGCACCGTTTTCGTAATAAAGTATTTCAAAAATCAGGAATATAAAAGTACCCGAACCTAATGAGAAAAAACAAGAAACATTCGAGAGGAGTAATGATATGCATGTATGAGACATGGTATAAGATTAGTTCTAAACTTTGGGACATGTAACATACTAGTAAGATTATCTGCGTTATGCTATGAGATTTCGGTCGATATCTTTTTTGGTTCAATATGGCAACCGAAAGAGATATGCTTACAAGAATATCAACCCATGTTTTAAATCGACCGAAAACCATTAAAATAAATTCAAAATTGGACGGTGGGATGGACTGATTTAAAATTAATTGTAAATGAAATGTAATTAAATATAATTTTATTGTTAAAGGAACCTAAAACTAAAACATTAAACAAATTGAAATGTAAAAAAAATAACAAAGTCCAGAGTAAAAAAACTTAAGAAAGAAACAAAAAAACAAATAGGATGAAAGCACTATTCACACAACTTGCTAATTGTAATTTACATCAAAACGTATATAAACTGAAAACTTACATAAAAATGAGCACGAAAACACATATTTGAGCTAACATATTACCGAAGAAAATTTACAACGAAACGTAAACCAAATTGAATTTATACCGACACATACATAAAATTTAGCACATAAAAAATAGTGCTTTTTAAGCTAAAAAAGGTACGGCGCATTGAGGCGGTGTCGAAACGTAAAGTACTTGAATTTATATCATCTAATAAAAACGTATTATATTCGACCTGACTCATTTCAGAACAAAATTTATGTCAAAACTTAGATCAACTGAAAGCGTGTATGAAAATAAGCACGAAAAAGTATTATATTTGACCCAACTAATTTCTAGGAAAAAAAGTCAAAACGTAGATCAACAAAAAACATACATAATAATAAGATTAAGAACATGTTATATTTGACCAAACTTATTTTCACGAAAAATTACGTCGAAACGTAAATCAACTAGAATTTATACCGACACGTACATAAAAATAAACACGTAAAACTCAATTACAAAGTCTTTAAAAGGTTAAGGGACTATAACTATCAATATCGAAAGTTAAGGAACCAAAATATAAAAAATAAAAAAAGTCAAATACAAGTTATTATTCATGTAACTTGCAATGTATATGCGTATAATGTATATACGTATAATTAGCACAAGAGAGGATCCATGAGGTTTTTGCGGGTTTTGAAACCCCTTCGTTTAAAAAAAATGAAAAGAAATAGTAGAAATCATGTATAATTCGAAAGAAAAAAAATAAAAATCTACTAAAAGAACTCTCTGCAAAAATTCTTGAATCCGTCATTATTAAGAAATCCTTGTCCTGTATCTGAACTTTTTATCGTAGACACTTCAAAAATATATTAAACAGATGTTGAAGTGTTAGAAAGTACAAATCATAACAAATGTAAATGATAATTTATAATCAAGTTGTACATGCGATTACCAAAATCGTCTTATACCCTAATACCCCCCTCCATTTACACCCTTTACAAAATGAATTCTTACTCTTTCTCAGCCCTTCTAGTACTGTCTATAGCCCCTTTATTTTGACTTTAACTTTTTCTAAAATCTGTTTTATTTTATTTCATATTTACGTCTTCAAATTTATTTCATTTCTTTTTTCAAAACTAACTACAGCTGTCACATTGCATTTCTAATTTAGATATTACACCGTGGACTTTTTATATAATTACAAAACAAACATTTTTAAATGCTTTTTATTTTATTATTGTTATAATAAAATAATTTTATTATTACAGTTAAACCTTATTCCAGTCACTAAACCGGTAAAATCAGGTTAAATGCCGTTACTTTTTCCAACAAACACGTGGGACCCATATATAAAAACCAACCACCGCTGTCATCAGCTACCGTCCCACTAACTCCATCCTGCTTACGTGGCATATTATCCACCGTGGATCTTCATCATCCCCCAAGATTCTAATCATTGATCAAATCATCACACTTATACCACCACAGTCCCTACACTTTCCCAATTTCACACTTCCACCGTGTCAAGTAGGATGAATATTTTTTACCGAGTACCAGTATTAGTACCGTATCGAACCGATACCAATCGAAGAAAAGCTATACTAATATTTATTTTTAGGGTTTTTGGTTTCGGTATTTTTGCACTGCCGATACTGAAGCATCATAATCAGTTAGTATTCAGTTTTTTACTCTTTTTCGATATCAATACTTTTTAGTATGGTAACGATCTCTCTCTCTCTCTACTCTCTCTGGGTGTGTATGCAGTTTTGCTCTGGTTCTTGACTATATCTGAATTGTGAAATTTGCATTTTAGATACGTTATCTTTGCTTTTCCAGATAACTAAACTGTTGAATAAACCGGTTTATTCAATTGAATTCCGTCTGGTAAGATATTTGCATATTCAAATCAACCTATATATCGGTCAATAACAAATAAACAAACTTGATCAAACTAATCCAAACAAATCAAAAAAATCCATATCAATATTATGAGTATTTCGTACCGGTATCGTATTGTACCAGGTATATTCGGTACCGGTACGGTACACATATTTTGGTCTATTTACCGGTAAATATCGGTAGCATATCGGTACAGATACCGAACCTGTATATTCGGTATCAGTACCGATTTTTTCCATTTTTCAGTACCGATCTTTCGGTAAGAGTCCGGTACCATCCTCATCCTTAAACACCCCTACTCTCTTTCTCTCTCCTCACCCTCTCTCATATTTACACAACCAGCCCCCATACTTTTCCAATTTCACAATTCCACCTTCATAAATCCTAGCACACTCTCTCTCTCTACACTCTCTCTCTAGCCGCTCATGCAACCACTGCAAAGTCCACATCTATAATTCACACACAAACAATCATGACCAAGACCTAACGAAAATCAAACCGTTTCCAAATCAAATTTCAATCTATGAACGGAGTCAACGGCGGAGCGCCGCCGTACGCCGCTGGCGTAGGGTTCGGAAACACCGTTCCGAGAGTATCGCCGGAGGACTGGCGGTTTCACGCGACGGAGTTCGCTAAAGGAGTGGTGGAATTGAGCGTTGAATTCGGCAAAGGATGCAGAGATGTGGCCAAACAGAGTATTTTGAGAGATGATTCGTTTCTTGTCAGGAATTTCGGTGGTCCGTGTAAATCTGCGTGTATGAAATTGAGGTTTTTGAATCGGTACTTACCTGAAGATCGTGATCTGATGCATTCGTGGAGCGTGATTTCATTCGTTTTCACCGTTGTTATTGCAGGTAGTTGTTACAGTAGTTTGATTTGTGTTATAGTGATTTTATATAATTTGATTTGTGTTATATTGAATTTATATATAGTTTGTTTTGTGTTATACTTAATTTGTATAATCTGATTTGTGTTACAGTGAATTTGTGTAATTTGATATGTGTTATAGTGATTTTATATTTTTATACAAATTTGATTTGTGTTATATTGAATTTATATAGTTTGATTTTTGTGTTACATTCAATTTATATTGTTTGATTTGTGTTACAGTGAATTTGTATAATTTGATTTGTGTAATACTGAATTTATATAATTTGATATGTGTTATTAAATTGATCTGGATGTGTAACCTTTATTTTGGTTAGGAAAAAGAGGCAAACTTAAAAATTACTTGAATATGATTAATATTATATAAATTACCGAGATATGATAAACTTATGTTATTATCAATATAAAGATAGATTCTCAGTTAATTCGGTTAAAGATACGATTACAAACTAATGACGGGTAGACGGGCAACAAGCTGCGTCGCTACCCCCTTCTGAATAGCAAACCCTACCCTGCTAAACACAAAATTCTGCCCCTTAACATGCGCAGCGTTACTACTTACTAAATATGATGACTTCAATGGTGAATTACTTGGTCTGTCTTATGTTCTTGATCTAAATTTTATAGACTCATGTGTGAATATAGTGACTACAAGTTTCAAAATGTTTAGAAGATCGATGGAGAGCGATCAGCACAAATCATGCTATTACTGAATTTTACATATTAATCTCTTGGTTATTTAGTATTCGGATTCGGTTGTCATCTATATATTGGCAAAGTTTATTGTTACCTGTATACTTTTACCTGCTGAAAGTCCATATTATGTGTGTGTTTTAAGAATGCTATTGAACATTTTACTGACAGTGGGGAACTAATTGCAGTTTTGATAGTAACCTCTGAAAGTGATGCTCCTGTTCCAATGATACAAAAGTTGCACATATATCCTGGAAACGCTACGCGTATACTGTTACCGGATGGTCGACACTTGGCTTATCACGAGCAAGGTGTTTCATCTGACAGAGCTCGATATACCATAGTCACGTCACATTCTTTCCTTTCATCACGACTAGCAGGTAAAATATGATTCAAATAATAATTTTCTAGAAAATTGCTTCATGAAAAGTAATAGGAAATTAAACTCAAAATCTTTCATTTATCCAAATAGGGATACCTGGGACTAAGGCTTCACTGTTAGAAGAATTCGGTGTTCGTTTGGTAACGTATGATCTTCCCGGGTTTGGGGAAAGCGATCCTCATCCCGGCAGGAACCTTGAGTCATCAGCAATGGACTTGTTATACTTATCGTATTCTGTGCATATAACCGACAAGTTTTGGGTGGTTGGATACTCGGGTGGAAGCTTACATACCTGGGCCGCTCTCAAGTACATCCCCGATAGGATTGCAGGTACATTACATTGTTACCTTTTTTTGTTATGTATCATGTTAGATGCATTTTCATTAGCAGTCGCACATCTACACAAACTGAACAAGCTGCAATTCTATTTTTTTTACCTGAAAGTGATTATGGGATAGGGTGTGCACGGTTCGGTTCGGTTTTATGGTAAAACTGAAACCTTAACCGAAATGTTCAGTTTTTGGTTTTTAACCGTTCGGTTTCGGTTTCGTTTTTTTTTTTTTTGGATTTAGCAACGGTTTGGTTTTTCAGTTTTTGGAACAAATTTACGTAAGATTCAAAAATAAAAACTATAATCCAAGGTTTAAAAATCTTTCCTAGATGTTTTCATTTAAGTTATTATTATATTTAACTTGATTAATTAATATTGTTCACGTAAACCTAACCTTCTAATCTATTT
Organism: Scalesia atractyloides; assembly: GCA_947069175.1. Lineage (NCBI taxonomy): Eukaryota > Viridiplantae > Streptophyta > Magnoliopsida > Asterales > Asteraceae > Scalesia > Scalesia atractyloides. The sequence goes on along the minus strand of CAMTDV010000016.1, from coordinate 9,951,153 downwards.
TTATTATTCTCCAAAGTTTTTATTAAGACATTTTCTTTTATAATACTTTGAAAATTACTTAATTTTTATTTTAAATTTTGTTATCTCTTGTAGGCAATGGATAAATCATTTCAAAGATAAATAAACATGCGAATGTCGTTATTATAAAAAAATTACATTTAAGAAAAAATTAATAATTCTTAAATCAATATAACAAACATTAAAAAACTGATTTTTTAGGCTATTCGGTTCGGGTTTTTTCGGTTTTCATAAAATGCAAATCTGTAAACGGACCGTAATTTTCGGTTCGTTTTTTTTTTTTTGGTTTTTTGAACGGTTCGGTTTTTTCGGTATGGTTAAATCGGTTTTCCGCTCACCCCTATAATGGGAATTAGATAAATCTTTTTCTGACTGTTTTTAGCGCAACTTACAGGTGCGTTCATGGTAGCACCTTTGCTCAATCCATACGAACCGAGCATGAATAAAGTTGAGAGACGAAGGACCTGGGAGAAATGGACGTTAAGAAGGAAGTTTATGTACTTTTTAGCACGGAAGTTTCCAGTACTTCTTCCGTACTTCTACCGCCGCAGCTTCTTGTCGGGAAACCTTGATCAAATAGATAAGTGGCTAGCACTGTCACTTGGGAAAAGGGTACGTAATCTTCTATGAAGGGTTCACTCTATACGTAAAGTAGAGGTGACAATTTTGACCCGTTTATTTACATAGGAATTGATTTGGAATGTGTTGCATCTTAAAGGCGTCAAATCAAAATATTTAGCTAGAAGGGGGTCAAATCAGTCAAAATGGTTGAAAAAAACCTAAAGTTTATTCCATATGCATACAACATCTTGCTTCAATTGACTTTGATTATTATTATTAGAGTACAATGCCAGTTTCGTCCCTAAGGTTTGGCCAGTTTTGCGACTTTCCTCCAAAGATTTGTTTTTCCGCATCTGATTCTAAAAGGTTTAAATCTTGCCATTTTCATCCGGCTCGTTAACTCCATCCATTTTCTTCATTAAGTCGGGTAATTCTGTCTTTTTTGTTAACTTAAAGGTCACTTTGGTCTTTTTAGGGGTATTCGGTCTTTTTACAGAAAATGAAAAAGACCGAATTTTCCTTTAAGTTAACAAGAAATACGGAAATACTTCTGAATTAACGGAGAAAATTTGATGGAGTTAACGGGTCAGATGAAAATGACAAGATTTCAAACCTTTTGGATCCAGATGCGGAAAAAACAAACCTTTGGACGCGAAAGTCGCAAAACTGGGCAAACCTCAGGGACGAAAATGGCATTTTACTCTAATAAAAATCTAATTTGAAGTTTTATAGATAATTCTTTTATCTTTATTTTTTAGGTTTTTACTTAAATTTTTTTCTATGTAGATGTGTGATTGAAGAATTCGTTGATTTGGCAGGACAAAGTTATGATAGAAGAACTGAAATATCAAGAGTTCTGGAAGCGGGATTTGGGGGAGTCGGTTCGACAGGGTAATGTAAAACCGTTTGTAGAGGAAGCAGTGCTGCAGGTATCGAATTGGGGCTTTAGCATCAGTGATCTTAATGTCCAGAAGAAGCTCCAAGGGAAAGGCATCATATATTGGCTCAAGTCTATATATAAACGACCACGGCAAGAGTTGACTGGATTTCTTGGTCCGATACATATATGGCAGGTTCGTGTGTTTTCTTCTCATTATGTTGCATGGTAGACACGGGAAAATGAGTGGGTTGGGTTGACCAGACTCACTTGTTCACCTTTTTTGTAATAATTAGTGTTTTAGGTATGATTAGAAAATTTATATTACTTCTTATAGATTTTTTAGTGAAATGGCCTTTTCATCCTTGAGGTCTGGCCAGTTTTGCGACTTTCGTCCAAAGGTTTGTTTTTCTGTATTTGGATACAAAAGGTTTAAAATATTGCCATTTTCATTCGGCTTGTTAACTCCATCCATTTTTTTCGTTAAGTAAGGGGTATTTTCGTCTTTTTTTTCGTTATGGGTATTTTGAATACTTGTAAATTATATTAAATGCTTGTACATAAAGTGAAAAAGACCGAATTGCCCTTTAAGTTAACAAAAAAGACGGAAATACCCTGACTTAACGGAGAAAAATGGATGGAGTTAACGAGTCGGATGAAAATGGCAAGATTTCAAACCTTTTGGATTCATATGCGGAAAAACAAACCTTTGGACAAAAGTCGCAAAGTAGGCCAAACCTCACGGACGAAAATGGCTTTTTACTCTAGATTTTATCGAGTAAAATGTGTGAAAAAAAGTACACTATGATGGACTTTCAGCCCGTTTGACTCATTTGACCGGTTTGTTAGAGAGAATATAACTCGAATAAACCTATTCATAAATAATTGGGTCAAAAGCGCCACCTTCACTACGTAACAAATCCGATTAAAAAGATTAGCTAAAGAGGGAACGTGCCGAATAGTTTGAAAATATCCCAAAGTTTATTTTTATTCTATACAACCTCCTGTATCGCTTTATTCAAAGATTTATAATAGCATTCTAATATTATCAATAGGGGTTGGAAGATAGGGTGGTGCCACCATCAATGAGTGAGTATGTGCATCGCGTTTTACCAGGGGCAATGGTGCATAAGCTCCTTTACGAGGGCCATTTCACCTACTTTTACTTTTGTGACGAATGCCATAGACAGATGTTGACCACGGTATTTGGCAACCCACAAGGCCCGTTGCCCGTGAAAGTTGACCCGATTCCCGTGAAAGTTGACCCGGTTCCTGTGAAGGAGGATACTGATGAAGAAACAGAGGAAAGAGGTATAAATAGTTATTCAGAGAACAATTCAGATTCAGATATTACTTTTGTTTAGATGCGAGTTTTAGATGCATACACAACACTTTAGAGCTAATGACTGTTGTACAACAGTCATGCTAATAACACTTTGTACTTTGTAGGATGGCTGCAAAACTCATGAGCCAAGATACACAAAAAATATATTTGTATTTTCAGATCTTACAACTCTAAATCGATACGAAATGCGAGAAGTGACTATTGAGCATCTATTAGATATACTGATATAGGGTAGTGAACGTACTGGGTTTCGAGTTGACGGGTTGAATTGATGAACCCAACTTGGACGCACTTATAATTGTGTAACCCAAACACTACTTGAGCAACCTATTTTTTAACGAGTCAAATAAGTGTAAACGAGTTATCGGATTGTAAACGGGTTGGCGGGTTGTAAATAGGTTGTAATCAATGTTTTTAACTTGTGTGGGTTTTTAAAGATGTGTATTAAAACGGGATGGTGGGCTGACCTTATCAGATCTATTTGTATATTAGTATTATTATTATTAAGGGTTGATAGGTCGACCTAAACATGAGCTGTTTAATTAAATAGGTTAAAGAGGTGAACCCAAACACGAACTCTATATTAAACTGATTGAACATGAAAATCCGCAACTAATTATTTGCAATGTCAGTTTCAAAGTGAATTTCAGAATCCAATTAATTCGTTCCATCAATGAAATTAAATTAGCTCCTTTAATGTAAATAACCAGTGTTGACCCGATATTTTTGGCCCGGCAATCTTAACAGATCCAAGACCAGTCCTGTCGGGCCAGTTAATGTCAGTTTTAAAAAATATTTATAAACCTTTTCATTTAATGTATTTTAGGCCACCCGTAGTGGGGCGGTTTGAATAGGGTTTTGTTGCCGAAAACGCCCCAAAGAGCCGACAACACTACTTCGCCGGGCGCTTTGGGGGCTGATTTTTGAACCGCGTTTTGTTGAAGGCGGCGTTGTGCTAAACTCTCCACTCACAAACACATATATACATACATTTATATGTATAATTAAAGGGTTTTTTTTAATTGGGTTTATTTATTAATTGGGTAATGGTGAGGTAAGGACGTTATGACTACGGCATATGATGTTAAAACGCCCCAAAACATCCACTGCTGACGTGGCACGCCATGTGTCAGAAAACGCCCCTTCAGATGCGTTTTGACTACACATGACCTTAGTTAGGGACTCGAACCCAAAGTACTCATTTTATTTGTACTTAATGTATTTTATTTTTTAATTTAATGTATTTTTTTACCTTTGCTACGGGACCACCACCCGATTATTAGAAAGCCACACTTTATTTGATAAAATTCATACTCTCATTTTTTAAGAATTATGTTGATCCCTCAATCTATTCCCAAAGCATTCTTTTTTTGTTCAAGAATAATTTTCAAAAGATAACAAAATTTAGAGGTTCGACATCAAAACATTTCATTCTAAAATTCAAATGAAATATAGGATTCTAATTTTTGTAGTTGTGTCATTCATAATCTATACATGCAATATTGCTTTCATCATTAAATAACTTTTTTTTAAATTATGAAGTTACGAAATATACTTTTTTTATGTCAATAACGTTAAAAATACAAACATGTGATACAAATGTTAAATATAAATACTCACGTTTATACACTACGTTCTTAATTACCAATAATAAGTGACTGCTATAAACTGAGTTTCTTTACCATTTCAAAGTGAACAAACTTTGTGTAACTTATAAAACCAACTTAATTCATATTTCCAAATCATTCATAGTTGATTATAACTAGTTAATCAACTGTCACAATCAAAACTTTGATTTGATTTCGTATTGAATGAATGGATCATTCGTTTTCGATCTCTTACCCAATCGATCATCCACTGTCATCAGAATCGCCTAACCCCGTCAGAATCGGCAACTTGTTTTGTTATGTAGTTCACTTCTCTTCTTGTTCAGTCGATCATCCATTCATTCTCGATTTAGGTATTTTTCAATCGTATTATTTGCTTAAATTAATTTTAAAATAATTATACAATTTTGTTAAATTAATTATTTGTTCATTATTTACTTAAATGCTTGATTTAGCCTACTTTATATTTTTAAAATAATAGCTTGAAACTCATTATGATTTTTAATAACTATGTCTTCTAAACAATTATCGTTAGTAAAAAACGAGCAAAATATATGAAATAATGAAGAATTAAGAAAGTCTCAAGACGGGGCTCTAGTTAGGGGGGTAGGGGCGCTCCACTAGTGATGGTTTCCATCACTCACAACACTCAATCAAGTTCCACCACGTCATCGAGCTTCATTCCATCATTAGTGATGGATTTGAGTGGAAATGCCCATCACTAGCTCAAAATTAACTAATCTTCGTCATGCAGTGTTCATCATCGCAGCCTTCATCAATCTTCACGCGTTGTGGCTATAACGCGTTTTCAAGTTGACGCGTGATGAAGTTGGGTGGCGGTGGTGTTCCACGTGTGGCCCCCGTCCCACCACGTAGCGCCCCGACTGACCTTAGGTTTATCCAGAGAAAGCTTCAAGATTATTATCAAAATCAAAATGTTATAACACGGGATTTGATATTGCTGATGGAGATCATGTTGATGAAGATGCTTATCAACTTATATATAAATGTATAAACAAAATTCATTACTACGGCAATAATTCTTATAACAATAAACATAACAACGTTTTTGTAGCATAATAACTTATTTTACCTGGTTTAAAGGAAACGTGAGACTCTCCTAGCATTCTTGAAACCAAAGTTGTTGGCCAACACTTCGTAATTCATACTCGAATGCATCGTCCTCGATAGCTATCAGTATTAATCCATTAAGTGTTTATTGTGACATTGAGGATCGTAAGTAGGGATTCAATAACTTCAATTTTGATAAACTTCTTTCTGGAGATGCCACCCTTTCTAGAATATTCTTCAAAACTATATATGCAAATAACACATTAGGAAAACAAATGACTTATTTCAAATATTTTAACACACCGGTAAAATTGATAATTTCACTAAGTAATAATATGTAAAAACAAATTTAACTACAACATGAATTCAGATCTTTGTCTTCAAATTCTTTCAAATTTTGAGGAAACAAAATAACAAATAGATTTTTATACTCTTAGAGCATTCACAGTTAATTCTTTTTCTTTATCTATAAAATTACACCAAAAATCACTATTTTTCTCTCTCATGTTTAATTAAATAATACTTTTATATCTTTATCATTACATTTACTCTCTCCTCTACCCACAACCACTTTCAAAAATATTAAAAAAAAATATAAGGGATGAACAGTATTTCTGTATATTTACAGATAAACAGTAATATTTCCTTTCTCCTTCACTCATAACCATCATTCCTTATAACATAACTAACTCACTCACATAAATATAAAATATCGATTGTGAATGCTATTATATGTTCAAATCTTGTTGAAATGTTAGCACTTGCTTGATCAGCAATACATACAAAATAACTAACCTTGAAACACTCCAAGATTGAAAATAAGATTTCTTGGTCACTTAAGTTCTCATCAAATTGCTTTTTTCCTACGACCCTCCGCTTTTGAGGAAATATTAAAACAATACATTTCAATGACGATTTTCCATATCTTTCATCAACAACCTTAGATAACTCGGATTTTTAAATTCTTTATAAAATTCAATCAACATGTTAAGTTCTTTAATAGCAACATCAAGAATCATATCTTTCAATTATAACCTTTTGCACACCAAATTCACGACTAAACCAGAATTCAAAATCACCAAGTTCGATATTGGCTAATGATTTTTCCTCACTTTGAATTTTATCATCGTTATCAACACATGTGTTTTGATATTGATGATGTGTGGTCAAGAATATGGATCAAACACGAAAGAAAACATCAAGCTTTACAGATTTTCAAAGGATTCACATTGTAGATTGTTTTTTTTGACTACGTATGAACTTAAGTCTTTCGCTTTCAATCATCATGTAAGTATCTACTAAAAACTGATGTAACAACCGCCTCGAATTTGGAATTAAGGAATAACCATTATGCCTATCTTAGAATCTATAAGCAAAAAATTCCCTCATTGTACACTTTGGTTGTATTTTCTTTTATGTAGTCATTAAATCTCTATGTGGAATGCCAATCCTATATCCATCATCACCATAAGGGAAAAGTAGAGAATATTGAAGAGCAAGATACGAAGAATGTAACTGACTAATACGAATATAGAAGAGCAAGATACGAAGAATGTAACTGACTAATACGCTGGAGAATTCCTCTTTCCACAAGAATATCACGATGGTCAATAGTATCATTTATATCACATACAATTAAAGCTGCAACTTCAGAGGAGGTTGGTAAATTATAGGTCCTGCCATCTTTATCTCTTTTACAAAGATGTAGAAGCTTAAGGCCAACATTAGGATTTTCATGAAAATGATCTCGAACGAACGACTATACGTTTTAACCAACTCATTTTCAGAATCTAACAAAACCCTCCCTTATTCTATAATTTCAATGGAGGGTATGCTCCATTCATATACAAAATTAGTGGTCAAAATTATCATAGTATGGATAGTCTTATACCCGCAAATGGCCATCAACCTAAGTTTCCCCAACTTTACATATACGTCACTAAAGTTTGTTTTGATATGTATATTCCTTAATATACATATACTTTATTTACTTTGTAAAATTCAGTTATTACTAATAATGTCTCCACTGTGCATTTGCGCAGGAGCTGGACGTTGAAATTATAGAATACCTGAAGGCTTTGTTAGATTTTGAAAAAGAGTTGTTTAAAACATGGATGGTTCGAGACCATTTTCATGATAATCCTAATGTTAGCCTTAAGCTTCTACATATTCTATAATATAACAATTCAAAACGTGAACAGTTTTAAATCCATATTTGATATTTTTTTTTACTTTAATAGTTAATAATTGATAAATATAAGGCTATAATATTATTACTTTTTTGTAATTATTTTACGCTTATAACCCTGAACTTTAACAGAATTATCACACGACCTCTAAACTATAATAATTTTGTTATAAACAATTTACATATACCCCTGAACTTTAATAGATTTATCACATGGAAGTTTAATAATAATTATTTTCACTATAAGCTGTTTATGTATCGACCCTCAAACATTAATAGAGTTATCATATGGCCTTTGAAGTTAATAAAGTTAGTTTTTTTTTTCTTTCTAAGAAATATTTGTTCTTTTATCTTTTTTATAGGTTTAGTTCTTCTTTATTTTACTTATTATAACTAAAGCTAACTTTTAACTCTAGACATGGTTAGTTAATCGTGTTGACTGCTTATATGTACCGCCGTCTTGATTAAAGCATACATGGTCTATAATAACCCTTCAATTTACAAGGTAACAAATATAAGCATTTTTTTATCTACCTTATTATTGTTAAAGCGAACTTTTAACTCCAAAGTCCAAACATGTTTACTTAACTATGTTGATTGCTTATTTTTATTGCCATTTAGATTAAAGCATGAATAGTTTTTATTAACCCATCGATATATCATAAAATATATACATCCTCGCCATCAACCTCCTACAACCCGGCCGTGAAGTGCAGGCTCCAATCCTTGCCAACAACCTTCTACGATCCACCGTGAAGCGTAGGCTCTAATGCTAGGTTGCAAAAAAGAGAAAGATGGTAGGAGCTATAATGTACTAACCTCCTCAGCACAAATTTTGACTTATGACCCCTAAACTATATTTATATATTACCATTCAACCCTTAGTGGTTTTTGTAGGCTTTGTTTTAGGTATCAAGATAGACGTGTTGGGTAAGAATATGGTTGTTCAATAAATAGAATAACAATTTTCGATCTATTCGAATTGAACCTTTCGAAGAAAAAAAAATTACATGAATTCGTATTCGATTAATTGGATTAAGATTTAATTTATTCTCAATTCAAAATTCAATTCGATTCGATTAAATTCGTCTTTGAAATTCGAATTAAAATAAAATATGATTTAAATCAGACTCACCTTAAATAAAAAATTATTTTACTTTTATTTTTAAAATTAATATAGATTAATTATAAGGGCTTTTAGAGTTTGTCCTAAATTTATAAGGGTTTTTTTTTCATGTGTGTGTATATCATGCAAACATAAATATAAATAAGGAAAATTATACGTTTTGTCCTTTATCTTAACACCATTTTACAGGCGGTGTTCTTTTTAATGAATCTTGACAGCTTTTGCCCTTTACAACGAATTTTGTTGCACGTTACGTCCTTTGGCCCTAACCCAGTTAGATTTTTTTGTTAAATCTGGTTATCCAAGGGTATTTTAGTCTTTTTACCCTTTATTTAATATTATTTATGTAACACCTCGTGTTTTACGACCAATATTTTTCCGACACGTGTCCGGTAATCCTCGTGTGCTGTATGGTGAATGAAGAGGGACCATAGTCGTTGAAACGACAATAATATTCGTATTTTATATTATGAAATAAGTTTGGGAACTTAAATAAAATTTTGGAAATTTTTCAAAGTTCTGAAGAGCCCTTGCGGACCACAAGGCTCCAGCCATACGGTCCGCAAGGTCACCAAAACTATGGGCGCCTAAGGTCCTTACGGACCGTAAGGCATAACCCATACGGTCCGCAAGGACCTGCCAGCGACCAAAATGTGGCAGAACTGCTCAGTTCTGCCACCTCTTGTCGCATTTGTTACCTCTCTTGCATGTTTTCCACGAAAGGGCACACCTTTGTACGTCCATAAACACCTGGAAACACTCCTGGAACCTCCTTGGTCATTAAAAGATGCCTTCTTGTGAGTTGCAACCATTTTTCATCTCACTTTAACTCACCAAAACTCACTTAGAAGAGTTCCAGGCATCTTTCAAGCTTTCCCTCTGTTCTTAGCAACCCTTGGACCGTATGTAAGTGTTTCAATGCATGCTAAGTTCAATTGTTATGATTTAAAGCTTAGAACAAAGTCCCGTCGTAAAAACGCCCTGACTTTGATCTAAATCCATGATAGTCCAGCCATCGGTCTTAACGAAAGTGGCTATGTGATGGTAAGAAGGTAGGTTTTAATCCCTAAAAAGGGCACTTCCTGATTACCACGAATTCTTGATCAATTGATGAGTCAACGTAAAAGTCAACAAAAGTCAAACAGGTCAGATTTTATAAAAATTGCATAACTGATCATATAGATGTTATAAAATATGTTTTGATGCACAAACAACTTAAAATAAGTATTAGAACTTATATAAACTGATTGACTCGTCAAGACTCGATCTAGATTTGGTTTGCAACCCAAAGTCGCAATATTTGACTTTCCTTTGACTTTCGGTTCTGACCCGATTTAGCAAATTTTGGCTACTGACTTTAGGTCATTTTAGTACCATATTCAAGTATAGTAAACCCCTTAAAGTTATACTACTTGATTCTTTAAGAATCTGAATTTACATACAAGTTCCGCTAAATTACATAAACTTTTGCAAAAAGGTCCTTTTTGTACAAATCAAGGTTTTAAACATCCATGCATATAAAAATATGCTATAAACTGATTTTTAAATATAACTTGAGTATTTTGATGTCAAGAACCTGACCATGAACCAAGTTTTGATAAAAGACGTAAAGTGTGCTTTTAAATGGCTAAAATGCCCTTTTCGACCTTTTAGAAAGATTAAACATGGTTTTATCACTAAGATGAAATACTTACTGATGTAATATATATGTAGGACATATTGGGATATTTATTCAGATTATCAACTGAATAAAAGTCTATGATTCGTTAACTGCCGATAAATGACCAATTAACCCTTTTACGCATAGAATGATTTAAATCAAGCTTGTAACCAAATCTTTTACCTACTGATATAACATGTTAAATAACATATTTTAGTTAAATATAACAGGCCATAGCCTTGGTTTACTCAAACATGAATTTAACGGCATCTATCGACTTTTACGCCTTTTCGGCGCATAGTATGGTTTAAAACCATAACTATGAGCCAAGACTTGTTACCTAATGAATTATAACTTATTTTCAATATTTTTACAGTAAGTGCAAGTCTCAAACTCAGAATCCCAATTATGACTTCAAAGCTATGTGTAAAATTACCAAAATGCCCTTACGGGACATAGTTTGGCTTAAAACTACCAAAAACACATAGACTTGATATCCTACTGATATAATATCATAAAATATATATATATATATATATACAGAAAAAATATGACCTTGACATCAGATTGACTATAAAAACCTTTTATAAGTTATAAAATGACCAAATTACCCCCCCTTGATGCGTAAATCAAGTTTAAAACCAAAACGCGCATACATATTGATATCCTACTGATATCATATCATATTTTAAACATAATTTCATGTGGAACTTGTATATGACTCTCTCGGTTACCCAGTTTCGCTTATACGCTTACGTTTAGGCATACGTAACTCGTTTACGTAAAATAACCGAAACAGGTGTAACTTTGTCACTTTCCAATCAAAATCCAGAATGTTATTGGTATACCCATATAAAACAAGTCTTAATACTTTTCGGGTCCAATTAACCTTGTATTCCATTCACCGCTTAATCTAGCGCATCGTACCATATTTATTTTAACGTAAGACTAGCCGGTTCGAGTCTAAGACTTAACTAAGGACTCGTTAGCATCCTAACTTGGTTAATAACACCATCATTCCAGACTAAGAGCCTTCTGGTAAATTGTGCCTGTATTTATCTTGGATTTGTGGCTGAGTTCTTGGACTCCTCGAAGACTTAAGCTCAGGTAAATACTTTTAACTTATTTTCCATATACGGGCTTGGGATACGGTATATTATGACCGCTTGGTCGGGTATGGAAGTTTATTTTTATCCATTGGTGATAATTAAATTAAATTGCATAACCTGGTTTTGATCTGTTTTGTTTAAAACTAAAACATTGGGGGCGGGATTGACCGTGTCTGGGATATCCTTTGCTCACTAAAGTGCTAGTGGGCACGACTTAAGCAAGGTGTAGGCATACCCCGGTAATTGCTATTATTAATTAATGTTTGCTTTCTGTGTGAAAGTTCAGTAGTGGTGTGTCAGTCGATCATGTCTTGGTTTTTGTACTGGGCCCCATATGTAAAAGACAAACATGTAAATCTGTATACAAGGTCTTTTGTACTATCCCGAGTTATTTATGAAAATATGCCTTGTGCACCAAAACCATTTTCAAAAGGATTTTCAAAATGTGTCGGCTAATTGTATTTACCAGTGTAAACTGACGTATTTTCAAACGATTAAAGTTACAGGTACAAGAACGAAATAGGCCGGAAGCTGCGGGGCATTTACGTTAAGGAGTTGCGACCTCATAGTTGTGCCTGTAGAGTATTGTATCTTTTTATGTGTACATTTTTTTATTATGATCCGCCTGTGGATCTTATTACGAACCTTTTGTATATTTGTGTCAAACACTCCCTGGACACTATGGCATGTAATAGTTTATATTTTTACTCCAAGCCTTCCGCTGTGTTGCTCTGTGCTGTAATTGGTTATGATAATATCAACTGTACGTCATGATACTCCCCACCGGAACCACCGGAATACACGTGGAAATCGGGGTGTGACAGGTTGGTATCATAGTCAACGTTTAAGGGAATTCAACACTAGTCTTTTGTGTTTGATCTCAAACGACACAGTAACACATTCCTTAGACTCTCAAGTCTAGGCTATGACCTAGGATTGTTCATTTCCTTATTTCGATAACATTTTCTACTTTGTTTTGTGTTTTAACTTATTTTTAAAACAGGACAATGTCGCCTAAGTTTACGCGATGAGCAAAAGGAAAGGGGTTAATGAGGAGTGGATCCTCAAAACAGGGGCCTTCCAACCCCCCCCCCCCCATTTACAACCCTTACGAAGGATCGGACGACTCTTCGTCACCATGGGAACCTTACCTTAACTTACCTCCTGAGTACTCACCACCTTCTGACTCACACCATACCCAGCAACCCCAACACTCCAATCACTCTCACCATAGCCATCACTCCCATCACTCTCACTCCCATTCCTCTCATGGATACTATAATACTGACATACGCCTTCGTTCCCTTCTGTTACTCCTCCCGAGGATTCCCCTGAACCAATGGAGGATGATTCTGACCCAGGAATGCCTTAAACAGGGTCAATGGGGCACCTAATTGAACTGTCTAGTGGTTCAAATTCTTATGCCAGAACACCGCAACACTACCCCGATGATTATGAAGAGAGATCGGGACAATATGTCTTTTATAACACCCCATCCTACCATAGCACACCTTCATACCACATTCCTCAACCGGAATTACCCCCGCCTGAGGAGGTACCAATACAACAGGTGGAGCAACCGGAACCACCAAGGAGACGTGGGACGCACATGTCTGTACGCCTAGGACCAAGAGTTGGGTCGCTTTCACCAAACCTGTAACATCCGTCAAAAACGGATTTACCAAACCCGCTCCGTTTATCAACCGAACAGTCAGTCAAAATTTTCGTTGCGAATTAAATGTCCAAAACATTTTTAAACGATCCGTAATCAATTATTATACGCGAATATATATTTAGTTTTTGAAAAAAACTGTCAAAAATCGCAAAATAAAAATGAAATACATCTGCCGGGTTTCGAACCCGGGTCTGTACCGAATCAGATGCAACTTATCTTCACACACACAAACCACTGCGCCGTGGACTTTGTTTGTGATATAATAGAATCATTTAATTGATAAAGTGTCTTTACGAATTCAAAACCGGCGCCCAAACGATTCAGTCGTCGGAATCCCGGAATTCTCGCGAGTTTTAACACCAATTTACGTTATAACGTAAACCATTAACCACATATCGGTTATAACCGATGTTTGAAGTCCGCGACACTTTTCAAAACCGCCGGAAAATTTAAATAACGAACACAGTCGGAATTCAGACCAAGTGCATTGACGATTTGTCCTATAAATTGACCCACAACCGACGACAAACACTTTCGCTCAAAAATTACACCTTTTCTCGGCGTAATTCCACTCGCCGGAACTTTCCTGTTTTTCGCCGGAAAACCGAACTTTAATCCCTGAGCTTCACTGAATCCCCTAAACCTTTAACGAAGTCACCCTTACCTTTTCCAAGCTTTCCGGAGACTAGCTGCTATACGGAACACGTCGCCGGAGGTGAATTCAATCGCCGGAGTTTCTGCCGGAAAACAGAAAGTTCAGTCGGTATCTTTCTCCGCCCAGTTTCTTTTCCTTTTCACTTTTATCTTACCGTAATAAACTGTAAAACACTAACAAACTGATAAAAAAACTTGAACTAGTCGATTTCCGATTTCTGGTTCAAACTTGACGAGGAAGACGACGTTTTCTATATCATATAAGTATATTATAAATCAGGATTTTACTCGGGTTAGACACACAGTCCAGCGGTGGACTGTGTGCACATAAAACGTTAATCATGCAAAGGTCTCGAGTTCGAATCCCGTCTCACACACGCTGCCTTAATAAAATCCATTTTTTTACTGAACCGGATCGCCTTAGATATATGTTAAGTATATTAATAACCGGAATAATAACCAAGTTAGACACACAGTCCAGCGGTGGACTGTGTGTTTGTTTATATCGCTGGTCACGAGTTCGAGTCCGGTCTTCAGCACCGACTCGGACGATTATCTATTCTTTTTAAATAAGGCAGAAAAATGAAGTAACTAAATTGTATTTAAGTATAATAAAAATCAAAGTATATAACATGTTAAACACACAGTCCAGCGGTGGACTGTGTGTTAGATTAACCCACAGGTCCCGGGTTCGAGACCTGTGGAGCGCACCGCCGAACCGCTTAAACTATTTTTAAAATAAAAATGATTTTCTGTTAATTCTAATTAATGTATATATATAATTAAAATCGGATATATAACGGGTTAGACACGTAGCTCAGTTGGTAGAGCTGCGTGCACGCGTACGGGAGGTCTCGGGTTCGAGCCTCACTCAGCGCACAATAATATTCCATTGAACCGGTCAACGGTCAGGTCAAAGTCAACTGGTCAAAGTCAACTGTAGCAAAAATAAAATATTTTTTATCATTTTTATTTTATTATTTTAATTAAAAACCAATTATAAATACTTAAAAATAACATTTTTTTAAGATTAGAAAATAGCCTCAAACTCACAAAAATACACCCAACAATCCTACTAAAATAGTTAAATAAAATCCGTTTACTTACCAAACCATAATGCGATTTATCTAGGTTAAATCTCACTCGTGGTTAAAACCACTTCGCGTGCATTCAACGTCATCAACCGAACGCACCCACTGTGAGTGAATCTTACAATTCCCCCTTTTAAATTACACGTTTTGGGGTGTGTCATGTGTTATGAAATAATTAAGTTATTTATTTAAACTTGTGCCATACCACATCATGACTTAAACTTAGATTGATTTATTGTTGTGATTTACTTATATTCCGTTTGTCAAATTACATGAAACTCATACATTAAGCCCATCAGTTCCTCGTGGGAAACGAGTAGAACATCGCGTGCTTCAATTCAATTCATTATTGTTCATGTGTGTTTTCATTGAGCTTATATTGTTGTAGTTGTGTTATTCATATTATCATGTTTATGCAATTCATTCATCAGGCCCCTCAGTTCCTCGTGAGAGACGAGTTGAGCAACGCGTGCCTTTAATTGTTCCATTATTATTCATGAGTGTTTTCATTTAACATATTATGATTGTTGATCAAGTTACATCTAATTTTACTCATGTTTGGTTGTGCACATATTTCATAATCAATTTAAATGAATTGTTCAAATGTTTTCCATAGGATTCACTCGCCAACATTATGTTGATCCAAAAACCTTTTTACACATGATACAGGTGAACAGGTTGAAGCAAGGATAACATAGGATATGCCTTAGAAGAGAACAAAGAAGTTTAGATTGTAGTTAGATCATGTTGTAGCAATCATTGTAAATTTCCATTTAAATTGTATTAATGAATATGAAACGTTTAATAAATGTCATGAGCTTTGATGATAACCCAATCATGCCCCGATCACCTTATCCGCTGCGGGTCGGGGTGTGACAGATTGGTATCAGAGCCATGATTATAGGGATATAGGATAGGTTATTAGACCCTTAGAGCCTATACTATAGTCTGCCTAAATTTTAAATTGATTAGGTGGTTACATACAAACTTGTGATATTTATTTGTTTCATATTTGTTTACATTTCAGTCAAACATACATGCTCATATACATATTCATTATACATATATACATATTCATTATACATATATCGATGTTCATGTGTTCAATTTATTTTCATACTCTCGTTATCCAAAGATTTTATGCAATTTTCAATTCTCATCAAAGTAAGTTCTGCGACGGGCATGTAGTAACTGGAAGGGTACAAGTACCGGTAGTCGGAACGTCCTGTCTAGGCTGGCATTCGTATAAATCCAATATAACGGACCAGTTTGCCTACCTGGGGACCAACGATGAGAGTACGAAGGACCTATTAGGCCAAAGCATGCCACACCAAACGTCGTTCGAACTAACCCTACTTTGAGGTGTCATCGTGTCTACACCTGGACACATTCCGAACATCACACGTTGTATACATATTTCTCGATTTTCCCGGGTTTTTGTGTACGCAACCAGGCAGAAACCGTGCGAACCATATGAAAAACCGGTATTCATGGGGGCCCACATGATTACACAAGGTAAAGTATGGCGGCATGACGGGCCTAACAGCGAGCAAAGCCCAAGACATCCTATGGATGTAGTATTTTTGTATAATTATTTTATAAATGATCATTCTTGAATGCGACCCCTGATCCCAAAAGCATCCAACTCATACTCTTGTCATGTATTCATTGTAGATGTCTTCTAACCTCGCCCGTAGGAAGACGAGAGCAAGAAAAGCCCGCGATCGCATGGCTGCCTTAATCGCTCAACAAATGGCTGCCGTAATACCCAACATTGTAATCCAAGTTCAACAAGCACTTACCAATAATCCTGTCAATCAAGCAAACCAAAACATTTTCAACTCTTCCCCAAACACCACTAAATGCACCTACAAGCATTTCAAATCATGCGACCCTCCGAAATATAAAGGGACTGAAGGTGTCACCGCACTCCTCCATTGGTTTGAAGAAATGGAGAATACTTTTCTAAATTGCGATTGCCCTGATGATCGCAAAGTGCGTTATGCTACCGGTCGACTATATGGGATAGCACTTACTTGGTGGAATACAGAGAAGGCAAAACGAGGTGTTGAAGATGCTATGACCCTAACTTGGAACGAATTAAAGGAAATCATGACCAGACGATTTTGCCCAAGGAGCGAAATCAAGAAGCTTGAAGATGAATTTTATTCATTGAAGCAAATGGAAGGAGACCACATCACCTACAACAAAAGGTTCCTCGAATTACATCAAATGGTTCCCAACATGTTTACTCCCCTCTACCGTTTGATCGAGCACTACATTCGTGGTCTTCCGTCAAAGATTCAAGACCCTGTGATAAGTACCAAGCCTGCAACTTTGGAAGCAGCAATGGAGCTAGCAACAGAGCTCACCGAGAACCGAATTCGAAACAAAGACTTCAAGGAGGAAAAGAAGAAGGATAAAGAATCGACTGAAACCTCCGACTCCACCCAAACCGAATCCCCTTCTCAACCCAATCCTAAGAGAAGAAGAGTCGGGCGACTTTTCGCTGCTACTCAACGAAATCAACCCGTTTTTCACGCTATACCCATCCGAGCTGTCCCAATCACCCAAGTGGCACCCAACTCAGCTTACCCAAATAAGAAACCATATCTCGGACCTCACCCTCGATGCAACAACTGTTTTTATCACCATCCCCTTACTTTACCTTGCCGGCTATGTACAACTTGTGGACGTTATGGTCATTTGAGCAATGTTTGTCGCACCTTTCAAGACCAAACCTTTTCCCCTACTCAAAACATGGCCCAAACTTATCACCAACCCCAACACCCCATGTTCCCATATGCTCGAGCTTGCTTCAATTGTGGCGACCCTACCCACTTTAGAAACACATGCCCTCAATTGGTAAACGTTATCAACACTCAAGCCCAATCAAACCCAGTTAACCAAGTAAACCAAGAAAACCCAACCACTATGCCACCAGCAAGAGGAAGAGTCTTCAATATCAACGCCAACCCTGTCGAAGATAATGACGGCCCTGATGAAGATACTCAGCTAGTCCTCTTCGCCGAAGATCCAGATTCAACTTCTATTGTTTAGCCTTATGTTTTTCTTTATCACATGTGTAGACTGTTAGAGAAATTATTGGATCTTATATATTATATATTGTTTTCGGTATATGCTTTTGCCGAGGCCGTGGCTCCCCATCCATCGAGGTTGAGTTGGATCCCCATTTTATTATGTAGTTGATCTTGGCGTGCCCGCACGATCGGCTCCGTTTGTTAGAGCCTTGATCGGTTACGTAATTTTACATTTCAATACATGCAATACGCTCGGCTCCGTTTGATTGAGCCTTGAGTGCAAAGATTTATTCACATTTCCAGTTCATGCAATACGCTCGGCTCCGTTTGATTGAGCCTTGAGTGCAAAGATTTATTCACATTTCCAGTTCATGCAATACGTTCGGCTCCGTTTGATTGAGCCTTGAGCGCACATACAATTTCATTATCAGTATCTTGTGGTTGTGGTGTTTGTAGTAGAGTCGCATCGAACTAACCATAACTTTCGGATAAAGTCAACGAAAATTTGACAAGGGTATGGTGGATACGCCGATGGTACTTCCTATATATAAGTATTCTTGTCAAATGATCGGAGGCATTATCAGGCGGTTATGAGAGGTTCCATGCATAGGCTGATTGTGTGATGGTTGTTTAAATTAAGTTGTTCAATTTCAGTACATTCAATACGTTCGGCTCCGTTTGATTGAGCCTTGAGCGCACATACAATTTCATTCAATACGTTCGGCTCCGTTTGATTGAGCCTTGAGCGCACAGACAATTTCATTATCAGTATCATGTGGTTGTGGTGTTTGTAGTAGAGTCGCATAGAACTAACCATAACTTGCGGATAAAGTCAATGAAAATTTGACAAGGATATGGTGGATACGCCGATGGTACTTCCTATATATAAGTATTCTTGTCAAATAATCGGAGGCATTATCAGGCGGTTATGAGAGGTTCCATGCATAGGCTGTTTGTGTGGTTAAGTTATTCATATTCAGTACATGCAATACACACGGCTCCGTTTGATTGAGCCTTGAGCACACAATTTCAATTTCAGTACATTCAATATGTTCGGCTCCGTTTGATTGAGCCTTGAGCACACAATTTCATTTTCAGTACATGCAAAACGATCGGCTCCGTTCGATTGAGCCTTGATCGCACAGATATATTTCATTTCAGTAATTTATGTTTGTTGTATTGATTGTAGAGTTATAGGACTAATCATAATTCACTGTTAAAACCAATGAAAATTTGACAAGAATATGGTGGATACGCCGCTGGTACTTCCTATATATAAGTATTCTTGTCAAAGGATCAGAGGCATTAACGGATGGTTATGGGAAGTTCTATGTAGGATTTATTAGTTTCTTGGTAACCAATCATAACTTGTGGATAAAACTAATGAAAATTTGGCAAGAATATGGTGGATACGCCGCTGGTACTTCCTATATATAAGTATTCTTGCCAAAGGATCAGAGGCATTATCAGGCGGTTATGAGAAGTTCCATGTAGGATTTAGTATTGCCTTGGTTGGAATTTGTGTTACATTTATATCATCATGTTATTTAAAGAGATTGGATTGTGTTCCATTTCTACATAAATTAACCTCTCCATCATAACAAACGAGAGAGGAACTTCCATTATTCAAACATATATGTTATCAGAATGTGGATTCAAATATTTGCTGTTGTGTTTATTCATGTTCAAATATTCGCTGATGTGTCTATTCATGTTCGAATATTTGCTGTTGTGTTTATTCATGTTCAAATATTCGCTGATGTGTCTATTCATGTTCGAATATTTGCTGTTGTGTTTATTCATGTTCAAATATTTGCTGATGTGTTCATTCATGTTCGAATATTTGCTGTTATGTTTATTCATGTTCAAATATTTGTTGATGTGTTCATTCATGTTTGGATATTAGCTATTGTGTTTTTATTTATGTTCCATGTAGATTGTAGTGTTAGAAGTTTTGCCTTAGGATATAACCATATTTTTCCCAAACGTATCTAAACTCTTATGCATGATATCATTTTAGCAAATCATTTCTGCTTATCAATACTTATACAGTAGGCAACAAAAAGCGATTCCTGAATAGGGTACTTAACCCTTACAAGGAACGTTACCGCCTCGAACAAAAACTTAAGTCTTTATTTTGCTAAGCATACAACTGTCAAACAAAACATCATCACCCTTTTAGTCAAAATATATCATTATTTAAATTTCGGGACGAAATTTCCAAAAAGCAGGGGATACTGTAACATCCGTCAAAAACGGATTTACCAAACCCGCTCCGTTTATCAACCGAACAGTCAGTCAAAATTTTCGTTGCGAATTAAATGTCCAAAACATTTTTAAACGATCCGTAATCAATTATTATACGCGAATATATATTTAGTTTTTGAAAAAACTGTCAAAAATCGCAAAATAAAAATGAAATACATCTGCCGGGTTTCGAACCCGGGTCTGTACCGAATCAGATGCAACTTATCTTCACACACACAAACCACTGCGCCGCGGACTTTGTTTGTGATATAATAGAATCATTTAATTGATAAAATGTCTTTACGAATTCAAAACCGGCGCCCAAACGATTCAGTCGTCGGAATCCCGGAATTCTCGCGAGTTTTAACACCAATTTACGTTATAACGTAAACCATTAACCACATATCGGTTATAACCGATGTTTGAAGTCCGCGACACTTTTCAAAACCGCCGGAAAATTTAAATAACGAACACAGTCGGAATTCAGACCAAGTGCATTGACGATTTGTCCTATAAATTGACCCACAACCGACGACAAACACTTTCGCTCAAAAATTACACCTTTTCTCGGCGTAATTCCACTCGCCGGAACTTTCCTGTTTTTCGCCGGAAAACCGAACTTTAATCCCTGAGCTTCACTGAATCCCCTAAACCTTTAACGAAGTCACCCTTACCTTTTCCAAGCTTTCCGGAGACTAGCTGCTATACGGAACACGTCGCCGGAGGTGAATTCAATCGCCGGAGTTTCTGCCGGAAAACAGAAAGTTCAGTCGGCATCTTTCTCCGCCCAGTTTCTTTTCCTTTTCACTTTTATCTTACCGTAATAAACTGTAAAACACTAACAAACTGATAAAAAAACTTGAACTAGTCGATTTCCGATTTCTGGTTCAAACTTGACGAGGAAGACGACGTTTTCTATATCATATAAGTATATTATAAATCAGGATTTTACTCGGGTTAGACACACAGTCCAGCGGTGGACTGTGTGCACATAAAACGTTAATCATGCAAAGGTCTCGAGTTCGAATCCCGTCTCACACACGCTGCCTTAATAAAATCCATTTTTTTACTGAACCGGATCGCCTTAGATATATGTTAAGTATATTAATAACCGGAATAATAACCAAGTTAGACACACAGTCCAGCGGTGGACTGTGTGTTTGTTTATATCGCTGGTCACGAGTTCGAGTCCGGTCTTCAGCACCGACTCGGACGATTATCTATTCTTTTTAAATAAGGCAGAAAAATGAAGTAACTAAATTGTATTTAAGTATAATAAAAATCAAAGTATATAACATGTTAAACACACAGTCCAGCGGTGGACTGTGTGTTAGATTAACCCACAGGTCCCGGGTTCGAGACCTGTGGAGCGCACCGCCGAACCGCTTAAACTATTTTTAAAATAAAAATGATTTTCTGTTAATTCTAATTAATGTATATATATAATTAAAATCGGATATATAACGGGTTAGACACGTAGCTCAGTTGGTAGAGCTGCGTGCACGCGTACGGGAGGTCTCGGGTTCGAGCCTCACTCAGCGCACAATAATATTCCATTGAACCGGTCAACGGTCAGGTCAAAGTCAACTGGTCAAAGTCAACTGTAGCAAAAATAAAATATTTTTTTATCATTTTTATTTTATTATTTTAATTAAAAACCAATTATAAATACTTAAAAATAACATTTTTTTAAGATTAGAAAATAGCCTCAAACTCACAAAAATACACCCAACAATCCTACTAAAATAGTTAAATAAAATCCGTTTACTTACCAAACCATAATGCGATTTATCTAGGTTAAATCTCACTCGTGGTTAAAACCACTTCGCGTGCATTCAACGTCATCAACCGAACGCACCCACTGTGAGTGAATCTTACAATTCCCCCTTTTAAATTACACGTTTTGGGGTGTGTCATGTGTTATGAAATAATTAAGTTATTTATTTAAACTTGTGCCATACCACATCATGACTTAAACTTAGATTGATTTATTGTTGTGATTTACTTATATTCCGTTTGTCAAATTACATGAAACTCATACATTAAGCCCATCAGTTCCTCGTGGGAAACGAGTAGAACATCGCGTGCTTCAATTCAATTCATTATTGTTCATGTGTGTTTTCATTGAGCTTATATTGTTGTAGTTGTGTTATTCATATTATCATGTTTATGCAATTCATTCATCAGGCCCCTCAGTTCCTCGTGAGAGACGAGTTGAGCAACGCGTGCCTTTAATTGTTCCATTATTATTCATGAGTGTTTTCATTTAACATATTATGATTGTTGATCAAGTTACATCTAATTTTACTCATGTTTGGTTGTGCACATATTTCATAATCAATTTAAATGAATTGTTCAAATGTTTTCCATAGGATTCACTCGCCAACATTATGTTGATCCAAAAACCTTTTTACACATGATACAGGTGAACAGGTTGAAGCAAGGATAACATAGGATATGCCTTAGAAGAGAACAAAGAAGTTTAGATTGTAGTTAGATCATGTTGTAGCAATCATTGTAAATTTCCATTTAAATTGTATTAATGAATATGAAACGTTTAATAAATGTCATGAGCTTTGATGATAACCCAATCATGCCCCGATCACCTTATCCGCTGCGGGTCGGGGTGTGACAAAACCCTTACCCAACTATCCCCAAGGAACCACAAATGGGTGGACCCTCTCACACCTCACCGTTTGTGGAACATTTTCCACAACCTACAGTTGAGCGTTTGCCTCAACCACCACAATCAACTGTTGGGCCTTCGACCCAACTACCGCCATTACCACCATCGGGTTTTGAAAACCCAATTCCCTCATATCCAGATTCGTCTGGATATAACCCATTTATTTCTTCTTCTGGTTTGCCTTACTATATTCACCAGGCACCATCGCAAGGTCCCTACCTTGAAGCAGCTGCACTCAACGCTCTTTATCCTAACCCTTATCAGCTCCCACCTCACTAGGCAAGTGGATATCCTTATCATGGTTACCACCCTTCCGGTGCACCTACATCCTACGTATACCAACACCCGGGTGCATTGCAGCCACAACCTCCACCACCATAGCCACAACCTCAAGCGCCAGTACTTGAGGCTATGCAGGAAAAACTGGAGCAAATAAGACAAGAAATATCTGAAAAGATTTGTAAGGATGATAAAAAGGAAAAAGGATGACTAAACTCTTATAACTTTGATTATGTAATTTTATTTTTTCAAGAAGTCCCTATGTGGAGATTTCATTTATCTAATGTAAGTCCCTGCGTGGACATTTTAATTATTTAGTATCAGTCCCTGCGAGGACAAATTTTATTATTTAAAAGTCCTAATTTCTAGGCATTGTTGTAATCGCATTTATTATTAATGAAAAATTTGGAATTTATTTAATTATGCATTTTGCTTTATCCGTTGTTCAAACGATCGTCTCGATTTTAGTTCGAAATTTATTATCTGCTAAATATTTTCCAAAAGATCCTATTGATGATTTGCAACCGCCAAGTGATTAGGTCACATGAATTGGCAAACAGTAGTTATATGGTTTACTACCATGATAGTTAAGGTCGCGATTTCCCTTCTATCCATGGGTGGGGAACTACGTTCTAAGCCCCCCATAGTCTGCCTGATCTGGACTAATTATTTAAAATCATTTCAAGAGATTTATTCTAAAAAGTTAACATCTTTAAAGTGTTAACACTCCTAGGCTGTGTGACTTGAGGAACCACACAAGCCACCTAAGATTAATGGACTATGTCCGAAATCTAACAAGCCTGCGTGATCAATTTGATCCTGGAAACATCCATGCGATGATCATATTATTTAAACACTCATTAGTGGTGTAATACATGTGGGCCATATTGTAAACATCCATTAGTGATGTGTTACTTGTAACATCCATTAGTAATGTAGTACCTATGGGTCATATTCTTGTCCATTAGTGACGACGACGGATATAGTCAACGACTCTCTGTCTCGAGGTAATCGAATTTATTCAAATCTCGAAGCCATTTGTGCTATTCTTGTTTTGTCCTTTGTGACCGGTCGTTTGTGCCATATTAATCACCCCATAAACTTTAACAATATTACATGGTTTAAATACACCATGCTATACAAGTCATCGAGCGTGTATGACTAATTAAAACTTATATTATTAATATTTTAGTTTCATCGGGCAAGATGGCGGATTCTAATGAAGTGAAAGCCAAAGGAAGGATGATGACGCGAATGAGAACATCGTTATAACCAAAGGAGATCTTCAAGCACTTATTACCACAGAAGTCGATAAAGCGATAAAGAATCATGCTGAAAAAAAAGCAATTAGAGTCAAGTGCTTCACATTCTAAACACTCATCCAAGCACTCCTCCAAGCATACCACCAAGCAATTCTCAAAACCTTCTTCAGAAAAGAAGGAACACTCAAAGCACTCCTCGAATGTGAGGAGAGAAAGGGAGGAATACCAGAAAAAGACTAAATTCTCGAAGGAAGGTTGCTCGTATAAGTACTTTGTGTCTTGCAAACCGCGAGACTTTACGGGAGAGAAAGAAGCAGTAGAAACTCTGAGATGGTTGGATGAGACTGAGACAGTTGTAGAGATTTGTGGATGTGCTGAGAAGGATGTAGTGAAGTATGTTGCACAGTCATTCAAAGGTGATGCGCTTATATGGTGGAAGTCAATTATTCAATCGTCTGGGAAAGTCTATTTGTATAATCTGAGTTGGGAAAAGTTTGTAGAGTTGATAAAAGAAACCTATTGTCCACCTCATGAGGTGGAAAAGATTGAAACAGATTTTCTAGGATTACAGATGAAGAATTTAGATTGTAGGAAGTATTTGTCTGACTACAACTCCATGTCAAGATTGGTACCTTACTTGATCACCCCTGAATCTAAACGCATCGCGCGTTTTATTGGTGGATTGGAACCGGAGATTAAGGGGAATGTAAGGGCTTCAAGGCTAGAAACCTTCAGATCTACAGCAGAGTTGGCTTTGGCACTTACACAAGACTTGAAAAGGCAGCGGTCCATCAAGTCTGAAGCAGGGGGAAAAGAAAGAGAGAGGATATCGGTCGATCAAGAATTGAAGGTTTGGGTTAAACCGAAATCAGCAAAGGTCGGATGATAGGCTTAAGTGTAGGAAGTGTAATCGTCGACATCGGGTGTGTGTCGGGATGAATCCCAGTCCAAAGCATGTGGAATCTTTAAGAAGTTTGGGCACAAGGCCTTAAGAGTGTAAGGACCTCAAGGACGCCACATGTTACAACTGTGGTGAGAAAGGGTGTAACATTTGTCAAAAACGGGTTTCCAAACCCGCTCCGTTTTGTAATCGAATATCAAGTTATAAATGTCACGTTGCGTATTTATGGCTATTTTGATTTTTAATGATACATAATTAATAAACAAACTAAACTATAAAAATTATAATTGATAAAAAGTAAAAATAAAATAAATAAAAATAAAATGAGGCTGCCGGGACTCGAACCCGGGTCAGCCGGGTTGTGAACTCCAAAGACTTAACACTCACACGCATAACCACTCCGCCACTTGTTGTTTTCTGTCAACTCTAGGAAACAAATAAATCTTATCTACAAACATAAATCAACCGGTTACGCCAACTGTAACTGAAATCGGTTATCAAACGCTCAAAGACGATCTGAATACTCGCGGTTCACTGAGTATAACCGATATACCGACGTTTTCAATCAAGTTGCTTTGAATGAACTTGAATTCTAGAAGTGGATCGGTTTTTATAACCGAAAATCTTCAATTCCAGTTTTACTTCCATCTTTGTACTCCTTCACGACTCAAACATAATCTACAGACTTTCAATTACATTTTCGCTCAAGTTTCAGTCCGCCGGAGAATCAAATTTTACTCGCCGGAAAGTTTCTGCAAGTCGCCGGAAAACCGTATTCTCCATCAAAACGGTAAGTCTTTCAATACCGTCGTGGTCTAACAATTGTTAAGCTATTTTTAACTCAGACCTTTCAATTGAAATCAAATTCAGACGCTGTTATCGGATAATTCCAGTTCGCCGGAAAACTTCTGGAAATCCTTATTTTCATCTGTGAAACGGTAAGGACATTCAAACACTCTGTTAACGTTTGTTTAGCACTTCAATTCCACGATTAGCTAATCAAAACGGTTAATTTGCTTGCTCAGTTGAAGTTCATAAAAACAGAGCCGACGCCTTGCCGGAATTCCGAAATAAATCGTTCACCGGTATGTTTACTTCTAAATATCGTCTCTGCCATTTCATATTAGTCTGTACAATGTTTATCAATCGAATTAAACAAGATATAATGGTGTAATCGCAGTCTGTAATTTTGAAATGAAGAAGATGATGATAGTTTGATTATAAGTTTAATAAAATCTGGATATTATCTCGGGTTAGACACACAGTCCAGCGGCGGACTGTGTGCAAATAATACGCACACGCCGCGACTTTGATCCCTGATACACGCCCCTCTCCGTAATAAAAAACGTTTTATTTTTCTAACTGAACCAGGTTAACTTACGTTAGTTGTTAAATATAATAAAAATCTGTATATTAACCAAGTTAGACACACAGTCCAGCGGTGGACTGTGTGTAGCGTTAAAGCACAGGTCCCGGGTTCGAGACCTGTACATGGCACCGGTTCGATGATTTAAAATGTTTTTGAAAATAAAAGAATTTTGAATAAGCTGAGTTAATATATAAGTATAATTAAAAACAGAATTATTTCGGGTTAGACACGTAGCTCAGTTGGTAGAGCTGCGTGCACGCGTACGGGAGGTCTCGGGTTCGAGCCTCACCCGGCGCATACAATTACACAATAAAACCGGTCAACAAGTCAAACGGTCAACGGTCAATGAAAAAAGTCAACATATTTTATATTTTTAATTATTTAATTTAATTTAAAAATCAATTAAAAATACTTAAAAATAATGTTTTTAAAGATAGGAAATAGCCTTAAACTCACAAAAATATATCTAAAAATTCCATTAAAATCCTTAATAAAATCCACTCATTTACTATATTTTCCGTTATTTATTTAGGTTAGTAATTCTCGTTGTTCAACTCTTCCAACTCGTGCGCATCTCACCATCTCCAATCAAACGCACCCAATGTGAGTGAATCTTTACAAATTCCCCGTTTTAATCACGTTTTTGGGTGTATCATGTGTCTTGCCACTTATTATACTTAAATCATTGTGCATACATCATATCATCAACAAATGTGTATTCAGTTTGTTTCAATTGTTTGTGTGGTTATTGTTAGATTTAATTCATTATTTTCAGTACATGCAAATTCATAGGCCGCCGCTCCCCATTACATTATGAGCGTTGAGCATGTTCCCCATTACATTATGAGCGTGAACCTGGCGTGCCAACATACGATCGGCTCCATTTGATTGAGCCTTGATCGCACAGTTTCATTCATGTTATTTATTGTATGATGTTGGTATGTTATTGTATGATATTATATGTTATTGTATGTTATAGTTTGTGATTGTTATTGCTACTGTTTGATTGTTTACATTTGCTCACTTATGATTATTGCATAATTTTTCCTTGATAAAATAACAAGAAAATCAGTAATAAATGTTTATCTAACAAGGTTCACTCGCCAACTTATGTTGACCCAAAAACCCCCATTTTTACACATGATACAGTGTGAACCAGCTGCAGCCAGAAACACATAGGATTGGCCTAGAAGAATAAAATGGTTTAGAGCTTGGAATTGTTTAGTTGGTTATTTTTCTTTGTATTTGTATGGACATGTTTGGATTATTGGGAATGTAATTTTGACTTTAATAAATATGAAACATATTAGTAAATATCATGAGCTTTGGTGATAACCCAATTATGCCCCGACTCTTATTCCGCTGCGGGTCGGGGTGTGACAAAGGGCACATCAAACCCAACTGCCCTAAATATAAGAAAGACGGCACTGCTAGGGATGAGGGGACGAAGAAAGGAAAGGCTCGTGCTTTCCAGATGAAAGCTAAAGAGGCCGTGAACGGCGGCAAAGTGATAACAGGTAGGTTCCTTATTAATGATGTTTATGCTAGAGTTCTCTTTGATTCAGGAGCCGATAAGTCTTTGTAGATCATAAGTTTAGTGCCTTATTAAACTTATCTATAAGAACTCTAGACGTAACCTATGATGTAGAACTCGTTGATGGAACGATTGAGACCGCTTCTACTATTCCGGATGGATGTTCTATATCCATCAAGGATCATCCCATTCCTGTTTCACTTCTGCCAATGAAATTGGCGGGATTCGATGTAGTCCTTGGTATGGATTGGTTGTCTAGTAATCAAGCCCATATAGCCTGTAACAAGAAACTCATCAAGATCAAATCCACAACTGGAGATACACTCGTTATACAAGGAGACCGGCATTATGGATTGTCAGAAAAAGCATCATTACTCAAAACGTCGAAGTGTTTGAAGAAAGGCTATGTCATTTATATGGCACAAGTGACCATTAATGAGCCCAAGCCAAGGATAGAAGACCTGCCTGTTATCTCTGAATTACAGATGTTTTTTCCGAAGACTTGCCTGGTCTGCCTCCAGACAGACAAGTGGAGTTTAGAATTGATATCATACCAGGAGCCGCTCCTGTTGCAAGAGCTCCATACCGATTGGCACCTACAGAAATGAAGGAATTATGAACTCAGCTGGATGAACTATTGGAAAAGGGTTTTATACAACCTAGTTCTTCACCTTGGGGAGCTCCAATTCTGTTTGTAAAGAAGAAAGATGGATCAATGCGGATGTGCATTGACTACAGTGAACTGAATAAGTTAACAATCAAGAACCGCTACCCATTGCCCAGGATCGATGATTTATTTGATCAACTTCAGGGAGCGAGCTACTTGTCAAAAATTGATCTGAGGTCAGGTTATTATCAACTCAAGGTTAGATCAGAAGACTTCCCGAAAACAGCATTTAGGACCATGTATGGTCATTACGAGTTTTTAGTGATGCCTTTTGGGCTCACGAATGCACATGCGGCTTTTATGGATTTGATGAATAGGGTTTGCAAACCGTATTTGGATAAGTTTGTTATTGTTTTCATAGATGACATTCTTATCTATTCTCGCAGTTAGGCTGACCACGAGAAACATTTGAGGTGTATTCTAGAATTGCTGAGACAAGAGAAACTCTACGCGAAGTTTTCAAAATGCGAGTCTTGGTTGCTTGAAGTTCAGTTCTTTGGACACGTCGTTAGTGAACGTGGAATTCAAGTAGACCCCGCTAAAGTCGAGGCCGTTATGAACTGGAAAGCTCCTAAGACCCCATCAGAGATACGTAGCTTTTCGGGATTAGCTGGTTATTGTCGAAGATTCATCGAGAACTTCTCAAGAATTGCTACGCCCATGACCACTTTGACCCGCAAGGATGTTAAGTTCAATTAGGGTCCGAAACAGCAAGAATCTTTTGAAGTTTTGAAAAAGAAGTTAAGTAATGCTCCTGTACTAACATTACCAGAAGGAATTGAAGACCTTTTGGTCTACTATGATGCATCGCACACAGGCATGGGATGTGTGCTCATGCAAAGAGGAAAAGTGATCGCCTATGTCTCGCGACAGCTAACGGTTCATGAAAGGAACTAAACCACGCACGATCTGGAATTAGGCGCCGTGGTGTTTGCACTCAAGTTAAGGAGGCATTATCTTTATGGAACTAAATGTATTATATACTCTAATCATAAAAGTCTTCAGCACCTATTTAACTAGAAAGACTTGAATATGCGACAACAACGGTGGATGGAAACGCTTAACGATTATGATTGCGAGATTCGCTATCACCCAGGCAAGGCAAATGTGGTTGCCAATGCCTTAAGTCGCAAGGAAAGGGTTAAACCCATTCGGGTTAACGCCAAAAGTATGGAAGTAAGAAATAGCTTGAACGAGAAATTTTAGATGCACAGAAACAAGCCTTGTTAGAGGCAAATCTTCCGAATGAAGAGTTAGGAAAAGTTGTGGAACAACTTACGCCGGGATATGACGGGATCCTTAGATTTTGTGGACGAATTTGGATTCCAGTCTTTGCAGGACTTAGGGATTTGATCCTCCAAGAAGCACATAGTTCAAAATACTCTATTCATCCGGGTAGTGATAAGATGTACAAAGATTTGAGGCCAACTATTGATGGGCAGGGCTGAAGAAATCCATAGCTACTTATGTAGCTAAATGCTTAACGTGTTCGCAAGTTAAGGCCGAACATCAGAAACCATCAAGACTACTGCAGACGCTAAAGATCCCCATGTGGAAATGGGAATGCGTAACTATGGATTTCATTACCAAGTTACCAAAGACAAATCGTGGAAATGACACGATATGGGTTATCGTGGATAGGTTGACCAAGTCGGCTCATTTTCTACCCATTAAGGAAACCTATAGTTCCGATACATTGGCAAAACTTTATGTGGATGAGATTGTATCTTTACACGGCGTGCCAGTATTTACTGTGTCCGATAGAGACACCAGGTATACTTCTCATTTTTGAAAAAGTTTTCAACAGGCCTTGGGCACACGACTGAACTTTAGTACGGCATATCACCCGCAAACGGAGGGGAGTGAACGTACTATACAAACATTGAAAGACATGTTGCGCGCATGTGTAATCGATCTAGGAGGAAGTTGGGACAAACACTTGCCTCTAGTCGAGTTCTCCTACAACAATAACTATCACGCGAGCATTCAGGCTGCACCATTTGAAGCTTTATACGGGAGAAGATGTAGAACGCCCGTTTGCTGGGCTGAAGTCGGAGAAGCTCAACTAACAGGACTAGAAATTGTCATGGAGATGACAGACAAAATTTTGCAAATTCGTGAACGTCTTAAGGCTACCAGGGATTGGCAGAAGAGCTATGCGGATAAGAGGCGTAAACCTCTCAGTTCCAAGTAGGGGACAACGTTTTATTAAAGGTGTCGCCTTGGAAAGGCGTTATGCACTTCGGAAGAAGGGCAAGTTGAGCCCAAGATACATAGGAACGTTCGAGATTATCGAACGTGTTGGATCTGTGGCATATAAGTTGAAATTGTCAGAAAAACTCAGTGGAATCCATGATGTATTCCATATTTCCAACTTGAAAAAGTGTCTGGCGGATGAATCGTTGGCTATGCCACACGAAGACGTGCAAATTGATAAAAACTTGTGGTTCATTGAGAAACCCGTGGCAATTGAAGATCGACGAGTTAATAAGCTTCATAAGAAGCATGTGCCGACCCTTAAAGTCAAGTGGGATGCTCGTCGAGGTCCTAAATACACTTGGGAAGTGGAGTCCGTTATTCGACATAAATACCCATACTTGTTCGATTAAAATCTTGAGGTCGAGATTTATTTTAAGGGGGTGAGGATGTAACACCTCGTGTTTTACGACCAATATTTTTTCTGACACGTGTCCGGGTAGTCCTCGTGTGTCGTATGGTGAATGAAGAGGGGCCAAAGTCGTTGAAACGACAATAATATTCGTCTTTTATATTATGAAATAAAGTTTGGGAACTTAAACAAAATTTTGGAAATTTTTCAAAGTTCTGAAGACCCCTTGCGGACCGCAAGTCTCCAGCCACACGGTCCGCAAGGTCACCAAAACTATGGGCGCCAAAGGTCCTTACGGGCCGTAAGGCATAACCCATACGGTCCGCAAGGACCTGCCAGCGACCAAAATGTGGCAGAACTCAGCTCTGCCACCTCTTGTCGCATTTGTTACCTCTCTTGCATGTTTGCCACGATAAGGGACACCTTTGTACGTCCATAAACACCTGGCAACACTCCCGGAACCTCCTTGGTCATTAAAAGATGTCTTCTTGTGAGTTGCAACCATTTTTCATCTCATTTTAACTCACCAAAACTCACTTAGAAGAGTTACAGGCATCTTTCAAGCTTTCCTATGTTCTTAGCCACAATTGGACCATATGTAAGTGTTTCAATGCATGCTAAGTTCATTTGTTATGGTTTAAAGCTTAAAACAAAGTCCCGTCGTAAAAACGCCTTGACTTTGATCTAAATCCATGACAGTCCAGCCATCGGTCTTAACGAAAGTGGCTATGTGATGGTAATAAGGTAGGTTTTATTCCCTAAAAAGGGCACCTCCTGATTGCATGAATTCTTGATCAATTGATGAGTCAACATAAAAGTCAACAAAAGTCAAACTGGTCAGATTTTATAAAAATTGCATAACTGATCATATAGATGTTATAAAATATGTTTTGATGCACAAACAACTTAAAATAAGTATTAGAACTTATATAAACTGATTTGACTCGTCAAGACTCGATCTAGATTTGGTTTGCAACCGAAAGTCGCAATATTTGAATTTCCTTTGACTTTCGATTCTGGCCCAATTTAGCCATTTTGGCTACTTACTTTAGGTCATTTTAGTACCATATTCAAGTATAGTATAATCCCTTAAAGTTATACTACTTGATTCTTTAAGAATCTGAGTTTACATACAAGTTCCGCTAAATTACATAAACTTTTGCAAAAAGGTCCTTTTTGTACAAATCAAGGTTTTAAACATCCATGCATATAAAAATATGCTATAAAATGATTTGTAAATATAACTTGAGTATTTTGATGTCAAGAATCTGACCATGAACCAAGTTTTGATAAAAGACGTAAAGTGTGCTTTTAAATGACTAAAATGCCCCTTTCGACCTTTTAGAAAGATTAAACATGGTTTTATCACTAAGATGAAATACTTACTGATGTAATATGATATGTAGGACATATTGGGATATTTATTCAGATTATCAACGAATAAGAGTCTATGATTCGTTAAATGCGATAAATGACCAATTAAACCCTTTTACGCATAAAATGATTTAAATCAAGCTTTTTGTAACCAAATCTTTTACCTACTAATATAACATGTTAAATAACATATTTTAGTTAAATTATAATAGGCCATAGCCTCGGTTTACCTCAAACATTGAAGTTACCCATGAACTGATGATTTATTAGTATAATGGTTGCCCTCACAAAAGTGTTCAAGAGTTTAAATTATTGTGTTACATGATGCCTTAAGTTGATTACGGTTGCCAATATGATAGGATATTTACGAATTTTGAACTATTAACAGGTTTAGGGTAACAGCATCTATCGACTTTTACGCCTTTTCGGCGCATAGTATGGTTTAAAACCATAACTATGAGCCAAGACTTGTTACACTAATGATTTATAAACTTTTTTTTAATATTTTTACAGTAAGTACAAGTCCCAAACTCAGAATCCCAATTATGACTTCAAAGATATGTGTAAAATTACCAAAATGCCCTTATAGGACATAGTTTGGCTTAAAACTACAAAAAACACATAGACTTGATATCCTACTGATATAACATCATAAAATATAAATATTTATGAAATAAATATGACCTTGACATCAGATTTACTATAAACACCTTTTATAAGTAATAAAATGACCAAATTACCCCCCTGAGGCGTAAATCAAGTTTAAAACCAAAACGTGCATACATATTGATATCCTACTGATATCATATCATATTTTAAACATACTTTCATATGGAACTTGTATATGACTCTCTCACTTATCCCAGTTTCGCTTATACGCTTACGTTTAGGCATACTTAGCTAGTTTACGTAAAATAACCAAAACGGTGTAACTTTGTCACTTTCCTATCAAAATCCAGAATGTTATTGGTATACCCATATAAAACAAGTCTTATACTTGTCGGGTCCAATTAACCTTCTATTCCGGTCACCGCTTAATCTAGCGCATCGTACATATTTATTTTAACGTAAGACTAGTCGGTTCGAGTCTAAGACTTAACTAAGGACCCGTTAGCATCCTAACTTGGTTAATAACACCATCATTCCAGACTAAGCGCCTTCCGGTAAAATGTGCATGTACTTATCTTGGATTTGCGGCTGAGTTCTTGGACTCCTCGAAGACTTAAGCTCAGGTAAATACTTTTAACTTATTTTCCCTATACGGGCTTGGGATACGATATATTATGACCGCTTGGTCGGGTATGGAAGTTAATTTTTATCCATTGGTGATAATTAAATTAAATTGCATAACCCGGTTTTGATCTGTATTGTTTGAAACTAAAACATTGGGTGTGGGATTGACCGTGTCTGGGATATCCTTGGCTCATTAAAGTGCTAGTGGCCACGACTTAAGCAAGGTGTAGGCATACACCAGTAATTGCTATTATAATTAATGTTTGCTTTCTGTGTGAAAGTTAGTAGTAGTGTGTCAGTCGATCATGTCTCGTTTCTGTACTAGGCCCCATATGTAAAAAACAAATATGTAAATTGTATACAAGGTCTTTTGTACTATCCCGAGTTATTTATGAAAATGTGCCTTGTGCACCAAAAACCATTTTCAAAAGGATTTCAAAATGTGTCGGCTAATTGTATTTACCAGTGTAAACTGACGTATTTTCAAAAGATTAAAGTTACAGGTACAAGCACGAAATAGGCCGAAGCTGCAGGGCATTTACGTTAAGGAGTTGCGACCTCATAGTTTGTGCCTGTAGAGTCTGTTATCTTTTTATGTGTACATTTTTTTATTATGATCTGCCTGTGGATCTTATTACGAACCTCTTGTATATTTGTGTCGAACACTCCCTGGACACTATGGTATGTAATAGTTTATATTTTTACTCCAAGCCTTCCGCTGTGTTGCTCTGTGTTGTAATTGGTTATGATGATATCAACTGTACGTCATGATACTCCCCACCGGAATACACGTGGAAATCCGAGTGTGACAATTTAAAAATAAAGCAAAACAATTTTTTTATTATTATTATTATTATTATATATAAAAATCTCTCTCTCATTACAACGCATTCCACACTCTCTTATTTATCAGCTATCTCTCTCCCTCTCTACCTCACTTCCTCTCTCACAAAGATTCAGATCTGACCACCACCTCCCACCATACCCGACTGAAACGCCAACCCGGAAACGACGACGGCAGTTCAACACCATCCACCCACCGGTTCACCACCTACTACTCCTTTGTTCACCTCCACCCACCCCGCAAGAATCTCAGATAAGATGGATATTCGGAACATTCTCAATCTGCCGGCCACCTCCTCGATTAACGCCATCGTCTCGTCGCGGGACCAGCACAACGGAGGTGTAAAGTGCGTGGTGGTTAGGAGAAGTGGTGGTGGTGCGGGGAGGGTGTGGAGAGTGCGGTGCGGGACGGTGGTGATGAGGAGAAGTGGCGGCGGCGGAGGAGGATCCGGAGATGAGCAAATCTGGGTACATTTGAGAAGACGAACGAATCCGACTTCTCTGCCATCATTGCCGCTGCGCCGGAGGAGGGTCCGGTGATGGTGGTTCGGTTTGGTTTTATGAGTCGGGTTTGGTTCCTTGGGTGGAATCTTGTTTTATGAAGATGATGTATTGTGAGATTGAAGTTTGCTCATGGGTGTGTTGTTGTTTTATGAAGATTAGTATGAAGATGAACAAGTTATACATTCAAATGTTTGGGATTTGTGGGGCCTTTATACATACATACATACATAAATATATGTATCTAGTTATACATACATATAAGTATTTACAGAAAATGTCCTTTATATGTATAAAGACTAAACTATCCTCATGTGACTTGCACATGACCAATTACAAAAAAAAATATAACTGGGTTAGGGTCAAAGAACGTAACGTGTAACAAAATTCGTTGTAAAGGGCAAAAGCTGTCAAGATTCGTTAAAAAAGACACCGCTTGTAAAATAGTGTTAAGATAAAGGACAAAACGTGTAATTTTTCCTATAAATAAATATAATTTGAGTTTGTAATTTCGAATTGAATCGAACTAAAAATCATAAATTCATATTCGAGTACAAAGTGAATCAAACTCGAATATTTGAAAATTGAATTCAAATCAAGTCAAATTTCTAAAATTTTTCAAATCAGAGGCAAATATTTAACACCCGTAGACAAGGAAAATGGGCCAATGCAAGTAAACTACTTCCAAAGATCAGGAGTGTTCATTGGTTTGCTTTAGTTTTCGGTTTTTATTCAAACTGTGAAACCAAATCTTCGGTTTCAGTTATTAATAGTTTGGTTTAGATTAACAAATATTAATGTGTGTGGGTTAGGGTTAATCTGCATGAATGAACGTATTGTGTGTAGGTAGCTCTAAAGTCTACCAAGGAGATACAAAATTCGTTCACTTATAACGTGAATTCGGGCAAACTTAAGCTTTGATCTCCAACTGTTACGGTACATTTAGGATTACGGTAATTGTTTAGTAGTTTACGGTCTATATGTAGATAAAGAAGTAAACCTCCTGTACCTGGTTTTTTAATCCTAAACCGCGAAAACATTATAACTAATCACATATCCAAATACTCGGTTTTTTCATCAGCTTCGGACACGACTAATTTTCTCTAACCACTTGATTTATTTTCCAAGTTGATCCTAACACTCTGAAAACAATATAAAAATCAAATACATAATATGCCTTTTTTTCCAAAAACTTAACTGTAAATCTGTAATCTGTTTACACTTTCCTATATATATTAATTATCATTGTACAGATCTTTGTCATCTGTACTTTCATCATGCTCATGTTCCACATAATCAGGGGAGGATGCTGCTGCCTTTTCACTGCTGCTGCTACTGCCATTGTTGTCGTTTCAGTACCATTTACTTCTGATTGCATGCTATCCATCATGCCCGACAAAGCCAGCCGTGGGTCCCACTCAAGAACATCATCAATGATGTTTGAAACCCGCTTCTGATACCTGAACCGCGTAAATACCAACATGAGTCAACAAATTTCACAATACAATCATGCTTCAGATTCAGAACATTAGGGTTGATCGGTTTATCTGTTCAATAAAGACTTAAATAGGTTTAGATGATAATTTTGGGTCGACCCACTCAATATAACTTAAAAAACCACAAACCAAAAGACCCAAAAACGGTTTGGTTTGGCAGTTTGAACCGGATTTTTTCAATCAAAATCAATAGTTTATGTAAAACTTTTAAAATGATAAAAGATCGTCAATGAATATCATACATAACCACATATTCCAAGAAGAAGAAAAAGGAAGATGGACAAAAAGGGTTCGGTTTGGTTTACACAGCCAATTCCAAACCCTAAACCGAATCATTAAACCCGCTTTCAAACTGCAAACCGTATAAATCTGAAACCAAACGATTTACTTCGATTTAAGTAGTCCCGTCGGTTTCAATGGTTTATAAAATCCCCCTAGGTCAGAATAACAATTAACTAAAAAAGAAATAGGTCAAACAGATTAAAAGCCTCCGAAAGTAAACTTTTAATATTTACTAAAAAAATAATTTTATATTAAGATATTTAGATTATTTGCAGAAAAATGGATGATGAAAATGTTCAAAGGTGAACCTTGCCTGACCTGACCCGCTTCAACCCACACCCTGTGCACTTTGATTATTTTCAAAAAAGAGTGATAAGGCTTTTTAAGTTGAGTAAAGTATACAGATGGTCCTGTGGTTTACCAAAATTTTGGATTTGGTCCCTAGCTTTTCAAAAGAACATGGACGGTCCCTGTGGTTTGCACTTTTTAACGCGTTAGTCCCCAGCCAGCAAATCTAAAGGTATCAGTATGTACAACTTAGGGACTAAATCATTACAAAGTCAAAACCACAGGGGCCATCCATGTACTTTTGGAAAAAATTGGGGACTAAATGTGTTACAAAGTGCAAACCACAGGAACCATTCGTGTACTTTACTCTTTTAAATTCCTACAATCATATAGTGTCTTCACAACAAAGATATTCAAATCTTGTGCTTGACACATAGTTTTTAAGAATTTGTTTGATCATTAGTGATAAGCATAATTTTCAATAAATAGTAAATAAAGTGATTTTGAGCATCAACTGCAATAAACCTTATTAACTTTAAAAAGTTTATAAACTTTCCATGTCATGCCACATCACCAACCCGTAAACTTTTTCTTTTTATGAACGTGTCTCCCCTATCCATAAACTGATAAACCTTTCGAATGTGTATAAAGGGGTCCTACATTATTCAGTTATTTATAACTTTCGAGACCAAACTTGTGTTTAGAAAAAAGATTAAAATTTTATAACGAACCACTTAACTCTTCATGCCAGATAAGCATGAAACACAAGCCAACTATAGGTGACAAAGAGAGTGACCGTTTCACTTTTTTAAAAAGTAAACTAACATTTTGGTCCCTGAGGTTTGGCCCGTTTTGCGACTTTCATCTAAAGGTTTGTTTTTCCGCATTTGGATCCAAAAGTTTTGAAATCTTGCCATTTTCATCCGGCTCGTTAACTCCATCTATTTATCTCCGTTAAGTTAGGGGTGTTTTTGTATTTTTTGTTAACTTAAACGGCAATTCAGTTTTTTTTTTCTCTTTATGTACAAGCATTTAGCATAATGAGAAACACCCTTGACTTAACGGAGAAAAATGGATGGCGTTAACAAGCCAGATGAAAATGGCAGAATTTCAAACCGTTTGGATCCAGATGCGGAAAAATAAACCTTTGGACTAAAGTCGCAAAACTGGCCAAACCTCAGGGACGAAAATGGCATTCTACTCTCACTTTTATTAAACCTTTTGTTTGGCCCAGGACCAATGACAATCTATCAACTGTCATGTAATGGCGATTATGGGCATTGCGTAAAAATACTATAATTGCAGTCTTTAATCTTTATTTATTATCGCTAATTACCTGGCCCTTGCAGCCTCATCCGGAGCATGATGCCTCAAAAGTAGTATGGCGAGAACAGCCACAGTTGCGTAGAAGATCCTTGCAGTTAACTTCGGTTTCTCCTCCTCGTCTTTTTGAGGCCAAAATCGGAAAAGTTCTCGCAGTGTTGCTTCCTCAGCAAGAATGTTGGGGAAAATCCAGATGCGCTTCCCGAGTAAAGTCCACGATACACCAAATATCAGGGCTCTCACTGTCATCATATACATACAAGAATAATCCATTACTTGTTTATTTCAGATCACAGGTTAAGTAATAATAATAGCAGTAATAAAAAGCCAAACAAATGCTTTTGAAAATCATAAAAACTACAAAAGGCAGTCTAACAGAAAGATATCATGTCATGATATAGTCGGAAACGCAGTTTATGAAAGATTAAATCAAGCACAATGAAAGTCACCGTCATTGTTATAAAAGGATCGCTAATTTATGCTAATCAGTAATTACAAGCATACGCGAGTAGCATTGCATGTACAGACCAAAACATCCGGTGCTATAGTTATCAAACCATTAAAATCTCATATTATAAAACTGTACCAGTAGGGCACAGTCCCACATTAACAGTTAGAGCTGTAAACAACCAAACATTCAGCGAACAATTCGTGAATTGTTCGGCCGAAGTTCATTTATGTTCGTTCCTTTAATATATGAACAAACACAAACAAGTAATTTCGTTAGATAAGTTAAACAAATGAACATGAACAAAGGCTATGTTCTTGAACGTTCGGTAATATGTTCATTCATGTTCGTTCATTTAAAGGTTTTTTTATGTTATGTTTTCTTTATTTTATTGATTTTGGTTTTTAAAATCTGAAACCATAGTTACTATATGCCTCCAACAAAATCGCTCATTTGATCATTTCAATATTAGTTTGTGTTAAAGCTTGACAAACTTCTTAGTTTTTGTGTTACTTATGTTAAGTATTTATTTATTTTTGATGGATTCTTCGGAATCTTTCTGATGATAATGCAGATTAAATTTTTAAATGAATATATAACGTTCGTTTGTGTTCATTTATGTTGATGAACATACGTTTGTGTTCGTTTGCGTTCGGTAACTGTTCATGAAGCGTTCGTCTACGTTCGGTAACACGAACAAGAAATCTCGTTCAGCGTTCATGAAGCATTCAAGAACATGTTCATTCCTTAATGAACGAACATGAACAGGGCCTTATGCGTGTTCGTTCGGTTCGTTTACAGCCTGTTAACAGTAAACAATTCCAAGAAATATGAAAAGCAACATAAATAAAAGTACCCAAAAGCAGGCAAATTATAAGTAGAAGTATCCCCGCACACGAGTAGAGTATGAGCAGTTTCGCCTGGTGGGGATACACAGGGAACAAGCAGATTGCAAGAGTCAAAACAGGCCAAGATAACGATAAAAGCGTTTGCCATAGTGGACGCTTGTTTACAAACGTCCATGCAAAAAACGCATCGTTATCAGAGAACTCCTGCTCCTGTAAAAATAAAATAAAAAATAAAACTCGACACCAATTAATTTGCCAACGTTAGTTTCATTTTAGAGACGTGAGCTTCACAAGTCAAAAAGGTAGAGATTTATATAACCAAACATAGGCTTGTAAATGAACCGAACGAACACGAACAGAGGCATGTTTGTGGTAGTTCATTTAACTTTAACCGAACACAACATATAATCAAACTTATTTTCTTGTTCATGTTCGTTTATTAAGAAAACGACTATGTTCATGTTCGTTTAAAACCTAGGTGAACAGTTCACAAACGTAAGCAAACCTAAACGAACACAATTTAACAAACAATAACCAACATAACTGACGAAACATATATGAACGTAATTGACTAAATATAAACGAACATAAAGTAACTTTTTATATAAATTACTGATTAATTACGATAAATTTCATTGGAAACCCATTTTTATTACTAAAGAGCCAATTACCAATTAGTTATATCTATATAAGTAGTTAGAAAGTTCCTTTTATGTTTAATATTTATATAAATATAACTACTTATGTATTTAAATTGAAACGAACATAGATGAACGAACAAACACAAACGAACGAATATAAACAAATAAACAAATGTTAATAAACGAACATAAACGGACGTTCACGAACATAAACGAACAAAAAACTGTGTTCATGTTTATTCGTTTATTAAACAAACAAATAAACATAAACGAACTTCCAGCCGAACAAGTTCACGAACCGTTCTGAATGTTCGGTTCATTCGGTCCAAACATTGAACAAAAAACTGTGTTCATGTTTATTCGTTTATTAAACAAACAAATGAAACATAATCGAACTTCCAGCCGAACATGTTCACAAACAGTTCTGAATGTTCGGTTCATTTGGTCCAAACATATATGATTGATGTGAGCAATCCAAGTAGAGAAAAATACAACAATTTAACTGAAGAAACTTTTTTTACCAAAGAACAATAAAAACTTACGGGATATATCTCTAAATGAGCTGGCCATGTTGACAATTTTCTCTTTCCGGGACGTACGGTTTTTACGACACGATCACAGCGAACTAAAAGATTCTTGCTCAACAGCACATTGACAATATCTTCGACTTCTAGATGCCTATCTGATTCTAAGATGTCTTTGAGCTCCGAATAATTTCTCAAAAAAGTAACAAAATCCTTTCCCCTAAAGTACTCAACACGTGTTTCCTGTAACACGGCCCACCTGGAAACCAAGTCTTTATGATCTCTCACTTTCTCGGCAAATAATTGGAAAACGTCTTTCTTGTTCGCTTGTTTCTGGTTTCATAAAAGATATAAA
This sequence comes from Scalesia atractyloides, assembly GCA_947069175.1. Lineage (NCBI taxonomy): Eukaryota > Viridiplantae > Streptophyta > Magnoliopsida > Asterales > Asteraceae > Scalesia > Scalesia atractyloides. The sequence continues at coordinate 9,909,421 of CAMTDV010000016.1, read as the reverse complement.
CCACAACTCAACTTAGTATTTTCAGCTGTATTGAAGTTATATAGTTGCCATGTTCCATAGTTATCGATAGCGAATAGCGACAAATAGCGGCAAGGTACCTATATGCTACGTAACGATAGCGATGAGATAGCGCCCGCTATTTCGTGTATAGCGATAAGGTAGTTAAAATTTTAAAAATTAAAAATAGCTATCTATAATTTTTTTTATATATATAACGTTAATTTTATACCCTTTTATGTATGAATCTATAAACTTAAAGACCAAATGTAAAGTAGTGAAAATAAAGGGGGTTAAATGTACAAATATACAAACTAAATTTACACTTTTTAAGTAATATTTACAAGTTTTAGGGACCAAATTGAAACTTATGAAAGATTGAGGGGTTAAATGTTAAAATATATGAAGTTATTTAAAACCCTAAAGCCTAAACACGTGAAATAACCAGACGCTGTATCTTCTTTCTTCTCTGGTTTCCGGCAGAAATCATCACCGGATAGCTATTTTTTCGCCGGAATTCGCCATCAAAGTCGCTACATGCTCGATATGTGGTCCTATGCACCTCATAGCGGCGATTGGCCGCAACGCCACGCTATTCGCTATAGCGTCTGCTATGGACGCTATCGATAACTATGCCATGTTCCCTTAGAGAAAACTAAAAAAAGATTCCAAAACAATACTTTCAGTTAAAACTCTGGATATGAACCCACAGAAAGTGATTTCTACACTTACCAAACTTATGCACACTATCATTGATAAATCAGGTTTGATATTAAGAAAATGCAATATCATTCGAAGCATGATGTATTAAATAACAATATCAAAAGGTTAAGTCTAAATGTTAGACTAGTGCAACAGCAGAGATTTTCATTTCACAACAATCTGCACCTTAAAATGCTAGTGAGTCATGAGAAAGCATTATGTAATCCAGTTGTTGATAAAGTCCTACTACTGATAACAAATTTCTAGAAAATCAAGAAGACGCATCAACTATGATAAGCATTAGTAATGACAATGAAACAGATAACAGACTCCTCTGAAAAATATTTTTGTGTCATTTCTCAGAATGATTGATTTCTCATCTATACCAACAGTGTGTATAACAAAATAAATATATATGATAAGCATTAAGTTGACACAGCATCCTCCCAATTATATATGCAAAGACAATAAACCAAGCATAACGGTATGACATAAATCATAATAACATGAAATATGAAATCCAGAAACCAATGCAACTAAACTCTACAAGGCCTCACTTCTGCTGTTGAGAAAGTCCTATTGAAGACCAAATATCCGTATACTCTCTAGAAGAAGATAAATACAACAAATAACTATAAGAACCCTTATATCTAAGAATGGGAAAGAAAATGCACGCTTCCAAACGCCTGTCACTTATGATCTGTCTACATATAAATAATCCAGCAAAACAGAAACTCCATAGTAGACAGCAAATAAATTCAACCGAAACCGAGTAACCTATCGTGCAATCAACAACTCTTATAACCTAACAAATCGCAACCGAAACCGAGTCATGCAAAACTTACAAACAAAATCACTCATCACAAAACACTAATATCAAGAACACAAACCTCCACACAACACACATTCTCTAAACAACCTAACAAAACCTAACCGATCTACAACAAACAACACAACTAACACCTGCACGTACCGTACGAACAGAAAATCATAATCAAAACCTACCGTTTCACATCACAATTCACAAACACACAATGCTAAAAACTGCTCAAAACCTCATGCTTAATCACTAAATCACAATCAGAATCAACTCACACAAAACTCACAACCAAAATCACTCACAAAACACTAACCTCAAGCTCATAAACCTCCACACAACACACATTCTCTAAACAACCCAACAAAAACCTAACCGATCTACACGTACTGTACGAACAACAAATCACAATCAAAACCTAACGCTTCACATCGCAATTCACAAACACATAATGCTGAACAATTAATGTAAATATTATACATACAGAATACAGAATTTATAGATCTAACGAAAGGCGATAAACATGAATAACGAAAGAGTGATGCGGATTGATGATAGTAGGATTAGATGTTGAGAGATGAGAGAAAGGATGTGAGGTGTTACCCTAGGCGGAGTATCGGTGGCCGAATCTCGGCCGGCGGTGGTTTTAACAGCGGCGGAGGAACGCCGGGCCCGCTTCTTCTCGGCTCCGGCTTTCTTCATGTTGGTGAAAAGTGAAAGTGAAAGAATTCTTTTTTTCGGTTTTCGTGAATGTGTCTAGTATAGTGACTACTGCAACGTGGTTTACACCTTGTAACGCGTGCCAATGTGAGTTATATGTGAATAATAATAATAATAATAATAATAATAAAAAAACTGAGTTTGCAGTTCAAAAGAAAAATAATAATAACGAGCTTTTAAGACCCGTGCGTTGCGACGGAACTATCAAATTGTACCAAGATGAACGTAAAAATGTTGAAGCACAATGCGCGTTGCAAAGTGTTAACTCATCAATTTTAAACTGAAACGTAAATTACATTGTTGTAGAAAAAACATATTTTTAGTCGAAACGATAACAAAACAAACCTAAGAAATTTATCAATTAGTACTAAAAATAAATAGATTTTGCTATATATATAGTTATAAAGAAAACATAGCATTGAATATTAATTCATAGTTATCAACAATAAACGTTACATTTTAATTATCATATTAAATAATTTGGTAATATTAATAGGGTGATGATCCATTGACAAAGACAAAACCTTTAAACACCTTAGTTTGGAATAAGAAGGTCTTGGTTCAAGTCTCATAGACGACCGGGTTTAAAGAAAATTGTCGCTCAAAAACATGGTAATGTTTCAATCCCACCAAACATAATTCAATATACCGTACTATCCAACTATTCTAACCTCACCTCACCCTACTTATACAAAGCAAAAAAGGAATAGTAATAATGTGAGTAGAAGTATTTTTGTAAATTAATATAGAGAAATGTATTTTTTTAGAAGAAATAAAAAAAGTTATTGTAAATTAGTTTATAAAATAATTAATTCTTTTTCCCTACGAGAAAAGCATATCTTCATTCAAACCATACTCATGAACTATTCTAACCCCCACCTCACCCTACTTATACAAAGCAAAAAGGAATAGTAATAATGTGATAGAAGTATTTTAACCCCCACCTCACCCTACTTATACAAAGCAAAAAGGAATAGTAATAATGTGAGTAGAAGTATTTTTATAAAATAATAATAATAATAATAATAATGTTATTGCTGCTAGTATAATTTGAATTCGAATGATATTATTGTTAACAGGGACTAGCATTTGTCATTTGGTATCTAATCGGTACCGTATCGGTTATATTTAGCACCTGTATCAGTACCTTTTTTTTTTCATTTTTGGTATTGACGCCTGATATGTTGTTAATAAGTAAGGGATAATATTTCGATAAGTAGAGTTCAGGGGATTATGAGTCATCTAGTCATAGTATAAGGTGGTGTTGGTATAGGAGTTGCTAGGTTGTTATGTTGGTTATATCTGTTGTATAAAGATAGTTGTTTGTAATGAGAAAGTAGTCGATTGTTGGTTATTCTTCTATGTACTTCTTCTTCGATTCAATCGTTATCATTGGTATAAGAGAGCTGTCGATCCTCGGCGAAGCTCTTGATTTGTTCTATTCAAACTAATCGTGCAATTCATCCGATTCATTCAACGAATTTGATTGTTGCTCAATCAAATTCACTTGTCGATTTGTTTCAATCTATAATTGATCATTGTTCGATCAATTCAACCTCCGTTTCACACAGGATGATCACTTGATTCGATTTGCGTCAAGAACTTTCAATTTCATCGAAACCTTAGAAAATTGAATTGAATTGGGGATAATGACTACTCGTAGCAGATCTGAATCTGAGAGATCAAGTCTTGAAAAGACAGTAGAGGAACATGGTGTCACTCTCTTTAAGGTGGATGCATTTATGCAAAAATTTGAGCAAACATTTGCTAGTCTTAATGTGAGTGTTCACGCGTTATTGGCTAAGTTGAATGGGGAGTCCACCAATCATGAGATGGTCAATCATACAATAACAGGTCCGATCAACATAAATGAACGATTACATCGAATTGGGAAGATTGATTTTCCAAAAGTCGATGGAAATGAAGTAGATAATTGGATTTATAGGTGTGAGCACTTTATCAATGTAGATGCAACTCCTGAGAATTTTAAAGTATGGTATGCAGCAATTCATCTTGAAGGAAAAGCAGTCAAACGCCATCAAGCTTTCTTGAAAACCAAAATTGTTCCTATTTCAGAGATAACTTGGAAAGATTATTCACAAGTGATTGTGTATGGTTTGTCTTTAGTGTTATTTGAGGATGCAATGGGTACCTTAACTTCTCTGGTGCAAACAAGATCATTAGAGGAATTATGTGATCAATTTGATGCTTGTTTGCTTAAGGTTTCCATTCCTGAGCCGTATGCAGTAAGTGTTTTCTTGAAGGCAGTCAAACCTGAAGTAGGTGGTCCTGTCAGAATGTTTCAACCAAAAACCATGAAGAAGGCATTCTATTTGGCCAAGATACAAGATACAATCAATAAATCTGTGAGATCTTCATATTCTAATAACATGTATTACTCCAATAATTATGCAATGGGAAATAGAGTTCAAAGTGAAGTAAAACCTCCTACCAATGTGTCACACCTACCTTTGTTGCCATCACCACCTATTACAAAAAGACTTACCAGTACTAAACAAATATCAAGTAAAGAGATTGAGGGCAAAAGGGGAGTGCTTTTGGTGTCCTGAAAAGCTCACATTAGGTTACAAATGTGCTAATAAGAAACTGTTTGTGTTGGAAGTGATAGGAGCAGAAGAGGATGATGAAAAGAGTGGTGAATAAAATACGATGAGACTGTAGACCAATAAGATTGGCAAGTGATGCGTGATTGAAAACCGATTTTTGTTGTATGTAACGTTTGTGTTTTTACACAAACTTGAGTTTCAAATTGCCTACTTTGTTGTGATTTATGTTTTTGCAGGTTAACGAAGTTTAAGGAGCATTTTGTATCTTTACAGAACATCTGGACGAAAACCGAAAACGGATCAACCGGACATGCGAAACAACAAAATCAGAAAAACATGTTTTAGAGGGTGAGTCGCCGACGCTGAAAAGTTGGTTTGACTTTTTTTTACCGAAAATTGAATGGGGATTACAGGAGTTATGGGTTTTAAATCATATTATCACATCTTGGAGCCATCTATCATCATCTCCTTCACCTCTAACCTTTCCCTAACCTCTCTAACCCTAACCTAACCCTCACCCATTCCACCATCATCATTCATCATCATCTCCATCCATCCATACTCATCATCCAAACCCTAACCCTAACCTTCTTCATTCCTTCGAGACTCAAGATCATAGCTCGGTGTTCGTGTTCGTCATCGGTGTTCATGATGCATCAACCATGAGCGACTAGTCTCTTCGGGTTTCATCGTGATGTAGATTTTTTGTAAGATTTTATAGGTTTAAACATTTGTATTTGCTTTGATTTCATGACAAGTTTTTTAGTATTTGAAACCTTTGATAATTGTCTTGCATTTGTTTCAAATTCGTAAACTGTCAAGTTGTGATAAAATTTGACTTTACGAAATGGTTATGTGCAAGTATGCCTTATCTTAGCTTAGGATTTACATGTTCTTTGTAAAGAAGTGCACTACGTTCCGTTCCTGTAATGTGGATAGTTTTTGGCACTTATGTAACACTCGGCAAAAATCCCGGTAATTCCGTACAACCTGAACAACTATTATAATATACATTTACGCGTTTCCGACTTGAATCTATATAAATAAGTCCTAAATGTTTAGGATTACCTAAAATCATAGCTTAGTATGATAACGGATCCACCACAACTGGAAACAAATAAAATAATGCCCTAGATGGGCGGTAGAAACGCAAACAAACAATACTCGTCAGTACTGGTCGCAGTACAGTCTGACACGAAAAAAACGAGACATGAGGCATGTCTGGATGGATATTTCATAAAAACATCGTCTAAACATACATACGTGCCTTACACTTTAGAAAATTCTATTTAAATCATGAATTGTCCAAGTCTGCTGAATAATACAGTAATCCTGCGGAAGTGTACAGTATTCCGCAGAACGAAACAGAAACTGTCCGAAAACCCAAAAAAAATTATTTGTTATAAATAATATAACAGGTGTTAAAAACGACACAAAGTCCATATTCAAATCTTACTGTGTAAAGCTGCACAATCAATTCAGTAAACTGCCCGACAACCGAGCCGGTACCGAACTGTGTCAGAAATAATAAAATTTGTAGTCCAAAATTTTGGATTAATAATTCGGATAAAAACATGTGCAAAATCAGTTTTACTTATAAAATGATATAAGTTGTGCACAATACCAGTATTCAACCCGGTACAGGATCCGAACCAACTTTTTCAACCGAACAACGAACCAACAATTTTTACGGGTTAATTCGACCTAGTGTCACGTTACTTCAAAATATTAAGCTTTTAATCACTATAGAGAAATGGCAAAATAAAGATTGAGGAAAAAAAGAGGCCCAAAGATAACGACCTTATAAGAAGGTTCTGCGCGGGGGCAACTCAGTAAGCAACTTCTGAAGAAAATGTATATTGGGAATCTGATTAATTTTTAAGACTAAAATGAACTTGGAAGAATGTTCAAACTGAACTTCTTGGTTATATTTTGTACCGTCATGGCAGAGGCAATGCAAAGCAGTAATGTAAACCAAAGGTTTTTGCTTTCGATGAAAAGTAATATAAATGTCCAAGATTTTAGTTGGTGTGAATATATGCTGAATTGTTTACGGCGTACAAGAAAACGATGGCCTAGAGGTGACAAGACCTTCTGTGGACCTATTGGAATGCTAGCGGTATGAAATCTGATTTTAATTTTATCATAAAACGCAATTTATCTTATCTCTTATCTAAATTCTGCATGCTTTATATCATAAAACGCAATTTACAGTCATTGTCATGTTTTGCTAAATCCTAAATACTTTATCTCATAAAACGCAATATATAGTCATTGTTATTTGTTATCTATCTTTATATCATAAATGCGAAATAAAAATGCGAGCCTTAACAACCCCGGGCCTCCGGGTGGCGGGTCAACCTCTAGTATACTATCATGTTAAGGGTGGCGTACAAGCAATCAAGCAATACATACAATTCAGCAGATTTCACGTATAGTCATGTAATACAGCGGGTTGCCAATAAGCGTTTGAGAGTTGTGTGATGTGATTTTTGGATATACGAACATATGTGACACCCAAAAGTGCGTTTAAGCATAAAAGGGTTCAAGTATACTCACAGTTGGTGCGTTTCGGGAGAGATGAGGGATCTGAGAAGAGTTGCGGGGAGTGTCGGGTCAGCCTGTAAGCGAACAGAAGTGCATCAGTCTTCCGAAATGCTGAAACGATTAAGTTTGGATTGGGCAGAGGATAAGTTCGGGCGAACTTGTATGTTTCCATATAAGTTCGGGCGAACTTGTGAAACCTGTTGAGATGTGAGACAAGTTCGGACGAACTTGTATGTTTCCATACAAGTTCGGGTGAACTTGTAAGGTGTGTTAACTGGGGAGGACAAGTTCGGGCGAATTTTCTAAGGACAGAGTTCGGGCGAACTTGTGCCATTCTTGCAGATTTGATGTGGGAGACCAAGTTCGAGCGAACTTAGTCACCAATCTAGTGACAAGTTCGAGCGAACTTGGTGTATTCCGAGCGAACTTGATGGTTTTGGCATCCAAATCGTGCGTTTTTGCGTCGTTGCTGAGGAAATCGAGTGTTCATCCCTCAATCTTAAGCCACTGAGTAAAACTTAGGCCGGAGAGGTCTTTTGGAGCGTGTTTAGCCATTTTACAGAAACTCGGGCTAATCCGGGCAAACTTGATGGTTTGTACGGGTTATTCGAGCTGGTGTAAAGTGACGATTTCGTCCTTGTGCTTCCGGATCTGAGATCTTACTTGACAACGCCTCGTTCCACTCAAAAGTGAACGAAACATACGTCATTAGTTCGAATATTGTGTAGAAATCAATGTTTTTAAAGGTTTTAATCAGATCTAAACATAGATCTGAGTGAAAAACAGAAATTTTGTATAAAAAGATGAAAATTTCGTAAAACATAAGAGATTTGATGAAAACGAAGGCAAAGCCTTGTGCAAAATCGTTGTAAAACGTTGTTGTAGTTGAAATCAGGTTGAATCTTACTTAGAAAACAAAGGGTTTCAGTTTTGAGAACTCCGGGCGAACTTGCAGCAAGTTCAAATGAGAGAATGGAGCTGAGTATTTATAGGTGAGCTGAAATGAAGAGATCAGACATCAAGTTTGGGCGAACTTGTACCAAGTTCGGGCGAACTTGTTGATTTCTTTAGGTTTCTAATACAAGTCCGGGCGGACTTGTGTCTTGTGAATGATTTAAGTGGCTTAGGCAAGTTCGGGTGAACTTGTGATATACAAGTTCGGCCGAATTTGACCTAAAGGCCAAGTTTTGTTCGATTATTTCGCGTTACGAGTTCGTTCGGCGATTCGGTTCGTATTAGATAGATATATTAAGCGTTATAATTGACTTAATAGTGCGATTTAGCGATTCGTACGTGTGAGAGCGTTGCGGTAGCGATTATAACCATAACATAAACAAACATAACACATATAAAACATAATTCCACATAATTAACTGCGATTTGCTATGCGATGACATAAGCGATGCAATGGCACAAGCGTTTATTAAACAATAACACACCCAGCTCGTATAGTAGCATAACTACTCGTGATTGCGATTGAATTATCGATTAATTAAGCGATTAGATGCTATATAACTGCAAATCGACGTACTTTATTAACCTAACTTTCTTATAAATCGAATCTCAGGATTACAATTAATAAATACAACGGAAAATAAAAGAAAAGATAACAACGAAAATCGGAGTTGTTACAGTCTCCCCTACTTTAGGAAATTTCGTCCCGAAATTTAAGTAGTGGCCGTAACAAAAAGATGCGGATACTTTGCCTTCATGTCACTTTCCAATTCCCAAGTGAACTCGGCACCGCGTTTGCCTTCCCATCGGACCTTCACGATAGGGATGCGAGAGTGTCGTAATTTCAGAATTGAGACTCAAGTTTTGTTCGTTGTGTTGTTTATGTTTTAGAGTCACATAGAACTGATCATGATTTACTGATAAAGCCAACGAAAATTTGACAAGAATATGGTGGATACGCCGCTGGTACTTCCTATATATAAGTATTCTTGGTAAAGGATCAAAAGCATTACCAGGAGGTTATGAAAAGTTTCCGTGTAGGTTTAAATATCGTCATGGTTGAAGTTTTTGTTTTATGATACATACCTTATCATTACAAATGTATCAGTTCCCTCAAAACTATTATACATAAAATCGTAAGCGACATCAAAGAATCAAAATCCGAGAAACCCAGCATGTTTCAGTAAAAGAAAGGAGACGTACGCAAGGAGCCGTCTTGTGGAGCTAAACTTGAAAATTGAAACTAAATCCGACGGTATTCTATACTGTCTAGATCGCATATGGATTCCTGACCACAATAACCTTCGTCATTTTTTTTGAGGCGCACAAAACACGATATTCTATACACCCAGGAGCCGACAAGATGTATCAAGACTTTTGATACCCTTACTGGTGGCCTGGAATGAAAAAGGATATTGTTGATTTTGTTTCCAAGTGCCTTTCATGTTCCAAAATAAAAGTTGAACACCAAAGACCCTCAGGACTTCTGGTCCAACCTGAAATACCTGTATGGAAGTGGGAAAATATAACCATGGACTTCATTACCAGGTTACCTCGCACTTCTGGTGGGTATGACACTATATGGGTAATAATTGACCAACTTTCAAAAATCAGCTCACTTCATTCCTATCCGCGAGGATTTCAAGAACGAAAAGCTAGCTCGTATTTATATCAGCGAAATCGTAAGCCGACATGGTGTACCTTTAAGCATTATTTCAGATCGTGATGGTCGATTCACTTCACGAACATGGCAAACTGTACAAGTCGCTTTGGGTACGCGATTAGATCTCAGTACCGCCTATCACCCTCAAACTGATGGTCAATCTGAACGCACCATTCAAACTCTTGAAGATATGCTTCGAGCATGTGTTATAGACTTCAAGGGAAATTGGGACGCTCATCTACCATTAGTTGAATTTTCGTACAACAACAGCTATCATTCAAGTATCGGCATGGCACCTTTTGAAGCCTTATATGGTCGTAAGTGCCGATCTCCAGTATGTTGGCACGAAATTGGGGAAGCTCAAATCACTGGTCCAGAATTGATCCAAGAAACCACAGACAAGATCCATCAAATTCGAAACAATCTTCTAGCGGCTCAAAGTCGTCAAAAGAGTTATGCAGATAAACGACGGAAGCCTTTGGAGTTAACATTGGTGATCATGTACTTTTAAAAGTATCACCGTGGAAGGGAGTAGTTCGCTTTGGTCAAAAAGGCAAGCTAGCACCACGCTACGTAGGACCCTTCAAGATACTCGAAAGAGTAGGACCTGTAGCATACAAGCTTGACCTACCAGAAGAACTCAACAGGATTCATCCCACATTCCACGTATCAAACTTGAAGAAGTGCCTCGCTGATGAGAACCTCCACATTCCGCTGGAAGATATTCAGATTGATGAATCTATGCATTTTATTGAAAGACCTGTAGAGATCATGGACTTCGGAGAAAAACGTTTACGACGAAGTCGCATTCCAATTGTTAGGGTACGCTGGGAGTCGAAACGGGGACCTGAGTTTACTTGGGAACGTGAAGACTCAATGCGCGAAAAATACCCACATCTTTTTCCTCCTACTACTTAAATTTCGGGACGAAATTCCTAAAAGTAGGGGATACTGTAACATTTGTCAAAAACGGGTTTCCAAAACCCGCTCCGTTTTGTAATCGAATATCAAGTTATAAATGTCACGTTGTGTATTTATGGTTATTTTGATTTTTAATGATACATAATTAATAAACAAACTAAACTATAAAAATTATATTTGATAAAAAGTGAAAACAAAATAAATAAAAATAAAATGTTGCTGCCGGGGCTCGAACCCGGGTCAGCCGGAAATTGAAATCCAAAGACTTAACACACACACACATCACCACTCCGCCACTTGTTGTTTTCTGTTATCACTAGGAAACAAATGAAACTTATATTCAAACAGAAAACAACCTGAATGCCAAACCATAACCGAAATCGGTCACCAATCGTCCAAAGACGATTAATTACTCGCGAATTACTGAACAAAACCGGTGCACCGACGATCCTAATCAATTCGGATTTGAATGAACTTCAATTTTGATCATGATCGGTTTTTATAACCGAAAATAATCAATGTCTGAATTACTTCAATCAAGACCCCTCTCGCGACTCAGAAACATCATACAAACTTTCCATTTCACTTTCGTCATACATTCAGTCCATCAGAAAGCTTAAATCAACTCGCCGGAAAAATTCTGCAAGTCGTCGGAAAACCGTATTCTTCATCAAAACAGTAAGTCTTTCAATACCTTCGTGGTCTATCGATTGTTAAGCTATTTCTGACTCAAACCTTCCAATTGAAATCGAATTCAGACGTCGTCATCGGATAATTTCTGCTCGCCGGAAAACTTCTGAAAATCCTTATCTTTCGCTGTAAAACGGTATAGCCATTCAAACCTGCTGATAACTCTTATTTCGTACTTCAATTCCACAGTTAACTAAATCAAAACTATTAATTTGTTCGCCAGTCGAAGTTAAAAAAAAAACAGAGCCGAAGCATTGCTGGAAATTCTGTGATAAATCATTCCTACGGTATGTTTACTTCCAACACCGTCTCTACCATTTCATTTTAGTCTTATGAATGATTGATAATCGTAAAAGCAAGAAACAGATTAGTAACACAGTCGACTGTAAATTGAGCGAAGAAGACGAAGATAGTTAAGTTATAAGTTTATTTAAAATCAGTAATATGAACGGGTTAGACACACAGTCCAGCGGTGGACTGTGTGCAAACAAATTTCATACGCGACGCGAGTTCGATCCCTGATACACGCACCCTCTCTGTTATAAAAATGTTTTATTTTTCTAACCGAACCGGGTTAACTCAAATAGATGTTAAGTATAATAAAAACCGAAATATTAACCAGGTTAGACACACAGTCCAGCGGTGGACTGTGTGCAACACTAACTCGCACGTCACGCGTTCGAGTCTGGTTAACGGCACCGGTTCGATGATTTAAAATCTTTTTTTTTAAAACAAATGAATTTTGAATAAATCGAATTAGTATATAAATATAATTAAAAACAAGATTATTTCGGGTTAGACACGTAGCTCAGTTGGTAGAGCTGCATGCACGCGTACGGGAGGTCTCGGGTTCGAGTCTCACCCAGCGCATACATGCACACTGACCGAACCGGTCAACAGGTCAACAAGTCAATGGTCAACGGTCAACGCAAAAATAAACAATTTTTTATATTTTTTATTTATTTAATTTAATTTAAAAATCAATTAAAAATACTTAAAAATAATATTTTTAAAGATAGAAAATAGCCTTAAACTCACAAAAATATATCTAAAAAATTCCATTAAAATCCTTAATAAAATCCACTCATTTACTATATTTTTCCGTTATTATTTAGGTTAGTAATTCTCGTTGTTCAACTCTCCCGACTCGTGCGCATCTCATCATCTCCAATCAAACGCACCCAATGTGAGTGAATCTTTACAAATTCCCCGTTTTAATCACGTTTTGGGGTGTATCATGTGTCTTGCTATATATTATATTTAAATCATTGTGCATACATCATATCATGAACTTGTGTATTCAGCTTGTTTCAACTGTTTGTGTGATTATTATTAGATTCAATTTATTATTATTCAGTACATACAATTTCACAGGCCGCCGCTCCCCATTACATTATGAGCGTTGAGCAAGTTCCCCATTACATTATGAGCGTGAACCTGGCGTGCCAACATACGATCGGCTCCGTTTGATTGAGCCTTGATCGCACAGACATTTTTCATTTTCAGTACATGCAATACGATCGGCTCCGTTTGATTGAGCCTTGATCGCACAGACATTTATCATTTTCAGTATATGGAATACGATCGGCTCCGTTTGATTGAGCCTTGATCGCACAGTTTCATTCATGTTATTTATCGTATGATGTTGGTATGTTAATGTATGCTATCATATGTTATTATATGTTATGGATGTGATTGCAATTGCTACTGCTTGATTACTTACATTTGCTCATTTATGATTATGCACAATTTTTCATTGATAAACTAACAAGTAAATCAATAATAAATGTTTGTCTAACAATGTTCACTCGCCAACTTATGTTGACCCAAAAACCCCCATTTTTACACATGATACAGGTGAACCAGCTGCAGCCAGAAACACATAGGATTGGACTAGAAGAATAAAATGATTTAGAGCTTGGAATTATTTTGTTTGGTTATTTTCTTTGTATTGTATGGACATGTTTGGATTATTTGGAATGTAATTTTGACTTTAATAAATATGAAACATATTAGTAAATATCATGAGCTTTGGTGATAACCCAATTATGCCCCGACTCTTATTCCGCTGCGGGTCGGTGTGTGACAGCCGGTATGATAACTATTATTGTATGAGAATTCAATTAAAGGTAAATGTGTATTCCAATTACCACCGAAATCTATGATGCACGCACGAAGCATGTCTTCGAGGGTGCGGATCGTGCGCTCAGTCTGACTGTCGGTTTGAGGATGAAAAGCGGTACTGAGATTGAGAGTAGTACCGAGAGCGGATTGAAAAGTCTCCCAGAGACGTGAGGTAAAGCGACCGTCGCGGTCAGAGATGATGTCACGAGGCATCCCGTGTCGACAAATGACTTCGTCGGTATAGATTCGGGCTAATCGTTCGACCTTAAAGTCTTCTCGTATAGCAATAAAGTGCGCGGATTTAGTAAGATGATCAACGATAACCCAAATGCTATCGTGACCAGATAAGGTGCGAGGGAGTTTCGTAATGAAATCCATAGCTATACTCTCCCACTTCCACATCGGAACGGGTTGTTCGAGTAAGCCAGAGGGCCTTTGATGCTCGGCTTTAACCTTCGAACAGGTTAAGCACTTTGAGACGTAAACGGCGATATCCTTTCTCATGCCCGGCCACCAGTACTTAGGACGAAGGTCTCGGTATATCTTGTCGGCTCTGGGGTGAATGGAATATCGAGATTTATGGGCTTCGGTCATTAGCAGTTCACGAAGATTGTCACGGCTGGGAATCCAAATGCGATCGAGATAGTAATAAATACCATTAGGTTTGACAACGAGTTGAGTTTCAGCACCACATTTCATTTCTTCCTCCAAGGTATTCTCGTTAAAACAAGCGAATTAGGCGTAGCGAATCATGATTTCGAGATCATTCAAGGCTTGAGAGTCACGAACACTATACACATAGCTTCGTCGACTGAGAGCATCGGCGACGACGTTTGCTTTGCCGGGATGGTAGCATATCTCACAATCGGAATTGTGGAGAAGTTCAACCCATCGGCGTTGGCGCATATTCAGTTCCTTTGATTGAAGATATGTTGTAAGCTCTTATGATCGATGAAGATCGTACACTTGGTACCGTAAAGGTAGTGTCGCCATATCTTCAATGCAAAAACAACTGCGCCGAGTTCGAGATCGTGGGTTGTGTAGTTTTTCTCGTGGATTTTGAGTTGTCGAGACGCATACGTGATGACCTTGTCTCGTTGCATGAGAACACAACCAAGACCAAGATTAGAGGCATCACAATAAACAACGAAATCGTCGTTTCCGTTAAGAAGTCGAGGATGGGAGCGTTGCATAGCATACGCTTGAGCGTTTGAAAGGCTTCCTCTTGCTTAGAAACCCAAACAAAAGGTTTGTCCTTATGGGTTAAAGCGGTAAGCGGAACGGCGATTTTCGAGAAGTCGGCGATGAATCGATGGTAGTAACCCGCCAATCCAAGAAATGAACGGATTTCGGAAGCATTCTTCGGTGTAATCCAACCCTTGACAGCTTCAATCTTTGCAGGATCGACGTGAATTCCTTGACTATTAACGATGTGGCCAAGAAATTGGACTTGTTCGAGCCATAATTCACATTTTGAGAATTTAGCATAAAGGCGATTACCTTGAAGAAGTTCGAGGACTAAACGGAGATGGCGCGTGTGTTCGTCTCTCGACTTTGAATAGATAAGGATATCATCGATGAAAACAATGACGAAACGATCTAAGAAAGCTTTACACACACGGTTCATCAAATCCATGAAGACCGCGGGTGCATTGGTAAGACCAAAAGGAATGACCACGAATTCGAAATGGCCATAACGAGTACGAAAGGCGGTTTTCGGAATATCTTCTTCGAGTACACACAACTGATGATAACCGCAGCGAAGGTCGATCTTAGAAAAGCAAGTAGCACCTTGATGTTGATCAAATAAGTCGTCGATTCGGGGAAGAGGGTAGCGGTTCTTTATCGTGAGTTTGTTAAGTTCACGATAATCATGCACATTCAGAACGTCCCATCTTTTTTTTCACGAAAAGAACAGGTGCGCCCCATGGTGAAGTGCTCGGGCGTATGAAACCTTTATCAAGACGCTCTTGAAGTTGGCTCGATAGCTCGCGCATTTCTGACGGTGCGAGACGATAAGAAGCTTTAGCAACGGGAGTAGCACCGGGAACTAAATCGATACGGAATTCAACATCGCGAGTATGGGGTAAACCGGGTAAATTGTCGAGAAAGACTTTTGGAAATTCACAAACAACAGGAACGTCTTTAAAAGTCTTATTTTCTTTCTTCGGGTTCATGATATGGGCTAGAAAAGCAACACATTGCTTTCGCAAACATTTGTGTGCTCGAGTACACGACAAAAGCATAAACTTCTTTGAGGGAGTTTCACCATAGACATGGAGTTGATCACCGTTCGGAAGAGGTAAGCAATCATTCTGTCGAAGCAAACAACTTCAGCATGGTTTTTATGAAGAAAATCCAAACCTACTATGATATCGAATCTACCTAATTGCATAGGTATGAGATTGATCGAGAAGACGTAGCGCGTTTACATTTTAAAACCGTTTCGAATTCTAACGATACAAAACAATTATCGGCACCAGTATCAAATAAACATGAAGCATAAATACCATTAACGAGGAACGTACCGTTGACAACATTGTTGTCGTTATGGGCCTTGCGATGGTTGAGGTTAAAGGCTCGTCCGCGTGCAGCCTGTTGTTGCTGCTGCTGAGGCTGTGGTGGCTGTGGCTGTGGCTGCTGCTGTTCCTGCTTCACAGGTTTGTTTGGACAGACATTACTGAAATGATTTGGCTCACCGCACGTGTAACATGCAGGTGCCCTTGGAGCTGGCTGCTAATTGGCCTGAGGAGGAGCTGGCAAAGCTGGTTCTACAGGGGCCTGAGGAGCTGGCTGGCGAGCGCCTGATCGGCAACTGACAATAAAGTGGCCGTAGATATTGCAGTTGGTGCAGAAGAGCGACAATTGCCTCCAACTGCATGATGATAGGTGCATTTTGAGCACAAAGGATGCGGGCCATTATACGCACGCTTTGTCGGCGGTGTGTTTGGTGCTGCAGGCTGGAGTGGCTGAGGGTTTTGCGGAGCGGTAAGAGCAAAGTTCTTGCTCGGGTTTTCCCTTTTGCGACCACGACGACTGTTCTTTGACTCTCGAGGTTGTTCGGTAGGAGCTGCTGGTTCGGTAACTGCCTAATTTGCGACCTTGCTGTTCTAAAAGTAACCAGACTCAACCCATTTGTCATTGATCTTTGCGGCTAGCTGGTAAGTCTCCTCGATAGTAGCAGGGCGTGCTGCTTGAACAAAGTCAGCGACGCAATCGGGCAGAGGTTGATGTACTTCTTGATTGCTTTTTCGGTCGTGTCCACTTGACCGGGACAGATGATGCTTAACTGCTTGAAACGAGCTGTTAGACCGGCATTGTCGGCACCATCTTGCTTAATTCCCCAAAATTCGTTTTCCAACTTCTGGATCTCATAGGGAGGACATAATTCTTTGATCATAAGCTCCCTGAGTTCTTCCCATGAGAGTCCGTAGGCTTCATCGTTTCCCCTCCTGATACGCTCCGCGGTCCACCAGACGAGAGCCCTGGACTGGAAAACGCCGGTAGCGTTAGTAGTGCGAAGGGGTTCGGGACACCCACTCTGGCGAAATGTGACCTCATTAGCATCAAACCAGTGAAACATGGCACTTGGTCCTTCAGTGCCAGTAAAAGTGAGGGGTCCACAAGCCTTGAACTGCTTGAAACTGAATGATGACTTGGGCAGATCGACTTTCGGGTCCACAGAAGTGTTGCTGTTGGCGGCTTGGATTTCACTGACTATCTAGGGGATCACTTTGGCCATTTCCTTGGCCACCAATGATGCTATGCGCTTGTCAGCTTGGCCGCGCTGAAGGTTCCTTCTGGTGTGCGATCCCATTGAAGACATCTACATTGAAGGATTCGATTGGATGAGATTCGATTATAATAGGTTTATGTTTAAAGTAATTATTATTATTATTCATATAAGGCACAAAATCACATAAACATGTAGACAAGTAAACACGTAGGCAGGTAAACACGTAGGCACATAAGCACATAATTCACGTAAGCATATACTTTGCACATATTCACCTTCTTATAAGTAAAACATAGCGCGTTCGAGATGCGATATAATAGCGAGATATAAGCGAGTAATACCGCGCATGAGGCACACATGTCCTCTTAGGCGTAAGCTAGTTGAGCGATTAGTTTTGTTGGTGTATTAATTAGCGTTTTAGATTACGAGAGTTGTGAGAGTTGTGCATATTTCATAAGGCGAATAGCGGTAAAGCGAGAAATCGATAATACGAGAAATCCATAAAGCGAGAAATTGAATAAGCGAAAATTCTCAAAATTCAAACACATAAATAATAAACTCGATGATGCGTAAATCGACGATAATAGGCTTAAATCAATTGGGAGCATCCTGGGTTTTGAGACGTTGACTACCCAAAGTGGTTTCTCCGAGTTCGGACACACGATTTGGCCTAATAGACAAATGCTCTCGCCGTACAACGGTTAACGGCATTTATCCTTCCAGTTACGTCGTGTTCTGAGTCATCGAAATAATCGAGACTTTGGTGAGATTGAAAATCGAGGAGCGGAATTAGTTATTAAGATGCGGGTTTCACCCCTAACTTAACAACATCATTCCTAGTTGTGGATACGCCCACCGATCAAATCGGGAGTTCCACTAGATAGAGATGAGATTTTCGTCGAGGTTTGGATATCACTCCTAACTCAACGAAGGTATCTCGTGCGAGAGGATGCGTGGAGTGAGTGGTCTTATCGGGAGTTCTTGGTTATCACACCTAATCCCGACACAATCACTCATTGGTGTGATACGAGCGTTTTTCAGCGTGTGTTGTGGTTGCTTTAGGAAAAGCAATGTTTAGAAGTTCGTGCCGAAGGTTTATGATCAAGTTCGGGCGAACTTGGCATCAAACTGATGTCAAGTTCGAGCGAACTTGTTAATCCTGGCGAACTTGTTTAGTTGTTGAGAGAACAAGCAAGTTCGGGCGAACTTGGCCAAGTCCGGGCAAACTTGATCAACTTCGAGCGAACTTGTCCCAAGTTCGGGCGGACTTGTCTGTTCGTATGAGTTTTCGGCGTTTAAGCGATGCGTAATAGTCTGATTTGGTATCCTAACTATAGTCTAAGGCAATCATGGCAATTCTACCTAATTTCCCTATAGTTATGGCTCTGATACCAATTTGTCACACCCCAACCGATGGCGGAAACATCTGGGTAGTGGCACTAGGCGAATCAGATTGATCAAGAGATTCCATGACGATCATTTTAAAGACAATAATCAACATTTAATATCCCATACTATCAAACTCATACAATCTTCAAATAATCATTACATTTCAAAATAATCTCTTAAACATAATAATCCGATCCGATCTTCCCTATATTTTATTACATGATTTCTAGAGTAAAACCTAAACTAAGCATCCAAAGCTAAAGTCCTCAACCTGCCACATATGTTAAAAAAACGTCAATACAATTAAGTAAAGGTGAGCATACGAGTTTTGCATACAATATAGATATAAAAGCGTTTAGCATACACCACATGACATACGTAAGAGATGTGAATTATGTAACTACTTAGATTCATGCAAACCAACAAACCGCGATTAATCGAGGCATGCAAACAAGCGTTCACATCCTAAAAGAGAAAATAAATGCGAAATAAAAATGCGAGCCTCAACAACCCCGGGCCTCCGGGTGGCGGGTCAACCTCTAGTATACTATCATGTTAAGGGTGGCGTACAAGCAATCAAGCAATACATACAATTTAGCAGATTTCACGTATAGTCATGTAATACGGCGGGTTGCGAATAAGCGTTTGAGAGTTGTGTGATGTGATTTTTGATATACGAACATATGTGACACCCAAAAGTGCGTTTAAGCGTAAAAAGGTTCAAGTATACTCACAGTTGGTGCATTTCGGGAGAGATGAGGGATCTGAGAAGAGTTGCGGGGAGTGCCGAATCAGCCTGTAAGTGAGCAGAAATGCATCAATCTTCCGTAATGCTAAAACGGTTAAGTTTGGATTGGGCAGAGGACAAGTTCGAGCGAACTTGTATGTTTCCATACAAGTTCGGGCGAACTTGTGAAACCTGTTGAGATGTGAGACAAGTTCGGTCGAACTTGTATGTTTCCATACAAGTTCGGGCGAACTTGTAAGGTGTGTTAACTGGGGAGGACAAGTTCGGGCGAACTTGTCTAATTTTCTTGAAAATTGGACAGAGTTCGGGCGAACTTGTGCCATTCTTGCAGATCTGATGTGGGAGACCAAGTTCGGGCGAACTTAGTCACCAATCTAATGACAAGTTTGAGCGAACTTGGTGTATTCCAAGCGAACTTGATGGTTTTGGCATCCAAATAGTGCATTTTTGCATCGTTTGCTGAGGAAATCGAGTGTTCATCCCTCCAACCTTAAGCCACTGAGTAAAACATAGGCTAAAGAGGTCTTTTGGAGCGAGTTTAGCCATTTTACAGAAACTTGAGCTAATCCGGGCGAACTTGATGGTTCGTACGGGTTAGTCCAGCTTGTGTAAAGTGACGATTTCGTCCTTGTGCTTCCGGATCTGAGATCTTGCTTGACAACGCCTCGTTCCACTCAAAAGTGAACGAAACATACGTCATTAGTCCGAATATTGTGTAGAAATAAATGTTTTTAAAGGTTTTACTCAGATCTAAACATAGATATGAGTGAAAAACAGAAGTTTTGTATAAAAAGATGAAGATTTCGTAAAACAGAAGAGATTTGATGAAAACGAAGGCAAAGCCTTGTGCAAAATCGTTGTTGAACGTTGTTGTAGTTGAAATCGGGTTGAATCTTACTTAGAAAACAAAGGGTTTCGGTTTTGAGAGCTCCGGGCGAACTTGCAGCAAGTTCAAACTAGAGAATGGAGCTGAGTATTTATAGATGAGCTGAAATGAAGAGATCAGACATCAAGTTCGGGCGAACTTGTACCAAGTTCGTGCGAACTTGTAACAAGTTCGGGCGAACTTGTAACAAGTTCGGGCGAACTTGTTGATTTCTTTAGGTTTCTAATACAAGTCCGGGCGGACTTGTGTCTTGTGAATGATTTAAGTGGCTTAGGCAAGTTCGGGCGAACTTGACCTAAAGGCCAAGTTTTGTGCGATTATTTCGCGTTACGAGTTCGTTCGGCGATTCAGTTCGTATTAGATAGATATATTAAGTGTTATAATTGAATTAATCGTGCGATTTAGCGATTCGTGCGTGTGAGAGCGTTGCGATAGCGATTATAACCATAACATAAACAAACATAACACATATAAAACATAATTCCACATAATTAACTGCGATTTGCTATGCGATGAGATAAGCGATGCAATGGCACAAGCGTTTATTAAACAATAACACACCCGGCTCGTATAGTAGCATAACTACTCGTGATTGCGATTGAATTATCGATTAATTAAGCGATTAGATGCGATATAGCTGCAAATCGACGTACTTTATTAACCTAACTTTCTTATAAATCGAATCTCAGGATTACAATTAATAAATACAACGGAAAATAAAAGAAAAATATAACAACAAAAATCAGAGTTCTTACATGATTTCTCTAAAAACTCTATCAATTTCACTACTCCTAACAATCTCATCAAACCGAATATTACAGTCAATTGATCTGTTTGAAACAACCTCTCTCATCCATCTTCTGAGAACATATCTTCTTGGAAACTCATTAATATTATCAAACCTTAGAACACAAAAGATATGGCGGCACAGTACTCCAAATTGTTCAAACCGTTTGTATGTACAACATACAGTTATACTATCTTCTTGTCTACTATATTCAACCTGTAATAAGATAATAAAAAAGTATTTAAATGACAGAGATGTAATATAAAACGCAATAAATAGTCTCAAATATAATAACAAAATTTTAACTAAAAAATAATTTAATTTAAATTTAATAATGATAAAACGCAATAAACATAATGATAAAGTTCAGTTACGTTTAAAAGTTTTAATAAATAAACATTTTTACTTAATACATAAAACGCAATATTATTTTATACTATACCTTGAATAACGAAGTGCATGGTTGATTAAAATCCTTTATCTGAAAAAATTGAACAGCACCAACTGTATCATGAATCTTTGATATACATTTTGTAATGGCACCATCAATTTCCTTCTAAACATCTTCAAAAATTGTTTTGGTATATATATTTCCGAAGCTTGTTTCTCTAATATGAAGTCACTCCAAATCTTAGACTGAATATACCTGGTATCATGATCATTTCTCCTATTTCATGCCTTTGAAATTCCATTGCAGTTTCAAAATGAGTGAAAAATTCAACAAGGGTACACCTTGGATTACAAAATTGTCCAAAAAAGTAATTCTCACTTTCACATCTAGATGTAGTACGCATAAGACCAGCTAAATTCTCTCCATGGTAAAAGAGGGTATCCAATCAAATCGAAGATCATACATAGTCTTTAACCATTCATGATTTTCTAATCCAAAAGTAGACATTATTGAATGCCACTCACTTTCAAAATCTTCTGGAATAATATTATCATTCCAAACTACGCGAGTCATTCTTGTATTGAAGTCAATGTTAGATGACAAAACAGGACCAACCTGAATAAAAAAGCAATAAAATAATTTAATGAAAAAGATAAAACGCATTATGTAAAACTGGTTCTGGAATGTAGTTTGCATAATACTTTAATTTATAAAATTTGTAGATTATTAGATAATATACTATAACGCAATAATATGCCTTTAAATTAAAAAAGATTCTTCATAAAACGCAATGTAATACCTTTGTCTTCAATTTCTCCCATATATGCCACATACATAGCCTATGCCTAGTTCTTGGAAGAACATCGATAATAGTTCTCTTCTTGCAGCATCTTGATCAGTAACAACAACTTTAGGCTCATTTCCAAAAGCATTAACAAAAGAACTTAAAAGCCAACGATAAGAATCTGCAGTCTCAGAACCAAGTAATGCACCACCAAATGTAACATTCCCTAAAATGATTATCAATCCCAGTAAATGGTACAAAACCAAATCATATCTACAAAAAAAGGTAGTGCATTAGAAATCACTAAAAAAATTGATATAAAACACAATAAAGTTAAAAAAAGCTTACTTGTTGGATTTGTAAGTAGCATCAAAACCTACTATATCACCAAATATTGCATAATTTCTTTTTGAATGCTCATCAGCCCAAAAAAGCCCTTTCAATATATTATCTTCACTAATAACATAATCACATGTATACCCAGTAGTAGATTCTTTCTTCCTAATAAGACGCCTAACTACCATTTCTGCATCATACTCACCAATGTAAAGATTCAAATTTCCTTAATAGTTCTTACAATCAACTTTAGTAGCACCAACTTGACCAAAACCACTATACATAGTTTTCATAATATTGAATGCTCTAACAGGGCCAACATTGATTGCAGACAACCCAGATATAAAACTTTCTTTAACATAATCAATACTTCTGGCTGCAGGCAGGAAATGAACATCTTCATCATCAACAAAAAGATGATTATGTTCTTCTTAAAAAATGTAGATTTTAAACAGATTATTGTCCTCTAAAATCAATTTCAAATGATCATTGCATCCAACTCTTTTTGAACCTCTGTTAAGTCTAACAATCTTTTTACTATTTTCACCACCAGAACCATAGTCTATTGCTTTGCTAACATTAAATCCTTCTTTTGAACACACAATATACCTAATTTTTACAATTCCACCACTTTTCTAAGAGGTATTTTTTCTCGTAGAAAAACCAGCAGCAAGTGCATATCTCTGATAAAAAGCAAAAGCCTCATCAAAAGATTTAAAACGCATTCCAACAGAAGGTCTAATGGATTCACTGACTTTAGGTTTGTAAAATTTTCTCTCACTCTTAAGCATACCACGTTCTTTACCCATTTTGAATTGAAATCTGAAAATTCAATAAATAACTATAAAACGCAATACTTCTCGTATAATCAACAAATTTTAATTAAAAAACTACAACGTAATAAAAGTACATATTTATAAACTTCAAATAGAAAATTAATTCATTAGGTAAAAAATAAAACGCAATAGTTGTTTAATAAATAAAAATATTAAAAAAAAACTAAATAAAACGCAATAGATGTTAATAAAACTTTATTATCATGTTGAAAGTGTTAATTCGAACATGTGATTTCTGATTTCTATCAATAAAGAAGTTAAAAAACCTAAAAAGCAACAAGTTCAGTAAAACACAACGACTTGTAAACATTTAGTTATCAATAGAACAATGATTAAAATGAACAAATTACTGTTAAATTATACAACATTAGTAGTTTGTCATATCAAAAAGTAATAAATTAAAAGAAAAAAAACCAATTGCAGAAGTAATTGAATAAATTTGGGCAAAATAACAGAGTCTGCTATGATTAAAGGTAGAATTGACGGTAAACTTACCAACAAAGTCTGGGAGAAATCCATTAATGATATCGAATTCTCGTTCGAAACTAGTTTAATGCTTGAAAAAAAGGTTGAATTTACGATCGTTTCGATTTAGGGTTTTGAAATCGCAATTCTGTTATCCAACTGAAAGTAGAGGTAACAGTATCTGGTATATTATTAGAACGATAATAAGAAGGGGTAAAATGACAAAAATACCCCCGCCTTCTAAATTTAAAAATTATAGATGAACGGCTAAGATGACTTCCTATATTTCCTAGCAAAAATAAACTTCCTATTTGATCCTCACCCTATAAATCATATTAAGAAAACAGTTAGGCCCGCTTGACCGTTTCTTGTTTAGCTAAGTTTTTAGTTACCCATTGACCTTTATTTTGTAGGTAGAGCAACTGCATAGAATTTTTAAGCTTTGTGGTTCACCATCTCACATTTACCGGATAAAATCAAGATTGCCTCATTCAACAGTGTTTAAACCAATCCAGCCTTATAAAAGACGCATTCTCCAGCTGCTATTGGGCTTATGTATCCTCCCGTCAAATAATTTGATGCGAAAATGAGAGAAAATGGAGTGTGCTTTTTATGTGTATTCTTTGAAGCAAACACTAAAGTACTTCAATTCTATTCTAGACAATGGCATGCACTATAAGTATATTCTTTTTGCTAACCCAGCCGATCACATTATTTCCTTTTTTCCATTAAAGAATATTTAAATATCCTGATAAGTTGGTTCAACTTTTATAACTTTTTATCAACATTTACAAAACTTTTGATTTTAGCTCCTTGGAGTAGCGGATCTGTACAGAACAAATGCGATGAAAGTGTATTAGTTTGATTTTAGCTCCTTATGATGTATAACCCGTGTAATACACGGGTAACTAACCTAGTCGTAACAGTTGGTTTGTTACCGTTTGTACTAAATGATAAAATTAACTTATTAATTCTATATACAAATGTCTACAGTGTATGTATTTCAAAAATGAAAAAGAAAATAAAGATGAACAGTCTATCTGTATAAATTAAATGACCAGTTCAACTTTCAAACACTATACTAAACCATGAACCTTTTTATTTCAAACAGAAAAAAATGAACCGAATCATTTTAATCTCAAACTTATCTATGGACAGATTAGCTTTAGTCAGTGTTGTAAAAATCGCGACTAGTCGGCGATTAATCACTAGTCGGCCGGTAATTGAGTAGTGTTTCGTTAATCAGTCCATTAATCGCTAGTCGGCAAGCCAAAAATTGTTGATTCCGGCAAAAAACCTGTATATTCCGGCCAATTTCCAACCGAACTATGTGAATTCCAACAGTTAATCTTGTATACTTAAAAAATGAGTTGAGTAAAAGTTAAAACCTAACTACTTAAATATTTACCTATAAAAATGTGTATATATATACATAAAACTGAAAATTACATATAAAAACTCGATCCGATTAATCCCGAGTAGTCGCTAGTCCCCACCTCACTGGCCGACTAGCGACTAGCGAGTTCTCCAACCTTGGCTTTAGTTATAGAACGTTCAATTGGTTTTAACGGTTACAAATTTATCTAGTTTATATATGTAAAAATATATTCTTTGATTGCAAGTTTACAACTAAATAGTGTTGAGTACACACTTATGTTTTTTTGGTTAAAAAGAAAAACAATTAAGATAGTTAGAAGAAAAAGATTGAAGATGAGATTCTCATTTGGTTGTATAATCTACCAAACTAAGATATAAGAAACCATAAATCAAAATTAAGAATGGCATTGAAACACTACTTGTAAACAAAGTACAGTTTTCAAGCAATGCATTCTAACCA
Organism: Scalesia atractyloides; assembly: GCA_947069175.1. Lineage (NCBI taxonomy): Eukaryota > Viridiplantae > Streptophyta > Magnoliopsida > Asterales > Asteraceae > Scalesia > Scalesia atractyloides. Next base: position 9,883,524 of record CAMTDV010000016.1, on the reverse strand, counting down.
ACATCCTTAGATAATACCAAGTTTTTTAATTTTTTTATATTAACTTATTTGAAAAACATGCAACTTACATCGAAATAGAAGGTAAACAGGCAACAAGCTGCGTCGCTACCCCATGAAAGTCACAAGCTGTATGATCATCAGTCCGAGTATCCATAATATTCCTCATCAGAGGAAGAAGAAACGATCTTCAATATCAAAATCATCAATGATATTATACATTTGTGGATACCGACACCCTGCAAGAGAATCATCCGGAAGTTTAAGACGTCTAATCTGTTGTAAACATCTTTTCCCCAAGTCTCCCGTTAGATTAACGTTCAAGCACCGACGCAAGTCAAGTGATTCAAGGTGACAGCAACCATCCAGAATGGCCTGCAGCCCAATATTTGTCATGTTGTTCCCAATAAGTTCAAGGTGAGTTAACTTTGTTAAGTTTTTCCCAATTGCTGCGGCTACCATATCATCTTCACCGTCATCACAGAATGCAAATGCTTTTTCGTTTAGAATGAGTTTTTTTAGCAAGGGGCAATTGCGGCCAACAGCTTCAATATCTTTTTGCGACATTTTTATTTTAACAAGGCTGAGTTCCTCCAGTAATGAAAATTTCTTGACACCTTCACTTCAGATTTCACCAAAACAATATAGAATTTCTAAACGTCTAAGCTGACTTGATCTGTTAACGAAAGAGAAGCGGAATCAATTCCAACAATATCAGGATATGGCTGTGGATCAAATATAGATATGTAATGATACAAAACAAACCACTACCACTAACAAAAAATAGAACACTGACACCCTCAACTTAGACTATACGGTGTGGAGAGGCTTGAAAATGGGGCGTTATGCGACACGTCAGCATGCGTAAAAAACGGGGCGTGGTTTGGTGGGCGTTATTCGACACGTGGCACACACTTTTGTTATTATTTTATATTTAAAACTTTTAAATAAACTTACATAAATTTAAAATAGAATTACATAAATTTAAAACCAACCAACCACAGCCGTCCACGTCGTCTAGCCGTTTGCGCACAACACCCGTGGAAATTCACTCGCCCCACGCACAACGCTTTCCACAACATGGGGTGGTTAATTTGGTGGGCGTGGACTGGCAACAACGCCGTGTTTCGACGCTCATACCGTGTGGTCTTATAGCAAGGTTAGATTTGAATACCAAAATGGTTGCCCCTAATGATTAAACTTAGCCAAACCAATTAGTAAAAACAAGGGCGGACCTAGCGTGTTACTAGGGGTAGCCCCCGCTACCCCTTAACGCTCCGGCGATAGTGCAAATTTTGAAAAATTTGAGATATTTTCGATTCCGTTACCTCTTTTTATATAAAAAGTTACCCCTTGTAAAGATGGAAAAAAAATGATTCAGCCATAATAATAGAATAAAAGGCCAACATTTATATATACATAAGATTTTCAATAAAAAATTAGACCTTTAGTAAGGTCATGTGTAGTCAAAAAGCCCCTGAAGGGGCGTTGTCTGACACGTGGCGTGCCACGTCAGCAGGGAGCGTTTTGGGGCGTTTTGACATTAGATGCCATAGTCATAACGCCCCTACGTCATCATTACTCAATTATTAATTTCCATTGTTTAATATTTAATTTCTAACTAGAGAAAAATAAAAACAAATTCCATTAAAATAAAAAAATACACTAAAAATAAAAATAAAAACATTACACTAAAAATAAAAATAAAAACATCACAATAAAAAAAACTCAAAGATTATATTTTTTTTTCGATTCGCTCCTTTTGTGCCAACGCCATCTTCAACGCTTTGCCGGTTAGGTGGTCATGCGGTTTCGAGTAGAACTCAAAGTCATGAGCCCATTGTCTATCCCACATAATCTCGGTCACTTCCCGGTTCTCCTCCAAACGTTTAGTCCCGAGTTCATGTATGTCTTGAAGGCGTCGGTTTACCTCCAAGAATGCATTAGTCATGTCGGATGACATCGACGATGACTCGGGCCTTTTTGATCTTTTCGACGGTCTTTTATCCGCTGACCGACCCGAATTCCAAAGGCAGGGACGTTGGCTCATTTGGGACTATGCCGGAGAATTTGCCAACACCTCATGTACAAGAAACTGTCATTTTTAGCTTGATACTCGATCAACGCGGCTTGCGTAATGTCCTCATCTTCGTTCCCACTTTTCCAACCGTTTCTCGTCCGTAGGTAAACGGTATGAAAATTTGTACACTTTTTATTGATGTCGGTCCATTTGCCCGATAGTGAGTCCGCCGGTCGGTACTCGTCTCCCCTACCCATTAGGTCGAAAAATAAAGTTCGGAAACGGTTCCAAAAAACGGTTTTACTTTGGTTGTTAGCTATAAAAAAACAAATAATTATCAGAAAAAAAGACACAAAAAAATAATAATAAGACGCAAAAAAATACCGATTATGGGGTCCTCCGACACGTCGACAAAAGCACGGGTTAATGCGTAATACTCATCATCACTCGACGGTTGAACGTTTTTTTTTGGTCGGCTATCGGTGTTCTCGGGTTTCTTTTTATGCGAGCGTTTTGCTTTATCCTTTTGTGTCTCCACTATGTCCGGTTGTGTCTCTGGAACAACCTAGGGCTCGCGTAAGGGCGACCGAATGCTTGAGACGAACCCATTTCGCCCATGTTTTGGTTCGGGTTCCAACCGCACATGTTGGGGTCCCAAGAAAGTGGTTGGTTCAAAAGGTTCAAGAACCCGTGTTGATTTTGATTAAATTCGATGAAACCGGAGCCGTATGGGGTGGGCCGAGTGGGTACCGGAGAAACGGGACGGTTAGAGTGGCTAGCTTGGTTCGTATCGCCGCTCGAACGTGGAGGAATAAAACCTCGGTTGAAAGGGTTCATGGTTAAAAGATTGTAAATTTTTATAAAAAAAAGGGAAAGAATAGGATGAAAGGATGTGAAGTGTGTTGAAGTTTTAAAAAAAATGAGAGATGAGGGAGTATGTATGGGTATTATTTGTATTTTTTAGAATAACTTTTTTTTTTGGAAATGACCATTTGCAACGGTCAGATTTTTCAAAAACAAATTCAAAACGCCGCCATCAACACAACGGGGAATCCAAATTCAACCCCCAAAGCGCTCGGCGTAATGGTGTTGCCGGCGCTTTGGAGCGTTTTCGGCAACAAAATGACTCAAAGGCGCCAAACTACGGGTGGCCTAAATGTTATGGAAGATTTCAAATTATGAGAATTTAAGAACTAAATGAAATTATACAATAATAACTCATAATACTGAAGAAGCTCATCATTACAAAAGTTAACAATGGTAAGATCAACCAGCTGACCTTGGCTTCGATCCACAACATTCTTACACATCTCCTGGCATGTGGCTCGACTTTGACCCAAAAAACAGACCATCAAAACAACCCTCCACATAGCGGGGTCCTTGCAGATTTGACGCCAAGCGGTGCACACTTTCTGGGCATTTTCGAGTATGTCAGCCACACCAATTCTTCGGAGTATATTCACCGTTAAATCCGTTGGAAGCTCCAACCAGTTCCTTGTTGCTTTCTAAACTTGTGGTTGTTTGAGCTTTGGTACCAACTTACTTTTACTTGGATTTGATGTTGAAGCCATTGTTACTTAAAACATTCACATTCACAAAGAAAATGAAACGTTAAAACAGTCCATTTATATGCACACATTCATATTGGCAAAAGTAGCTGTTAATGATAGCCGGAGGCTAGAAGCTGGTGGCTGGAGGCTGGTAGCTGTAGCTGTAGCTTTTTAGATATATTTAGGTGTTTGGGAGAGTAGCTGAAGCTTTTAATAAAATGTATAAAATGACCAAAATAGACATTAAAAAGTTAGTGCATTAAAAAGTTTATTATCTTTAGAGGTTAAAATAGTCATTTTTTCCCTAAAAGCTTGTAGCTCCTTCTAAACGCTACTAGTAGAAGCGTTTAACCAAAAGCTGCAAGCTCCTAACCTAAAAGCTTCAAACTTCTTCAACCAAACAATGTTTTTTATTGAGTTGGAGTTTTTTCTTAAAAGCTTAAAGCTTGAAGCTCCTAAAAGCTTCATGCCAAACATACCCTCAGTGGTATATATGTATATATATGATGCTAGAATCACTATCTTAATAAATTCATAAACAATTAATCAAATGCTTAATAAATTCATAATCAATTAATCAAATGCCCATAACAAATACTTATCACAATCGGCACTAAGACCATCCACAATAACAAGGCTAAAAATGCGTAAAAACGGTGGCGGCTTTGATGGTGTGCGGGGAGGACCTCCGCACAAGGCCCGTGATTTTGAGGGGGACGCGATTTAAAAAAAATCTGATACGTATATGTTATATTTTTTTTATTGTAAACACATACCAATCTAATATAGACCCATTTACATATCATTTTTACATTTAGAATTTAGCCACTTTGGCATTAGTTTTATTGAGCTCAATACTAATTTGATTTTTAAAAAATTATACTAATAATAATAAAATATTACATAAGAGCACATTTTTGAGCTCGAACAGAGTACATGAATTCTCATATACGCCTCTGAGTAAAAACATGCCAAGTCACAAAAAAAAATATTCTTTAAGAACACCCAAAACTCACCCCAATAAGAAAATCTAAAAACACCTAGAAAATATTGCCATGTCTTTTTTTTATTTTCAACCACTCGTCTCTGTTTCTATATTATTTTATAATTTAAAAGTACAATAGACCTATATTATTCATTTTTTCTCGTCCTTGGCAAAGAACTACATCAGAAAAATAAAGACTAAAAACGAGTTCCATAATAAGGAAAAATGAATAACACAGAAAAACAAGAGAAAATGGATGCCAAAAATGTCTTATTGGTCATGCAGCAGAGCAAAACAAAAGATAACAGAACTTCGAAAAAAAAACACGTACACTAATACTTTTGAGTAATTTACGAAAATTTATCATGAGAATATGAACTCACGTTACAGTGAAGCAGAGAATGGTCGTGGCTTGTGGAGGGGATGAAGAAGTTGAAATGGGTGTTTGGCAAACACTGTTTGCTATAAACGGTTTTGTAATGGTGGACGGTCTCATCAAAATAACTGAAAAGGAACTAATGTGTTTTTTTTAACAAAATAAAAGTCCGACTACTCGGGTAACACAATGGAAAAGACGATCTCATACGTACGAACGTCGATGGGTAGCCTAACCCCACCATCTCTAGTTCCGAGGAAAACTTGCTGCCCGTAGGCCTACCACAATAAAACCCTGTTGAGATCGAATTCGAACTTTAGACCTATAGTATAACTTTAAAACACAAAGTGAACATATTAATGCAACGGTAGTATTGAAATTTATACAACTAATAAAGATACTCCTTAAAGTATTTATACGTATTCCCGTATATAATATAATATTTATAAGTCACTAATTTCTATAAATCTAAGGTGGAAGGACACCCAAAGGTACCATCTTAGCCTCGTCCAATCATGCAGTGCCATATCAATTCTATACCTGTAACATTTCAAAAATAAATTTGGTAATTAAATCAGATTACTAGGATGAGTGGGTAAAACACCATTAATAGTAAGATCAACCCGGTTAGCATTGAGATTTAAATTAATAAATCTAATGCTAAGGTAAATAAATGCTTTATACAAGATAAAGTTTATAAAAACGTCGGGCTATTGGGACTTGAATTTAAATCGGGTCAGTCGTACCCAGTAACGCCCCAAAGCCCAATTTTATTGAGTAATGCATTTCTTATGTATGTCAAAAAAATAACAACCAAGTTCTCTAACTTAGTTAGAAGATGAGTTAGATACTAAGAGACAAATGCGTTAAGGCTAAACATAAGTGACTAGCTAAACCTAAGGAGCTAATGTTGGTCAAATAGGAAACTTTTAAGTAAAAAGAAATGGAAAATAAAAACTCAGTGTGTGTGTGTATGGCGTGTTCTCGAAAGGGAAAATCCATCTCTAGGGTTCAAATCACAAAATCATTGAATACAAGGTGACATTCAAGCGATTTCCCTTGCATGATTGGAGATTTTGACTCTCTAGCGTCACCTAAACCTAAGGTATGTGATAAATTATGAGTTTTGATGCGAAATGGGTTTTGAAAAGGTGTAGGCTAAATTTGCTACTCTTCATATTTTTGTTCCATCCTTACCCTTCCTTCAATTTAATGAATTAAACCTTATGCATAATTATTTTAGAGTTAAATGTCATTTTAGTCCCTGTGGTTTGGGTCATTTTGTCAGTTTAATCCAAAGGTCTCATTTTTCACTTATGGGTCCAAAAAGGTTTCATCGTTGCCATTTTAGTCCACTAGGTTAACTTCATCCATTTTTTTGTTAATGAGAAGGGCAATTCGGTCATTTTATATGGCCGAATTGCCCTTCTAGTTAACAAAATTACATATAAAATGACCGAATTGCCCTTCTCGTTAACAGAAAAATGGATGAAGTCAACCGAGTGGACTAAAATGGCAACGATGAAACTTTTTTAAACTCACATGCGAAAAATGAAACATTTGGACTAAATTGGCAAAATGCCCCAAACCACAAGAACTAAAATAACATTTAATTCATTATTTTATTATAATTTTACTTTCAGTTTTGATTATATTTTAATTGAATATAAAAATTATTTTCTTACCACTAATAACTTCCTAATTATTTTCATATGGTATAAAACATTTTACATTCTTAATGAGTATAATTTTATATATTTTGAAATATAGCCAAACTTTACATAAAAACATAAAATAGCCATGTTGGCACTCCTAATAGACAATTTACCAAGGCAATAGATATTCAAATTTGAAAACAAAAACGTGGATAGATACTTTTTGTTTTAAGAAAACATATGTACTTTCAATTTATATTTGTGTATATATTTTTTTTAAATTAAATTGTTATAACGCAATCTGACTTTTAGGTTGGGTTAAACAGGTAGGACTTGTAAATGATAGGTTAAGATCAAATATACAGGTTCTTAAAAGTAGAAAGTCGTAGGGTATTGAACAGACTTTGATTGAACTCGTTTAAGGAGCATTAAAACCGTCTCATCGAACTCTAAGATATGAGATTTTAGGTTTCCGCTTGTGGGTTTTTAGCTTGTAGATTTTAGGATTTTTGTTTAGATCATTGTGTCTTTTTATTTAGCATTGTGTCTTTTCTATATTTGTGTCATTGTGTCTTTTTTGCGACTCATCGTGTCTTTTTCCCTCGACATTGTTTTATATTTCTCGGCATTGTGTTATATTTTGTTCGACATTATGTTATATTTTGTGATCTATTGTATCTTTGTACTCTTCTCATTTTTAAGAGACTTTGTCAAATAACTTCACCCAGTAAACCAATAAGGTGACCGACTCGATGCCGTTTTGAAACATTGTGTACATGCACCCAACAAAAGCCCCACATTTCAACATTGCGAACAACGTCCTCCTTCTCATCATCCCATGGCTTTTTACATCCATAAGAACCAAGACTTTACCACCTAAATTCCTTTCCCAATAAACTTAGCACCTAAACTAAAACAATTTCATATAGCTGATAATTAAGTAATGCTAACTTTTTTTTGAAAGGCAAATTTGGATCATTGACAGACCACTAGAGTATCATCGTGCCACCAGCAAAACCACCCGATTGTATCCATCCCCATTAGGCAATAATGTCCAAACACCAATTTAGAAAGAAACCCCAATGAATCTGGGAAAACCCCGATTATAAGCCTTATCCCACCCCAGGGAATCGAACCCATGACCTAATGGTTATAAGCCTTATCCTAGATATGGGCATAATAACCGGTTCCAAACCCGACCCGGTAGAACCGAACTGGACCCGGTTCCAGTTCCTACCCGACATAAAGTAGAACCGGTTCCGGGTTCAAAATACCTGATGGTTCCTACCCGGATTATCCACCATTTATTTAATTTTTAATCGGGTCGTACGCAGTTCCACCCATACCCGGTCCCGGTTCCTAATAATTAGTTATTATTAATGTTTTTAATGTAACTAATTTATTATCAATGAATAAAAAAACATTAAATTTACTAACTCACTAAACATTAGTAAAAATTAAACATAATAAACATCTCCACATGACCGGTTCCCCATTGTACCCGTAACCGGTTCCACACAGTACCCGCACCCGGTTCCGGAATACCCGTACCCGGTTCCAAACGGTTCCAGATTTTGTTGCGTAAACCCGGGTAGGAACCGGACCCGGTTCTACATCAAACCCGGTTCCATTGTCAACCAAATGGAACCGAGTTCGGTTTGGAACCGGTTCCGGGTACTAAGAAAACCCGATTATGCCCATCTCTACCTTATCCCACCCAAAGATGTTACTAGGCTATAATGCTATTAGGCTAACTGAATCCAATAAACTAACTTTCTTTCTTCTTTGGAAGTTCAGTGAAAAAAGCTATAGAGTAAAAAAGAAAGCCCAATGGGCTATTGTAAAAGTGTTGGATGTCATTGGGCCATTTACCAAACATAAATAACCTGAAAAAACTGCAAAATCTGCACAAGCTTTTAACATAATAATAATTCAATAAACCAAAAACACAAATTGCTACTATTTCACCCTAAGAAATGAATGAACACATTCTGAGACTACAAAGAACTGCCACAGCCTTAATCTACTGCTATATGACCTATTTACAACTTCCCTTCTATACATATAGATCATAGAAAAATGGGAACATTTACAATTTACAGGCACTATAATATGTATATCTATATATATCATAACTATATATAAATATATACGCTCATAGAACCTGTACTGGATCCACACTTCTGGCTGAATTCGATGCCGCCAGCATAGCCGCTCCAATCCCCGATCCATCTTCCATTGTTTTAAGGATCACATACGGGGCTATTTCTTCCCCTAATATCTCCGCAACCGCTTCGTTTAAATATTCTCTGAACACGGTGTAGCTTGTGTATAATCCGCCCTCAACCGCCACCACGGTTCTTCTCATTTTACCGCTTTTGTAACCTTTGATTCTTCCACTCGAAATGCCACCTGTCCCGTCTCGGCCGACCTTCTTTAAGATCCCGACGATGCCTGCGGCTACTAGCCTCGCAGCCCTTCTTGTTACCACATCACATACTTTGACCATGATTTTTCTTACTTTCAATGGGACATCGCGTATCTGTTGAAAAAAATAACTTTATATAAAACGTAATCCAAACACAAGGAGGTTGATAATTAATGAGACGCGTGCGGCGTGTCATTTTCTACCAGGGGTCAAAAAGCAATACTATTGCCATTTTCGTCCTTGAGGTTTGGCTATTTTTGCGACTCTCGTCCAAAGGTGTGTTTTTTCCTCGTTTGGATTCAAAAGATTTGAAATATTGGAATTTTCATCCGACTTGTTAACTCCATCCAATTTTAACGTTAAGTCAAGGGTATTTTCGTCTTTTTGTGATGATTAAAGGGTACGGGTAGGGAGAAAGTCAACAGAGGTGGATCTTTATTTCTTATAGTGTTTTTTATTTTAATTAAAAATGTCTAAAAAGACAGAAATACCCCTCACTTAATGGAGAAAAAATGGATGGAGTTAACGAGCCAGATGAAAATCGCAATATTTCAAACCTTTTGGATCCATATACGGAAAAACAAACCTTTGGAAAAAAATGGCATTTTAATCTAATCTAAATCTTTAAATTACAAATTATGCCAAAAAACTACATTTGGGTGTCTTTTAACCCGTTTGACTCGTCATCCTGTTACCTGATTTTTTTTTCTTGAAGAAGCAACTTATGTGACCTCTAGTGTGTGTATATAACGTGTGATGCATACGCGAGAAAATTATAACGTGCGTAATTATTTTTATAACATGCGTTTGATTTTTAGATTTTGTTCATGCGTGATTTTTGATTTTGTTTATGCGTGATTGTGTGTTTTTGTACATGCGTGATTAGGGTTTGATTTTTATAACATGCGCGATTTAATATCGTACTCATCGCACGTTAAGGAATATTGTACGTTACCCTTCCCCTATAGATATAGAAACTTCAAAGGAAACATCTGTACGTTACCCTTCCCCTATATATATATATAGAAACTTCAAAGGAAACATCTTACATCCAAGGTTTCTTCTAAAATCTTGGCAACTTCACGCAAGTCGGGGGAGTCATCTTCATGCATGGCTGCCATTAACGGTGTACTGCGTGATATCAAGAAACAATATTATTTTAACTTTCTTCAAATTCGTCTTACAATCAATAGGAAAAGGCGTAATGGAAAAGATGTTTTTATAATAGAAAGAAGACTTGCCACTTTCTTTAAAAGAGAAAAAAAATGAAAAGTAGGCGACTTTAGCCCATACATGATAGAATATTAACAGAGGACCACTACTTAACAGTTATTTAAGAATATAAGATAAAAAGGTCGGTTCTTTTACAGGAATGAAAACCCTATAAGGAGCTATTTAATGATAAAAAATTAAGATTCACCTTTTTTATTAAGAACGGGTCGTTTTCAAGGCGTAGAAGAAATTAATAAAGACACAAATGACTAGACCACAGCGAGACAACACAACAGGAAATGACAACCAATGAATTTGCCTGATTATTGTATGTTTTATTGTTATATAATCCAAAAGTTTGACTGAAAAAAGTAACAGTCCTTCGATTTAAAATTCTTAGATCCAATAGAAATTTATTTACTCAAAAACACATAACAATGTAGTAAACTAGTAACCCATTCTTCAGGCATTAACTATTCACAATGAGCCTAATAATCAACTCCTGCCCACATATGTTCTCTCTTTGACTTCGCATGCCTACTAAAAAAGTACCATGACGTCATGATTGTTTTCACCTTCTTCCTAATTTGAATTTTGATTGTTTTGGCTAAATGATTTGTAAATGGACCGAACGAACACGTTCATGAACGGTTCACGAAAGAGATATTTCTTGTTGGTGTTCGTTAATTAAGGCAATGAACATGTTCATGAACTGTTCATTAACACTTGCCGAACGTAGACGAACGCAAACGAACGCAAACAAATGGTTCATGAACAAAAAATGAATACAAACTTACGTTATATATTCATCTAAAAATACAATTTGCATTTTTCATCAGAATCCACCAAAAATAAATAAATACTTAACATAATTAACACAAAAACTAAGAAGTTTGTCAAGCATTAATACAAACTGAAATTGAAATTAAAATTAAAATATAACATAAAAAAACCTTTAAATGAACGAACATAAATGAACACATTACCGAACGTTCACGAACATAAACAAACGAACGCAGCCTCCGTTCATGTTCATTTGTTCAACTTATCGAACGGAATTTCTTGTTCATGTTTGTTCATTTATTAAACGAACGAACATAAATGAACTTCCCGCCGAATGGTTCATGAACTGTTCGTTGAACGTTCGGTTCGTTACAGCCCTAGAAAGAATCATACGCTCAATGCATCTTAATAAAAGAAATAATGGTAAAAGCATACCTCAACACGAAGCGTGTTGACAGCTTAGAAGACAATGGTCCAAAGATATCAGATTCTAAAGACAGCCTGTGAATTACTCTTCTTACTATGTCACCTAGATACATTCCCGATATCATTTTCTCAAAACCCTGCAGCCGTACCCATGTATTAGTCACATGATTAATAAGAAGAAATCAAGACAATGTCATATAATACAAAATAAACCTGATCATTTGGGTTTTGGCTCTCAGCGTCAAGATCAATGTCATATGATGTTCTAGGCAAATGTGAGGACCAAAAATTACCCCATTCCATGTTGATAACCTGATTAACGTTAAGTTACATAAGTGAACTGAAACATTTTTACTTAGTTAAGAGTATATTACATTTTACGTCCTTTAAGTTTGAGCCAAATTGCAGAGGTTATCCTTTAACTAACAAATTACACCGGATGTCCTTTATGTTACTGTTTCTCATCAGGCGGTGTCCTATTACTAACCCAGTTAACTTTTTCTGTTAACTTTTAAAACATGCCACTCACGTGAGGGCATAATGGTCATTTTCACTTATTTTGTTGCCAATATATTATTTTTATTTAACTTTGTTTTAGTTATTAAATGAAAATGAGCATTATGCCCTCATGTGAGTGACACGTGTTAAGAGTTAACAGAATGAATTAACTGGGTTAGGGCAAAAGGACACCGCATCATGAGAAACAATAACATAAAGGACATCCAGCGTAATTTCGTTAGTTAAAAGACAATGCTTGCAATTTGGCTTAAACTTAAAGGACGTAAAATGCAATCTACTCATTAGTTAATAAAGACTAAGGATACCATGCCTCCTGAAGTCGTGAGAAGACCTTGACATTTAATAACCGCATCGGCCCGCTCTAAATAACAGGCGTTGGTGCCAGTACCAATTACCACTGCAGCAACCGTGTCTTTATCAAGAAAGTGCCCAACCGCCAATGTTCCCACACTATCATTCACCTGTTTACAGATAAACCCATGTACAAGACAGTGTTAATGTTTTTAATCCTCAACAATAAAAAACAAATATTATTTTTCTGGATGTTGAAAGTCTTACAAGTGCAGCGACATTCATATCTAGACCTCTTCTAGACAATGCTTTTTGCAGACATTCAACGACGTCTTTTTCAACCTAAAATAATAACAACACGATATTAGATACACGACGATATAGTTACAAACTTCAAAATGATACCGAATGTACCCTCTGAAGTCTCAGCTCAGTTTTCTATACAATAGGGGTGCATTTTTTTTACTTATTAGCAGTCCATGATTATATCACATGATTGCACACTTTTACAGCAACTTTAGATGGCTTTGACATTATTAGTGGTAGAGTAAAATGTCATTTTCCTCCCTGAGGTTTTGCCAGTTTTACGACTTTCATCCAAAGGTTTGTTTTTCCAAATCTGGATCCAAAAGGTTTGGAATCTTGCCATTTTCATCCTGACCGTTAAAAGGCAATTCGCTCTTTTTCACTTTATGTACAAGCATTTAGAAAAATGTACAAGAATTCAAATAACCGTATTGCCCTTTAAGTTACAAAAAAGACAAAAATACCCCTGACTTAATGGAAAAAACAGATGGAGTTAACGAGCCAGAAAAACAAACCTTTGGACGAAAGTCACAAAAATGGCCAAACCTCAAGGACGAAAAGTCGAAAAAATGGCATTTTACTCTTAGTGGTATTAAATAATTGTTTGACAACTGACTAGCGCAAAATCCTAGAATGTCGTTAAACTAACCATGTCTTCGATGGCAAAACCTTTAGTCCACTTGATCAAAGTGCCTGACGAAACAGACGTCTGTTTCACTGGAAACGAGAACGTAAAGCCCAAATCCTTTCCTCTAACTTGTGAAAGAAGCGAATTGTTTCCCGTTCTTTCGATAAATTCCTTGAGAGACAGCGCAATAAAATCAAAAAATTCCTGCAAGTATTGGTAAAAACATCTCATTAATTCACACAAACATGCAAAAATAGATTCAGAAATTCATGAACAGTAACAGTATCATGCTGTGTAAACGCGTAAACACCTCGCTTGTGCTGGTCATTAAACTCTGTGGAATGGGTTTCCTCTCGACATCATGCCCGAGAATTGACCTTTGACCACCAAGCTGGATTTTTAGAATCCGAAAATTGGTGCCGCCAACATGTAAGGCGTAATATATTCCATTTTCACTCCTGACAGACAAAAATACACCGTCAATATCAAGAAAAATAACCATACATCAAACAACGAGTAATAATCACCATATATGAAAAAAAAATTACATGTAAACTACACACGATTACCGAGATATATAGAAAGCATTTAGTTCAAATAGCAACAACAAGACAAAAAGTCTTAAAATAGCATTCATTATGATAAATGTTTCCACATGGTATCTGTCCATTTATTTCTGTTTGGTGACTTGGTCGGTAGTATTTTAAAAATACAGATCTTATGATTTATGTCATGAATTCACCGACCTTAATTAAAGTTTATCGATTGTCAACATTGCTGTAAGCAAGTACCGACACATAAACAAAATAAAGTAGGACTACTAAACAAGCACTCCATACCAGAGACGAAATCAACAGAATGACAGAATCAAGATAATTTAATCAATTTCTTAAAACAGGAGGTTAACAAAAACTTTCAAAAAAAAAGAATCTAAAATATATTTAAAAAAAGACTGGTTCAAAGTTCAAACAAGCTTCTAGAAGGCAAATGTTTCAAAGTAATGGCTTACCAAATACTACCCTAATTTCAAACAAAATACACCATACTTAAAAGAGCCCTAAACCAAGTCAATGCACATAAGCAGGCAAATAGTGTCTAACTAACATTAGCTTTTATATTCTAACATCTTAAGAAGAAATCAACACTCACAAAAATCACAACAACAGCATTAGCAAAATAAACAAAGCTGGAAACACAAAGTGCTTCTATAGTTCTATTATCTATATATATATATATATATATATATATATATATAATTATATATATAATATATATATATAAATAGGGTAAGGTTCATGCGAGAACCACCTTTATTATGAGAACTGCGAGAACCACTAAAGTAACCCACTACATCACCACCCAAAACCTAAAAAAACCTAACTGACTCTCACAATTAGTAATTAGTAACCTACAAACAACAATCACAAATATATGTATATATATATATATATATATATATATATATATAGGGTAAGGTTCATGCGAGAACCACCTTTATTATGAGAACTGCGAGAACCACTAAAGTAACCCACTACATCACCACCCAAAACCTAAAAAAACCTAACTGACTCTCACAATTAGTAATTAGTAACCTACAAACAACAATCACAAATATATGTACCAAATTCACTGCTAACTAACATCAGACTTTGACATCTTACAAAAACACACATTAACCTACAACAGCAGCATTAGCAAATAAAATTTAAAAAATAATTAAATAAATAAAAAAAAACTGGATCAAATCAGTAAAACCTATTAACCTAAAAACAACAATCACACAGTAACCTACAACAACAGCATTAGAAAAAGAAAAAAAAAGTGGATCAAATTAGTAAACCTAAAAACAAATCACACATTAACCTACAACAACAAAAAAAAAAAAAACAAAAAAAAACACTGGATCAAATTAATAACCTAAAACAACAATCACACATTAACCTACAACAACAGCATTAGCCACAAAAAAAATGGATCAAATTAGTAAAACCAAAAAACAACAATCACAAAACAGGCGAATTCTACAGCACTATATACGCATCTATGAGCCAAATTTACTAACAAATTATGAACAACGAACCCGTCAGGAAGATTATCAACAAATGTGAGCAACATCTTAAGCTTACTACCGCCTTCAGAGGCTAAACCGGCGTGCATCTCAACCGCCATCGCATCCACAACCTGTCGCAACCGTCCGACCGGCGACGCCGCCGCAGTTTCAAACTCCTGCACCGCCGTAACAACCTTCCACCACCGCCTCCGACTCCGCACTCTCCGCCCTACCATCACCGCCGCAACCGCGCAACTCGCCACCGCACACGCCGCCGCTATACCTAACCCTAACTTCCCCATCTATTAAGAGTTTGTTCAACAATCGAGTGGTGGTGAACCGGTTTCCGTCATCTCCGGTTACATCGTCGGTTTATAGAGGAGGAGGATGTGAACGGAAAGTGGTGGTTTGTGGAGGACTTGACGGTTATTATTCGCCGGAATATGCTGTTTCCGGTGGAGTTATGGTGGTGGTGAAATGTAGAGAAGGTGTTTGATGAAATGCTTGAGAGAGAAAAAGAGGTCAGAGAAGGTTTGGAAAGCGAACTGCTGGAGATTTATATATTATTATGAAATGACGGATTTGCCCTTTGAATCACCTTCCTGAATAAAGAAATATTTTATTTTTTTATGTTGATTCCCATGATACAATATTTTTTAGTAATATTTTAAGAATAAATGATATAAATATATGTATCTTTTTAGTTATTGTGTTTTATAAATGTTTTGAAACTATTAATAGTAATAAATTAAAAAAATCGTTAGATTATAATTTAATTTCTTTATTTAATTTCTTTGTTATACATTTAAAGGGTTTTCTTTGTAGTTTGTTATCAGTTGAAAAGGTTTTTTGGAAATAAAAGTAAGATGTGCGGAATTTTTTTTGAAGATTTGAAAATTTTGGGCTAAATAACATCTATGATGATATAAGAAAAATAATATATCATAGGGATTTCAATTTTAAAATAGCTAATTTATATACTTTCTAAAAAAGGAAAAGTTATTTATAAATCTATAACAATGTTTCGACATTCTCTAAACTTATCTTAAGTCTACATCGGGACTAAAACTTTCAACCACTTGTTAAAAAACACCTTAATTTTGTTAAAAGGCTTTTAGTATGTATACATGTGTGCATTCTTATATGTATTATTATATACTTAGAATGATGAGTAATTGTGTTTTAAATAAAATTATATTTTAGATAACATATCTTTTCCCTTCATGAATTATGATTTAATGAGGGGATAGTGTAGCACATGAATAATGATCGTATGTGGCAAATTATGACTCAACATGGTCTACATACCCCTTAGCCTTATTCTTATGATTCAGACTACCTTATAGTGTTTCTTCAGTAGTTATCTCTCTTTATGTACATACATACAAACATACATACGTGTGTGTTCAAACTTAAACATGGAACTAAATTTTTACATTTGTATATTATAGTATTTTAGTAGATGACTAAGATTTAAAATAAATAAGGGGCTGTTTGGCAACTTCTGAATGGTTAAGTGCTAAATCAATAAGATGTCTAAACCATTAAGTGTTGAACCAGTAAGAGGTTTGAACCATTAAGAGCTAGTATAACGTTTAGACGTTCAGGGGCAAATGTCTGACCAATTCAGATTAGAGGTCTTAAACATTCAGATTCAGTATAATGCTTAACCATTCAGAGGCAAATGTCTGAACTATTTAGACATATGCTCGCGAAACAAACAGTCTGAACCATTAAATGCTGAACCAGTAAGATGTTTAAACCACTAAAAACTCTATTAAAAGTTAAACAAACACACGCTAACTCTATCATTTCATGAATCGTAATTATATTTTGTAAAGTAATATTACTAAGAAAACATTGTTTGTTCGATTCTCGTTTCTTAATAATATATATTATAATATAATATAATTTCAACTTCTATTAGTTTCTTAATTAAAAAAAACATAATGCTATACCACTTTCGATTGAAACCGAATTTATTAGTATTTAGTTGGCCTAATTGCCTAAGGCTGCGGTGAGACCTTGTGTTGACCTGACTATTTTACTAATTCTCGTCAATTATTTGTTGTTCAATGGGCCCAAAGAATGCGACAACTACAACTCTACAACTATGGCCATATGTTTTATTAAGTATTATTTTAATTCAATTGGCATATGTTTATGATTTTAAAGGTGTAACGGGATAATCAACTACCAATAAATTCAGATGTTTAGCTTTTATTTTAATTTTAAGTATACAAGGTGGTGACTAACGATAACGTTAGCAATTTTAGAGACGTCAGTTTTCACACCTTAAAGGATTTAATTGGAGTTAGGGTCTTTTGGCTAGAAGAACACCACACATCACACGGTGTATGGATGACCCGTTGGCCATTGAAATTCCAGAGGATTGAGTGTCTCTCATGTCTGGTTGCATTACGCCTCGTCGGGTCTCAAATGTGAACAACCTCTAGTGTAGAAAACAAAGTAGGTAATGGAAGTTGTTAAAATAGATTTGTAACCTTGGAGAAAAAGGACCAACTCTAAAGGTTGGGCATGAGAGTCTCTTTTAAAATATGTCATGGTTGTATGTACATCCGCTCATTTTTTAAAGTTTAGAGTTAGGAGTTTATAAAGTATATATTTAGGAAGAAACTTTTTAAATAAATTGTGTTTTTTACTGCATATTTGAATAAATGGATAATTAGGTCCCACTCAATTTATCTTGTCGATGAAAACTATCGACTGATGGAGAACACTTTTTTAATTGGCAACACCAAGAAAGCATGCCACATAAATAATGTGAAGCCACAACCTCTAGCATTACAGTCTGGTGTCTATTATCACCTCGTGTAAATTGACCTTACCGTGCATTAGGGTAATTACGCCACAACCAATGTCTACAATCAATGCTACCTAGTATTTTGGCAATCCATATTTTGCTTCATGCGCTTCATACAATTTTGGGATGTCACTCCATGTTAGTTTACATAAATATTTCTTGTTGTATAGCTTGATGATACATTTGCACTATTTATATATACTTCCCATGAATCGGTTATCCTATGATTAGCTAAATGTGTCTAATACAATTTGACTAATTGTCGATGTGCGCTTCTGTAAATGAGTAAAACCCTTTCTACCTCCCGCACCTCATCGTATTGTGAAAAGCGACATTGTCCTCTCCAAATCATTTGCTATCCATTGAGATAGGCGATGACTCGTTCGGAAACAACGCATAAAATGTTTTGTCATTGTTTTCTGCCAAAGTAGTAAGCCACCAATCAATTGTGACGCATAATATAAAATATAACAATTTTATTAAGTAAAATAAATTATAATTGTAAAATAACAATTAATTAAAAAACATACCTTCTCGACTCTATTAAAATGAGCTCTCCCTATTCTTGGTTGTGACACATTTTCTTCTTTTTCTAAATTAATTTGTGGCGTCTCCTTTACCGTGTTGATATATGGAGGGAGGGAGCCATATATCGATTATTTTAACCCTATTAGTTTAAATAAGGTTTAACCAATTGATAATTTTTTTTCTAGCGTTATCATTGATCACAAAGTCAAAAAATGGATGGAATGAGGTGATGTCCGTCCCGAAAATTAACGAGATGAGGGAGGGGGCTACAGTGTTCTCTCCTCTCCCGCGTCAACGTGCACCTCCTGATGCCCATCCCGTAATCATAACACAATCTTAGGCACCCTATTGAGTCTGTTCGGAGATGGAACGGTGGTGGTACTAGTCTTTGAAGGCAACATTGTTATTTAAGTTAGACTATACGTTGTGATTGTGTTTGAAGAATGATGCATTAAGCGTCATGTGGCAGCCACGTAAGCAATTGGGTCTGGCAAAAAAAACACGGGGTGGTGTTGGGTGTGGAAAGGTCCCCACTTAGTGTTTCAAAAAACTAACCAATCACAAACGTCCTACCACAAACCACCAATCAATTCACGCCACATTAACAACCAAATTGCCCCCCACGTTGGTGAAGAATCCCCAGCCACACACACAACGTCGTGGAAAACGCCAAACACGGGGTGGTTTGGTAGGCGTGGACTGTCCTCCACACCAAATTTTCATGCACACGCCGTATGGTCTTAGAGGAATGGTAGTGGTCATTAGACCATGTGTAGTGGCATCCAATTTGGGCGTTTGTCTCCCATCCACGCCCTTTCACGCCCGCGCACCGCCCCCTGGGGTGTTTCTTTGCATTTTTTTTGTTGGGGGTGTTGATTAAAACGCCGGATTCAAAAGTCATGACCAATATTTAATTCATTTATAATATCTAATCTTGCAAGAGTTCAAGCCTCATTACACCCTTTTTAAACTTTAAACCCCTTTACTGACTAGGCGTCATGTGTCGCTTTATATCCATATGAGACATTTGTTTCACTGACCGCTCTTAGTGCAATTATATGAGGGGTGGATTGGTGCATAGGTATATATGTTTAGACCAATAGGTGATTGAGAGTGGGGTATATTTCGGCTATGTTTGTCTAGGTGCAGGTTGTTTTCTTTGTTTTCCGGTGTCATGTTTTTGTTACACTGTATCATGCAGAAATTCAGAATACATCTTTGGTCGGATGGTACACTTTGTTGGTTGTATTTTGACTATTTTTACTTTGTATGGAGATATAATTACCATCATACTTTGACTATATATAAATATATAGATACATACAGAAAAGATCGAATACAAATACTCTTATCATACAAAACGCACGAATAGGTTGAAAAGGAAAAAAAAACGTTGTGGTATTTTCGTAATTATTTACTCGTGGGGTGGTTATCAAAATTACCCTCCATATGAGATTGTATGGTGATTTTGATCTTGTAAGGTAATTTTGTGAAATGTTATTATAGGGTAATTTTGATCTTGTAAAGTATCATAATTACTCTACAAATAATCTTGTAGATTAATTTTGATACATTTGTAGAGTAATTTTGATGCAGAGTAATTTTAATACACCTGTAGAGTAATTTGGATAATTACCCTATAAGATCATTTTACAAAATTACTCTACAAGATCATTTGTAGAGTAATTTTGATAATTACCCTACGAGAAAATAATTACGAAAATGGCACCGCGTTTTTTTGGCTTTTTCATGCATTTCGCACGTTTTGTACGATAAGACACTTTGTACGTGAACTTAACCCTATATATATACATATATATATAAGGTATGAACCAATTTTAAGTAAAGAAATATAAAAATTGCATAAATATTTTAACTATTGTTATAACTGTATTATATAAGAAGGTTATGTGATGATATAACCGCATTACTTTATATTTAAAGCACTAGTTACATATATCTATACAATTATTGAGGTTTTCTGTCTATATTTGGTTATCTACTAGCCTTATGGAGTTATTATAGATAACAATGCTATTGTATTTTGAACTTCATATTTTGAAAAGATTTAGCTAATTATATTTGTACATTCGTATGTATATATTAATTGTTGGAATTATATTTTCAACAAAATCCGTGTTTTAAATTATATATTTCTTTTGAACGGTGAGTTTTTTTTTTAGTGACCTAATGTCACACCGCCTAAACGGAGGCCCTAGCCAAGATCTGTCCAGACTATATTGTCTTAACAGGACCCGCGCTGGGTTGGTCAGACTTGGTTACGGCGTTCCTCCCGGAAACCGTACTGTCTCCACACAAGTTGCATCGCTGAAGTAACAGCCGGATGAAAACCGGGGGGCAGCTCCGAACCCCTCTCGGTGGATTTATCACCATCATTGCCCAACCACTGAGCTATAAGACCAGAGTTATATCCACCCTAATATGATACAAGTGGGAATTGAACTTGAGTCTCTATTGGAAAACCAAAGTCTAATATCACCAGGCCACAAGTGAGGGGATTCAAAACATATATTTAGCACATTCACACGTTATTTAACTAACAAATAGTTTTTATATATACGGTTCAATTATGTACTTACATGTTGTTTGTAAGGTTTTGTTTGACTTCATGTAGTTCTCGTATCCTTATTAGCATTTGGATATCAAAGTTCGCAATTACACACTATAGTTGTTCGATTGATAAAGACAATGTTAACTTAAAGTTATGATGGATGGTGGTGAAGGTTCATCAGCCGTGGTGAATCTACGTTTTCATTCTCCTTTGAACTTATACATACAACTTTTGTTATAAGGTAACGTGAAAGGGATATGATAAAAAAGGAGAAAATTGTGAGAAGGGTAGGATGTCATTATAATGTGTCATGTGTCCAAGAGGGGAAGGGAAACAACGTCCGAAGAACCAAAAAAAGGAAGTTACACAAGCGATTCACATGCCAATGGCTCAACTCATGTAATGTCGGAAGGTATGGTATCGGCATGAGTGGCATCAAGCGGCAAGTGTGACTAACAACACCTTGGTTCACAACATGTAGCGGCATGTGGCAATGTGGTTCAAGCGGTTGCCACTCTTGCCGAAAATAAGTATCAGTTGGGGTGGGCCCCTTTTCCAAATCTAGATGTTCTATTTATAAAAAATAACATTATTATATCATTTTGAGCTTGTTATTTTATTATTGGTTGTGGCATGAGAAAAATGAGAGACAGATCCATTTCTTATTATTTAGCGACAGAGGCAAATAAGTAGTGGAATCTAATGTGTCGTTGATATGGATGAGAAATATGATGAAGGCTTGAAGCATGGGAGGCATGGAGGTTATCATCCATACCCTCCACCCTAATCACATGTAAGCGTCCCCGTCTTTTCTTAAACGTCCGTAAGTATGTGATTTAAAAATGTACTTAAAATCATGCAATTTTTATCTTTAGAAAATGACTATGTCAGTGGTATACTTTTAAAAAATTCAAACACTAGTTATGTAAAACGTGATGTGTAATTTAACACCTAGGTGTAAAACACCTAGGTGTAAAACACCATGTACAAACTGATACCAACATAAAACACCATGTGTAAATTGCCGCCTCAAATGTAAACACCACATGTAATGTAACATCTCGTAAAAACCCGTCCTGTAAAATTTCGACATGTGTCTCGCTGATCCTCGTATGCCACGTGCTAAGCGAAAGGGACCTAGTAAATCGTCATGTTATTTTAATAACCTCCGAACGACATACGACAAGTTTAAGGGTTAAAAGTGTCAACATGTTTAATTATACCCTGCATGACCTTCTAACGAAATCGGAGCTTAGAGATGACCGGTTATACTTTCAAGTATGCTTAGAACCAAACTTGAGGGGCAAAGAGCGCTCAAACCGAAAGTTATTTTGCATTATGAAGTTCAGGGACTAATAGTGCCAAGTTAAAACTTGGTTTCGCTGAGATTTAAGGGGGTCGCGGCCGCGACCGGCCCCCCTAATTCTACTCGCGCCCCGCGAGTGGGTGCCCAGTACAGACAAGTGCTGGCAGCTTGCATGTCTAGCCTTGTTGCCCACACAAACCGCCATACATGCTCAAAATTCAAAACCATGGATTCTTGGATGGATTTTAAAACCACTAGGACACTTGGAATTGATCAGTGATGATCCCTAACACCTGGCTTCATCCTAGGAGATCACGAATTAGTATAAATAGAGCCCTTGAGGTGCCATTCAACTTGCACCTCTTCTCATTTCCTTTCTTCTTGCTCATTCTGGAGATTCCCAACTGAAGGGAGCTTCCAATTAGTTCTATTTTCGTGCTAGGACCTTGTGTAAGTGTTCTTAGCTCTCTCTTTTTTCAGTTTTGTAGGCTTTTAAGCCAAAGTCAAAGCATTTACGTAAAAACGCTTTGACTTTGAGCTAAGACCATTTCGGTCCAGCCAATGTTCGCAACGAACATGGCTACGTGATCGTAATTAGGTAGGTGTTAATCCCTCAAAAGGGCACCTCTTGATTACCACGTTTTCTTGGTCAACTGACAGGTCAAAGTTATATTAACAAAAGTCAAACTGGGTCAGATTTGGAAATAAATTCACATATGATAATGTAGGTGCTATAAATCAGTTTTAACCTTTTAATAACTTGGTAATAAGTATTAGAACACGTATAAACATGTTCGGCCCATCACGTCCAGGTCTAAGGTCGGTTCGCAACCAAAAGTCACAAAGTTGACTTTTACTTTGACTTTCGGTTCTGACCCAAATTAGCAACCTTAGTTACTGATTCTAAGTTACATTGTGACCAGGTTTAGTTGTAGTATAACCCTCTGGAGTTATATTACATGGTTACATAGTAATCCGATGTCACACCCCGTATTTCCAACACAATCCTGGTGGGCCCGGGTGGGGAGTATTGTGACGTAAGATTGGTATCATCAAGGTCAAACATATATACAGCACAACGGAAGACTTGAATATTAAATATTATTACAAACCGTAGAGTTTAAAAGTCTTAAAACAATTACAAGGTTAGCAATATTAGATCCTAGGCGGATCGTAGGTACAAAAACGATATTCTCCGACAGACTTTAGGCTTGACTAAGAACTTGCAAAATTCTCTACATCATACCAAGCAGCTCCTAGCCTATTCCATGCCGAACCTGTCACTTAGCCTTTTTGGAAAATACGTCAGCACTGGTAAATACATTTAACCGACTCATTTTGAAAACATTTAAAATTTGTTTAGGTGCATTGAGCACGAAAATCTTTTATAACTTGGGACAATTCAAAATGATCTTGTTTACAGTTTTACAAGCCTGTCAATACATATGGGGTCCGGTGCAAAACCGAATAACCTGGTTAACCGACACACCACTTAATAAAACCCGCGGAGGAGTATAATAAAAATAATTTGTTTAGCATTAGCGTCTGTCAGATGTATGCCTACACCCCGCGCTTAAGTCGTGGCCATTAGTAATTTAAATGAGCCAAGGATATCCAGGACACGGTCGAGTTAACCCCCAATGTTTAAGTTATCAGACAATACAGAATAAAACGGGTTATAAGATTTAGTGAATCACAATCCGATAAACATGATCCCATACCCGACCAAGCGGTAATATAATACCGTATCCCAAGCCCGTATAGGGAGAATAAGTTAAAGTATTTACTTGAGCTAGTTTCTTCTAATGAATAGTAACTCAGCCGTTAATCAAGAAGACAAATGCAAAGTATCGATCTACTGGGAGGCTTCTAGTCTGGATTGATGGTATTAATAACCAATTAGAATGCTAACGGGTTTAGGTTGAGTCGTTGACTCGAACTAGTTAGCTTAAGGATACGTAACGGGATGATACGCTAGATTAAGCGATGACCGGAAAGAATGTTGTTTAAACCCGACAAGTACTAGGACTTGTATATTTTGGGTAAACATATAACATTCCGAATTTGATATAAAAATGATAAGGTTAGACCCGTTTCAGTGAATTTACATAAATAAGTCACGTAGGCTTAACCGTACGCATATAAGCGATGCTGGGTAACCGGATGAGTCATATACAAGTTTCATGTGCCATTACACTTAAAACATGTTATAATATCATTAAGATACTAACATGTATGCCCGTCGTAGATTTAAATCGAATTAAGTTTCAAAAGGGTAATTTGGTCATTTTATGACTTATAAAAGAGGTTTGCAATAATTCTGATGTCAAGGTCATCAAAATTAGTTAATTTATGATGTTATATCAGTAAGATATCAAATATATGTGTGGTTTCTATTTAAAGACCAAACTATGCCCTGAAAGAGTATTTTGGTCATTTCACACATAGATTTGAAGACTTATTTGGGAATCTGAGTTTATAACTTGTACCTACTATAAAATATTAGAAATAGGTTTTATAATCAGTAGATAATAAGTCTTGATGCTTAGATATGGTTTTAACCCATACTATGCGTTGAAAAGGCGATAAATTCGCTAAATGACGATTTAATCGATGTTTAAGGAAAATTATAGTTTTGATCAGGTTTATATAACCAAAATATTTTATTTATTATATAAAGTCAGTTTTAAAAGGTTTGGTTATGAAGATGTCTTTAAAACTCATTTTACGCACCGTAAGGGTATTATCGTCATTTATCGATACCATGCAAGAGCCTTTACATAAACTCGGTTTATAATCTGATTTAAATTTCCAAATAACTTTAATTATATTGTAACATCAGTAGGTAAAGTATTTTATTGTAGAAGTTATGGTTAAAACATTTTATTTGCCGAAAAAGGGCATTTCGGTCCTTTAAAAGCTCAAATTGCGATATTTAGGAAGAACTCAGATTATGACCAAATTATGGACATGAATGAAAGTCAAACAAGTTAATATATTAGTAGGTAACTTGTTGCTTGTTCATTTTTAGTTTAAATCTCATTTTAAGCAAAAAGGACAAAGTAGTTAAATTTGACACATGAAACTTGCGCATAAACTCGGATTATGATTATGACCATGTAGTATGACCTCAGGGGGTGATACTACATTATATAAGGATCATAATGAAACTTAGAATCAGCCTTGAAAGACTCTAAATCGGGTCATAACTGAAAGTCAAAGTAGGAGTCAAACCTTGCGACTTTCGGTTGCAAACCGACCTTTAGAACTGGATTTGACGAGCCGAATATGTTCTCACACATTCTTATGATTATTACCGAGTATTTAGAGTGTCAAAACTGATTTTATAGCATGCATGTTATTAGTTATGCGGTAGATACCAAATCTGACCCAGTTTGACCTTTTTAGAAATAAGTTTGACTCGTCAATCGGACATGCAAACGTGGTAATCAGGAGGTGCCCTTATGGGATGTTGTTACCTACTTCATTACGATCACGTAACCATGTTTGATTCGAACCATGGCTGGGCGATAAGGATTTAAGCTTAAAGTCAAAGATGTTTTACGACGAACTTGACTTTTAGCTAGAATGGGAAATAAACTGAATAAGGAAGGTCAAGAACACTTACACAAGGTCCTTGCACGAATATGAGATGGACTTGAAGACTCTTGAAGCTCCAGAACTTGCAGAGGTTTGAGGATGAGAATTTGAGGAGTGTGCAAGTTCTTGAAGGATGAATCAAGGCTTCAATTTATGGAATTGGAAGATGATGGAGGTGGATACAAATGTTTAACATGCATCCCTGAAGTGCACAAGTGTCCATGTACGTGTCTTGAGCAGAGAGAAATGCTGGAAATTCGCGAAAAGAGGTGGCAGGCATGCAGGTCTGCAGCTGGCATGCAGAATTCTGCGAAACGCATGCCGTCACGCCACGCGAGGGAACATGTTCCCGCGCGACACGCGGGGGTGACCATGTCTCAAAATTTTCAATTTTGGTCCCTAGACTTCCCAAACTTCCATATTTTGACATAAAAGCATGTTTTATTTAATATGGCACCTGTTTAGCACTCTCGGGAGTATAACCGAACATCATTATCATTAGGCTCCGGGTTCGTTAAAAGGTCACTCAGAGGCATAGATTAAGCATGTTGACACGTTTAACCCCTCGACTTTAGTATTCACCACTCAGAGGTTATAAAATAACATGTTGGCGAGTTTAGTCCCTCTCGTCTAGCACACGACATACGAGGATCAGCGGGACATGTGTCGAAATTTTAATTGGACAGGAAATTACGAGGTGTTACATCCGATCTTTTATGCAAGTATCCGTTAATGATGCCAAACTTTGACTAAAATGCCCTTTTGTTTAAAAACAAGGTTTTAAATACAAAATGAGCATACAAATGAATTATGTACTGATGTATAAACATGACTAACTTATTTTCATGTCAATAATCTGGTCATAACCTGAGTTTTGTTTAATTATCGCAAATCATGCTTTTAAAGGACTAAAATGCCCTTTTCAGCATATAAAATGATTTAAACACAAATTTGACACCAAAACTCTTTACCCACTGATGTAATATCATAATTAGGAATATTTGGGGATGTCAATTTAGATTATAAACTGGGTTTATATACAAGTCCATGTATTAAGTCCTTAAATGACGATATTGCCCTTTCGACACCAAAAATGGATTTTAATCATTTTTAAGGGACAAAAACTATTACCTACTGATGTATTATATTATACAACATCTTTTCATCATACAAACCTGTTCATAACATCAGTTTCACTCAAATACCATTTAAATCGTCATTTAGCGACTTAATCGCCTTTCGGCGCACTATATTATTTAAAGCCATATTAAAGCATCAAGACTTGATACCTACTGATTTCAAAACTTATTTTAAACATATTTACAGTAGGTACATAGTCTAAACTCAGATTCCCAAATAATTCGTCAAGTGATGTGTGAAATGACCAAAATGCCCTTTCGAGGCATAGTTTGGTCTTAAACTCTAAAACCACACACATACTTGATATCCTACTGATATAACATCATAATTAAACCATTTTTCTGGTAAGTTTATAACCATTACGTCAGTTTGCTCATGAGTCTTTTTATAAGCCGTAAAATGACAAAAATGCCCTTTTAAGGCATAAATTGATTTTAAAGCCATAACGGACCAACAAGTTGATAACTTACTGATGTTACAACATGTTTAAAGTATAATGGCATATGGAACTTCTATAGGACTCATCCCGTTACCCGGTTTCGCTTATATGCGTACGATTCGGCCTACGTAACTAGTTTACGTAATTTAACCGAAACGGGTTTAACCTTATCATTTTAGTTTCAAAATCCAGAATGTAACATGTTTACCCATATTAAACAAGTCTCCATACTTGTCGGGTTTAAACTACATTCTATTCCGGTCATCGCTTGATCCAGCGTTTAGTACCATTATTATTCTTAAGCTACCCGGTTCAAGTCTACAAAGTAGATAGGACCCGTTAGCATTCTAATTGGTTATAAACACCATCATTTCCAGACTAAGAGCCTCCCGGTAGATTGCCATCTAAGCTTACTTTTTTAGTATTCGACTGAGTTACTTATCTTATTTGAAGAATTTGCTCAGGTAAATACTTTTAACTTATTTTCCCTATACGGGCTTGGGATATGGTATAATAATACCGCTTGGTCGGGTATGGGATCATGTTACCGGATTGTGATTTACTAAATCCTTATAACTCGTTTATTCTGTATTGTTTGATAACTTAAACATTAGGGGTTAATTCGACCGTCTCTGGGATATCCTTGGCTCATTTAAGTTACTAATGGCCACGACCTTAAGCGCGGGGTGTAGGCATACACCTGACAGATGCTAATGCTAATAAAATATTGAATCCCATTGGTGGATTATTTAAGTGGCGTGTCGGTTAATCAGGTTATTCGGTTTCTGCACCGGACCCCATATGTATTGACAAACATGTGAAACTGTAAACAATGTCATTTTAAACTATCCCAAGTTATTTATAAAATGTGCCAAGTGCACCTAAAACCATTTTCAGAAATATTTTCAAAATGAGTTGGTTATTAGTATTTACCAGTGAAAACTGACGTATTTTCAAAAGATCAAGTTACAGGTGGCAACACGCAATACATCGGGAGCTGCGCTATAGTGACGATAGAGGATTTTGCAAGTCCCTAAGTTGCTTAAAGTCTGTTGAACAATTACTTTGTATATATTTATTTCGATCCGCATGTGGATCTTTTCATTACAAGCCTTGTAATTTATTTTTGAACTTTGAACACTCGGTTTGTAATTAAATCCAAGACTTCCGCTGTGCCGTGTTTTGTTTGGTTATGATGTTACCAACTACGTCACGATATTCCCCAACCGGGCCCACCGGGTTACACATGGAAATCGAGGTGTGACATGTAATACCAGGCCCAAAATATAAACATCACGTGTAACATGACGTATATGGGTAAAACATCATGTGTAAAATGTAAAAACAAAAAAAGACCATGTTCAAGGTAAAACGTCATGCTAAAAGTAGACACCAACCAGTACAACATGACCAAAACTAAAAACATCATGTTTAGACATCTAAAACGCCATATACAGGAATTGAAAAACCTAAAACACCATGTACAAAAACTAATAAAATCATGTAGAGAACCTAAAGAACACCATATGCATACTCAAAAAAACCATATACAAAGTAATAACACCAAAAATACCATCAACAAAATCAATAACACCATGTATTGTTAGAAGTCGACGACGAGCCCAATTCTATTACACCTGATGTTCTTATGACATAGTTCCTTACGAAATGAAATGATCGGAGAGAAAGAAAGAGTTCTCCTAATTTTTTCATTTATTTTTCTTCGAACTCTATAACACCAAATTAACTGGTCTTTCCTTTCTCTTTCTTCTCTCTTTAATTCTTGTTTCTCTTTGGCTATGCGGTATGGTGCCCGGAGGATGACCCGTCACGTAAACGCCACGTAGATTTGGTGTAAGGATGGAGCAAAGAGGATGGAGGGGGGAAATGGGTGATGAGCCTAAAACATATATATATATATATATATGTGTGTTGTATGTATATGTATGTGTGAGAGGGATTTTGTCCTTTTCTTCCCGTCTTCTCCGGCTTGGGGAGGCCGGGCATGCCGGTGCCCGGGGGGGGGGGGGGGGGAATGGTGTTGGGGGCGGCGCCAAGCCAAGCCGGCCCTATGCCGACCATGGCCTTCTTTTCTTTCGTTTATTAATCCAGGGAACACAAAGTAGGCAGTAAACGATGTAGTGATGTAGTACAATGGTTATACAATCGCAGACCAAGTATTTTACTAGTTGTAGGGTATACTCATGGTGTTATACGATGGTTCTTATTACTATTTTTGTGTACGAAAATATATATAAATTAAAAAAACAAGAAGCTAGCCAAACAAAGTACAAAATAACACCAGAATATGCCTTAGAAACCATTCGTCACCTATACACTTACATATAAGACATCAATGACAATAATTTCAATTCTTCATTTTTTTTAAAATTCCATGAAAATATCATTGACCAATTTTTAAAGCCAAACTTCTATGATATATTGTGAGTGTATAAAAAAAATAAGTGTTTTTATGAGTAAGATAAAGATAGAGATGGAGAATAGAATTTATTTTTTTATAAATAAATAAATTTTATTGAAAATGTGTGTGCTTTTTGGGTTAAACTATACAGATAAAAAAGAAGAATGAAATGTGAATGCTCTAAAACGATGTATATGAAATAACTAAAATATATAAAAGTTATTTTGTAACAGTGAGAGGCACTACTACTACTACACATTTTCTAATGCAACATGATGTTTAAATATCTTTATAATTATCATAACAATCCTCGACTCACAAAGTTGGATATGATGATTGTCATGCATGATCTACTTCATGATTGTTCATGATTATATACATCTAACCATTTTAATCTCGTATGACAAAGATTAAACTTTAACTCTTTTCACATGGATGTGGCATGTGAAGCAAAATAGTCATAGTCTTCCCTGTACTAACCTTCTTCTTGGAAATTCCCTAATATAAGTATCATTCGTTGAAGGAGTATGGTCTTAGATGTCGCGCAAGCTATGCACGAGCAGGATTATATCCACACTTTAAGCCTCAAAACATTTAGCTTGTCCCAAGGTTTCTGCGCGGGATCCTTCTGCGCACACGCAACCATGACAATTCATAAAGTACAACCAGTACAAGTGGTAGCAGCTTGCAACAATCAATATGCGTTAGACTCTACCATGCTCAATACCCACAATGATCAATCGTGCAAGGGACAAACAATACAAAGGGACCGTGACGTGTAACCAATCAGGATGCACCGTTTACTGCATCATTATCTCTACTAACAACTGATGACAAGCACGAGAACAAGTACATTTGGCAGGCGACGTAAAACCAATCACGATGCGCCACCATATCTGCACCTCTGCAGACACTAGCTGTCGTGTCATATGGGACTAAATGGATATTCCTTGATGACGACGTTTGGCCCATCAGCCAATTGACCACCTCCATCTCCAAACCCTTCAGCTATAAATACCAACCTCTATAAAAAATATAAGAATCTGATTCTCACTCTTAACACACACTTGTTTCCTTTCTACTAATCATTGAATATATTTTATAATTAGTAGAATACTAAGTCTTACATTGTATAACCATTGTAGTGCATCATTTAGTGCCTACTTTGAGTAAGATACTATTCTTGTAATTATTCGGATCCATCTCTACAATTCGAATAATGATTTTCACAAGAAAATGATTCAAGGTGTAATTTTGACCACATGTTGGCGTATCTGGCATGTGAGGACATTTTTTAGAATAAACTCGTCAGATTGAAGAAAACTCTAAGAAGATATCAAGTCTCTCGGTTATGTATGAATATTAAAGAGTTCATCTCTCTTGGAATGATTGGTGTAATTTCGAATTTGTGTAACTTGCTAGTTTTTAGCGGTCAGTTTCATATTTATAAAAATTGTTTTTGGAAAAATAAATCTAACATAAACATCTTTGTCTCTCTCACACTCACACATATCGGCAACACCCATAAACTTATACCAAAAATTCAACCATCCCAAATACATAATTAACTTTTCTACATTTTCATCAAACTTACATTTATTTTCCACAACTAAAATATTTATTATAACAAACTATTTACTTTTTAGTTTCGCTAGACCAAGTCTAATAAATTACACTTAAATGTCGCATACCTAAAAATAAATATACAATAAAACATTTAATACAATTTATAATTATATGTTTTTTAATAGAACTCAATTTTAAGTCAACAACTGGATCAAACGAACAAATTACAAACAAATGGCACGTAAACGGGTGACAAGCTGCGTTACAACCCTCTTTTGAATTGTAAAACTGATTGTATCAAAGACGAAGCGACTCTTAAGGCTCGAGAAATTACCATTTACAACCCGCTAGACCCTGTTCATAAATTTCACGGCCTATGGGGACTAGGGAACCAAAAGTATCAAAATCATTAAATTATTACAAAATGGCTGATTAAAAAAATCTAAGTAAACACTCCTCCCCTTTATCTCTCTCTATATAGATAGATATATATATAGAGAGAGAGAGAGAGTGAAAAGGATGTGGGAATAAGAATTTAGGGGTGTCGGAATAGAATAAGCCTTTATGAATTCTTAGCTTTTTAATTTTCGTAAACTAATATTATAAAAGTTTAAAACATATATGTATTTTTCTATAATAAATTTATTTTATGAATTCTAATATATATACACACACATATAAGTATTATTATAATCACATAAAAATTAAAAAGTAAAACAAAAAAATAGTTGACCCACACAAACTCATTTGTGAGCATCCGTCCCAACAAACGTCACCATTAAAAACAACTCACACGCGTAGGGGCGCAATGCAACTAGCGTTTGAGGATGATAGCTAAGTATATCCTATGCGACCAAGAACCCGTTTGCCAAAACACTCAAAAATGTTTTTTTAAACGGCCAACAAGACACATTTAATATTAAACAGCAAGCCAGGATCCGGACAAAAGACACACTTAGAAGTCTTGATGATATTTTTTAGCAACTAACGAGATACCATGTGTGTGACGTGTGTTTAACTCTTTATTATACACACAAGTACATACCCTCCATTCCAGCACCTTAGCCACCGCTCAAAGCCCTTCACCTTAGCCACCGCCCACCACCGCCCTTCACCTTGGGTCAAAGACACCGCCCATCCAGTGGCGGATACAAATTTTCTTTTGAGGTGATGCACATATTGGTTGGGTTAAAATAAGGTAGGTCAAAGTAAGTCGGGTTAAAAGTGGTTCGGGTAAGTCCAATGTCTACTTATCCACTTAAAGATATTTTAAAACCTATGTTGTCAAAAGCGCAAGGCACACTTAATGCGCAAAGGCCTCGCTCGGAGCCTAGTCGCTAGGAGTTGAAAAAGCAAGGGCTTTCTTAAGCAAAGCACCATAATAAAAGAGAAATGCCAATTTTTGTTTATCCCCCAATTGAACTTCTTATCGCTCTGGGTCAAAGCGATTAGGGGTTGGGCTATCTTTGAAAATCCTCAATAAATCGTCGATGGTACCCCCTACACTTGAAAATTGACGCACCTTGGTCAGAGACTTTGGTGCTTCCCAGTTCTTTATAGCCTCGAACTTGGACGAATCGACATGAATACCCTTCTCGTTCACATCGTGACTGAGAAACCGAACCTCGCGAATCCAAAATTCACACTTCGAAAACTTCCTTATAATTTATCATTTTTCAAGAATGAGTCTTAAATGTTGCTCGTGCTCCTCCGTAGATCGTGAATATATGAAAATATCATCGATAAACACGTTCACAAATTTTCCATAAATATCATCAGCGCATTTGTCAAACCCAACAACAACATAGGAAGCAAAAGCGGATGAAAAACGAAAATAAAACGGAAGAAAATGTTCAGACCACTCGTTAAATAAAGATCAATCACCCTAACTAAGAACAAGTCGCATTAGCAACATTATTACCAAGTATCGATGCCTTTGTTGGACCCTAAAAGGGACCACGATATAAAGGTCGTGAAGTCTAATGTTGTAGAAGAAGAAGAGTAGTTGGGTGTCTTTAAACTAGATCTAGGTTGGTGGCTCTATAGACGAGCTTTTCTGATGGCTAAGGGAATAAGGTAACCTTAACCGGAGCCCTTCCATTTTAATTTCAAAAATATAATTTGTAAATTTATTAAAAAACCACATGTAACTTAGCTAGGAGCCAAGTCTTTTCAATTAAGTTCACCATACCACTTGCCAATAACCTAACTATAATTCATCCCAAGTGGATTCGAAAACCCAAAACAATACTTCTTATGCTCTAAATATTCTCCACTCATTTCTATTACTTATCTTTATTTTCTGGTTTTATATTTAGTCTAGTCAAACAAACAAGCACAACTAATTAATTAGTTAGTAATTAAGAGTTGAGTAGTAAAAGTCATGTCTTTTGGGTTCAATACTTGGTTCTTACATAAACTTTACTACAAAGGATAGTTACAACTGTCTAAAGTCTAAGTAATAATAATTTCTTATAAATTTTAGACGAGATAACCGTGTTTCAAAGTTATTAAATTAACTACTAGTTAACAAAATGCAACAACACGCTTAAGCGGACATGATTATCCGCAAAAAGGCCCCTGTAAATTCCCTAACAGACCCTCTTGAAGGGAGGTCCACTTTTCGGCCAACGAATGTTCTTACGTTTGTTTGGGCAAGTAGGAAACATGCTTCTTTGGACCTTGCCGGAGTGTCCTCCCTTGTTGAGCTCAGGAAAACCGTTTCCTCGTTGGCCAGGCTACGTCAAAGGTAGGATCATGGAAAGTTGCTAAACGTGAAAACGCTTGTGGTAAGAATCAACATGTCGCCATTGCCTTTGATAATTTTGATTCTCATGCTTCTGAAGCTGTCGGTTTCCTGGATATAGTGTAGAAGATCAAGCGCTACAATTTCTCGACATTTTGTTTTCGGTAGAATTAGCTTTGCTATTCAAAATGGGGTTGCTACGCGCAACTTGTTGCCCATATACCTACCATTCTTATTTAATTCCCGTTTACGAAAGGGTAAAAGATCATTAGTAAAGAAAATTACAAGATGCATTTAAATGTTTTTGTTTAGAACATAGGAATCTAAAATTTCATCCACTTGTCCTTATTGATTTTACTCGTAACTTTACCGGTTTATATAAATCTTCCTATACTAATAAATTAAAAAAAATTTGATACGTGTCAATCTTTAATGCCTTCTCATCTTATTTCTTAATTTCTTTTTCCTATTAAACAATAATAATATCAAACAATAGTTTAACTAAATATAATTTAGATAAAGATGATAATTCTTTTTTATCAAACTTTGAATATAAGGATAATAATTCTTTTTATAATTAATAATAATATATACTTTATATTTTATTCTTCTTTGTAAAAGATAAAAGTTTTTTCTTATAATTTTTCTTTTATCAAACTTTGAATTAATAATAATATATAGTTTGTATTTTTTTCTTCTCAGCAGGAGATAGAAGTTTTTTTCTTTTAACTTTTTTTTATCAAACTTTGAATTAATAATAATATATAATTTGTATTTTATCCTTCTCCGTAAGAGATAGAAGAAGTTTTTTCTCTTTGTAGAACCAGACAAATCTATAATTTTTTATTCTCATTTAAACTAGATTTAGCTAGTTAAATTATTTTTAATATTATTATTATTATTTAATATTTAATTGGGTACAAAAATAAGAAAATAATATTAAACTACAAACTTCCGGATCTCTATTATTTATTTATTATTTTTTCCCGCTTATTAATTAAAATTTCCATAAGTAAATAGTACATCAAGTTCATCATTTAAACACATATCTAGACGCATGTGTGTGTTAATTGATTACATTATTTTTATTTTAATCGTGTAATACATGAGGTATTTTAAAGATATAATTATATTACTTATCATATAAAATTTGTGCAACCTGTGTAAAACACGGAGTTCTAAGCTAGTGTGCATAATATAAGTAGAAAAAAGAAGTAGCATGAAACATCGTGTTTTTTAAAAGATGAATGAAAATATTTGTAAAAGAATACATCATTTCTTGTCTCTCTCCCTTGAGTATATTCTATTTCTTTTTATCTTTAGGAATAATAACTTTATGCATAGACTTGATATGTGATCTAGCGAAAGTGTATTCCCCTTTCAACGACCCCTCCTGGCCTTCTATGTTGATAACCACGGGGCCAAAGTTGATCAATAATCATCTTAATATTATGTTTTAACTGTACATATGCTTTAAACACGTTTATCTTAATATTATGTTTTAAATGTACATATATTTTAAACACGTTTATCGATTATAAATATCTTTTTGTCTGCCATTGTTATGAACAACTTTGAATCTTACAAATATTACTATCATAAATAAGCAACATATATATACACACACATACATCAAAAATTATATATATGTATATATATAATATTATCGTTATATACACGACAATATATACACACACATACATCAAAAATTATATATATGTATATATATATATATTTATCGTTATATACAGCGACAATTGATGATCGATATTGCATATGTGCATCAAGATAGTCAATCCTCACAACAATCACCAACTATGATGAGACCCATCATAAATCACTCACTATTACAATATAGTGTCATAATACAACACATAACAAGGATTGGAAAGTTGGAAGTTATTGCATGACTCTTCTTTTTGCTCTTTAATCTTGATTGTCACTTAAATTTGATGTTTGGAACTAGAGAGATCTATTTAGATATGTATTTGAAATGTTTAGAGAAACAATGGGAGTTGAGGGTTGTATATATAGGCACTAAACAAAAACAAAGCAAGGCCGGTCGATCCATTGACCTTGGTCATTTTATTGTTTGTTATAAAAATGTTATTTTATAAACTTACTTTATTGTATGAAAACCATTCAAAAGACCTTTCTCAATTCCTATGTGACGGTTTGACTTCGATTTTTAACACGACTTAGATAGTTTTCATACTTTGATCTTTGCAAGCTCCCAATTTTATTATCTTTATACGTGTGATCACCGATATTCGTCCAATTGATTCATACATGCCTTGTTTATCATTATTCTTCAGTCATTTGATGAATGTGATTCTTGATCTTCAAGCTTTTATGATTCTAAACATAATCTTCATCATTCCTCAATTCTCATCTAATTCATATTTTGTAACTCTTCGTCTTAATTCTTAGGTAGTGTTTGGTATGTAGGAATGATAGGCAGAATGGAATGGATGATAACGAGGAGTGAATGAAAGAGTGTTTGGTTGGTCAATGAAATGGAATCACCTATTCCGAAAGGCATTCAATTCCTTCAAAATCATTCAATCCACCCCCTTATTTTTTTTCATTCCATCCTCTCTTGCACCATTCATCAACACTACAACTCACCACCTTCGCCACCACCACCACCCACCACCGATGTCATCACCTGCCGTCGCCACCCACCCGCCACCGTTGCCATCCACCGCCGTGACCAACCACCGACGCCACTCGCCGCCGCCACCACCCACCCAAGGTCGACGCCGCCACCACCACCACTGTCGCCACCCACCACCCACCACCAACGGACGTCTTCATCGCCGCCACCCCCACCATCACCGTCAACGCCACCACCAACCACCACCGCCGCTGCCACCCACCACCAACGGCCGCCGTCCCAGCCACCCATCGTCACCGCCACACCGCGACTCGCCGTCACCACCACCCACCACCTATAACCACCCACAATCACTACCACCGACCACCACCACCACTCACTTGATTTTATTCCTTCGTTTTTCTTGCCTACCAAACAATACACAATAATAATTCATTTCATTCACACATGGTAACCAAACAAGACATGAAACGGAAATGATCCATTGCATTCCCTCGTCCATTCCATTACGACATACCAAACAGACCCTTAGTGATTACATTAAGTGTATAGGGACACGTATGTGATATATGGATGTCGTTAATCATCAACATACTAACACAACTCATTAAATTTAATCATATCAAAACTACTACTAATCTTTTGTCTCACAATTAACCACAATGAGTTTCACAATTAGCACTAAACTAATTTTTATCATAACATATATTTTGCTTCAAACTTATTTCGTGCACTTGTAGTTATTACAACATGTAATGTTCCATTAAGAGCCACACGTCTTCATTTTCTCATGCCTGAATGTTATGAATCTCAACAAGATCATCCGTGTACATTTTTTCTTACAATATATTGGAAATGAAATTCTTAAAAAAACCTTTCATAGTTATCTCTAAATTACATGGGAATGTTGTTAAACAAAAGTCGGGTTGGTATAAACAACAATTAGACTAACATGTGTTAAGAAATAGGCATAGCCCGATGGCTGACGCTGAACTTATAAGTCCGTGGAAAGAGGTTGTTTGAGTCATCTCAATCTTCGCTTTGGCGTACATCAAATGACCTTTTGGTTTTTAGATGCAATAGAAATGAATTATTCTTGCCAAACATGTAGTCTCCGCATTCGATATTGGTGATGCGGCATGTTGTGGCATGAGTGTTTGATTGGGTATAAGTTTGGTCATAAAAAAATAAGGATGTTCACAATGTTGATGGAGCCTAAATTAGTGGTAAGGTGACAAGATGAGCAATTCATGTGGGTTCGTGGTTTGCTATGTAAAGGTATCCAAAGTTTGAGTGGTTTTTGATTACAAGCCTGGCTTGTGGTTCAGTGTCCTTCATATGGAGTTTTTCATGGTGTATGTGTTATAGATCGAATTATCTAAGTCAAAGAATTTCTTTTTATCATTTTTATACATCACCATCTCTAGTTAAGAAAAAAACGATAGTAATAGAATATAATATGTTGAAATAAATTTTTATTTAGTAACTAATGTAAGATATTTGACGTCACTAAAATAATCGTTTTATAATTCTTAAATCTTTATTACCAGTTATTTTATATTTTATTTATTCTATCTGTATCGTATTATACTGGAGTTTCTAACTTATCAGTTCTACATATAGATACACATTGACACACCATTTTATATAATATGGTGTACCGTTAATAACAGAACTTTATAAATCACCCAATATAATCGTTTAAACTTTTGTTGCAATTATTATTTTTAGAACAACGAATTTCTTTAATACTCTTACTTCTAAGATTTGAATCGCTACCTACAAACCTAAAATGCTCCCAGAGGCTTTACCTATACGACTATACCATTGAACCGTGAACCCATATTGTAATCTTTATTAAAATCATCACTTGTCTATGACATTATATCCTAGTGACATCTTTAGGGTGAGATAAAGCTTAGGGACAATTAGATTCTAGGTTCGTGTGGGCAAAATAACCGGTTAGTGGTTAACTTTAAACGCCAGCTAATAACCTGTTATAAATATTTAGTATAGGAAACGATTATTAACTATTTTTTAACCGGTAGACTGGTTAACCGAAAAAAATCATAAAATTAAAAAAAAGGCAAAAAAACGGTTATTAACCGAAAATAACAGGTTAATTAATCGAAACGATTAAAGTGATTAACCGGACTAGTTAAAAATTAACCGGTTAAACTCAAAAAGTTAAATTAACCGGTTTGTGCACCACTAACTATAAGAGGTTTTCTCCTAAATTGGTGTATAGACATTGTAGCTTAGTGAAGATGAATGTAATCAGGTGAATTTGCTGATAACATGATAATACTCCGCTGGTCCGTCGTTCAATAAAACAACGATTTAAGTCTTTATTATTTGAAGTTGTATAAAAAGCAAGTAAAAATATAAGAAAGAAATAATATGAGTGAGGGGAGTGGGACCCTCGTACGTCTTGTCGAGGATTGTCGGCGACACGAGAAAGGAGGTCGGTTGATGTGGACCCATCATAAAAAGTCGTTCTGCAACTCCACGTGTCGGTCGGTGCCAGCTCATTCACAGCGAATTAATACATTTCTTTTTATTCTTCTTTTTTAATATTATTATATTCATCGTATTTACCTTCATTCTCATTCATAGGCTGCCTGCCTGGCACTCTGTCTCGTTTCGCCGCATTACATACCGAATCATTTAGGTGCGTTGACACTTCATTTCTTTTTCCCCCTTTTTTTATTTTATTGATTCCATTTTTTTAAATTTATTAGTTCTATTTATTTATTTGAGAAAAACAAACAAACAAAGGTATTTTAGAGAATGTTGGTTCTGTAGCTTATTTTATATGATAACTATATTGGTTAAATAGAGTATTTTTTAAGTAGAAATCTTATTTTTATTGATATTCTAGTTCTTTTTCACTAATGAAATTTACGTACTTTTGTTTTAAGCACGTATTTTACTTATATATACAAAATATATGATTAGAAAGCTACGTAATTAATTCTACTAGCTGGTATTAGAGATAAATTAATCATACTATTTTGATAATAGCTTCTTAGGGTGAAAGGAGTGATAAACACTTGAAAGTGACAAATTTCAAAATCAACCAATCAGAGGGTGTCATATCATTCCACCTAAAAAGTTTAAACTATGCTAAAAAATGTTGGCAATGGTTAAACACTTGAATTGGTAAACTTTTTTTTGTTTTCATTTATATATATATATATATATATATATATATATATATAGGGGGAGGTTAACGTACATTACGGCTTAACGTACATCACGTATGCGACCAATTTACAACATGCGTTATTATTTCATATACATGCACGATTTTTAAACTGGGAGGTAAAGTCATGCGTGATAACGTGTGTGATTTATACTTCCTACATGTGTGATTAGGTTATTTTGAGTTTATAACGTGCGTGATTTTGAAACAAACATGCGTAATTTGGTCGCGTACGTGATGTACGTTAAGCTGTAATGTAGTTCCACCTTTCCTGCGCGGCAAACGTTCACCGATGTCAAAGGATTACCGATCGTCAAAATGGGTCGGCGGTGGTGTTACCGCTCGGCAAACCCATTTGCTGATGTGGTTTGCAGCCCACTCCCTTCACCCTTAAACGCTTTATATTATAGGGTCGTGATTCAGTACATATGAAATTAACACACTAAATACATGAACAATTGTCATTTGAACTAGAGTTGAGTTATAAACTTACTCTAGTTATTCATACGTTTAGTAAGATAAAAATTATTTGTATTTAATCTTAACATTATATATATGTGTAATACAAAAATTAAAAAGTAAAATTGAAATAATAAAAAAAGAGAACGTGAAATTCAAGTTTCAAGACAATATATTTTTTTAACGGCGAAACACTTTATATATAATATAAAGAGCCCAGCAAGGGACTACTGATACAAACGAAACAAAAACGAATCAAGATTACAACAGGTCTACAACATCGAAATCCACTCATTTATCCCACGCAGGGGTAGGGAGGTTAGACATATCGCTTAACCAAACGAAGACGCCTTCCTTAATCAACTCTGCCATCTTAGTAACTGGTAGAAACTGAT
This sequence comes from Scalesia atractyloides, assembly GCA_947069175.1. Taxonomy (NCBI): domain Eukaryota; kingdom Viridiplantae; phylum Streptophyta; class Magnoliopsida; order Asterales; family Asteraceae; genus Scalesia; species Scalesia atractyloides. Next base: position 9,842,479 of record CAMTDV010000016.1, on the reverse strand, counting down.
CATCGAAAACCTTAAATTGCGCGCAAGCCAGATTCTCCACACCGCAACCATTGCGACCATATAGACGATCCTCTTCCATCGTTTTGAACTAGGCACGACAAGCAGCGTTCCAATCATGGTTTCAAGACAATGCTAAATAGTAACAAAGTTTTGTATATATTCTATTAAATCACTCAGTTTTAAAACATTATAATATAATATTTAAAAGATGTACAACAACAAAACAGGTAATGAAATTTTAAGTGGTTTTTATATTTTTTTAAAATATAAGTGATTATTATAACAATATGTCAATACCTTTTTTCGAACGGCAATTTTTTTTGGCACCTTTGTTCAACCTTTATCTTGTATTTGAAAGGATATGAACCTAGAACTTCACATTTATTTATAAGATGAAACACCGTACCACTAGATGGGTAAACAATATATTAATGCTAAAACTTGGTAATTCCTTCATAATGCTTTTTCCCAAATTAGTATTGTGAACACCTTCACATTAATTCATGAGAACCCGAGAATATATATTTTTTTTAAATAGATGGATTTACATGTAGTGTATACTAAAAAATAAATAAATAGAAGTATAGGAAGATAGAATATTAAAAAGATTATTGGACCATGCCCTCCTTTTTGCTCTTCAAAGTTCAAATTTACCCAAGATAATTATTCTTTCTTTTCTTACATACTTTATTTCAAGCATGAAAGATAATCACGTATGCAAGAGGGAAAAAATGTATTGGTCTTGTTTTATGTATCATATTTAAAACACATGTATAAGGCTGTGGGGATGATGGTTTGGCTCTATATATACATCAAATAAAGCACTTAATGAAATGTGAAAACCATCCAACTCTCACATACACTGTATGTCATTTACACCAATCCTAACCAAAAGTATGTGAATATATTAAATGATCATTATCCTTTCGTAATCCTTTTTAAACTAAAGAGTTCGAAATGGAATAAACAAAATTCAAACTATTTAAATTACAACTAACTTTTTTTTTCTGAAAAAAGAACTTCATTAAAACACAGACCCGAACAGGCAAAATGCCAAACAAAACAGGACCCCGACCCAAACGCACAAAGGGCAAAACAAAATTACATCATATATATGGGATATTTACACCACTTCTTCCAACTAATATAATTACAGGAAGATCTATTTTTATACCAAGCAAAACCTCTCGATTTTATCTCCACCATAATCTCTTGCGAGCTTTTCCTGATCTGACTGAAAACCAATTCATTCCTAGCTTTCCATATGCATCAACAAACAATTATAATCAACCCGAGAATAATCTTTTTTCCTTTTCTTTCTGGTCTGCATGGAATTATGTATATCCATAAGATCTTTAAAATTGAAAGCATAAATCTGAGGGATGTTACACCAGTCGCCGATAGCCCCCCACACCCTAATAGCCACAGAACACGCTGTAAATAAATGCTCCACCGTTTCCTCATACTCATCACATAAGGGACACATAACCGAAGAGATGTCCACATTCCTTCTTTTCAGATTAACTCTAATTGCAATTCTATCCAAGTTTCCTCTCCACGCCATAATATTACATTTGAGTGGAACCCATCTAACCCATTCGAAGCTGGGGAGATGATTTTCTCCTCTTTCCGATATAAACTCCTTTTCCACCGATTTCACCGAGAAATCGACCTGATTATCCCCGTTCCAAAGCCAAGCATCCTTATCATTACACAGTCTCACCGTATTTATAATGCCTTGGCAATCCTGCCACTCCTTAAGCTCAATGTCCGACTCAGGAGGTCTAACCCAATACCACGAACAACCGCTGTTTCCTTGATTCGATCCAATTCTGTCCGCCACCCTATAAGATTTAAACGACTCCAAAACAAACAGGTGTGGCCATCTTTCCATGAAGGGGATGTCCGCCACCCAGGAGTCTAACCAGAAGCGGATATCTTCCCCATTCCCTACTTACCCAAAATCATCCGGTTTAAACCTTTCCCGTTAAGCTTTATTTTGGAAATTAATTTCACTATATTTGACCAACAGCTCGCATTGTTAGCATTATTTAGCAAAAAAACTTCTTTGATTGTTATTATAATGACATGCTTCCACCACTTTCCTCCAAAGATTTTGGTTTTCGACCCTATATCTCCAACCCCATTTGTATAACAGAGCCTCATTAACTTCTTTGAGTCTGTTAATACCCAACCCCCCCCCCCCCCCTTTCTTGGGCCAAGAAACCCAATCCCAAGCCACCCAGTTCATTTTGGTATTGTCGCTAGACCCCGCCCAGAGAAACTTTCTCATTTTAGCCTCAAGAATTTTGATTATACCCACAGGAACCTTATAAAGCGAGAAGTAATAAACCGGTAAACTTTCCAGAACCGAATTTATCAAAGTGAGCCTCCCCTGTAGAAATAGTTTTCGCTTACTAACTATAATATTTTATTGACATTTTCTAACAACTTTTAAGGGTTTCGGTTTTCATGACCATATGAAAGTCAATTTGGATTTAAAACTTATCTACCGTCTTGGCGGTATGATGTATTATTGTGATAAGTTATTTAATACATGGCATAAAAAAGTGTGGCCGATTAAAGCCATTTGTTAGCTATTCAAATGTTAACTAGGCTCGCGAGCCTATTATATGTATAAATATTTGTGCAGGCTGACGACTTAAAGCCAGCCAAGCTTCAGCGAGTTCGGGCTTCACATCATGAGTGTCAACTTAAAATGTTAAATACTTATTAATAATAAACCACTAGACTCAAACGAGTTTGAACTTAAAAATTTATTGATATCTAGTCAAGCTAGACTTAAACTCAGAGCGACTCAAGCTCTCATGTATTACACGAGTCATACTCGAGATTAGGCAAGCTCAACTAGATAATTATTTCATAAAACAAGAATATGCTTAATGCTTGTCATGTGTGAAAAAGACCAAAGAGAGGCATCACATCCGAAGTTTTTATTAACTGTTTTCATTTGTGACATGCTTTCACACAACATTTTATTGAAAGAAATATTAAACCATGTGAGAGTAAACAAACTAAGTTACAAGTAAACTGCTCGAATTAAACTTGTTAAAAGGTGAAATCAACAAAAGCTTATACAAGCTCTAGCCCAAATTTCATACATTGAGTTTAGATAGCATTGCAAATCTAAACAAGCCAATTATAGTATAAAAATATAACAAGTTTTATTTAATATAACAAATAAATAGCTACATGAAAAATATTATATATGTTTAATTATATAGTAAAGTAATATTCTGTCCGTGTGGTTTGTTGAAAATCTCTGTTCGATTCCAGAAGTTTGTTTTTCTCGATTTCAATATTTGTGGTTTCCATTTCAATCCTTGGCGCTAACACCGTTACGTTTTGCTTTTGCTGTCAAGTATAACCGTGATGTTACGTTATGTAAATGTCAATATAAGACGGTACAAGCTCTTAATAAAAATTAAGCTCCTTCCCACCGGAAAGTCAGGGACTTCACTCCCATAAAAGTCTTCATAGCGTCATGAAATGAATGGGCAAGAAAAGGAAACCGCCAACCCTGAAACTGAAAAAAAATCGACTGAAACGAAATTTTTGACAAACCAAAAGAACTAAAAAAACAGTAATTTCATTATATACACACACATACATATTCATTCATTCTCTAGTAAAAGGGGTAAAATAATGTTTTTTTTCATAAATGTTAAAACAAGTGCCATAACTTCGATACAAAGTACATACATAAGATATGAATGTGACGAGTGACTGCCAATGGCATGACCACCACTTATGTCTAACAAATTGGACCCGTATGATATGACGATGCAAAATCAAAGTCAAACTATTAAAAAGTCATACAAATGTACTCCAATGATAATGTTTGAATCAATTCATGTAAAGCTATAATTTTGAAATACATTTTACAAAACTTGTCTGACTCGTTTGAGAAGAAAAAAAACACAACCCCAATTAAGGGTATGAATTATTGACGCAACAGAAATCTAACTAGAAATTCATGAGCTCAGGTTATACCAGCTAAGGGGTGTAAATGAGCCGAGCGGCTTGCGAGCTACTCGAGTTCGGCTCGAGAAAAAGCTCGAAACGAGCCGAGCCTTATCGAGCCAAAGCCGAGCTTGACCTAAAGTAAAGTTTGTTAATTTATCGAGTCCGAGCTCGAGCCTGGCTATGCTCGTCGAGCCTTAGTGTGATATTAGTTTTTATTAATATTTAATAACATTTACCCCTTATTTAAAGTTGTGTACTAAACGAGCCGAGCTCATTTAAACTTTACGAGCTGAGCCCAAACCTAAAAAAGCTTGTTTAGTAAACGAGCCCGAGCTTCCATTATCGAGCTCGCGAGCTGAAAAGAGTCTATTTTAATATTATTTTATTTAATATATTAATTAATGGATGATAAACGAGCCGAGCTCAAGCTTGAGAAACTACCAACGAGCCAAGCTCGAGCTCTCATATGCAGCTCGGGCTCGGCTCTTTTGCACCCCTAAATTACCAGCGAACATGTGTAGCTAAACGGGTCGGGTGATTTTGGGCCAACCTGGCAGGCTCATAAGTTTACCCATGTAACCCTTGTATTTTTATAACTTTTCAAAACATATTAACACCTATCAATCGGGTTGGTGTCTAAGTTTCAAGTCCAATGAAAGAAGAGAGCAAGCGCGTTTAGGCAACCGTAACAAACAAAAAACGACACATTACCATAAACTTAAAAGGCAAAAAGTTGCAGATAATTATATGTTTTTCTATTGGTAACAGAGCAAAAAAAAAGTGGTAAGAGAACCTGTTAAATATGTGTAAATCTACTGCTGTTTGTAGAAGAGAACATAAGCTTGGTCATGAAGCACTTTGTTAATAGGAATATTAACAACCAAGGCATCTCGTATCGCAGCCACTTGCCACTTGTATGCAAAATATCAGAAGTGTAATGACCTTTTGAAGGCTCCCTCCCGTGATGAGTTATTGTCGCCACAAGTTCATACTTACGACCCTGTATACAGATTATATTAGTGTGGAAATGGGCTCGGGCTGGGTTGATCCACATACACTTTTACGTCTATGTAAAGGAGATTTACAGATAACGAATGAGTTGATGCCGTAGGGGTGAGCAGAAAACCGAAAAAACCGATTTAACCGAACTGCACAAAAAACCAAAAAAAAACCAACCGAAATTTACGGTTAGGTTATGGTTTCAATTTTTTTGAAAACGAAAAAAACCTGAACCAAATAACCTAAAATATCATTTTTTTAATGTTTGTCTGTATATTGATTTAGGAATTATTAGTTTTATTCTTAAATGTAATGTATTTATAATAAAACATTAACATTTTTATCTATCTTTGAAATAATTTATCCATTACCTACAACAAATAACAAAATTTAACATATAAACTAAATGATTTTCAAGGTATTATAAGAGAAATGCCCTAATAAAAACTTTAGAGAAACATAAAAATATATTAGAAGGTTAGGTTTATGAACAATATTAATTAAAAAGGTTAAATATAAACATCTAATAAAGATTTTTGAATCATGGATTATACTTTTCATTTTTGAATCTTGCGTAATTTCGTTCCAAAAACCAAAAAACCGAAAAAAATGAACCGAACCGTTGCTAATACCATAAAGACGAGACCGAACAGTTTTCAATAACCGAAAACCGAACCGTTGCTAATACCGAAAAAACTGAAACCGGGCGGTTTTCAATAACCGAAAACCGGATCGTGCATACCCCTAGTTGATGGATTAAAAAAGCAATACTAGTACTATGGTAATTAAAATATAACAAGGATCATGATTCATGATACCTCGGTTGTCGGCAAAACAAGCAGTTCACGGTTAAGAATGAGCTCCAGCGGGTAGTAAACGGGTTTTAGTAATTTGGTGCTCCCTTGGCTTCCGTAGCTAAAGCGCATCAAGTGCAGGATTATAATGTCTGGAAGCTCTAGTATCTTGACAGATTTGCTTGCACTTACCAACTCGGCCTGATGAACAGATGAACACGTTTCAGTTATAGGAATGTTAACAATCCTCTACGTTAAGGTTTACGATCATGTTGAATACATGTTTCTATAAGTCAAGGATTTATAGATGACAGACATAATTTAGCAGTGTGTTCTGTTGCTATATGCCTATATATAAGTGTAATGATTAGATGACCTATGGGATAAAGAAACATGGGTAACTAAACGTCTAAAAGAATAAAAACAACACATGCTTCTGCTTTTAAGTTTTAACCACCTTTTGAAATGCAAATAGGTGTTTAGTTAACAAAAGAGACGGATATATGTACCAAATAGGCAACAAGAGGAGTGCTTCATTATAGTAGTTACAAACATTGTACACTACATACACACTACAAGTATGGTACCTTTCCTGCCGATGATGCACGGTACCCTTCAAGCATCTCTGGTGCAGAAAAAAGACGAAGTGCATCTTCAATGGTATGGACAGGCTCACGGCATATATTAAGGTGGAGTAGAAGAAATGGCTCTATAGTAGCCGAGGCTTTGTTACCTGTTCCGTTTAAAAAAAAATTGCTAAACCACAAAAAGCTAAATTTGTCTATTGAAGAACGAAAAAAGAGCAGCCAATAGAAAGATGATGACCACAACATAACTGCAGAACTCACAAGTCCACATCAGTCTGACATCAAGGCTCATGCTGCATTTCTATGCAGTTAATGCGGTAAAAATCGGATATCGGTCAAGGACCGATATTGAGATATAGGTTATCGCGGTGGGATATCAGTAATTTTTGTATCATGCCAAAAATTATATATATAACAATTTAACACTAACAATTCAGTATACTCTCCTACCATTGACATATTAACCTTTTGCAACTTGCGAAACACTAACAACTATAGCAACTAGGAACTCATTGAGACCTAAAACACTAATAGCAGCAATAAGAAGAAAGAAGAATGGTAGAACTAAGAAGAAAGGTACTGATATCGGTCAATATCGCCAATAATATCGGTACTGATATTATGACCGATATTTGACATTGATTATTTTACATGGGGACTGATATATCACCGATATTAACTGCATATGCAACTGCAAAACTAACACGGTTCTTAATTTAATGGGGCTACATAATTTAAGAAAGATTCGTGGATGTTAACGATATAATTCCATCTTATATGTACAGATAACATGCATTAAAGATTACCATCTATCTAGACTTCATGACAAGAAATGCAAACAAAATCAAAGGATTTCACAATTAACACAACTTACCTCTTGCCTTGACAACACTTTTCAGCTGACCTCCAAAAATCTCACTTAACTTTGATGGAATAAAACTCTGTTTTCTGGTAATTGCGGTCTTGTTCCTTGGGCCGACTGTTTCCCAACTATCACCGTCTTCATCACTCACTGACGAAACCAATGAAACTTTCCCCCCATTAACAAGAGAAATTGTCCTTCAAATTTAAGCAATTCATCATGCAGTTGATGCATCACAAAACTTAGGAACTCTTGAGCATCTTCTTGCCTGGAAAAAAAACGCCAACTCAGCACCAAAAGGCAACATATAGAACCTCATCAAATATACGTAGACATGGATTAGACATTAAAAAGGTAAACAATTGCTCTTGGAAGATTGCTAATGAACGTATCCCCAGCCATTCAAATCTCTGACAAATGCGGGATCGATCTAAACTCAATCCGATGTTTGATACATGATGATACTCAAGAAACAGAAATGCTCTTTTTTTTTTTCAAATGTCGGGTACAAAGAACTATGTTCAAATATCGCTAAATGGTGGAATCTAAACCCTTCTAATCGTAACATAAAAGAAATCCTATACATCGAACACTAAGCAAAAATCTCATAAGGAGCTTGAGCATGGTTATTAACACCGCCCTGATGCCCCTTTAGAAACGATAATTCATTCCAACTTGAAAAGGCGGAGGAGCAACAGAATATTCTGTTATTTGATGATGTTTTATTTATTTCTTTAATACGGTTTTGAAGTAGAAGCAAAATAGCATCGCTAAATCAGATTCGTAACCCAAGTTATTCTTGTAGTTTATTGTAATTGGCATGCTTCTAGTGTCTTGCTAAACTAATGCAATCAGTTGTACAAATAATATATACATTTTTAAGCTAAAGATGTACTGAAGTTCAAGTAACAAGAATCCAAAAAACAAACCTTGGTCTCCCTGTAGAAGCTATTTGGCATATCTGGAGAAAAATTGTTCAGAACAGAGTCAAACATGACTGGTCGCAAAGGCTTCCCGGTTTCCAGAAGAAACTCATCTTCTTTCTTTGAACGTCGTCCAGGTGGCATGTCAAAGCCAGATATGAACTCAACAAATGCACGTAAAGTTGGGTACGCAATCTGCAATGAGGTAAAAAGAACAGCATAATTCCAAAAGTGTACCATACACAAACACCTATTAAACGGGGTTAACTGCATATATCTATAGGGAGAGGATCATGAGAAAACTCTTTCTTCGTGAGAAAACTATCAAACGATTGATGTTTGTGTTGATTTTTTTCTAGGGTTTAGTTTTTCGGGTTTAATTTTCAGAGGTTAGGGTTTAGCTTTCGCATTTAGTTTAGCTTTTAGCTCTAGCATATAGTTTTTAGCTTTTAGGCGTTAACCTTTAGGTCGTTAGGGTTTAGCTCTTAGGGTTTAGCTTTTGGGGTTTAGTATTTTGGAGTTTAGGGTTTATTTCTTAGGGTTTAGTAAGATTTTTCTCACAAACAGGAGTCTTTCTCATGATCCCTCCCCTATATATATATATATATATATATAGAAACTGTATTCTACCTCAGGTATATTGCGCATTCTTAGCTCCTGCAAAAGACGTACAAACGGGGAACAAGCTAAAAGAGCCTGAAGAGTTGCATTCAGAAAGCACAAATTTCCTGAATTGACTAAACCTCGAGGTAGTAACTCAGTTGCAGATGTATATGGAATTATAGGTGGACTGAAAATACTGTCTTTGGCGTCATTTACATCCAGAGCTTCAAATGACCTAACAAAAGTTTCAGCTTCTGAGACACACTTCCGTGAAATTGACTGGTCAACACTTCTGGGTGCAAACGATGCAGGATGGTTCTTCATTTTTTTGTTCGTGTTCTTTTATACCGTTGCTAAACGAAAGAGAACTTGAATCATGGGCGTTCCAGTTTTTATATACAATTTCATCGGTGTTATTATTCTTTACAAGTTTTGATGGTTGGGACTTTTTGGTTATTTTTGTCTCAGTTGATCTGTAGTTAAAGCCCACGGATCTAAGAGTTGCAGCGTCCAGAGAGCCAAACATAAACTGTACATCATTCTCGTTTGGGGAACTTTGCAGCGATTTGGTATCATCCTCGGTAAATGATCCAAACACAAACACCTGAATAGTAACAATATAATTAAAGGAATACTTCAAACATATCGACCATTGAAGTTAGATTTTTCTTTGATGAATGAACAGAATAAAGTTCGAAGTTGCTGCTTTATCATAATTTGTAATAGTATGTCACCAATAATATTGTAGAGCTATTTCTAGTAACTTCCAGATGTTATTTGATCATTTGATAGAACCATTTTAGAAAGTAAAGAAACATATAAATTTTACACTTTAGAAATTTGTGAGTCATTTCCTTATCAAAATAAAGATGATAATGCATTCCTAGCTGTCTTACAAAAAGAGAGATAAAACTACCTTGGTTTTAAAATGCTTGTAGCGATCGGATGCGTTTTGATCCAAAAACCCGATGCGTGATGTGCAATGCGGGAAGCGCACGCATCACGTATGCAAGGTGTTCTTTATTTAAAAATATTAAAAAAATATGTATAGCTAATATTTTAACTTGTGAACCTTTAAACACTAAAATATAATATATTCTCATCATCTATAGTCAAATTGTTCAATTAAAGATCTAATTTGTTCAAATACGGTCAACTGCATCAGGCACCACAATAGACGACATCATGTGAAGCACGCATCTTGGACTCGCAACATGTGATGCGATCTCATCACTGCATCATGTGATGCACGCATTATGCGCTCCTGATGCGCGTATTTTAAAACCAAGAAAACTACATTAATGCCTTTTTTTCAATTATGTTAATTCCCAATGTATGGGAGTGACAAGACTAACTCATCAACTTCATAGCAAGCACTAACGGAATATGCCGGTGAAGAAGATGGGAATTCAGATGAAATCAGTAACATTCTTTTGCAATAAGAAAGCACAGCAGTTAATATCAAATCTCAAAGTTAACCAATTTACGGATTGATGTTATTGAAGCTATTGGATTATATAGAACCCAAGTTTTAATGTTAAGTTTTACTTCTATATGCGAAGTGGACTTACTTGAATGAGACTGACTAAGATATATAATGCTTAAATATTAAACCTAAATCCATCATTTAAAGAATTAACAAAATCGTGAATCAGGGTGATATTTAAAAGATATTCATAGCACACAGACAAGATTCAGATACCTAACAAACAAAACGAGCTTACTAACACCTAAGTAGCTAAAGCTAATGCAATAAAATATAGGATATCGGTCAAGGATCCAATATTTGAGATATTGGTTATCGCGGTGGTATACGGTGATATAGCGGTAATTTTTATACCATGCATAATTTATGTATTTTTATATATATATAAATATATCTTTGAAAAATATTAATAGTAATATCAAAATTCATAGTAATATCATTCCATTATCAAAAACCTGTTGCAAATCTAACATAATAGTAACTTTGAAGTATTTAATTTAAGAATTAACACAATCAAACACCTACCTGCGTTACCGTGTTGCCTCATTCTACTGCGTACTGCTATAACCGACATATATAGGTTTCCAAATAGCGGCCATAGCGGCCAAATAGCGGTATTTAGCGCCGCTAATAGTGGAACCGCTATAGGCCACCGCAATTTGGACTGCTACACACCCTGAGGTCCGCTAACCGCTATTGACTGCATAGTTTATATATATAGCAATTTAACACTAACAATTCAGTATACTCTCCTACCATTAACAAACTAACAATTGTAGCAAGTAGGAACTGACTGAGACTTAAAACACTAACAACTAACAATTAAGACGTAAAACAATAATAGCAACAATAAGAAGAAAGAAGAATGGTAGAACTAAGAAGAAAGGTACTTAAATCGGTTAAATATCGGTCCAATATCGCTGATATTATCGGTACCGATATTTTGCACCGATATCGGGATATTAACTACATAAACTAACACTATATAGTCATAGAAAATGAAACCTAAAAATCATCATTTTAACGAATTCTACAAGCTAAATACATCAGCTAAATCAGTGAATCAGAGTGATATCAGACAAAATTACCCTCGTAACATACAAATTCGATTCATATACATAACGAACTTACTAACATTGTATAATAATCATAACGTATTAAACATTTAAACCTAATACATCAACAAAATCAGTAAATCCGAGTGAAATTAAACGAGATTACTCGCATCATAACATACAGATTAGATATAGATATAGATACAGATACATAACGAGTGAACTTACGTTGTGGTCAGTCATCTTGAGGAGATAAGATCGGAAGAAAGCTCAAGGTCAAGGAGAAAGTGGAGAAGTGTTGAGCATGATGCGTGACAGAAGAGTGAGGTTCTGCGGATGAAGTGTGAGCACGAAGAAGACGATCGAGCAGGATAGCAATGGAAGAAGACATATGAATAAAATGATGTGCAGTGGGAAATAGATATAGTATGTGTATGTATATATGATTGGTGATTGGGAATTAGGGTTTTTGTCTCTACTACTTGTGATTGTTGTTTGAAAGTGGAATGATTGGATTGAGAAAAAGGGGTGCAAATTTGGGATGGACACATAAATTGGTTTTTGTTGATGTATTTGGAGTGTTTATTGCATAGATTTTTTATTTTGAAAATAATTTAAGGTTAGATAACGCGGTGGATAGTGGGTATGGAGTTTGTATCGACGAAGACACAAAGCAAGAAGTCGTGGCAACCGATACTCTTTGGGAATACGGTCTCAACCTATGCGGTTTTGGCGAAGTATGTGTATGAGAAATGTGGGGTTAGTTTCGGGGGTGTTTGGGATGTTTTTTCAAAATAGATTATGCGTTTTGAATAATCAGAATCAGATAATTAGCTATAACAAAACGTGTTGCGGAAAGATAGTGTTTGGATTTAATTATGTTGTTTGATATCACAATAATCAGATAATCAACTATTTGAGTGTTTGGCAAGTATGTTATTTAAAAAAAAAATAAGTGAAAACGTAAAAAATCCAGTTTTTGGATTATCACGTTTTCCTGCAGCAAGGGGTGACCTACTTATGGATTATCACGTTTTGAACTCTACAAAACGTAAAAAATCACTTTTTATTAATTTTTTACCAAACACTCAAAATAGATTTTTTTACGATTTCAAAACACAATAATCAAAAAATCAAGTTGAAAACGCAATCCCAAACACCCCCGAAGTAAGCTTAATGTACAACCTAAAATGAAGAATAGGAGGCATGTGACATAATGTGTTTCAATTTTAGGCTAGGTGTGTTACGATACTGTGAAATTAGTTAGTGAGTAATAAAAAAAAGTTAAAAAATGACGATGTGGGGCTATATAATTGGTTTGTGTATTCATAAAAAATAAAAAGTAAGCAAACCTCCGCTCATACCCACGACTATATCCACTTATCTACCCTTTAGCATCCCACGAGGGTTGTGCTCGCACCATACTGTCATCGAGGTAAGGTTACTCCCCTTTCACTCTTTCCACAACATGTTTGATAACAAATGTTATACTTTTTATTCTATATAATGTATATTGTATGTTCATTATCTTCTAGAACATGTGTCAACTTATGCTTGTAAATAACAAACACAACCTTATAAAAAGAAACATACCACGTAAGATTTTAAAAACGCATAAGAAAAAATTGTTATAATTGAGGTGATATTAGCTTCTAGAAGCTAAATGAGCTATTCTCAAGTAGGGTTGTAATATATAGCTGTATAAGATACGATTAGACATATTTACTGAAAAAGTACATAACATGATTTTTTACTTTGTAAAAAATAAATATAATTATGAGGTTAGGATCCATCATTTCTTCTTCAGTTCTTCTTGGTACATAAAGCATAAAACTATGTTATAAACATGAGATATAAAGTAGTTAAACGAGTTGTATTCATGTTTAATACTTGTGTTATACGCTTCGTCAGAGACCTGTTAAACCCGATAAGACACCCTATTCTCAAGTGCATTAATGAGGTTTTGATAATTACTGATTTATATTGTGTCTTTTAAGCCGTATTGTATTGTATTGTAATAAAATTAATTGGAATAGGAGCAAACAAGACCACCTTTAAACTCAAAAAGTAACACAGCCTATTTCGTTTATGTAATAAAGAAATATGTTTGATGATTGTACTTTGGTCGCTTTTATCTTTTTAAGGTAAAACAATCACTTAGGTAAAACAATCACTTGTACTTTGGTCGCTTTTATCCTTTTTAAAGTAAAACAATCACTAGGTAAAACAATCAGTTACTCTTATATGATTTGTCAGGTGTTTAAAGCTTCATTATATATAAAAAAACTTGACTTATTATGATGAATAAGTTTCTGAATATAATCTTACAACTCACAATGGATGATGCATGATAATATTGTGGTATCGACTTCAAACTTTTTTAAATCCTCAAATCATAAAATATAGGACAATAGAATTTTAAGCCTCATAGAGTTTCCAACAACATTACTAAAAACACAAACGCCTCTACACCGATTGTACGCATTGATCCACCCTTTTTCTTTCCATTAAAAAACACAAACACCTCTACATCGATTGTAGGCATCGATCCACCCCGTTTCTTTTTCTCTTATTTTAAGTTTCAAAATAACACATATGGCCCCTCAACGTTCAAGTTTCACATTAAAACACTCAATTCTACTCATTCCACACTTGAATCCTCATTTAATAATGCTTTTAACTTGGGAAACTGTTAAGTCATCATCACCATAACAATAGCAGCAACAACAACAATAATTACAATTTTCGTCCATATAGTAAACACCTGGCACGTTCAGCTCCTACTCGGCAAAATTGAACAATCAAGTCCATGTGGTTGTTGATTTGGATCAATAACGTCCCTGCTAACAGAATTCGTTGGTCAACCGTTAGTTGATCAGTGAAATGTCCAAAATACTCTCAATTATTATATTTCACATTAAAAATTAAAAAAAAATTTATTCACGTCATCTACAACCTCAAACCACCACCTTAAAAAAACAAAAACTTTATTCAAGGTTAGGAGTGGAACATAGGTACATGTTGAAGAGGTTTGTGTTGTTTTTTTTTTTTTGCTAGTTTTAGGAAAGGAGAAATGTGACCATGGCCTAACCATGGAAACATCAAAACTGTTCGTTTTCTTCCATAGTTGTCCCACGTCATCTTCAAAATTTTCAACTATTATTCATACAGTGTGAAGAAGATGGGTGGGTTAAGCGAGATGATTTATGCAATTGGGGATATAATAAATGAAATGGCGATAGTGCCCTTCGAATCAGATGGTAAGAGACTTTTTTGCCCTGGTCAACTAATGGTTGACCAACGAAATCTTGTTAGCAGGGATGTTCTTGATTCAAATCAACAACCACAAGGACTTGATTGTTCAATTTTGATGACCAGGGACTGAACGTGTCATTGGGTGTTTACCTCATAGACGGAAATTGTAGTTTACTTTAATAATAATTATAAATTTTAAATATTAAACTTACCATATAAGTTTTCTTTAATACTAATGATTTTGAATATAAAAACAAAAACACCAATTATACAAGTCAAAACCAGACAATCAGAAAGTCAAGTTTATTTATAGGATCATTCAAACCAAACGGACGGAAAGCTGGTGCATTTGGAAGGCGAGGAACATTTTGGTGTTCACAGACAAGGATGCTTGCATATCAAAGATAGTGGAAAAGATTAGATCTTTCAGTTTACCTTTGGATTAAAAAAAAGATCCCCTTTCAATTGTATCGATCAGAAAGACTAGCGTAAGTTGTTTTTACTAGCATATTGCTGGTAGTTCTCTAATGAAATGAGTCATCTTGGTAACGATTTTGACCCACAACCGTTGAACCAGATCGTAACCACCAAGTCGAGTTTTTTTTTTTTTAAATTTTGTATTTTTTTTATAAATATGTAATTTTGAGTATTTTAAATAAAAAATATTACAATCAATATATACCTTGCATAACAGATATTATAACGAACTCTATCCAACTCGGTTCGTTCGATCACAGCGGGGGAATATGGCGTGTGCTAGTATGCACCACTGGAGCAGCATTAGGGTTCCGACGGTGGCTTCCGCCAGTCTACAACCGGAAACCGCCAATTCTAGGGTTCTGGTGCTCGGAGGAACCGGCAGAGTCGGTGGTTCCACCGCCATCGCTCTCTCCAAGCTTTCCCCTGACCTCCGCATCGTCATTGCTGGTCGTAACAGGTTCAATTCCTTTTCGATATTAGAATACCTAAAAATTTGTTGATTGTTCGTTCAGAGTTTGTTAGATTTATCGAAGCACGTTGTTCAGAGCAACTGTATATGCAAGTAGGTTCAGATAACCTGGTGTGTGTGTGTGTGAGAGAGAGAGAGAGATTAGTCGTGTAGCTAATGTAAAGGCTTTGATTTCTTTATCCGATATATTCATTTGTTAATGTTTTGTTGTGGTAGTGGTGAGACATATCTATATTAATGATAGCTTAGATGATAAATTAGGCGTATGTGTAATCTGGATGCATGTGTAAAGTAGGCAGATCATGAATATTTTTACAGATCATGTTTTGGTCATCAGATCACTGATTTACAGATTCCGCTAGGGTCTGTGGGTTGGGTCAGGACGTCGGGTTACTAAGATTAAGTTAATGAATATCATTAGGAAAAAAAAGTTACACTCTATAATTGTTTTCTACGTGTTTTCATCTTCTGGAAACTAGTTATCGATTTGCGTTCCTTTCTAGTAAACAGATGCAACAATCTCTTGTATAATCACCACCAACTTTCATAAGCTTTGTTGAAGAAAAATATCTCTCGACATTTATAAAACCAAAGATAATTTCCTTGTTTCCACCATTGGATATGCTAATCAAGATGACAAATCTTTCATCTTCTCACATCATCAATGTAGTAGTGAAAACTGAAAAGGACACACAATGCTTTTCTTCTCATTGATTTAAATCATTTGGATACATCTAGGTCATTCTTACTAACTTTGATGTATCTGATTCATGAAAACTATCACACGTATTCAAAATCGGTACATATAAACAGTTCAGATGTTGCCACGCTAAAACGATCGACAACTCCTGATTTGGATATCGACAACCGTGTTGACATAGTCAAAACACATAATAATTGCGATGGGTGATATTAACCATTTGTCTCTGGTTTTTTGGGTTAGCCTAATTGTTGTCCATGTTAGCCATTTCAAGATCATGATTTCCACAAAAAAGAAAAGATCTGTTTCGAAAGTGAATCAAACCCATCAACGCTAAACTTTCGCAATTGTCGGTTGGTTGATTTGGCCATCAAAATTGTGTTCAAGATATCTGGGTATTTTCCTTTTGGACTCATGGAGATTCCATGTCAGGGCTAAAAGGACTACTGTCCAGTGTTCACTCGCACCTCCCGAAAGGAATCTATTTCTGCTAATATTAGCTTAAAAAAGACAAGAACAATCTTAATCATTAATTAAAGGAAACATAAAATGTTAACGTAGATGTAGCATATATGTTTCTTAGTGTTTACTTCTTTCACCTACCTCAATGTTATGTCTAGAATGGCAGGCACTATCTACCATGGAATCTGTTCATAGTCAGTGCAGTTTGTTTCAGATTGTAGGCAGTAGGCACTGTCTTGCATGGAAGTAAATATCAGACTTATAAATGTCGGTTCAGTTTTTAGAAAATATCTTAAGATCAGTTGCTAAATGATTGGAAGAAATTTCTCTGTTTGAATTTATTTTAGATGTATTTTGCTTAATATCCTTTACTTCTATAACCAAAATGCTGAAATATCATAACATATTTCAGGGAAAAAGGTGCTAGTATGGTGGCTACACTCGGGAATAATGCTGAGTTTGCAGAAGTTGATATAAACGATGCTAAATCACTGGAATCCGCTTTGACTGGTGTGTTAATTCATTAAAAATATATGAAAAAGTTTTATTTATATATTTTTATTTTTTTTATTTAGCACAAATAGCTAAGTCTAATATGTTATAACAATAATTTTGAAACTTACTAGATCATGTACACACTCTACTTCTGCAGATGTCGATCTTGTGGTACACGCTGCAGGGCCATTCCAACAAACAGAAAATTGCACAGTTCTGGAAGCTGCCATACGGGCCAAGGTGAGAACAAGGTAAAGCTAATTCCATAATTTCTTGAAGTTATAGCAACCTCTGGTTTTTAATAGACATCCAACATATCATTTTAATGAAATGTAGAGTAAAATACACCGATGGTCCCTGTGGTTTACCAAAATTTTGGATTTGGTCCCTAGCTTTCCAAAAGTATACGGATGGTCCCTGTAGTTTGCACTTTGTAACGTATTTAGTCCCCAACTTTTTTCCAAAAGTACATGGATGCACCCTGTGGTTTGCACTTTGTAACACATTTAGTCCCTAACTTGGACATGCTAAAACCTGTAGATTTGTTGACTGGGGACTAAATATGTTACAAAGTGCAAACCACAGGGACCTCCGTGTACTTTTGGAAGGCTAGGGACCAAATCCAAAATTTTGGTAAACCACAGGGACCATCCGTGTACTTTACTCTAACTTTGACTAATCTTCATCCATTATTAGACAGCATATCTGGATGTGTGTGACGATACAAGTTACGCATTGCGTGCAAAATCATTTATGAATGAAGCATTGGCTGCAAAAGTTCCAGCAATAACTACCGGTGGAATCTATCCAGGAGTGAGCAATTGTACAAACCTTATTCCAAAATACCTAAATGAATACATGTTCTTGTTAAAAACATGTGATGAGTAAAATGTCATTTTCGTCCCTGGGGTCTGTCCAGTTTTGAGACTTTCATCCCAAGGTTTGTTTTTCCGCAACTAGATCCAGAAGGTTTGAAATCTTGCCATTTTCATCCGGCTCGTTAACTCCATCCATTTTTCTCCATTAAGTCAGGGGTATTTCCGTCCTTTTTGTTAACATAAAGGGCAATTCGGTCTTTTTCGCTTTATGCACAAGCATTTAGCATAATGTACATAAAGTGAAAAAGACCGAATTGCGTATTAAGTTAACAAAAAGACGAAAATACCCCTGACTTAATGGAGAAAAATGGATGGAGTTAACGAGCCGGACGAAAATGGCAAGATTTCAAAACTTTTGGATCCAGATGCGGAAAAACAAACCTTTGGACGAAAGTCGCAAAACTGGCCAAACCTCAGGGACGAAAATGACATTTTCCTCAATAACTAATTATAAATAAGTTTTCGTAGAACTTAATTAATTCGGTATCTACATCAGATATTCACATTATCGTTTATCTTCTTATCCTGATAGTGATGGCAGCAGAGCTGGTACGTGTTGCAAAAAGTGAAAATAAGGGCGAGCCTGAACGGCTAAGGTATTAACCTGCTCAAAAATTTCTTTACCATATGTTCCTCAGTAATGAAAATATTATGTTTTTAATTTACATGTATGATTTGCTTGTCTCAGATTCTACTACTACACAGCAGGAACGGGTGGTGCGGGCCCCACAATATTAGCCACTAGTTTTCTACTTCTTGGAGAGGAGGTTGTTGCATATAACAAAGGTCTGTAACTCTGTGTTACCGTTATGCAGTCTCGAATAATGTTATTCATGCTTCATGATTCAAGATGCTAACAAAGCAACAATATAACACAGGCGAGAAAATTAAATTAAGGCCTTATAGCGGAATGCTCAACATTGACTTTGGGAAAGGAATCGGGAAAAAAGACGTGTATCTGTTGTAAGTTCTATATTTTAACCTTCATATCGTTCAGATAAACCACACGATGCATATAATCATATGGATGTGAAATCTTTATGTTTTATACGTAACATTAGGAACTTGCCAGAGGTGACGAGTGCACATGAGGTCCTTGGAGTTCCGACTGTCAGTGCTCGATTTGGAACCGCACCGTTTATCTGGAACTGGGCCATGGATGCAATGACTCAGTTCCTTCCTTCTGTAAGATATACATGTGACGATCGCAATCCATTTTTGTACATTAACATTAGAGGTGGAAAAACAAGACAGTTGGATAACAGGCCAAATTGGGGTTGGGTTGACCTTAAACCCTATTTTGTACGAAAGTTGTATTATATAACATACATAATGTCTAATATAGTTACAAATTTTATATTATTTTAATAATAATAATATATTGTTTTGAATAAAATGATCTAGAAAATTTTATACATTAAGAAAAAGAACACTTTGGGGGAACTTTTGGCACGTTTGACCCGTTTCCTATATAGCTAACCTATTTTAAGTTTAAAGTATTTTAAGTTTAGAGTAAAGTACACGGATGGTCCTTGTGGTTAACCAAAATTTTGGATTTGGTCTCTAGCTTTTCAAAAGTACATGGTGGTCCCTGCGGTTTGCACTTTGTAACGCATTTATTCCCCAGCTTTTTCCAAAAGCACATGGATGGTCTCTGCGGGTTGCACTTTGTTAGTCCCTAACTTGGCATGCTAAAACCTTTAGATTTGTTGGCTGGGGACTAAATGCGTTACAAAGTCCAAACCACGGGGACCATCCGTGTACTTTTGGAAAGCTAGGGACCATATCCAAAATATTGGTAAACCATAAGGACCATTCGTCTACTTTATTCTTAAGTTTATCATTTGAAAGTAGCACGAATCAACCCATTCACAAGTAGATCTGTAAATGGGCCAAAATAGACACCTCTAATTAGTTTCAGTTTACTCCTTTGTATGCAAATCATGTTTCAATTTGTTAAATATCACTTGCGTTTTGTTCTATCTCATATAGTTAATGCTGATGACCTGTGATTACTAGTCTTATAGAATTCAACAAGTGTCCCACATTCATCTTTCATGTTTGGTTCCAATGTTTTAGGAAGTCCTAAGAGACAGAAGCAAAGTACAAGAGATGGTTCGGTTGTTTGATCCAGTAGTACGCGTCATAGATGGCTATGCTGGAGAGCGCGTCTCACTAAGAGTAACTAGCTCAAAAAGCTTTCTTTTTATACAAAAAAAATTTAAGAGTAAAAGTACATGGATGGTCCCTGTGGTTTACAAAAATTTTGGATCTGGTCCCTAGCTTTTCACAAGTGCACGAATGGTCCCTGTGGTTTGCACTTTGTAACGCATTTAGTCCCAACTTTTTCCAAAAGCACATGGATGGTCCCTGTGGTTTGCACTTTGTAATGCATTTAGTCCCTAACTTGGGCATGCTGGATTTGTTGGCTGGGGACTAAATGCGTTACAAAGTGCAAACCAAAGGGACCGTTCGTGTACTTTTGGAAAGCTAGGGACCAAATCCAAAATACTGGTAAACCACAAGGACCATCCGTGTACTTTACTCAAATATTAATAATTATCTCCACTTATGAGATTTTCATAGCCATAGTTTAGTTTCGGTAACTTTATATACATTTTTCCCTTCTGATCAGGTTGATTTGGAGTGTTCAGGCGGACGGCAAACAATCGGTGTTTTCAGTCATAAAAGGCTATCTATGTAAGTCATATTTTCCTAGAATTCTTGTTGAAGAACTTATATGGGTCGATTTGCGTTAGATTTTATCTTACAATTGTGTAAATACAAAAAAAAAACTTAAATGAGGTAAACGGGTTGAGTGGGTCAAAAGTCGCTAAAACAAGTATTCAAAATGCGTAAAACCCTCTAGATTGTTTTTTTTTAAAGATTAAAATACACTGATGGTCCTTGTGGTTTACCAAAATTTTGGATTTGGTCCCTAGCTTTCCAAAAGTACACGGATGGTCCCTTTGGTTTGCACTTTATAACGCATTTAGTCCCCAACTTTATCCAAAATCACATGGATGTTCCCTGTGGTTTGCACTTTGTAACGCATTTAATCCCTAACCTGGACCAGCTGAAACCTTTAGATTTGTTCGTTGGGGACTCAATGTGTTACAAGGTGCAAACCATATGGACCATCCGTGTACTTTTGGAATGTTAGGGATCAAATCCAAAGTTTTGGTAAACCACAGGGACCATCCGTGTAACTTGCATTATTTGTTCGAAAACTATAGGCTTGTTTTGTAACTAGATTCAACACAATAATTATGTACCAAGTGAAAATATAGTGCTTGCGGGTCAACCCGGCCCGTTTTCACTTACGTTAAGATTTCCCATTTTGACCCAAGCCCATCAGCCAACCCATTTATCGCCTTTGATTCTAAGTATTGGTGAACAACTGGATTGTGTGCCAAATGCCAGCTGCTTTGGAATTAATTAGAAGAACCGATAACATGTGTGCATTAACGCTTTCCAGATCAGTTGGTTATTCGGTAGCTGCATTTGCTCTTGCTGTTCTTGAGGGTAGCACGCAACCAGGCGTATGGTTTCCAGAACAGGTACACACCAAACGCACATAAACTAAATATAACGGAAGGTGATTTATACACCACAAAAAATTATTCATACACCACATAGTATATATACCATCTCATTACAAGAAAAGCAAAACAATGAAAGGGTAAATTTGTAATTTTGACTCTTTCTATAGCCGGAAGGGATCGCCGTTGAAGCTCGGGAACTTCTCCTTGAACGTGCTGCACAAGGAACAATTAATTTCGTAATGCACAAGTATGATTCTTATCTTTCACTTCCCTTCATATTGCGTATAAGCTATATATATGCACAAATAAATTCATGATGCGTATATAGTATACACATGTAGTGTGAGGTTCAATGGGGAACCACAAAAAAGTGGGGAACTGGGAACCATGTAAAAAAACCAATAAAAAATTCTTTTTTACATGTAAAAAATTAGTTTTTACCTAATCTTTTCGGAGCTTTTTTATATAAACACATCCAGAAGCCATTTAAAAAAATGGAATATTTTTTTCAAAAAGATTAAAAAAAGTAAATCCTTATTTTACAAAAAATAATATTTTTATTTGAACGGTTTCTACATTTGTTAATATGAAAAAGCTCCAAAGAAATTATGTAAAAATGATTTTTTTTCTATGTAAAAATGATTTTTTTAAGAGTAAAGTACACAGATGGTCCTTGTAGTTTACCAAAATTTTGGATTTGGTCCCTAGCTTTTCAAAAGTACACAGATGGTCCATGTGGTTTGCACTTTGTAACGCAAAAATTTTGGTAAACCATAGGGACAATCCGTGTACTTTCCTCTTTTCTTATTACATGTAAAATTAGTAGTTCTCCGGTTTTCCACTTTTTTGTGGTTCCCCAATGCACCCAACCCTACACATGTATATATACTAAATGTATGTACATACAAACGCACACACATATATGTATATGAGTTAAGAAGTTGCTTATGTATGCGCACAGGGCTCCATGGATGGTGGAAACAAATCCAAAGTTGGTTGGACTTGGAATATATGTGTAATATTTCAATCAATAAACTACACACTGTAATGAAGACTGAGGTACTCGTTGCACAGAAAGTCGGAAAGCATACTACTATGATATATTGCTATTTGTTCACTACCAATATTCGTTGGCAAAATCACTGCTTTGAAATGTAAAATAAAACTTCTCTTCTGGTCCTTTGTCGGGATTTAGAAACTCACAATATAACGCGTGTGTATATATACATATACGTGAAAGGATCAACGATCCTTTTGTTGATCAGTATACACACATCATCTGCCAGAAAAATCTCAACCTTATAGACAGGTAAGAGTTTGGTACAATTCTATTTGTCATTTCAGTTTTACATCTTTATAGTATATCTCAAGTTCACGTTGTAATTTATTACAATTTCACTACATTATATAACCAACGCTTGAAAACGAGCGAGTTAGGCCGGCTGGATTGACCTAGGCAACGGGACAAAACTAACGTTTAAAAAAAGTATCAATTTGGCTCTTGTTAAAACGTGTTTTGACCAAAATAGGGTTAGGTTAAAGCATGTTGTTTAGAAAGAAAAAAATATCAAAACGGGATCACCCCTGTCCCCGTATTGTTTTCATGGCGGCTAGTGGTGGCGGCAACAAGAGTAGAGGTGGCGCCAACGGTGGTGTTGATGATGTTGGTGGTGGCAGGGGCGGACGCCGCGCGGACCTAGCTTATACGAAGGGGCAACCCCCGCTACGGCTTGGCGCTTCGGCGGTAGTGTAAAATAAATTTTGGAAAATTTTGACGTTTTTTTGATTTCGTTACGGCTTGACGGATTTTTTAGATCCGCCAGTGCGCACATGATAGTTGCTGGCTAATTGGGACCCATTATAACTCATTTTGACATCAAGTAACCCAAACGAAATTATTTGAAAAATAAATAGAGAAAGGAGGAATGGGTAATTTGTCTTTTTCTTAAGCGAACTAGTTTCTTCTTTGAATTTTAAATGGTTATAACTTTCTCATACGTAAACATTTTTTTTAACTACACCGTATTAACAAATATATCATTCTCTTTAATTCGAAGCGCAACCTATTGCTATAGTTTTCTTAAAAAATTAAAGGATTTCGAATACCCATTACGTGATTATGTGATTTTGAATACCCACTACCCGTTAAATGATTTTGAATGCCCATTACATGACTATGTGATTTTTGAATACTAATGATTACACATTCAATGTAAATTATTACACATTAAGTATAAATCAATTACGTGATTACAAATTCAATATGATTTATTATAACTAATGTTATTACAATTATGTTTATTACGTGATTACACATTCAATAATAAGAAATTGATTGTTTATACTTTATTACGTGATTAAATCTCTAATATACAACATTATGTGGTTATTATAGGTTAGTTTGGCTAATGTTTTGTATATAATTTATCCTTAATACGTGATTATACCTAAAATATTAGATATTCCATATGAAATATTATGTATTACATGTTTTGTTTTCGGGGTTTCACATAAATACTATAATAAAATCACGTAATCACGTAGTCATGTGATAAGACATAGTCAACTATTATTACGTAATTACATAATCACTTAGTGGGGGTTTCAGATAAAATACTATAATGAAATCACGTAATGGGCATTCAAATTCACGTAGTCATTTACTGGGCATTCAAAATCATGTAATCACGTAATGGGTATTCAAAATCACGTAATCACGTAATGGGTATTCAAAATCTTGTAACATTTTTAAAAGAAAACTATAAAAATAGGCTGCTCGAATTAAAGAGAATGAAATGCTCGTTAATACGGTGTAATTTAAAAAAAATATTAATGTATAAAAAAAGTTATAGCCGTTTAAAAATTAAGGGGAGAGGTAGTTCAAGTAAGAAAAGACCAGTATGTCTATTCTCTATTTGTTTATTCAATTGTTTGAACCTCAGATTTATCAAAATACCACCGCCTAATTTTGAGCCATCGATCTCTCAGTCTTGAGAGATCAATGGATAACATTCTCCCCCATACTTCACACTCAAATTGTGTCTATCTACCCAAATAAATATTAGCCAAACCAACCTATTTCAGAAAGGTTGGCATAATTAGCTGGTCTATATAAACCTGATAATCTGATATGGCAGAAGTTGATGTTGCTCCTAGAGTGATGACTCTTTGACTGTGACCAGTCAAAATGCTTTGTCTTTGAACTTTCCATTGACCTCACATAGCAACCAGCAAGCGGCCCACAAAGGTCTTATTAAAGTGCTAGGCAAATGTCTTCTCATATTAATGTTTAGCTTTTTTATTTTAGAGTACAATGTCAAAATGGTTCTTGTGTTTAGAGTTTAGACCATTTTGGTTTAAAAATGATTTTATATATATATATATATATAGAGGTTCCTAAAGTTTTATTTTTGTTGTTATTTTCATCCAATTGGCAAATTGGATTAGAATTTTCTGTTAACTATCCCCTTTTTATCGGTTTCCTCATTTAAATTAAGGGTATAATCGTCATTTTATGCCATAATATATTTTAATTAAACAAGTTAACAGAAAATTCTAACCCAGTTTACCAATTAGATGAAAATGACAACAAAAATTAAACCTTATGGACCCAGATACAAAAGACTTATTTTTGGACTGAAGTTGTCAAAATAGCCTAATTTTGAGCCATCGATCTCTCAGTCTTGAGAGATCAATGGATAACATTCTCCCCCATACTTCACACTCAAATTGTGTCTATCTACCCAAATAAATATTAGCCAAACCAACCTATTTCAGAAAGGTTGGCATAATTAGCTGGTCTATATAAACCTGATAATCTGATATGGCAGAAGTTGATGTTGCTCCTAGAGTGATGACTCTTTGACTGTGACCAGTCAAAATGCTTTGTCTTTGAACTTTCCATTGACCTCACATAGCAACCAGCAAGCGGCCCACAAAGGTCTTATTAAAGTGCTAGGCAAATGTCTTCTCATATTAATGTTTAGCTTTTTTATTTTAGAGTACAATGTCAAAATGGTTCTTGTGTTTAGAGTTTAGACCATTTTGGTTTAAAAATGATTTTTATATATATATATATATATAGAGGTTCCTAAAGTTTTATTTTTGTTGTTATTTTCATCCAATTGGCAAATTGGATTAGAATTTTCTGTTAACTATCCCCTTTTTATCGGTTTCCTCATTTAAATTAAGGGTATAATCGTCATTTTATGCCATAATATATTTTAATTAAACAAGTTAACAGAAAATTCTAACCCAGTTTACCAATTAGATGAAAATGACAACAAAAATTAAACCTTATGGACCCAGATACAAAAGACTTATTTTTGGACTGAAGTTGTCAAAATAGCCTAAACTCATGGACTGTTTTGACATTTTACTCTTTATTTTAACATAAAGTTACTTATTTTAACATAAACTCATGGACCATTTTGACATTTTCTTTAAACTTATATAACTTCGATGACTTTTACCGTCTGTTAATCAAACCGATCACCTTTGGCTAAACTTTCTTTCTGTTTTTCTTCTACTTTCCTATGATTATTAATCTTATTTGTAAAAATCGTGAGTATTATATTCGAGAGAAATAAATGAGAATTTTCTTTTATATATTGGACCAAAACTTGACTGAACCCAAGTGGCCAAGATGGGCGTTAAATAAATTATGGAGCCAACTTGAGGGACCAAAAGTGAGCTTTAACCAAAGATACAAACAATAAATAAGTGTGTTGGCAAAGGTCGAACATTTCCTCATTTAACAAAAATTATGATATGTACCAATCGGATTTGTGATAAATAACTCGTTGAGTGGGTCAAACTCAAAAGAAAATAGCAAGAAACAAGACTTTGAATAACTCTTTTTAACTTTTCATTCATATCTTTCAAACATCAAATGGCTTACATAATAAATACTGAAAAAAGATAAATAACTACTCACTATCCTACCATCTTGACCCACTATCTATAATTTAAAATATGCTTAATTAATAATTAATAAATAAACTACATACTAAAATAAAACTTTACTACTACTCAAAGGGAATAAGTTAGTGGACACATAACAATTTTCCCATTAACATCAAGTATGCCTTTAGCTAGTCACACATAATTATTTTTAGCTTCTTCAATCCAAACTTTATTCTTCAACATCTATAGAAATTTCAACATTTTTATCATTAAAATTTCTCACAGATGCTTATATTATGAGTTTAACTTCTTATTAATCATTTTCCATTCCATTGATTTACATTACACCATATTAACAACAAGTTAAAAGTCCAAATGACATACTTATCAAGATTTCAACTCGTTGAGTAGTCTTAACTCAACTATTTTTGGATCAAATTCTCTTATAAACCTTCCATTCATAGTTCACACTTCAATATGCATATTTACGTACTAACGATCACATAGTTGTGGCTTCCTAAATTTTCATAAGTTTACACCCCCCACCACCCCAACTTATAAACTTTAATATTGCATATGCCAACGGTTGTCTTTATGCATTTTGATATTACAAAGATCAATTGATGTTCAATCCTACAAATGTATCATAAGAATTGTGGACCCCGAAAAGTGTGACCATAAGACTAAACATTGTGAACTCCGAAAGTCTATAGTGCATCATAAATCACAATCATAAAACCCTTACTAAAATGTGCAAATTCACTTGATGGAACAAACTTACCGTATTCAATTATTTACTCGACGATATCTTATCGACCATGGACATCGATCTTCATCTAGACGATCTTTCGTAGTTCTAACGCACGATGATTCGGCATGTGAATGACGATCAAGGAGGATTATGACATAGATTTAGCGTACTACCTAGACAAGGAAACTACATGGAGTTGATAAGAAAGTGGTGTACTGCCCTTGATGGAAAGCTGATGATAGTACTCAGTGCTCACATGCATCCAAGATGTACAGTTGGTGATTTGGAATTATTATAAATCCATGATGCATGTAAACATGTACATAGTTATTGTACACAAGGTGATGCAATTATTGTAATTATTGTTATTGTAAACTTGCCAATGTATTAATTAAAAGAGATACTTATGGTCTGGTTTGATCGGTTTTAATAAAAAAATTGAGCCGAATTGCTAACCAAAGTTCTCAAAAAAGACAAACCAAACTTTTCGGTTTGGGTGAGTCGACCAGACTTGTCAAATTGCTACTTTAACGGTTTGGTCGGACCGGTCGAGCTGGGAACCGGAGGTTGAGCCTGTCCCGGTCATAGTACTGGACCGGAAATACATTGAACCGGTGGTTGAACCGGCGAACCAGCGGTTGGGCCGGGAAACCGGTTTTTTATAAGGGTTGAACCGGTTGTTTTTATATTTTTTCATTCTTAACCCTATTAAATTTCATAATATTTACGACACCTTCTGGTTCTTACATCCGGCCCGACCGGTCGGACCGGTCGATCCATTGAACCGGTAAGGAGACCGTTCGACATCCGGTCTGGTTCTGAAACATTGGTTTTTATCTATTTTGAAACATTAGTTTGTAGTAAAAAATAATAAATGTGAAAAGATAGTTCATCTGTAATAAATACAAGTGACTACATATATCAAAACAAATTATTAAAAGTCAAACAGCTGGTTGAGTTTACACGACATGCTTCAAGTTACAAACATAACACAGTTAGACCGGCTAACTACAAAAAACAAATTGTGAACCAGCCCTTTAGATCTGAAATCGGCCAAACCGACTAAGTGTTTCGTTTGGATAGTTAATCAGTTTCAAAGATCTATAAACACCCGTACAAAATAAAGGGTGACATAGATTTGTAACATTTAAAAATGTTTGGAAGACAAAACATTAAAGAAAAAGAAGTCAAAAAACACTAATAATAGACCATTGATGTAACAGCATTAGATTTTGTTTGATGTAACCATATTCCTAACATTTTTATAGTAATAGTTCCCAACTTTATGTTTGTGTGGGTATGTTTTCATGGGTTAACTAATGAATCAAATAATTAATCAAATAGAAAACAACACAATCATGAAAGGGACACAAACAACAAAATCCACCACCATCCCCAAAAATATCATTCCAATATCATGCATTAAAGAGTTGTACCATGTGCATCTGTGCATGTACCACACATTGTCTCTATATTCTTTTTTAATTATTATTTTCTTATTCTTTTTTACCTCCTAAGCCATGCAATAGAGTGTTGTACCATATGAATCTCTGGATGTACCTAGCTAAGACTCAAAATCTTGATCAGAAGATTCTATTACCTGTCATACAAAAAAGTGTTGTACCATATGCATCTTTGGTTGTACTCAAAATCTTGACTAAGGGATTATTTGTTTAGCTTTTAATAAGGCTCTTAATGGTTCAGACCTCCTTTTACTGGTTCAGTACTTAATGGTTCAGATTGTTTGTTTCACAAGCAGATATATGAATGCTTCAAACATTTGCCACTGAATGGTTAAGCAATATACCGTGTCTGATTGGGTAAGACATGTAATCTGAATTGGTCATACATTTGACTTTGAACAGTTATGCTTCTTAATAACTCAGACCTTTTACTAGTTTAGCACTTAATGGTTCAGACATCTTACTAATTCAACACATAACCATTCAAAAATTGACAATCAACCCTAAATCTAATTGAGTATATTCTAACTGTAAAGCAATTTTCATCAACTAATCCTTGACTAAAGTTAAATGTACAACTTTTACTGCATGATGTACAAGTGGAATAACATTATTGCTCTCTTAAAAGGACATGTACCATCAAGCCATTATTGAGAAAAATGCCAAAACAAAGTCACTAATGCTTATGAAAACAAAAGGCCAAAAACACACACAGTAAAATATGTGAGTGAAGTGAAGATGCCAATAAAATTTTGAAATGGGCTGTCAGCCCCCCATGTGATGTTATGTGGACAGTGGGCCTCTTCTTTTAATGTACACCCTTAAAGAAACCAGAAAATCAGACAAAGACTCCCTAAAGTATCCTTGAAATCAAACTCATTTCATCCACCTACTTTATATTTTATGAAATCTAAAACCCCTTTTTATATGGCCTTTTCAAGTCAGTAAAAAAAAACCTCAATGTACAGCTATTGCTTATAGCACAAAGCTTTACCCTTTTATTCCTCTAATCCAATCTCATAACACACCAGTAAGGGTAATGAGCTACAGCTCAACTGGCATTGGCATTGTAGGGGAAGTCCAGATTTGAGTTTGAGACTCAAGTTCGGATCCGATCTCAACAGAGTTTTACCGCAGTAGGCCTTTGGACGGTGAATTTTTCTCGAAACTGGTGATGATAGACTTGGGCTACCTAGTGTTGTCTGCGAACGCAGGCATATGAGGTCGCCTTTTGCCATTGGGTTACCGAGGTAACCAGGCTTCTATCTCGTTGGCCGTTCAAAAAAAAATAACACTTATAACCTTGGTTATACAAAGAGCAAGCCGTCTCGAAATGTTTAGGTCTTAAAACCAAGTCGGAGCTTCACATACGCGAGGCACCATTTAGATACATCAAGAAGCAATGTCTCTTATATTTTTTTATTTATATATGAGCTTTATCTTATGTAAAACATCCATAATCTTTCCATCGTTTTTTTTACATCTCAAACTCCTACATACCCTTATATATAAGGATGACTCGGATATACCCGAAGCGCATCCTCAAGGCCATGAGGCGAATTCCAGATCGTCTCAGGCCACAGACGCGCTTTTCTAAACCAAGTACGATAACCAATCATGACCCCCTTTGGGGGGACAAATCCAGTGTACACATGCTTGAATAAAAACACATAAAAGGCTGCAAGTGAAACTTGACAAGTAAAAAAAAAGTTAACCACTGCTACCCTTTTTTCTTTTGATTTGCTATATGCATGGTTCAATAAGTGTTTAGTGGGGTAGGGTAGGGTGGGGTGGGGTGGGGGTCCAGTACAAAAGTTAAACAAACAAAGATACCCTACTCATAAAACTAGTTCTCATCTATCCTTGTTTTTATGTATTGCATATTTATGTATAGTTGTAAGTAGTATGGGGATTGAGGTATTGAAGATGACCATAATCTTGAAGTCTTCCTAATAGATCTTTTCTTTTTTTTTTCTTTTCTTTTTGTTGTTGATGGTGTTTTTCCCCTTGGTATATCCTACTCCTGCATCAAAACAAAAAAATAAAATAAAATATAAAAAATCTAAAAATGATTCAACAACAAACAAATCCCATTTTGGTAGCAACATGACCTAAGCATTGACCTAGGCAACTTTAAGATTGTGACCGGCGTGTGTTAACTCATCCGGTGGTACCACCGAATACAGTGTATAAGACCCCCACCGATTTTTCACTCACAGTGTTACTTTTACCGAAAATTTCTATTTTTTTAGCGTAATATATTGGATTTTTAAGAGTCTGGCCCCACCGATTTGGATTTTGAGTGTCCGGCCTCCAATGAGTTTCGTTCAAGCTCTGTCACTGACTGGATAGTGGATTTGTACCAGCTTAATTCGAGTTTTAAAGGAAAAAATAGATAAACTCTTACCAAGCAAAGTTAAAACGGATCCATGATCGCCAATGCACAGCTGAAAATCACCTACATTTCAATGGCTTCTTGTCCACAAGCGAAAAAAATGGTAAATATTTATTAAAAAAAAAGATAACAAAGTTTAAAAACTTTTTTACACAAAAAGAAACAACATAAAATAAATATATTGTTTTGAACTGTTGATGTATACCTTGGCATTTGGAAGTAACATGAATCGGAATTGCACCACTATAATCAGTTTCCGACACATCAGTTGAAAAATGATTCTCGTTGTCTGTGGTGGTCGATTTTGTCGGGGAAACAAACAGATTATCAGGAAGCACGGGCTCTAAGCTGATATTTGAACGATAAACACACAATTATAACACGCGATAACAATAAAAACTTGCGTAACAATAAGAACTCAAAATCAAACCTTTCATTCTTGGGGGTTTCCACATTGGGATCAGATTCAAGTTCTTCGTTGTCACATGTTTTAGATCGATTGTTACCTCCGGAAACATGTTCTTCGTTGTTGTTACCATCAGACGGAAACACAAGATTTTGGTGTATATGAGTTGGTAACGAAACGGATAAACTCCTTTGAAACTGATGATTTTTCATGTCGGTAAGTTGCAGATTCATCAATCTTCTATCTTGAAACTCGATCGCTTGTTGCAATTCTTGCTCCTCGATTTTTCTTCGTATCATCATCTCATGATTAAACATTCTAGCACCTGCAATGATAATAAAAAAAATATTGGTGATAAAAAAATTAAAATTTGAATAAATTATTTTCAAAAGATATATATGTTTTTGCTCACCAAATGGTATATGATCGAACGGTTCAGCGGATTCAAGTGCGGTTGGACTCAAACAACTGGAAAAATCGCCTCTTTCGATTTGTTGCTGATGCTTCCTACATAAAATATGCAATTTATTAACCAATTTAAGACGAATAATCGAATATGTTTTTAAAAGAAAACGAAATATCCATTCATACATGTCGGGTATTTTTCCCTTTTCTTTATATGGCTTAACAAGCACTCGTGAATCACAAACAAAGTGAGGGTTTCCCTTTGCCAAAATCGCTTTCACGGTCTCTGGAAGCATAAACGTAACAAACCCGAACATCCGTTTTTGTTGATACGGGATCCTCACATCTTGAACCGGTCCAAACATGCTTAATAAACGTTGAAAAAATCTCTTATAAACGGAAAAAAACAATCAAATCAAAATCACGTAATTGCGAATCAAATCATTAACTACCTGAAGTAATTTGAAACGTCTTCCTCTTTAAAAGTACTATCGGCCGGAAAAGTTAAATAAATTTGCCGCGAACTCGAATTCGAATTCCCGAAACCCATTGATCCAAAATCATTTCGGTCGGGTCGACACCGACCGAATTTGTGAAACTCGTCTCCCATCATCAATGCAGCTGCTGCTGCTGATCTACATACACATAAACTTTTTCATAAATTCAAACTAGTGGAAAAATACAAACATAAAGAACATAAACTTATTCATCTTTCAAATGTACACATAACAACAAAACTTTATCAAGAAACACAAAAGCAAAGATCAAAGATTCCCTTTTTTAAATCTTTTTTCATACAATTAAAAACACAATCATAAAATATAACCTAAAAAATTAAAAAAATCATGATGTTCCAAGTTCCAACATATTCAAAACCGGAAGTTAAAGAACAATGAATAAAGTTTCATAACATAAATTATCAAGAAACACAAGCAAATGTTAAAGATTCCCTTTTTAATATTTTTTTTCCAACTTAAAAAACCAATCATAACATATAATTAAAAAATAAAATTAAAAAAAAACCATAATGTTCCAACAAATTCAAAACCAGAAGTTAAAGAATAATAAATAAAATTTCATGAACATAACTTATCAAGAAACACAATCAAAGATTAATTTATAAATCTTTTTTCATACACTTAAAAAAACAATTATATTTCATACACTTAAAAAACAACTATAACAAATTACTAAAAAAAATAGGGCTGGCAATAGATATCTGTATAAGACACGATTAGACCTATTTACTGAAAAAGTATACAGCGTGATTTTTTAGTTTATTAAAAATAAATATAATTAAGAGGTTAGGATCCATCATTTCTTCTTCTTAGTACATAAAACATAAAACTGTGTTATATACATGAGATATAAAGTAGTTACACGATTTGTATTTATGTTTTATACTTGTGTAATACGCGTCGCCAGATACATGTTAAACCCGATAAGACACGATTTGCCAGCCCTAAAAAAATCACAATGTTCCAACATATTCAAAACCAGAAGTTAAAGAACAATGTATAAAGTTTCCTAACATAATTGATCAAGAAACAAAAAAAAAGATCAAAGATTCCCTTTTTCTAATCTGTTTCCTCACACTTAAAACAATCAAAACATATAACTAAAAAGAATTAAAGTGTTCCAAGTTCCAACATGTCAACCCATATTCAAAGCCAGAAGCTAAAACATAAAACCACTAAACAAAGTCTCATAAAATAATTAATCAAAAAACCACAAACAAAGATCAAAGATTCCCTTTTTTAAATCCTTTGTATACACATTATAAAAACTAATTATATATACCACATGATTAAAAAAACAATGATGATGTTTCAACTTTCAACATTCAACATTCCAAAATATGGAAAACCAGAAGTTAAAGAACAATAATGAATAAAGTCACAACCTTTTTACAAAATAATAAAAAGATAAAGCATAATATATATACCTAGGATTCTCATTCACAAAGTTCATGCACCTATTCAACTGAAAAGGATGATGACCCATAACTCCAAATCTTTGTTGCTGCTGCTGCTGCTGATGTTGTTGGATAACCTTTAACCTTATCAAATCTTCAAAAACATCAATCTTTCCACTAGGAGAACCACCACAACCACTTAACCCTAATTCATCAACAAACCCACCATTATTATTATTACCATTACCATGAACAAACTTACATAAACTCCCATTTTTACAAAACCCTTTTGCATAATACATGCAAGGCCTCCACCCACCGCCGCTGACGTCACCATACCCTCCGCTGACGTCATCACCACCCCCATTCCCACCGAACCCACCATTAGAAAGATAAACGTCGTTAACTGAGCAGCTTCTTCTGTGTAAATGGTGGTGGTGGTGGTGGGTGACGTCACCGTACTCTCCGCTGACGTCGTCAGCCCAGTTTGAAAAACCACCGTTTAAATCGGCGGTGTTGGGGTCGTCGAACAACGGGGGATGGTCTGGATTAACTTGGGGGATGTTGACAGAAGTTACAGAGGCGTAATCTTCGTTACGGTCGTTGAAATTTGAGAAAAAAGAGGAGCCAGATGAGCCGCCACCGTTCACCACGGCGGCGTAACTCGCCGGCCGGGGACTACGGTGGTCGGAGACTGACCAGGGGGAGCTAGGGGAAGAAGGGTTTGTGTGGTAAAACCCATTGTTATTCGGAACGATGATTTGAGGGTTTGCAGATGAGGTGTTCGACGAACTGTCTAAGAAAGATTTAGCTTTTTTTATAACGGAAACGAGATGGTTTTCAGGGCCAAAAGCGAGCCTAATCATCTCATTATCACCTTGATCTTGAATAAGAATGTAACCCATGATTTTGGAAGCGTGTTCCGGGTCCAGTTTCTGGATTCTTGACATCACCATTTTAGTAGCTTCAACTGTATCCATGGTGGAAAAAAGAATTTTTTTGGCTGTGTTTTTCTCTCTCTAGAAAAAGAAAAGTGGGTTAGAGAGAGAGGGGAAAAGGGTGGGATTTTTTGAACTGAGAGTAAAAAGTTTAGTTACAGAGAGAGAGATATAGAGTGAGATATAGAGAGAGAAAATGTATTGAACGGTTCGTCTTGTTTTTTGGGATAAAAGAGAGAGAAGATGGGAGGATGTACAAGTGGTGATGCATGGGGTACAAGTGGAGGGAGTAGAATTGATGCTTTGCTGGAACCCATGTAGACAATGGTATGGGTCAAAGGAGGATTTGGTGTTGGGTTTGTAAGTATAGGGTTTGGTGATTTGGGGAAGATGAAGGAAATGGGATAGGTTTGTGTGTGTGTCATGTGTTAATGTGTGTGTGAGGTGGGGTAGGATGATATCATGTGTTTTATAATCTTTTATTATATGTAATGATTTAAAATAACATGTTTTATATGTTTTGTTAATAATTTTATTAAGTATTTTGGAATTAATCCATTACTTTGGTACGGTGGTAAAAAGGATTGGGTTCTTTAATATAAACCTAAGTTTAATCCTCACCTTTTGTTATTTTGATGAATTATGTAATAATTGATAGAGTCTAGCTTCTTTGCAGATGTGTCATGTTTTATCCTGAGTTTCCGTCTCACCGTATGTTACGTCAGAGGCGTTCAACTCTTGTGGTGGCACAACGTCTGTCAAGTGACAGTCGACGGTATGGTTTTTTAGGGAACGCTGAAGCCATATTTTGAAGTCAACGTTTGTCAACTGGCCATAGTGAGACAATTGAGCGCAATAACAGAAGAAAGTTGTTGTTCCAATTATTATTATTATTATTACTATTACTATATTATTATTATTTTGAAATTATTAAAAGTAGCAAATATGTTTTTCCATAGTATTCATGTTCAAATCCTTATCTATAATTTTAATTAAAAATCGCTTTTATCTCTAAAATTCGTTTGGTTTTTTAAAACATCACTAAAATTTGTTTGGTTTTCTAAAACATCATACATTTGATTCCTCCTATCTATAATTTATTTAGTTATATTTTTTATTGTTTTTCTCTTTTACTCACAAAATACAGGTAGTGTATTTTTTGATGAATGGAAGTTAAAAGGAAAAATATAAATAGCTATTATTTAAAGTACTAAAGACATACATGAGGAATCAAATGTGTGGGTTTTAAAAGGGATACAAATTTTAAGAATAAAGTTTTTTAGCTTAATTTATAGAGATAGACTTGATGATTCAATGTGAATGGGGGTTGGCTAAACATGCTCTTTATTAATTTTTCATCATATGCCCTCACTCAAGTCATCAATTTAAGGTGATCTTTTTGTTTTTAGTATGAAAAGATGGAATATTAATGATTTTGGCAACTAAAGCTAAAAGTGCATTTGGTAGAACTAGTTTTTGATTGTACCTATATGATGCGTTTAGCACAACGCCTTATTTTTAGGAGTTATATCTGTTAAAACTCGCCAAGCAATTTAAATCGAAGCATCCACTAATTTGATCGGTTCATTTTGAAACATATAACCAGTCATTTAACTTTTATATACTTCCGCTGGGGCATGCGCATATAATGTATATATGTGTGGGCCTTTGGGGGGCAAAAGTGAAAGTGCACTAATTATAACATTATTTTACTAATTTCGTGAAAATAACGTTAAAAGTAAGGGATGGTTAATCATGCATCATGTGGTGATGTTGATTGCTGAAAGATAAGGGGGTAAATGCACTAATCAACTTTTGTCCCAATTGCTAAGTGTAATGTGCCTTATGTCTAAGGCTTGATGCAAAACTACTATCGAGCCGAGGGGCTCATTGGAAGTAGCATCTCTATTCCTATAGGATAGAGGTAAGGTTGTCTACATTTTACCTTCCTCAGACACTACCTTAGCTTTGCTATTAGTGGGATTAACTGAGTATGATGATGATATGATGATGATGATGATAGGGTGAGGTTATTGTAAAAAAAATGTTTTTTTGTGAGAAGTGTAAGAAAAATCTAAACCATTAGATCTTTAATCTAATGGTTGAGATCTTGATGGCAATCTTGTAAATAGTGTTTACCATTAAAATAATTAATTTTTAGATTAAGGGTATAAACGTAAATTTAACATTTTTAAATTTAGAAAATCACATGCAAGTACCCATTTTTTAAACGCCAATAACTTTTTATACGTAACTATTTTTTTAATTACACCAAAATAACGAGAGTTTTTTTGTCTTTAATATGAGTATCATATTGTTATACTTATGCTAGAGAAAAAAATTACATTTCGATTGGATGTTTTAGTTCATGGTGTTTTTTCTATGTTCATACAATGGTGTTTTAATTTATTGTGATTCAAGGCGTAGTGTTTTACAGTAAAACATCATGATGTAAATAAGACACCATAGCATTTTAATGAATTATGATTCAAGTCATGTTTAATCTAAATAGTAATGTTGTATGTGATACAGTCATGGTGTTTTAACATCTAGAATATGTAATGTTGTATTGTGATTACAGTCATGGTGTTTTAACATCTAGAATAGCAATAGAATCATTCTAAATGTTAAAACACCATGGCTGTATTATGATTCAATTCATTGTGTTTTTGGAATTTGTATGGTGTTTTATACCTGCAAAAATAACAAAAATCATTACAGATGTTAGAACACTTTGGCTGTATTACGAAACAAGTTGTGGAGTTTTCTGAAATTCGTATGGTATTTTATACGAACTGATGATGAATTCTAAAATAACTGATGAACTCGGTTACAAATTATATCGTTAATTAGTGTAACGCTCTGTATTCTCGCGTTATTTATTTATTAATGAATATAATTATTATTTATTATTCATTTATATTTATTTATTTATATATTATTCACTTATTTATTCAATATTGACTTATTTAAATTCTTTTAATTATTTATTTACTTAAATAATTATTTATTCATTTAGTTATTTATCTTATTTATTTTAATCATTTATTAAGTAAATAAATAAGGATTATAATTTAAAAGTTTAACTTAGTTAAGTTTTAAGTTAACTTAGTTAATCACTAAGGTAACAAGTCAAAGGACATTTTGGTGCTATTTTAAAACTTATTATAAGCCAAATTAAAGCACAGGGACTAATACTGACTTTCGCTGAAAGTATGTTTGCAGGGACTAAAGTGCAATAATAAAAAGAAAACTCTATTTTAAAACAAACAAAACGGCTTTTGCCCGGACTCGAACCCGCGCACACCACTTCAATCACAGACGCATTAACCAGGCGGACGAAGTCCACATTGGATTTATATTGTGAATCGTTTAATATCTATTCTAGTTAAGTTTAAATGAATTTTGTTTTGCCACCAAGACTGCTCATCGAAGAACACAGCATTACCAGCTCATGTTTCCATTTTTTTAGCATAATTGATTGATTCGTGATTGATTATAATTGGTTTCTTTCCATCTCGATCATCAATCATGAACCCGAATCTAAATTGTGACCCGATTCGTTCCACCCAAATGTATAAATACCAAACCATGTTTCACACCTTCATTCCACACACAACCCTCATACTCTCTCTCTCTGTTTCACTGATCGTCGCCGGAGAAGCCCGTTGTAACACCTTGAAATTTTTTTACCAATAATATAATAACACGAGTCCTGCTGATCCTCGTATGCCACGTGTGGGACGAGAGGGAACAATTTTGTCGTCATGTCATTTTGACGCTGAACGATAATTTAAATTTTATCAACAAATTTTTAATATGTCGTTATGTCTCGTGGAAAACCTCTGAACGACGCCCGATGTTTAAAGGACTAGTACGGTATCATGTTTTAAACCGTGAACGACGTCGAAAAAGTCTGAGGGCCAAAGGACATGCCAAATATTTGGCCTCTGAGTGATCCTTACGGACCGCAAGGCTTATACCTTACGGACCCTAAGGCAAGGAAGAAAATATTAGCTGAGAGGCGGTTACGGAGCGCAAGGCTTATTCTTTATGGTCCGTAACCATTTTAAATCAGTGGATGTGTTAAGGGCTTACGGACCGTAAGCCTTATCCTCACGGTCCGTAAGGGACTGCCAGAGGCAGATTATTTTGCAGCTTCCTAGCTTGCCACCATTCAAGCGAATTGCCACTCTTGTGCTTGCTTTTGCCACGTCCAAAAACACCTGGGGAGATCCTAGAACATGTCTTGACACTTGGAATGATCTTATACATCATCTCCAAGTATAAATAGCCATGCCTTTTAGCCAAATTCCTTGCTTAATTCTTTTCCTTCTCCTCTATCACTCAAGGTGGAAGTTCCTGATTCAAGGAACATCCCAACTGAGTTTCTAAGCTTCCTTGGACCACATGTAAGTGTTCCATACCCTGTTAGTTCATTTTATTAGGCTTTAAAGCTAAAAGTCAAGCGTTATCAGTTAAGACCATTATGGTCCAGCCAATGTTCGATATGAACATGGCTAAGTGATCGTAATTAGGTAGGTTTTATCCCTTAAAATGGCACCTCCTAAAGATCACGTTTACTAGACCTATTGACGGGTCAAAGTTAAATTATTAAAAAGTCAAACGGGTCAGATTATGTAAAATTCATAATCTGAGTTTATACAAGTTATAAAAATGTTTTGACAATTAAAATAACTAGGTAATAAATAATAGAACATGTATAAACATGTTCAGCCCGTCAAATTTTAGTCTAAGTGTCGGTTCGCAACCGAAAGTAGCGAAGTTTGACTTCTGTTTGACTTTCGATTAATAAACCGAATTAGCAACTTTCGCTACTGCCTTTAAGTTGTATTATGATCTTATTATAATGTAGTATAACTCCTAAGGTTATACTACAAGATCATAATCAGAATATGAGTTTATGCATCAGTTCTTCATTATGCCAATATGTGACTATTTTGCCCTTTTGGTAAAATATGAGGTTTTAATCAACAAAGAACTTGTTATTGAATAACATACTGATGTAATATCATAAATTTAAGTAATTGGGATATCAACTCAGATTACATTCTGAGTTTACACACTAATTCGTGTATCATGCCGGTAAATGACGATAACGCCCTTTTGGCGCATAAATTGATTTCAATCAAGTATTTCTTATAAAACCAATTATCTACTGACATGTTATACTAAATAACATATCTTGGTCATACAAACCCGTTCGTAACTTCAGTTCACACTAAACATCGCATAAATCGTAATTTAACGACTTAAACGCCGTTTCGGCGCATAGTATGGCTTCAAACCATACTTGACCACCAAGACTTGTTACCTACTGACTTATAAACTCATTTTCAATATTTTACTAGTAGGTACATGTTATAAACTCAGAATCCAATTATGATGTCATAACTATGTGTGAAATGACCAAAATGCCCTTTCGGTGCATAGTTTGGTTTTAAATAATAAACCACACATATATTTGATACTTTACTGATATTATATCATAATTATAACATTTTTCCAAAAATTATGATCATAACATCATATTACAAACAAGTTCCTTTTAAACATTACAAAATGACCGAAACGCCCTTATGAGGCATAGTTTCATTTTAAAACCTTATGGGTATATAAGTTGGTATCCTACCGATATCACAACTTATTTAAAGTATATTGGCATGTAGAGCTTGTTCATAACTCATCCGGTTACCCGGTATCGCATTTATGCATTCGGTTAAGCTTATGAAGACTTTTTACGTAAGTTTACTGAAACGGGTCAAACCTTATCATTTTATCCTCAAATTCCAGAATGTATATTGTTTACCTATATTATGCAAGTCATAGGACTTGTTGGGTTTAAATTACATTCTATTCCGATCACCGCTTATCTAGCGTATCTACCGTTTTCAATAATTTAAGTTAGTTGGTCTAAGTCAATGACTTATGTAAACGACCCGCTAACCATCTAATTGGTTAATAATACCATTCACTCCAGACTAGATACTTCCGGTAGATTGAATCTGAGCTAGTTATTTTGTATACGGCTGGTTTATCTTATTTTCCTTATTTGAAGAATTTTGCTAAACCAGGTAAATATCTTAACCTATTTTCCTATACGGGCTTGGGATACGGTAAAATATTTACCGCATGGTCGGATATGGGATTCAAAGACAAATGAGTCCGGAAATTCAAATAATCCATTTTAATTCGTATTGCTTAATATTAAATATTGGGGGTTAATACGACTGTTTCCTGGATATCCTCGGCTCATTTAATTGCAAATGACCACGACCTAAGCGCGGGGTGTAGGCATACACCTGACAGATGCTAAATAATTATAACCCAATATGGGTATACCTAATAAAGCTATGAAAGTGGCGTGTCGGTTAATCATGATCTCGGCATAGTTCCGGGGCCTAAATGTATTATTAGCATGTAAAACTGATAACATGAGATATAGTTTCTCCAAGTTATTTATGAAAATAAATGTACCGTTGTGTGCATAAATGATTTTGAAATGTTTTCAAAACGTGTCGGTTAATTGTATTTACCAGTGAAAACTGGGCGTATTTTCAAAAGACTAAGTGCAGGAAGCAAGGTAACGTAAATAGACTGGAAGTGCTCGGCAAAGCTTAAGAGAACTTGCAACTCCTTGCTTAGAAAGCCCATAGTCTGCCAAATGTCATTATGATATACGTATTTTGATCCGCCTGTGGATTTGTTACAAACGTTGTATTATATTTGAATTTCGAACAATACGTTTATAATAATAATTTTATTCCATTAACTTCCGCTGTGCTATCAATTGTTGTTTGGTTATGATGTATCAATCTTACGTCACGATGCTCCCCACCGGGACACACGTGGAAATCGGTGTAACAACTCAGAATTTTCGTTGTTATTTATTTCAGTTATTTGTTTATTTTCGTTATTGTACTTCGAAGATTCGATTATAAGAAAGGTATGTTACTTAATTATGTTGTTGCAATGATTATCGCATCTAATCGCTTATTAAACGCATTGCTAATTCAATCGCAATCACAAGTAGTTATGCTACTATACGAGCTGAGTGTGTTATTGTTTAATAAACACTTGTGCCATCGCATCGCTCATCTCATCATATCGCAAAACGCAGTTAATTATGTGGAATTATGTTTTATGTGTGCTATGTTGTTTATGTTATGGTTACAATCGCTATCGCAACGCTCTCACACGCACGAATCGCTAAATCGCACTATTATATCAATTATAATGCTTAATATACCTATCTAATACGAAACGAATTGCCAAACGAACTCCTAACGCGAAATCAACGAACAAAACTTGGCCACTAGGTCAAGTTCGGCCGAACTTGTATAACACAAGTTCGCCCGAACTTGTCTAAGCCACCAAAATCCTTAAAAAACATCAAGTCCGCCTGGACTTGTCTCAAAACCAAGAGAAACAAGCAAGTTCGCCCGAACTTGATGTTTCAGCTCACCTCTTTCACTCCACCTATAAATACTCAGCTCCTCTCCTCATTCGAACTTGTTGCAAGTTCGCCCGGAGCTCCCCAAAACCGAAACCCTTTGTTTTCTAAGTAAGATTCAACCCGTTTTCAACTACAACAACGTTCAACAATGCTTTACAACGATTTTGCACAAGGCTTTGCCTTCGTTTTCATCAAATCTCTTCTGTTTACGAAAATCTTCATCTTTTAATGCAAAACTTCTGTTTTTCACTCAGATCTATGCTTAGATGTGAGTAAAACCTTTAAATCATCAATTTTTACACAATATTCGGACTAATGACATATGTTTCGTTCACTTTTGAGTGGGACGAGACGTTGTCAAGCAAGATCTCAGATCCGGAAGCACAAGGATGAAATCGTCACTTTACACAAGCTGGACTAACCCGTACGAACTTTCAAGCTCGCCCGGATTAGTCCTAGTTTCTGTAAAATGGCTAAACTCGCTCCAAAAGACCTCTCTAGCCTAAGTTTTACTCAGTGGCTTAAGGTTGGAGGGATAGACACTCGATTTCCTTAGCAAACGACGCGAAAACGCACGATTTGGATGCCAAAACAGTCAAGTTCGCTCGAATTTGATCAAAACTCACCAAATATTACAAGTTCGGCGCCGAACTTGTATCCTCCCTCAACAAAAAGGGACAAGTTCGCTCGAACTTGCCTCGTTTCCTAGGAAACCAGACAAGTTCGCCCGAACTTGTACACTCAGTAAGTTCAGGCATACAAGTTCGCCCGAACTTGTACTTTCAAGTACAAGTTCGTCCGAACTTGTCTACTGTTCTCTCACTCGTTCACCGTTTCAGCAATTCGGAAGACTGATGCACTTCTGTTCGCTTACATGCTGATCCGACGCTCTCCTCGACTCATCTCAGATCCCGAATCTCTCCTAAAACGCACCGACGGTGAGTATACTTGAATCCCTTTTTACGCTTAAACGCACTTTTGGGTGTCACATATGTTCCTATATCAAATCACATCACACGAATCTCAAATACTTATTCGAAACCCGCTGCTACATGATTATACGTGAAATCTGCTGAATTGTATGTATTGCTTGATTGCTTGTACGTCACGCTTAACATGATAGTATACTAGAGGTTGACCCGCCACCCGGAGGCCAGGGTTGATAAGGCTCGCATTTTACATTTCTCATTTATTTTCTCTTTTAGGATGTGGACACTTGTTCGCATGCCTCGATCAGTCGCGGTTTGTTGGTTTACGTGAATCTAAGTAGTTACATCATTCACATCCATTACGTATGTCATGCGGTGTATGCTAAACGCTTTTATATCTATTATGTACGCAAAACCCATATGCTCACCTTTACTTAATTGTATTGACGTTTTATTTTAACATATGTGGCAGGTTGAGGATTTGTATACTTGCAATCGGATTAGGATTGGTCTACTAGAAACGCATTGTAATAGAAATCTAGGGGATATCGAACTTGATTTGTATTATGAGAATGCTTGAATTTTGTAACCTGTTTAAGGATTTTATGTTAGTAGTATGGGATATTAACGTTTAAATATTGTCGTTTAAATAGTGTTATGGAATTTCTCATGAGACAATCTGGTTCGCCTAGTGCCACTACCCCGATGTTTCCGCCATCGGTTGGGGTGTGACAATCGGGGTGTGACACCCGTCGCCGCCGTCACCGGAGAGGATAACCGAGTCCGACGAAACCCGCAACCTCCCGTTATTCAGTACACCTCCTTAACCTTTGTTTCGAGCTAGTTTTCCTGTTTGTTAATGTCTCGATATATGTATATATAAGAAACCTTCAACTTATGTTACATAAACGAAGTAGATGAACCGGGACGATCTATATAAATTTAACATAAACTTTTTAGACTATTATTTAAAATAACATGTTTCATCTACTTTTATCAATGATAATATACTTATTTTCAAATTATTAAAAATACCAAATATGTTTTATTTATTCAATTTCTAAGGTTTAATTGGTAAATCTAACCAAGCCATTTACACATAGCCTTAGCGGTTCATCCTATGCTTTTTTTTAAAGCCCGATTAACGTAGTC
This sequence comes from Scalesia atractyloides, assembly GCA_947069175.1. Classification (NCBI taxonomy): domain Eukaryota; kingdom Viridiplantae; phylum Streptophyta; class Magnoliopsida; order Asterales; family Asteraceae; genus Scalesia; species Scalesia atractyloides. The sequence goes on along the minus strand of CAMTDV010000016.1, from coordinate 9,798,163 downwards.
TGTAAATACTCTTAGTCGTGATAATAATAATGATAATGATAAAAAAATAATAATAATAGAGGTTTGTTGGTATCTGATGACGGGGGTAGCTCAAGCCTCAATAAAATGGATTTTACACATTAACGCCTGAAAGGTTAAAGGGCTAAAGGGTTCATAACCTGGGAAGTTGGGTGAATAACATGTGAACAGTGAAAAGCACGTGAACAGTAAAGCATCAGCTCACTGATTGCTTGTCAAAGTCTCTCACAACCGAAAAGAGAACATGTGCACAGAGAGCATCCTTTTATCCGCAGGTCAAAAGCCTTCAACCCTCAAAATGGGCAAGTCCCTACTGCAGCTTAGGTTCATGGGTCAAAGGTTTCCCTTTTAGGAAGATCCTTTTCCTATATAAGAAAGCCACCAGCATCCACACACCACACCAGATCAGTAGAGCTAAGACACTCTCTGATCTTCTCTTCTTCCTTGAGAACTTGTTCTATGCATGTTCTTTCTTTACACTTCAAAATACACTGCTTCATTAAGCATCTACATCCCAGGTTGAAATCCTTTCGGTCTCGGATTCTTAGTGAACAACAACAAAACCATTGAACCTCTCTCTACGTCTTGCAAACGTAGGGGGACCCCACGACCTGAGTTAGGCTAATATGAGCCCTTGAAGCCTTTTAGCCTAACCAGATCTCCCACTATCCTTGGTCTCATATCTGTTGTAACAACAAGTTGGCCCCCACCGTGGGGCTACGCCACTTATTCTTCTTAAAAAGACCAGTAGTGTAGCTCCATCTTTTTTCAAAATCAGCATGTCAGAAAACGGATCCCCGTGGGAAGTTAATCAAGTACCACGAACTTTAACGTCCACCGTTAGTCCAGCCTCACCGGTTGTGACAACCCCACTCTCCACCCCTGGAGACACTTCTGCTGGGATCTCGTTTCCCGGGTTCTTCCAAACATCAACTCCTTCCCGTTCAGGGGCTCCTTCCCCATAGATCGGCACCTCAAGTGCCCCGAAGCGCGTCGATTTAACCCCAGAAGGAGTTGCCAGGAATTTCTTGCGGTTAAGGACTCTCCTCAAGCAACACGTAAGTCAAGAACGAGAAAAAGAGGTCAGAATAAGGTTGGATTACGATGAGCCAGAACCGTCTTTATCGCCAGGACCACCACCTCCACCTTTCAGCAATTCACAACCCATGGCCTCTAGCCATGGAGCTGGTCCCAGCATAGCATATCAACCTTTCAACCCTACCCCCTATTCTTATGGAAGGCCTAACCCAACGGCCTTCCCCATTGTAACGCCCAACGTTTTCATACTTTCCATATTTAGAAAGCTCGTGATGTATTTCTATTTTTGGAAACCTTTGTATCTTGTAATCGTCTTTTCGTTGTAATCTTTGTAATCATTGTAAACCGAGACTTTGAATCATAATGGAAAATCATATTTTATTCATGTTATACTTAGTCATAATCATTTTATACTTATACATTCAAACATGTAACGCATACTTGTGATATTCGTAAACGTGTGATGAACTTGCAAATACGTGACGTACATACATTATACGATGCTTATACATGATACATATATGCAATCATACTTGGTTATAATTATTCTTCGATAAACTGACTTAAAACCCCCTTAAAATGCACTTTCTATGCTTAAAACACCCCTAAACCCTTAAATATAAACTCCAGGGGGCTGAATTGCCAAAAATGAAACTTATCCCAGCTTCTCACGGGCCGCCAGCGTGTCCCCCATTCCTTCTCGCGGCCCGCCAGCTGTTTGTTTCGGCAGAAAATTGTTTAAGCTCATGGATTGGTCAATTTTGGTGCACAAGGATTGTGCTTCTTGCACTAAATGCTCACCAAACTAACCCTAATCCGCAACTATAAAACCCACACTAGCTCCACACTTCCTCCACTTTACAACTCACTAATATCACTCTCAAACCCTCAAGAACTCAGCTGGAATCAGTAACTTGGCAGATTCATCTCAAGTTACTAAAGTGAGCATAACCTCACTTATACTTCATCTTTTTCATTGTTCTTTCTTTCTTAGCACTTGGGACACCTCTAGGATTGTTTCCTTAGGTTTTTCCATGGAAAACCAAGATGGAACTCCTTCATATTTGAGGCTGAAGTGCAATAAACTTCCTGATTTTAACAAAACTCTTTCAAAACTTATGTTTTCATCAAACAACTTTGTGTTATTGAGCTTACAATCAAAGCTATGATTAGTGAGACTAACCAAGGTTGATAAACATGTAAATAAGAGTGTTTTAACACTTTAAACTTTCTGTTTTGAAGAGCTTTAAGCTCACAAGTGATGCCAAGCCAAAAGCTTGATGATAGTGTGTCCACCTTGGTTAGCTTGGGCTACCCTAACTTTGGACCACACATCACTTGATGATTTTCGTCATTATCCTAAGTAGCTTGCTAGTCCTAAAGTGTCACAACCCCGCCTAGCCGTCGACGTGTGTTGATGTGTGCTCCCTGGGTTGTAGTTCACTTGGCTACTTGGTATAGTGGCGACACACTTTACATTCTTGTCATTTACATTTTTTGTCCTTGTTCTAAGACCCTCCTTGTTACCTATGGTAACTTGTGTAGTGGTGAACATCATACGAGGTTCCAAAGTGGATGGTTAATCCCCCACCTCCTACTTGAATTACATGACACTAAGAGGTACCTAGGTGGATGGTTCATCCTCCCACCTCCTACATGATTATATAACTAGATATATAAATATCTATGGACTATAATATAACCATTGGAACCGAACCCTTGATAATGACTAAATAAGCATCTATCAAGTTAATAAGGTTGTCACTATGTGTGTAGTTCCTTGTCAACGATTCTTATAGGTCTTGAACCTATGAAACCACACCTAATCCTTATGGGTTATTATAAGTGTCAAGGACAAGTGCTATACCTTAGTGTGTATTTTCGTATACGTTACTTTGAATGCATTATTCCAAATCCCGAATCTCTCGTTACCATTCCAATGCTCACACCACGTTTTCCTCTTGTAGGATAACTCGTGTTCATCCCGCAACACAAACAACTCTTCACGGACTTTGCTAATCGAAACGCTTACAAAACCGTGAGTATACTCGAACCCCCTTTTACGTTTACCACTTTTGGGTGTAACATGTTTACATTATCATAAAACAACAAAAACTTATGCTTTATTACTTGCACGAACAATCCATTATACATGAACGCTTTGATACGTATGTTATCTTATACTAGGACCAAACGTATGTGATACTATAGTCATTACCTTATTTTTAGCCTCCATTTGACATGTATAGCGCTATAGGAGTAACGCACCGCCCGTGAACGAGTGGTCATGTTGAATTATTTATACTAGTTGCGTGAACAGAGGGTTGACTAGAAATATCGCATGCCTTGTATATGCTCGTATGTAAACTTAGTTGCCATGTGGATTTGTTTAAACTTATGCTTATACGTATGCTATACTCAAACTTGTATACTCGCCTTTTGCTTTGCATTTGAACTCTTAGTTAAATGTTGTAATATTGAATTTTTAACTTGTATTGTAATGACTTTATTCCATGAAATGAAATTGCGGATTAATTAATTATTGTCGCAATTAGTATTATGAGCAATGAGCAATCTATTTCGTCCTGCCTTCGATGTTTCCGCGATCGGTTGGGGTGTGACACCCATATTCACCTCTCAGCCGGTCATGACTAGTGACCAATCGGGCATGAGACCACCTTTGAGCAGCTATGGCAGTCTCCAGTAACAAGTGTCCCCCATCCAGTTGCCTCCACATGGGAGCAAGCATTGGCTACTTTGCCTCTGGCACGAGGCGCTGTTATGAATGCCTCCATGGGAATGCCTTGTGCTGCAGCCAGAAAGCCTTCAAGGCTTTAACCTTATGCCCCAGATGATGGCTCAAATGATGGCATATTTTCCTTGGTCTAGCTCATCAACCAAGTGCTGAGTACTCACCAAGGAACGACAAGTCATAATCCTGCTACAACGGCAGAAGAAGACCTCGCGAAACCTTACAAGCCCAGCAACCTCTCGTGCTTTTCCCAGCAAATTGCCGACTACAACTTCCAAACAAAGATCAAAATGCCGTCTCACATAAAAACATATGATGGAACCGAGGATCCAGAGGATCATCTCCAGATCTTTACCGGTGCAGCTAGAATTGAAAAATGGTCCAACGCTAAGTGCTGCCTCATGTTTATGCAAACTCTCGTTGGATCCGCCAGGATATGGTTCAACGACCTACCCGCCAAAAGCGTTCGAAGCTTCGATAATCTGAGCAAAGGGTTCCTGGCAAATTTTTCACAGCAAAGGAGATACGTCAAGGACGCCACCGTGATTCTCCAAATCAAGCAAAGGGATGACGAAAGCCTTCGAGAATTCATTGAGAGATACAAAAAAGAAGGTCTCACCTATGTGGGTGCAGACGAAAAAATGAGGGTAGCTGGTTTCATGAACACTATCACCTCCAAATATCTCACAAGAGACTTCAACAAGAGCCTACCCAAGACTCTTGAAGAAGCCCTTGAAAGGGCCGAAGCACATATACGGGGAGAGGAAACCGTGGATATCAAAGAACAAAGGAAATGGGCACCTAGCTGGCGAAGCAGCAACCCAAGCAGAAAAAGGGGAAATTTCGGCCATTACGACAAACGCTTCAAAGGTTCAGACTCCCGGAAACCTGAACCTCGAAACCCTCCAAGCAGAGAAAGAGCCGTCAATTTCACAACCCTAACCAAAACTCCTCAAGAAATCCTAGCAACTGAGGAAATCAAGCACAGCTTCCGACCCCCAAGACCTTTACCCAAAAGTAAGAAGAATGAAACTCCACTCAATACTGCGAGTTTCACGAGGAAAAAGGTCACCACACAAACGATTGTTTTCAACTCAAGAAAAGAATTGAAGAAGTCCCTTAAGTCCAGGGAGTTGGATCATTTAGTGAAAGGAGTCAGGGACAAAATGGCTAAAAGGGAAAAAGCAAAGAAGTAAGCATGGCAAATGTCGATCAAGAAGTGCCTCGCAAAAAACAACACTTGGAAGCTTGGGAGCTTCAATGTGTCTGCTTCCCACCACCTCAGGGAAACCTACTTTCAAATACCCTGGTGGTCGAAGCGATGGTGGGAACAAGTAAGACAAGCAAAGCCTACATTGACACGGGGTGGCCACCGAGATCATGTTTGAAAAGTTCTTCAAATGTCTCACTGATAAGGAACGTTCAAGGCTTCAACCCTCGGGGTCATCTATAAAAGGTATCGCTGATATACCCCTCAAGCCTTTAGGCCAGCTAACCCTTGATGTCTGTTTTAGTGAAGGCCAGATGGAAAGGACCAGGCCACTTACCTTTGTGGTTATCGACATCCCTTCCAACTATGATTTTATCATAGGAAGGCCAGGTCAGTGTGCATTCAGTATGGTTGTCTCAGTGGCCAAGGCCCCTGTCAGGTTTCCCACTGAAAGAGGGATTGCAACCCTTCAACCAACTCAGGAAGTTTACATGGTCGAAGGGGAAAATTCAAAAAATGAAGACAATGAAGGATTGATCATAAACCCCAAGTATCCTGAACAAAGGATAAGGGTGAACATGAACTTATCCCAAGAAACTTTATCATACATTGAGAAGCTGCTCATACACTATAGCGATGTCTTCGCTTGGTGCTCGGAAGACATGACGGGTATCCCTCGAAGCATTGCTGAACATGAGTTAAGAATACCACCAGATGTCAAGCCTGTGGTCCAAAGAAACGGAGTCTAGCTCCTGAACGAAGCCTGGCAGCCTGCCAAGAAGTCGAAAAGCTTATCCTCGCTGGAATCCTTCCGATAAGTAAAGTACCAATCATGGATTGCCAACCCTGTTATGGTCTGAAAACCCGACAAGTCTTGGAGAATGTGTATCGACTTCAAAGACTTGAATAAAGTATGCCCAAAGGATTGTTATCCCTTGCCATAAATTGACCTCAAACTCGACTCTCTTACCGATTATCCTTTTAAGTGTTTCCTCGATGCTTACAAAGGTTATCAACAAATCCTCACGAAAGAAGAAGATGAAGAAAAAACCGCATTTCACATAGACAAGGTATTTTTTTGCTATCAAAAAATGCCTTTTGGTCTAAGAAACGCCGGTGCGACTTACCAACTCCTAATTGACAAAGCATTTGCTAGCCAAATTGGGAAAAAAACATGGAAGCTTACGTCGATGATTTGGTAATAAAAAGCAAAACCGAGTATCAAATGCTCGACGACGTTCAAGAGACTTTCCAAAACCTAAGAAAAATCAACATGAAACTCAACCCGGTAAAATGATCATTCGGATTCGAAGAAGGCAAATTTCTAGGGCATATTGTGGGGAAGCAAAGTATAAAAGCCAATCCAAACAAAGTCAGAGCTGTTCTGGAAACCAAATCCCCACAAAGCAAACAAGAAGTCAAAAGTTTAAACGGAAGGCTTGCAGCCTTGAAGCGTTTTACCTCCAAGCTCGCTGAGAAGTCTCTCCCTTTTTTCAAAACACTCAAGGGATGTGCAAAGAAAAAAGATTTCAAATGGACGGAAGAGGAGGAAGAAGCCTTTAACCAGATGAAGCAACACCTAGCTTCACTCCCGGCCATAGCAGCCCCAGAAACGGAGAAATGATCTCTGTTTACCTCTCAGCTGCTGAAGAAGCCATAAGCGCGGTCTTAACTATCGAACGAGACAAAGTTCAGGTACCCGTTTATTTCTTCAGTAAAACGTTAAAATTGGCTGAGATCAAATATCCTCCTTTGGAAAAACTTGCTTTAGCCCTAGTCCAAACGGCTAGAAGGCTTAGAATGTACTATCAAGCACACCCAATGCAAGTGGTCACTGACCAACCCATCAAGAGTATGCTTGAAAAACCAGAAAAATCAGGACGGTTAGCCAAATGGGTTGTGGAACTAGGTGAACATAACATCACCTATGTCCCCATAAAATCTATCAAAGCCCAAGTCCTGGCAGATTTTATCGTTGAAATACAAAAGCAAGACACCACTGAAGTTAATGTAACAGCCACTAAACCTTCTGACCCTGAAGCCTTGAAGCTTTTTACCAATGGAGCTTCCAGCATCGAAGGGTCAGGAGCTGGGCTCAGTTTAATCAACCCTGAAGGGTTAGAGTTTACATACGCCCTTCGACTTGAATTTCAGACCACTAACAACGAAGCTGAATACGAGGCACTGATCGCTGGTCTAAGGATAGCCAAAGAAATGAAGGTTCAACGGCTTCAAGTCTTCACAGACTCGTTGCTCGTTTCAAGTCAAGTCAATGATAGCTATGTAGCGAAAGAGCCCAACATGAAAAAATATCAGGAGAAGTCAAAAGAGTTGATGAACAGATTTCAAGCATGTACCATCAAGCAAGTCCCTAGATCCCAAAACAAGAGAGACGACGCTTTGAGCAAACTTGCATCTCTCACGTTTGCTCACCCTACCAAAAACGTGTTGTTGAAGTGTTGAAAACCCCCTCCATCCAAGAATTGGAGGTTCAAGACGTAATCACTGAAGAAAGCCCTAATTGGATGACTCCTATTGAAAAAATTTTCAGAAATGGTGAATTACCCATTGACCCGATAGAGGCCGAAAGGTTTTGAGTAAAATCTAGACAGTACGTGTTGCAAGGGAAACCCTTTTCAAGAAAGGATTCCTTGCACCGTTGCTGAGATGTGTTGGTCCTGAACAAAGCCAATATCTAGTCAAAGAGGTTCACGAGGGAATATGTGGAGCTCATTTTAGACCAAGATCAGTGGTGGCTAAATTGATGAATCTCGGGTATTTTTGGCCTTCTATGCATCAAGATGCCACCGAGCAACTAAGAAAGTGTGAAGCTTGTCAAATACATGCACCGGTTCCCAAGAGCCCCAAACACGATCTCGTTCCTGTCACTTCAGCCTGGCCATTCCACAAATGGGGAATGGATATCGTTGGACCATTCCCACAGGCAAAGGGTGGAGTGAAGTTTTTGTTAGTAGCCGTTGATTACTTTACCAAGTGGCCCGAAGTTAAGCCACTTGCAAAGATAACAGGAAAACAAGTTGTCGACTTTGTTTGGGAAAACATCATATGTCGCTTTGGGTTGCCAGGAGTTCTGGTCATGGATAACGGGAAGCAATTTGCTGAAAAGCCTTTCAGCACATGGTGTAAGGAATTCAGAATAACCCAAGTCTTCAGCTCGGTCGCATACCCACAATCCAATGGTCAAGTCGAAAGAACAAATCGCAGCATAGTTGAAGGTATCAAGAACCGGTTAGGAAAACATGAAAACAATTGGCTCGAAGAACTCCCAAACGTTCTATGGGCGATAAGAACAACGGAAAAAACAAGCCATAAAAGAACACCATACAGCTTGGTATTTGGCTCAGAAGCTGTAATTCCAGCGTAGATTGGAGTTGTGACTCAAAGAACACTCAACATGGACCTCGAAACGAACAACAAAGAGACCATGTTGAACTTACAACTCCTTGAAGAAATTCGTGATCAGGCCGCCATTCAGGAAGCCAAATACAAACAAAAAATGTAAGCCTACTACAATGCAAGGGTAAAACACGAACGTTTCAAACCAGAGGATCTCGTGCTTCGAAACAACGAGGCTAGCAAAAAAGAAAACTAAGGAAAACTTGGCCCGAAATGGGAAGGGCCATACACAATCCTTGAGGCTCATAAAGGTGGATCCTACAAGTTAGCCGACGCAGAAGGCAAGAAGCTTCGCAAGCATTGGAACGGCCAAACCCTTAAAAGGTTCCATGTCTAGATAAGAAATTTAGAATGTATCCCAAGAGTTTTTAAAGTTCCCCTTTTGTAAATGAAAAACCTCTTGAATGAATGATGAAGCTTTTGTCATAACTTGTCTTAACTATCCTATAAACAGGTTGAGAACCTTGCAAAAAACTCCATGGCAAGGGCCATGAAAGGGGATGAGCTCCCAGGCCACATCGCTCAATAGGTTCAAGGGTTAAGTGAACCTATATAATGGGTGAGTTCCTAAATCAACACAACTCCATGAGACTTAGAAATTTTTCAACAAACTTGTCTCATAGACGGGTTCGAGCAGCCTACATCAATTGCTCCTTAAACTTTAAAAAAAAGTTTACGAAACACAAACACACTAAGTAGCGATATAAAGGATAGACAACATGTGTCATTTACCTAATGAAGCCTTGAAGCCAAAGTGACTGCAGCACTAAAACTTCTTAAGGAAAATTAGATATACAGACACATAAAACAAACAAGATAAACAATCATCAACACATGTCCAACAAAAACGTAAAACATAAAAGCATAAGGATACATAAACATAAAAGCCTCAAGGGCCATAACCATTGTCCACACAGCCATCAAGGCAAACAACCACCAGAAATCTTAAGGGTTTCAGTAAACCCTACATATTGTTCAAATAGCCACTAAGGCTAGCAGCCATAAAATGAAAACCTTAAGGGTTTTCACAACCTAAATTGTTCAAAAACATAAATAACATAACATTGTTTAAAGTGCTAAGATAAGCTAAGAATAAATTGTTCAAACATCAGAAGAGGGTTTGAAAACCCCAAATACATTACCCTTACCTTTCTTCGCCTTCTTCACCTTCTTTGCTTTTGGGTCATCACCACCAGCAACGGCTGAACCTTCAAGGCTTACTGCTTTTGACCCACCAGCATCACCGGACAAGGTTTCCTCACTATCTGTACGGGAACGCTTCTTGGACAAGGACTCGAGAACTTCAGAACAAACATTCTCATTGAGCCCAGCTGGTTTCAATCCCTGTAGAACGGAAATAGGTTTACCAAAACAGGAAGAAAGTTCACCTACATAAGGGTAGGTCAACCGCTCCATGGCATGAACAGACTCCTCAAAAACTTTTAAAGCTTCAGGATGAAATAGAGGAGATTGTTCCAAGGCCTGTCCCGATTCATGAAGTTTAAAGCCAACAACCAAGCCCAAGTGCTTCCCATAATTCAACAATTTTGTATAAACACCACCAAGGGTCGAATTAAACTCAGTTGAATGAATTAGATAAGTGACAACCTGTTGGAAACCATGTTCAATGAGCCATTGGTTATCACTAGTAGCCTGACCCACTGAAGCCTTCAACCTTTCTTTCTCCTGAGCAAAGGCCTTCTTCTGAACATCCAAGGCTTCCCTGTCAGCCTTCAACTGAAGCTTATCTGCCTCCATCCTCTTCTTCAGATCCCCAATCTCAACCTCATGTCTACGAGTGATCTCGCCAACCTTTTTCACCCAAGCCTCCTCCTTCTTTGCAAACCCATCAATATCTTTCCTCATAGCAGCCAAAGAAGATTTCATCTGCTCCTTCCTCTCTGAAAATTCAGCATATTCCTGCATCTCCTTCCTAAAACGAGTAACACCCTAAGCTAAAAGGGCAGAAAGATTGCAGGAACTAAGGATCAACCTGGAAAGCATGGTATCACCCTCCATCTCAGAAATGGAGCCACGAACTCAGGAGGGGCAAAATTGGCAAAGGCATCAGCACAAACATCAGGATCCTTGAAACTGTCTCCAACCTTGACACTCCAATTGGGGACATAAACCTCATCACCAATTGAACCTTCAGTAACCCTCCTTGACGACCCCTGAATTGAGGGTACCACAACCTTCTTGCCAACAGACATCTTTTTCTTAGCAACCGTCAACTCTTGCTCATGCTTCACATTCCCACCAAGACTCTGATCCACAGCACTCTCAAGATCATCACTAAGATCCACATGCTCTGGGGGAAAATGATGGCCGAGAAGGTTTCAACAAACGCCGATTTGAACGACGAGTGGACACCTTGGGAGCAGCAGTTTTGGTAAAACCCTTGACATTTGGTACATTCACATAGCCGGAACCCTCGAAACTATGCTCTGATCCCCTAGCAACAGCATCTTCACCGGGTGTGGCTGCGGCATCCCCAAACAACATCTGAAGTGTCATCACTCTTCACAAAGTCTAGTGCAACATAACTACAAAACCAAATGCAAAGCATAAGTAAACAAGTGACGATAAAACAAAATCCAAATACACAACAATAAAAGCGCATACCCTGTCCATCCCTCATTAAAATAGGATCTCGGTCCTTTTTATCCCACAATTTGCTAACACCCAACAAAACTAAAAAATGTTCAGGGAATGAATGAATCCTCAAAGGACAGGCCCTAATGGCTTTAAGCAAACAACTATTCAAATCAGACTCAAGGGGTACCTGCTCGTTGAGAATGGCTTCAGGTTGCCTCCAAACCATTTTGAAGGGGACAATCTCATCCGAAACCCAGAAAAAACGATCTTTCCATGAACAAAGAGTGGTGACCATAGAGGAAACCAAGCAAGTGTCGGCTTTAGACGCTTCAAATGTAAACCAATCACCATTTTTTGCCAAGCGAAAGAAGCGGCGAAACGATAATAAAGTTGGATCATAACCACATGCTCGATACAAAACCTCGAAGTGTAAAACCCTAGCTAAACCTTGCGGGTGTATTTGGCCAAAAGAAACACACCAATACTCTAAAACATTCAATACAAATGACGAAAAAGGATAACGAAGGTTGGAAAACTCAAAATGACGACAATATAAAGCAATCGAACCGGCCGGGCACCGATCGATTGAAACATCCATCGCCGGAGCAGTCGGTTTAAACTTTAACCCTATATCCCATTCAAGACAAAACGACTCAACTTCCTCTTGGGTCAAATGCGAAAAACCCACGGTCATATCCTTACGAGCACCCATCGGAAATAATCGAAAGAAGAAAGCAGAGAAGAAAACTAACCTGGTAGGAGGAAGGAAAGATATGGAGAAAAACTTGAAAGGAAATGAATGAGTTTGATGTTTATCTCTAAATAAAAAAGATAACTAAAAGAATAATAGGTGTTATAATTACCCAACAGTTATTAAAATCGCCCCGTGCAAAATTGCTCCGGTCATGTCAACCGTCTGGTCAAATTTCAAAAATCCCAACTGCAATAAACCCTTCAACCCTTCAAGCCTTGAAGCCTTTAAGCAATAGAAATAATGTGCAAAAGTCAGAAGTGTTTGAGCTTACTTCCCAAAAACCTCTGACTTGGGGGGCTGATGACGGGGGTAGCTCAGCCTCAATAAAATAGATTTTACACATTAACGCCTGAAAGGTTAAAGGGCTAAAGGGTTCATAACCATGAACTTGGGTGAACAACATGTGAACGGCGAAAAGCACGTGAACAGTAAAGCATCAGCTCACTAATTGCTTGTCAAAGTCTCTCACAGCCGAAAAGAGAACATGTGCACATAGAGCATCCTTTTATCCGCAGGTCAAAAGCCTTCAACCCTCAAAATGGGCAAGCCCCCTACTGCAGCTTAGGTTCATGGGTCAAAGGTTTTCCTTTTGGGAAGATCCTTTTCCTATATAAGAAAGCAACCAGCATCCACACACCACACCAGATCAATAAAGCTAAGACACTCTCTGATCTTCTCCTCTTCCTTGAGAACTTGTTTTATGCATGTTCTTTCTTACACTTCAAAATACACTGCTTCATTAAGCATCTACATCCCAGGCTGAAGATGCTTAATGTCTCGGATTCTTAGTGAACAACAACAAAACCAATAAACCTCTCTCTACGTCTTGCAAACGTAGGGGTATCCCACGACCTGCGTTAGGCTAATCTGAACCCTTGAAGCCTTTTAGCCAACCAGATCTCCCACTATCCTTGGTCTCATATCTGTTGTAACAACAGTATCGATGTTTTTTTTTTAATTTATGCACTATATTAATACAAGAAGGTATTATGATCAACAAAATGAAAATTTTTTTACTTTAATCAATAACTATGAAAAAGCTATTATTGCGATCGATAACTAGGGATGGCAAAATACCCGAGCCCGACGGTATACTCGAAACCCGAAAAATATGGGACTGGTATACCCGAAACCCGATGGGTATGGGCCGGGTATGAGATTAGTTTTATAAAATTTCGCAGGTATGGAACAAGTATGAGATTAGATGATACATGACTTGATTACCCAAAACCAGATACCCGTTTACCTAAACTATATACCCAAAAATTTTTATTTATGTTTTTATTTTCTTTAAACCCTTGTCTTTTTAGAACGACAAATTTATTTTAGTTTCTATCATCAATGGCCAATGATTTCTAGATCAGGTGGTGGAAGTCTTGCATATCTCTTGAGAAATGCAGGTTCTAATCCCACGAGATGCAGGTTCTAATCCTACTTGATGTAGAGTGAGGCACTAGTGGACAATGATAGGAGACCCAGGGAAACTTGGGTTCGATCCTTGAGCCAAATGAGATTTACCAGTAATTTAAATTGTCGTGCATACGGATGGGTGGGTTATCGGGTTTCCTCGAAATTGGTGGTGGACTCCGGTTACTCTCGGAGTACTTTGTTTGGTCCAGTGGGTGCCCTCGAGAATGATCGGGATTGATTTTGCTGGCCGTTCAAAATATAAATCTATCGTCAATGGTACTTGAACCAAAGACCTTATCCTCCCTATGTGTTTAAAGGCTTTGAATTTGCCAATAGATCACCACCTCATTGGTTCTAAACCTTTATCTATTAGTGACATATTTTAGTAAGGTCTTTATGTGGAAAAAAAACAACTTTTGGAATATCTATTTGGTAATATCATATGTATTTTGTGTTGTGTGAAGTATATGAATAAAACTATATAGAAATTATAATGTTATTGTTTATTGATGATACAACTTATATTATGTAACGTATGTTTTAATTTATAATAGCTGTTATATTAATAAAAATTATACAATAAGGGAGATGATCAAATAGGAAGTATGTTTTGGGTAGGAAGGATAGGAAGTAATCGTAGCCGTCCATCTGGAAAAGTAGAAATACAAGTGGGAAGGATATTTTAGTCAATCTTCTTTATTTATTCTTTCTATTTCCCTTCTCTGTATCTTCAACATTTCATTCATTTTCTCTCTCTAGAATTATACATCACGGTGCAATTTTTCTTCATCATTGAATGCTTCGAACACTCAATCAACGTGTTCTTCGATTTCTTTGAAGAAAACCCAGTTTATGTTCCTATAATTTCTCATTTTTTTCAATTTAACACGATGCGATTGAACATGAGATTTCTGTTAAAACAAGTACTTCTCTTCTCAAATTTCTCAAACATTTTTGAATTCAAAGTGAAGATATCTCTGATTCTACTCTTTTCTCTTGATGTATTCATGCGTTTGGGCAACATCATTAGTTCCAACTTCATTGAGAAATCATTAATAAAAAGTTGCACACCAGGTGTTTGACAAAATGTCTCAAAGAAAAATTGCAAAATATCTTTCAGTTTAGACTTTCATTTAAAATTGTGTTTTAAAAAAAATGAAAAAACACACTTTTTGGGTTTTTTGGTTCATTGCGTTTTACAAAATAATGAAAAAACACAGGTTTTTATCCATTGCGTTTTACAAGAATAAAACACACTTTTTTGTGTTTTTTGTCCATTGCGTTTTACAAAGTAATGAAAAAAACCAACAAACACACTTTTTGGGTGTTTTTTGTCCATTACGTTTTACAAAAGACACTTTTCTTTTGTGATTTTAGTCCATTGCGTTTTAGAAAGTACACTTTCTTTTATATTTTTAGTCAATTGCGTTTTAGAAATAAACTTTGTTTTGTGTTTTAATTCATTGCTTTTTAGATTAAAAAAACATTGTCTTTTGTTTTTTTTTGTCCATTGCCTTTTAGAAAAAAAAACATTTTTTTATGTTTTTTAGTCCATTGTGTTTTATGATGGTTTGTTGAACTTAAAATGAAACTATATGATAATAATGTTGGAAATTAAGTGTGTTTGAATGGATGTCCAAAATGGTAAACCACTTGTCTCACATTGGTGTTGAGACAAAGTATAAGGTTATTTATAAGGTGAAACCTTTGCACTTAACCAACAGGTGGCAAATTGGAACCGGAATTCAGTCGAACTCGTGTGCACCCGCACGTCCTGCGGACACCGATGCAGTTCCAAAAACCCGGGCCCGCGTGTGGCTGGTTTTTGCTTTCAGCCGTTGCTTTTTTAACTGTTACAGCGTGTGGCTGGTTTTTGCTTTCAGCCGTTGCGTTTTTGGGACTGTGTTGCTGCTGCGTTTTTTAACTGTTGGTTTCGCTGCGTTTTTTAACTGTTACAGACCACTGTTTTACAGATGTTGGTTTCGCTGCGTTTTTTTTAATTCTTCCAGATCACTGCGTTTTACAGATGTTGTTTTGCTGTGTTTTTTAACTGTTACGGATCACTGCGTTTTACAGATGTTGGTTTCGCTGCGTTTTTTACTGTTACAGATCACTGCGTTTTACAGATGTTGGTTTTGCTGTTTTTTTTAACTGTTACAGATCACTACTGCTGCGTTTTTTAACTGTTACAGAGTTTTACAGATGTTCTTTTTTCATTGCGTTTTACGCAACTGGGTTTTCGAAATTATTTTTTCGAAATATAAGCAATAGCATACTCGTTTTAAAGATAAAAAACACTCGTTTTTTTGTGCAGCTTTTATTAAAAAATAATGTCGTATGAAAAGTTATTAACGTTTAAAAAATGAGGGTGAATTGAAGGAGAGAGAAACTATTGTTTTGGATTGATTTGAATGCCTTACAAAACCCGTGCCTCCTCTTTTTGATTCAATTTAATTCATTTAATCTTAACTCTTCATTAGTAAATGGATGGACAAGATTACTTCATATTCTTTCTGGTGATAGAAACTTCCTATTATATCCTAATCCCTATACAATAATTTTAATAGTAAAAAAGAATTGTATTTGGAAATCACCATTGGTATCTTTTAACAAATTAATAGGTATACCTGAAGCCCGCAGGTAATGATATGTCTGATACTCGACGGATAATAAGCTGGGTATGAGACATGATTTTACAACCAGATATGGGTATGAGAGTACTAATACCTTGCCCGAACCCAGCTTATTACCATCACTGCCGATAACAAAATACAAAAAATAATATTGATAATAACATATTAGTTTTTAAATGACTTACCTTCTATCGTTATCAATGAAACTGATGGATTAAACTATAGTCCGTAAAATACGTTTAGTGTTGGGGTTAAGTGTCTTAAAACTTGCAACCACAACTTTCGAAATGGGTGAAAACTTTGCACCCAACTTTTTGGGCAGAGGAAAAGAAATTTTTACACCAAAAAAGAATAAAGAAATGACTTATTAATACACCTAAGACTTAGTTCACATATTTTATAGAAACATTGATTGCATGCAAACATGACAAAAAAAAACATGAATTTTAAGGGGGGTTTGGTTCACGGAATGTTTTGGAATTGGAATTGGAATTTGTATAGGAATTGGATTTGGAATTCAAACATTCCAATTGGAATAGAAAATTGTTGGAATTGGAATCTCAATTCCATTTTTGTTGTGTTTGGTTGTCAAATGAATTGGAATCCATCACCTCGCACCCACAACCCCGGTTCTGGTCGAAACAGTGCGGGGGTTACAGTCGGGTCGAAATGGTTCAGGTTGACCTGTACGGGTCAAAACGATTTGCGTCGAAACGGTACGAATCGAAATCATTCGTGCCAAAACGGTACGGGTCGAAACAGTTCACGTCGAAACGGTTCTCTTCGAAACGGGGTGAAACGATTCGATTCGAAACGGTATGGGTCGAAACAGTTGGGTCGAAACGCTTCGCGTCCAAACGATTTTGGTGTCGAAAAGGGTTTCGCGCGTGTCGAAACGGTACGCGTTGAAAGGGTTCACGTCGAAACGGTTCGGTCGAAACGGTGCGTCGAAACGGTGCGTTGAAACGGTTCACGTCGAATCGGTACGGGTCAAAACGGTTCGGATCAAAATGATACGGGTTGAAACAGTGTGGGTCGAAACCGTTCGGGTCGAAACGGTCGAAGATTCCAATGAATTTACTTTAATTCCTTCACATATAGGAAGGATTTTGAATTTCCTTTAGTTAAAGGAATTTGAAGGAATTCATGCATAATTCCAATTCCATTTCTATTGTCAACCAAACACATGAATATTGGAATTGAGATTACAATTCCATCATATTCTGTGCACTAAACATGTTAAAAGATGGAATTCAGATTCCAATTTCCTTAAATTCCATTGAATGCATGCGAAACAAACGCCCCTAAGGATAAACTCAAAATATTCAAGGGGTAATGCAATGAGTATTTAGGCATGGTATTAAATGATACCTAATGAGACTATCTAAAACATATATTGATTTATCCGAATCATACTTGATTTTTTTTTGTTATTAATAAATTAATATAGTAGTCAAGTAACTTTTAGTTTTTGAATTGATAATTTTCTAAGGGTAATAAGTTTAAAATATTAAGAATGTATTTGAAAATCTTAATACGTATAAGATGCCTAATGGATGGTTATTACATAGACATCTGACGGATACAAGACACGATTATATAAAAAGATTTTAAATATAGATTATCAATATCTCTTTCATTACCATCCATAAGTGTTTTTTTAGGCTAACATGGGTATTCTAAGAGGATGTGTAATCCAACATTACATAATATTTGTAGTGTCAAACAATTTAAATATTACTTAAATTTATATTGAAGAACATAATGGAACTGTATAATTAAGTTGTTATTGACACAAGTAAATCCACAAGTTGATTCATCGGTCAACAATTAGGCTTGAAGTATACGAGGTCGTTTGATTTGAGGATTGGTTTAGAGACGCTATTTAGGCTTCCAAAAGAAGATTAGGTTGAAGAAGCAGGTCGGCTATGCAACGGGTGGAAAATTGGAAAGCCCAAGACTCAATATCAAGATTAATATTTATTTATGTGTTTATCTTTTATGTGTTTTTTTTTGTTAGCTTGTCTTTTTAGACGGTGGCTACTATACAAGACACCATTTGTGTACGAAGTGTACATGACAATCCTATTCGTTGATTCTCTAAGATCAATTACTCAAAATAAAGCAATGCAATTACATAATTTAAAGGTCTCTACAATTGAAAAATAAATAAAAAAGGGTATCATGGTCTTTTTTTCCTATGAGCTACCCCCTGATTTTCAAAAGCCTATAATTTTTTCATACAATAATATTTTTTTACGTAAACAACTAGAGCATATTAACAAGCATTTTATTCTCTTTAATTTGAGTATGTTATTCCTATAGTTTTCTTAATTTTTAATAATTTTTATTTTACAAACTATAAAATTACGTGATTGTGTAACGTTACGTGTTCCAGTACGTAATTACATACTAGAACATAATCGATGAATACCTAAAACACGTATTGTCACACCCCAACCAATTGCGGAAATATCAGAGTGAGACAAAAACAAGATTACAAGAGACTTCATAACGACTATTTGTGACAAATATTTAAAGTAACGATTTTCATTTCATACTAAAAGAAATGCAATTACGTAATTTAAAGGTCTCTACAATTGAAAAAATAAATAAAAAAGGGTATCATGGTCTTTTTTTCCCATGAGCTACCCCCTGATTTTCAAAAGCCTATAACTTTTTTCATACAATAATATTTTTTTTTACAAAAACAACTAGAGCATGTTAACGAGTATTTTATTCTCTTTAATTTGAGTATGTTATTCCTATAGTTTTCTTAATTTTTAATAATTTTTATTTTACAAACTATAAAGTTACGTGATTGTGTAGCGTTATGTGTTCCAGTACGTAATTACGTACTAGAACATAATCGATGAATATCTAAAACACGTATTGTCACACCCCAACCAATGGCGGAAATATCAGAGTGAGACAAAAACAAGATTACAAGAAACTTCATAACGACTATTTGTGACAAATATTTAAAGTAACGATTTTCATTTCATACAAAAAGAAATACATTGTTTCAAAGGAAATTACAACAATTAGAATATAACAATTTAAACAACAAAAACATAATTTTAACTAAGTGCGTATCTAGTACATTCTACTATATTTCTTTTTCAACGCGTCAACATAAAAGTATTGGTGAACATACAAGTTTGGTGTACTAGCATATGTATAAAAGGAATTTAATGAAATCCACATGGTAATAACGTATACTAAGGCATAACATAACATGAACTAACATGCATCACATACGTGTCAACCCAAAGATTCCACCAACGTAGTCTTGTCGTCGCAACGACAAGATCGTTTTTGTATTACTTAACATGACCACAGGAATACGGGCGGTGTGCTACTCCTATAACGTTATACATGTTAAGAGAGGCTTGTACGAAGTTAATGGCAAAGTCCAGTGCAAGAATGCCTTCTAGCATGCATGTATTTCTAAAATATAAACGTATAAAACATGTATGACGGATTCACCTGTATGATTAAAGTATTTGCATATATGTGTTCGTGTGAGTTTTCATATGATATATATATATATGTATATATATATATATATATATATATATATATATATATTATATATATATATATATATATTGCACCCAAAAGTTATAAAATCGAAAGGGAGTCATGTATACTCACAGTTTGCGAATAAATTTTCACTTGGTGAGTTTGAAGAGTCTTGAGTTTGTGAACACCGAAGTTACCCTAAGAGGGAAACGAAGGTGTGTAAGTTGTGGTTTTTGTTTAACGGATTAGATTCGGAACTTAAAAGTTAACGTATTGTGAATGTAAATCTAAGTACCATGGGAATGGTCATCCAAGGAGGTAGGATGATTAACATCCATTAATTTTTTTTTCTTGAAATTCCGGAATAATTTTTGTTAAAAACGAAGTTCTATTCAAGTAAACTATTTTTTGGTATCGAAGTTGTAACGAGTGTTTGTACAATACTGGTAAGGTAACGGACCAAATCGATACCGACGTTTGTACTGAATCGGGTATTATAGGAACCGATACTACTATTCATTTTTATGAATATCGATTTAAAACGCATTGAAATCTTTTTCGGCATAACACTTTTTGTTTATTTTTTGTTGTTATTTTTTGGGTTACTATACCGAATGTTGTACCATAACGAATTGACCGACTTCTAGCAAATTGAATTCTTGTCGCATTGAATTTTCTTTTCCATTTTACTTTTTTTCTTTTATATTATCTTCCCTTATATTTTTTTCATTAGAACTTTGCCATTTTAAATTTAAATTTCTTTTATTTATTTTTCTTGAGTAAGCGGTACGTCTTTACAATGTTGTAACTTTTCATGCTTTTCGGATGTATCTTCATTAAGTGAGTGCGTTTTTTCTATGTTTATATTTTTAAAAGCAACCGGTCGCAAACACGCCATTGTAAAAAAAGTATTATCCCGCCACGCAGCGTGGGTATAACTTGTAGATTTGGTTAAGAGGTTGATGCTAGATTGAGCTATTTCAATCAAAATGATCGAAGATAGAGGTTAAAATAAACAGTGTTACACGTTAGAAGTTTATATGAAAGAGGTTAATCTTTATCCAAACTGTATATGAACCATTAGCCACTAACTAAGGCTAGGAATCATCGAGCGTAGAAAGGCCATGCTGTGAGGGGGCACATTGCCATAAGCTGGTGTCGAGGGCGCGAGGCAACCCTGTGGGTGGAGTCGTAGGCGCGGGGGGAGGGATGTGAACGTTGGATTTTTTGTGGCACTATGTGACAACATTTTTATTTCTCAACTAAGCCCCTATAACACATAGTCTAGCTGAAATTTAAACAACAAATTTCAATTGAAATCAATAAATCAACATGAACTTGTGAAGTTAATATTATAAGGCCTTGTGTAGTGGGGCGCTTTGTGGTGGGGGAGGAGGTCGAAGACGCCCCATAGCGCCCCCAACACAACTACGGGGGCGTTATGGGGGTGAAATCTTGGCAGGCGTTATGTATATAGCGGCGCTTTGGATTTGCTTGTATTTTCTTTCCACTCACACACATATATATACATACATATATATTTATAATTTAAGGGGTTATTAATTAATTGTGTAATGATGAGGTAGGGGCGTTATGACTACGGGCTCTATTGATATAACGCCCCATAAAGCCCATGTATGACGTGAAACGACACGTGTCGGAAAACGCCCCTTAAGAGGTGTTATGACTACACATGACCTAATGAGATAAGAGTGAGAATTTCCGACATGACACAAAGATACTTAGATTTTAGTTGTCATATCTAACCCATTTAATAAATGGGTTGTATTCTGGCTGACCTAACTTTATAAACGGATCATGTGTGGGTAGACCTACTAACATGTTTAAAACAATTAATTAAACAGGTTGACCTACCAACCTGTTTACTTAAACAAGTTGACCCGTTAACCCGTTGAAACTAATATTTTACAACCAACATGCCAATTAAAACGTTTACATCTTGATTACCACCCACCAACCAATTGACATGCTTAAATAAACAGGTTAATAAGTCGTGTTTGTGTTACACAATTTTACGTGTGTGATGGTTAGGATTGATACTTTTAACTCGAATAAAATATGGATTGTATTCGGGTTGAATCATTCAACCAACAAACCCGACAAAATTGATACCACGGTCTTCTGGTCTAACTACAAACCAAACAGTTCAATGTGATTCAAAAATTAATAAGCCAGTTGACCAAAACGGTATAAAAAACAACCATAAAACCAAACTTGGTTGCTACCGATTTTAACGGTTTCATAGTTTTAAACCTATCGTAAACATCCTTATCTTATGCATAAATATGTTTTGATGAGGTCTCGCTATCAATGATCTATGAGGGATAGTTTTTTATTTATGTGCATAAAAAGCATAACAAGACAAAACCACATGTCTGGTTTCTATTCATTTGTTTACTATTTAGGGGTTTGTTTTTAAATTATACTAGGATTTCTACATCGCGCATTGCGGCGGGGAATCCACATACGAACCAAATGTTGAAAACCAGTATGAAACTACAAACCTATGATGCGTTGTGGCGCCCCTACGTGCTGAAGATTACCAACTCGCAATAGCACCGTCGCCGCAACTTGCGGTTGTGGCCAACAGGTTCGCTGAACAGGAAATTATGTTTTAATATAAACGATTATAGCAGCGGGGCCGACCCGATTTTTTTAATAAATTTTAAATAGAAACATATTTAGTTTTATAAAAAAATTATAATATTTTTTCAATAGAACCGGTCGGTCCGTTTTCAACGCATATTATATCTCGTATTTATTTTTTGTAAACAAAACTAACGAATAAAAGTTATAACAAAAAAATAAAGTATTTGATTAGATGCATATACTATTTATAGCGTAAGAGGTTAAGTGAAAACTAAAAAACAAACTAATAAAAAAACTTACTTAAAAAAAATCCAACAACCAACCCTACTCTAGATAGTTCAGTAAAATTCACAATGTTATAACATAAACATAAAAAATAGATATCAATAAAAGTGAAATTGATAAAGTTTAGTGACAAAACAAAAAAGTTAAAAAAATGGTGACTAAAAACAATAATAAAAAAAGTTCTTGTAGTCAACATGATGTGATTTAATATATATATATATAATATATTTTCAGCTACAGGCAATTACAAACGAAATTTTTTTCTTACAAGTGCTACTTCTATATACATCCGGTCCATTACAATCATTCTTCCTATTAGGCGGTTGGCAAAATTGAGATTTCCGACCGAGGGTCGAAAACGTATATGCCTAAAAAACTTATAAAACTGAGGGGTTAAAACGTATATACCTAAAAAATTCTATACGAAAACTACATACTGGACACTGCTGAACAAAAAGTTCAGGAGTCGCCCCCCAATCCCGGCTGCGCCCCTGCTATTAGGGACAAGCATTTGGTATTTGGTTCCGAACCGGTACCGAATGTCCCGTATTGATTTTTTCTGGTACCAAATCGGTGCCACTTTTTGGCGTTTTTGATAGGGGTGTGAATTTCTGACACGACCCGAAAACCCGACATGAACCTAACACAGAATTCGCGGGTTTAGGTTTAGTCTAAACGGGTTCGGGTCAGTTTCAGGTTGAACCCGTGAACCCGTTTAGGTTAATGGGTCGGGTTCGGGTCAACCTGGTCGGGTTGGCGGGTTGACCCGTTTAAAGTTGGGTTATTGGATTTTATCACTTTCAACTATTGGGTATTGGCCGCTGCCACTCCCAACTTAACACTTTGTGTATTGTCACTCCGCATGTGAACATTTCTTAGTGTTTAACTTGTGTTACTGGTAATATTAGGTTAACACTTTATGAATTACTAATGATTGCAGGTGAATCTGTCCTAAAAGACAAAATGGGAGCCAAAAACCACTCAACAGAGTGAGATAACACACAAAG
This sequence comes from Scalesia atractyloides, assembly GCA_947069175.1. NCBI lineage: Eukaryota > Viridiplantae > Streptophyta > Magnoliopsida > Asterales > Asteraceae > Scalesia > Scalesia atractyloides. Next base: position 9,774,906 of record CAMTDV010000016.1, on the reverse strand, counting down.
TGTAAAGTTGGGAGTTGTGAGAGGGTCAAAGTGATACTTGGGGGTGTCAACGGCCAATATTCAATAACCATAAGCGATAAAATCCAATAACCCTTTAAAGTTTGATGTAAATATAATGTTAAAAAAGTTCAGATAGATATATAATTTCTCTATTAATTCCCTATATAAAATTGTCAAATTATACCTTGGTTAATCTATTTTACTGTATTTTTTATAAACTTAACTGGATTTATATGTTTAATTAATTTAACAGGTTAGATAAAAAGGTTAAATAGTTAAAGGGATATTGGTAATGTTGTCTTGTCCATGATCATTAAAGTATTATTTTTATTAATTGTTTTTATTTTTATTACATCCAAATTTGAGGAGTATACAATGTATATTGGAAGATGGGTCGGGTCAACATGTTGGTACCTATGTTTGTTGTTATTTTTGTTTAATTAATGTGCTATTAGGACTAGAAACTGCACCTTAATCCTTTAATTAATAATAATAGTGAAACCAATCCTGTATAAGGTTCCCACGTTTGGATTTTCACTTTTTTTAATTTATTTTTCTCAATATTATGGTATTTAACATATTTAATACAACTAATCCCAATGATGCCTGTGATTACACATTATTTGATTAAGACAACTAAGCAAGTTTATTAAAGTGGACTAAAGATGAAATACAAATAAAATTAAGATACAAAACGTACAAACTAAATGAAAAGCCAAAAAAACACGGTGACATTTTCGTAAATATTTGGTCTTCAAAATTACTCTACAAGATCATTTATAGAGTGATTTTGGTCTTGTAGAGTAATTTTGTAAAACGTTCTTATAGAGTAATTTTGATCTTTTGCAGAGTAATTTTGTAAATTTGTATGTCATGTAGAGTAATTTTGTTAGCATTTTTTTATGTGGTTTAGCTTTTATAGTTTAGTTTTTACTTTTAGTTTTTGAGGAGGGGGTGGAGTTTTTTTCTAGGTTTTTTTTTTTTTTTTTGGGGGGGGGGGGGGGAGGGTTAGGTTTTTTTTTTAGGTTTTTGGGGGGTGGAGCTAGGTTTTTTTAGGTTTTTGAGGAGTGGAGGAGTTAGTTTTTTTTTAATCAAAATTACTCTACAAGATTAAAATTACTCTACATAACATTTTATAAAATTACTCTACAAGACCAAAATCACTCTAAAATGAACCTGTAGAGTAATTTTGATAATCACCCTACGACCAAATATTTACGAAAATGCCACCACGTTTTTTTGTCTTTTCCTTCAATTTGTACGGTTTGTATGTTAAGTTTATTTGTACCTAACTTTACTCTATTAAAGTATATCAGCCAAGAAAGATGTCACATTAGGTTACATTGGGTATCATGAATTAGCTACAAAATGTTTCACGTTGCGATGGATAAGGGGTTTGTCTAAATGGTTTACAAAGAATGTCTATAGAATTTGCTTGTATTCACTTTAGTGGATTGTACCAACCTTATTTAAAGTATGTATTATCGTTTTATAAATTTTCATTGTTACGTTAGAAGTGACTGATAAATTACTATCATTTAAGCATATAAGTTTTTACTTACTTTTTTCAATTTTGGTGTATAATAATTTCATAAGTTTTTACTATCCAATACCTACTAAAATAATATTTATATGAAATATATTTAAAAAATAAAAAATGATGGATTTGATTGGTTGAGAGCCTTGGGTCCCACCAATTCCTTCTCCTTTAGACCATACGGCGTGGGGCGTGGGGCGTGGAGGCCTCAACCACGCCACTACACCACCCCGTTGTTGGCGTTTAGGCTGGCATGGAGGGAAGGACGACATGTTTTCCATCGGCGTGGAGGTTGGGTGATGTGTGATGTGGAGGCTTCTTATTGTGTGGTGGGTTTTTTATTGAATTTCTTGGATTTTTTTTTTAAATTGAAAATAGAGTAAATTGTCAAAATCGTCCCTAGGGTTTGGGCATGTTTGACAGTTTCATTCAAAACAACTTTTCTACTAAATAGTCCTTTACTTTTGAGATTTTTTGTCATTTTCATCCAAAAGTCTAATTTGCTTTATTTTTTCTGTCAATTATTTGGATGAAAATAACAAAAAAATACCAAATCTCAGGGTCAATTTTGGCCAAAAAGTTAGATGTTTGGATGAAAATGATAAAAAAAATCTCAGAAGTGAAGGGCAATATGGTATAAAAAAGTTGTTTTAAATGAAACTGACAAACATGCCCAAACCTTAGGGACGATTTTGGCAATTTACTATTATAAATAATTATAAGAAGTGTATGCCACGTGTCCCACCACACCACCCTTCCACGTCCCATCCCACCCTGCACTTTTTGGTACCACGCCACTTTTCTAACGCGTACTTACGTGTCATCCGCGTGTCGAATAATGCCCCATTTTCAAGCGCCTCACACCGATCGTATAGTCTCACAACCGTGGATTTTCTTAAATTACACATTTATGTTAATATATTAAACCTTTTGAATTAATATTATTATATAAACCTAACATTCCTAAACTATTTTTATGTTTCTCAAAAATTTATATTAAATACATTTTTTATATTACTTTAAAAATCATTTAATTTTTATATTAAATTTTGTTATTTCTTATAGGCAAACATAAATATATTATAAACATTTAACTTTCAAAAATAAAATTAATTATTCCTAAATCAATATATAACAAATATTAAAAAAATGTTTTTTGGGTTATTCGATTTGTTTTTTTTTTCAAGTTTTCACGAAGTGCAAAAACCAAACCATAAATTTCGGTCTCGTTTTTTGTGCGGTTCAATTTTTTCGGTTTTTCTGCCCACCCCTACCTTAGAGCATCACCTATAGAGCCGCCGTTTTTAGGCATTTTTAAAGAGCGAGAAAATGAGGTGGATGAGAGAGTTGATGAGTTGAAGGAGAGAGGGTGTGGATGTGTATGTGGGTAAAAATGAGTTATGTAAGTGAGAGTGAAGAGAGATGAGAGGGAAAAAATGTCTTTATTATTTGTGAGTAGATAGAGAATGATTTTTATTGGTAGGGCAAGTGCCTATATAGCATCTAAAAATATCACCTAAATATTTATCTATTGTAGATGCTCTTCTGTCTCCAATGCAACAACCTGCATTTACTACATGCATCATACTCATCTCTGTCACATCAGCTTTTTACCCATCATTACTCTCTACTCTTTTTAACTCAAACTCATCCTTCTCACATGCATCCTCTATCTTCCATATCACAATTTCTTTTTCTATTGGTTTTTTAATGAAAATTGGTTTTTTAATGAATGGACTAACCTTCTCTCTGCACTTGGCTGCACTTCCTCACATACATGCACCTCACTTTATTCTTCACTCCACTCCATCCTTCTCAAGTGCAGCATGCCACCTTATTAAATGTACCCCCAACATGCGTATTGGAGCCAGTCTTACAGTGTACACCTCACAAAGTTACATATTCTACCCACAACTAATGTTATCAACACAAAAGCTTAATATTTCCCTGTAAGCTAAGGATAATGAGCAACATGTAGCCAGAGAATCAGACAAATCTATAAGTGGGCAATGGTTGAAAAAATCTTTGTGATTTGACAAACGTACAGTTTTCTTTGAACAACTCTTTTTCTAACTAAGTGAAAATCAACTTCAATATGTTTTTTTTAGCATGGAAATGGAACACAAGATTTGCGGAAATATATGTTGTACCAAGATTGTCACACCGGATAGTAGGAGCAGATTTTGTGTCTACTCAAGATCTTTCAGAAGAGCTTCTAACCAAATCAATTTAGCAATAGTGTCAGCTAAGATGAATTACATACTGACTTCGTGTGCTTCACGCTATAATAAGCATGTTCCTGATGGCCTCTTGGTATGGTAGGATTTGTTGCTTATTCTCATTAAAATGATTCAAGTTTTAATTTAATAAATGTGACATTAGATGGATCTTAAAAAATAGATTTTGGGTTGTCCTTTAAAAATATGTATATGATAAAGACTATGGGATGTGATTCCCCTTTTCCCCATGTCCACCTAGGCGACACATCACCTTCATCTCCACATCATCACTACTCCCTCATACGTGGGGTGTGGTTGCCTTTCATTCCCCTTTCCCCTTTCCTTTTTTTAATTGATTTTTTTTAACACATAAATTAAAATAAAGTTTTCATTAACTAAAAATTAAAATTACATAAACCTAAAAAAACATAATTTAAATAAACTAAACTTAATAATTAACTAAAGCCCGCTTTCACTTCCTCCGAGCCATTTCTTCGCGATCTTGTCTTTCATTCTCGATATCACCGCACGGTCTCTTTCGGATAAGATTTTGGTGTTGGTTGTCATTATGCGGAACTCTTCGTTTTCTTGATTTTGAAGATCAAATTCGAGTCGCCTCTTGTCTAACTCTAGTCTCTCCCTTGAATGCCCCTAGTCTATTTCTTTATCTTTTTCTTTTTGTTTGTAGCGTTCCTCTTGCACCCTCATAAAATAATCAAATTTTTGTAGAATTGTATCAAGTTTAGATACATCACTCGAGCTCGTCGTGTTCGAACCCGAAGCCTTCGCACGTTCCTTTTTTGCACAATCCCTTCCCGGTGGCCTTGTCGATTCAGGAGTAGGAGCTTCATCTTCGAACTCGGGTTCATCGCTTATATCGATAGCACAACGTGCATCAGAACCACCCGCACTATAACTACCCGATGCACTTGTTTTAGACCTTTCGCTTCCGCCATCTCATTAGGAACCACCTTCCACTTCTCACAATGTCTCAAGATTTCATACGGCTTTTGGTAATGCCACGCCCCATTTTTTCCCTTGACATATTTTTTAATACTCGCCGCCAAACAATATGCATCACTTTCCCCACTCGGACGATTGTTCCATTCGTTTTGATATATGCCCGCAAAGATACCAATTTTGCGTTCATCTCCCTCTACTTTGAACTAACGGAATGCACCAATCGATAAGGTTCGCGTTGCATCAACTTAATAATTCTTTACAAACTTGGTTGTAAAAGCCGTCACGTTTTCGATTATTCGCTACACGTTAAATTTTAAAATTATAATCAACGTTTATGAATGAAGCATAAATCAAAAACTTTTATATTTTTTGAAGAAAATCAAAATAAAGTATACCTAATATCGGGTCGGTCGAAGCTTTAACCCACGCTCGTGCAAGTGCTTCCAACTCATCCGGTGTCCAAGGAATGCTCTCCGATTTCCCACTTGCCTTTTCTTGTTTTTGTTGAGTTTCTTGAGCTCGTTTTTTCCCTTTCTTGGCCGTTGTCATTTGTGGTTGCGTTTCGGGAATAACATCGTCATTAACGGCTAAAGAAACAAAGTCATGCTCGGTTGCGGGATGACTAGACGGTTGAGGCGGTGGCATTTGCATTTGCATTTGTTGATGTTGATATTGAAGTTGCCAACCATTAGGATTTTGGCTAAAACCACCAAACGAGAATGGATCCATCGGTGTCGTGGGGTACACAACTGGAGGTTGAGTGGAAGGAGTAGCGGGTGTGTTTGAAAAGAAGGGACGCGGGTTTGATCGGTTCGGATCCATGTGGTTTTTTTGGGTTGAAAATGTAGAAGTTTTTTTGGTTTTGGTTCAAAAATTTGGTCACCAACCTTTAAATAGAAAATAAATATAGGTTTTCTGTTTTTTTTTTGAAATCAACCCGTTGCTCAACGGTCAAATGGGGCAGCTTTGCACGTCGGAATGATCAGAGAGAATCCACCGAAGCAACGAATTTCAATCGGGAGGGGGGTGTTCCCGATCGGGGGCTGCTGCCACCTCACCCTCCCGATTCCTCTTCCCAATCCACACCCACAAGCCTAAGTATGTTAATAGATCTAGTTCCGTCACTTTTGACCCTTTCGATTTTCAGTCACCAGGCCTAATAATCCAAAGGAACCAATTTCTTGGAAGTTTCCTTGAACAATTTACATTTCCTACAAAATAATTACTTTTTGATCACACCATGTGTTTTACTTATAAGGTTTGTGGGACCCACTCTCAAATTATCTTCTTTAAGCCGTTGAAATCTTACAAAGGATCAAAAAGATGTTATCTATTTTTCTTTATAATATTTAAACATATTTCTTTATATTTTATAATATTTTAAACATTTTCTTTATAATTTTTTTAATCTTGATTGAATGAAATGCCTAAGAAAACTATTTAAAGTCTATGTGATAGAACACATATATTTTTTCCTGATTTTGTATCTTACTTGGACATCGTATACATCATTTTACTTTAATGATAGTAGTATAATCCCATCATCCATCACAACCTCTTCTCCGTCTCCATGATAGCACCCACTCGACCAAAATCACTATCACCTTTGGAAAACCATTGTCACCACCACCAACCTCTTACTACTACATGATCTCGCCAACCCTTCCTACCCCTTATCACGATAGCCCTCTCATCTCACATACTATCACAGTCTAGTCTTTTTTTCTGAACGATAAATTTCTTTTTAATCTTTGTCGTCTGTAGGACTTGAACCCAAGACCTCCCCCTCACAGTCGAGTCGTAATAGCCTACATCTTCACCTTATATATGAAACATATGTAGACATGTTATGTATGTGTTACTCGTATGCTAGTTGGAATGTTTTGTCTTCTATTGTTATGCCCTTTTCATACCTATTTATTGGAAATTATATCATTGGTACTAACTTTTTAAATTGTTTTACCACTAGTACCATACAAGTACTGACCATGTAATTAATTCTGCAAATGATTTTACCCACAAGTACTAATGGTGAAACAATTTGTAAAATTTGGTACTAATTGTGCAATTTTCAATAAATAGGTATGAAGATGACAAAACAAGTAAACCACAGGTACTAATCATGTAATTAATAATGATGGTTTATGCTACGTAAACTTTGTGGTCTTGATTAAAACCTCAATACTAATCGTGATTTAGGTGTTACTTGTTCATTCATAGAGTAGCAGTTAAGACTGAAACCACAAAGTTATCAAGGACTATAATCTAGGGTCTCTCTAATATTTTATCACATATCCAGGTCACACTATGCTCATAAGTCCTCAAACGCATGTGAATGGCGACAATGTTCCGGTTTTTATAATCGGATTCAGATTATTCAGATCGGGGTACTCAAGTTTTGTTATAGAAATACTACCCATAATCGGATTCAGATTATTTAGGTCGGTTATTCAAGTTTTTGTTATAGAAATACTACGCGTAATCTGACCCAAATAAGATTCGGGCTATTCGGTTTTGGATTTATTTGGGTCGGGTCAATAGGTATACGGGTTTCTAAGTATAAGTTGCAATGCATACTTTGCAATTTAACTTAACATGATATTCATTAAGCAAAACACAAAAGGTTAAATAAAAACAAAACACATAAAAAGTTAATAAAAACATTCCCAATATGATATTTCGTTCAAACCTATGCAGTAAAAACATATATTAAGGAAAAAAGTCAAATAAAATAAGTATAAAAACAAAACGTATCAACCAATCGTATAACTAAAAAGAAAATGTTAAGTCATATCAACCAAAACCGAACCTTTTTTGTCATACAAAAAACCAACGAAACAAAACATCATGTTCACAACAAAAATACAATATATGGGAGTAAAACTATAGTTTTCTACTGATTATGATTATGTATGCATACGTATAATTGCCTTTTTTGTTATGTAAATTCGGCTTAATTTGGTTAGTGTGATTAACATTTTTACCCAATTACTGAACCAAATGCTACTTTCGCGTTCCATCTTCTTCAGGTTTGGGTTAATCGGGTAATAGCATAATCAAGTTAGAGTTAGTTTCATTCACGTCGGTTTTCAAGCTTCGGTTAGAATACCACCCCTAATAAGCAAGCATAACGGTTTTCATGTGTAGATATTTTATTTCTTTGTGTCGACCTTACTTATTGAATTACACAATATTATTTTCTATCACATTGTTACCTTGTTATAACATTACATTATTCTTATCCTGATACAATGTTGTTCAAGTTCATCATATTATAATTTTGTTTTATCTTTATCTTGTCACACTTTGTTTTATCTTTATCTTGTCACAAAGTGTTGTTATATTATGTTATAATCTTTTTATCCATATCACATCATATCATCTCATGTCATGGTCGTTTTTATCTTTAACATTAGCGTAACTGCTTATATTGTTATATCATTTTATACCGTAACTTTATTTTATACTCTTGTCATATCTTGCACATTTATGCAAATAACTATTGTTAAGTCCTAGTTTCATTTGTCACACCCTGACCCGCAGCGGAAATGGTAGTCGGGGCATGATTGGGTTTTCATCAAAGCTCATAACATTTACTATAAAGTTTCATATTTGTTATTTCTCTTTAACGAAGAAGTTACAATAAACATACAAGCACAGGCTGTTCAAATACATTTTCATTCAAATTACAAACCAAAGTACAATTACAAAGGAAAACAAAACTAAACGTTCATTCCAAGGCATTAACTTGTTTATTCTTCTAGGCTATCCTATGTGTTTCTTTTCTCAACCGGATCACCTGTATCATGTGTAAAAATAGGGTTTTTGGGGTCAACAAAAGTTGGCGAGTGAATCTTATGAAAACATTTGAACGAATTTATTATATTGGTTATAAAAAGGTGCATAACCACATATGAGTAAACGTAAATGTAAATTTAATCACAAAACACATAATATCAATTAATGCACAAGCACACACACCAAATGATGAACAATGAGATCAAGGCTCAATCAAACGGAGCCGATCTAATGAGGCACGCGATGTTCAACTCGTCTCCCACGAGGAACTGATGGGCCTAATGAATGATTTGCACGCAACTTGACAAAATGTAAACACGCATCACAACAATCAATATTTACATCATAAGTTTAGGTCATATAATGGTAATGGCACAAGTTTGAATAAACGAAATAATTAAAGCGACACATGATACACCCCAAAACATGAATAAAAATGGGAATTTGTAAGGATTTACTCACAGTGGGTGCGTTCCTTGATGACGATGAATGCGCACGAATATTATGATTCAACCGACGAGGGAAAAACTAACCTAAATAATAACGAAATGATTCGGTAAATAAATAAATTTTATTTGAGATTAATATTTTTAATTAGTGCTCTTACTGGGATTGTTAGATTTATTTTTGTGAGTTTAAGGAAATTTTCTAACTTTAATAATCTTATTTTTAAGTATTTTTAAATAATTTCCCAATTAAATAAATAAATAAAAAGGTTGACTTTTTGACCGTTGACCGTTGACCGGTCGGACTGTGTTTTTATATGCGCTGAGTGAGGTTCGAACTCAGGACCTCTCGTATACGTGCACGCAGCTCTACCAACTAAGCTACGTGTCTAACCCGAAATATTCTTGATTTTTATTATACTTATATACTGATTAGAATATTTCAGAAATTAATTTATTTAAAAAGGGTTTAACTGATCGAACCGGTGCGCAGGATATGTTTCGAACTCGTGACCCCGACGTTGTTTTGCACCCAGCCCTACCAACTGGGCTGGGTGTCTAACCCGGTAAATAAAGGATTTTAATTATATTTATATATTATATGTTTTGTTTTATTTTAACGTTATAAAAATGCTCGGTTTATATAAAGGATTCGGCATTATGTATGGGACTCGAACTCGGGATCTTCGCGTTTCAAATGCACACAGTCCACCACTGGACTGTGTGTCTAACCCGATTAAAATCCCATTTTTAATTATACTTATAAACTTTTTGTAACTTCATCTTTTTCCTTGAATCAAAACACAGAAACAGATCCGATTGTTATCTAAATTTTAACAATTTTGGTTGCTGGTTTACAAACTAACGGAATTAAACATGAATATAGAAAGGTTTTAAAGATTCATACCCACTGGAAGATAGAACTTTGATGATCCCGGTGACCAACTCCGGCGAGTTCCAATTTTTCCGGCGAAGTGCAGAAAAGAAAACAGAGGGTTTTTAAGTGTTGATGTAAAGAGTGTTTTGAGAGAATGAGCGAATTCGTTTGTGGTGAAACGACTGGTGTTTGTAGAGTAACCAGTAAATCACCGATTTCTGTTCCGAATTCCGGCGACAAATTCCGGCAAATGCAGGTGTTTCCGACGACAAAGATTTTGATCAGAGAATTTAGAGTGGAACTTCGGAAGAAATGAGCGAGATATTGAGGTGTGAAGCATCGATATATATAGTGTATTTTCAATCATAGGAATTTTCGGTTTCACAAGTTTCGGCCGACTTGATTTCCGGGATTGAGATCGATCGTTATGGACTCCATGATTGAGTCTGATTACTCGATTGAAAAGCGGTTTTAGTCTTTTGATCGCAAAGTAAACGGAGGCTTTGATTATCCCCTGATTTCAAGCCCGACTGTTACAAGGCGGTTGTTCGGAATTTAAATTTCGAGATCTTATATTAATATTGTTTAGTTTAGAATTTAAACAGATAAATGTGTGTGGCGGAGTGGTGTGAAGTGTGTTTGGTTAGGGGTGAGACCCCGGTTCGATTCCCGCAGTCTACCCCTTTTTTTTTTAACTCTTATATATATATATTATTTATTATTAATATTATTATCTTTATTTATATTATTAACATAACGAATCTCTTAAATGATTAACATAAATTTGTAACGAAAGGACCATAATATAAACTTGATAAAATAAAAAAAAATGGTGCGGGTTTTAGAACCCGTTTTTCGACGAATGTTACATCATTTGTTATAAATTGCTTATAACAAACACTCTTACAAAACTATAGTTATGTACACAATACTACTGAACTAATATTAGTTCATTGGCACATAAGACTTAAATTCCAACTATATTCATAACCACACCAAGTAATTTGTTCCTTGGACATATTTCAAGGTTATTGAACTTAACTTGTCCAAATGCTTGTTCACACATACCTTTCAAATTAGTGGTAGATTCGCTAGATTGTAGGTTAGCATGGTAAGAATAGGGGGTGTGCTCTTAGTGGTATATCGTTCCCCGCCACCTCACCTGCAATGGCGCCTCATAGCGCTCCTCTCCCATTTCCTAGCGCTGGAGGGGGGGGGGGGGGGGGCTATGGAGTGGACTCCATCCCAGTAAGAGCACCAATGGAATGTGAAGGTGAGGCTCAATGATTGTAACCAATCAGATTTTTTCCTTTTTAATTTCCTTTTCTGTATTTGTTTAAGAGGGGGCTTTAAAGGAACTTTAGAGAGTTGTTTAAGACCCTAGGTTCACAGCCCATTGGTCATGGCAATGAACAGGTAGAGGCTTGGTCACAAGTTCGAAACCTGGGAGCCACCCCGAGTTTTCTATTACAGCGCATTTACTCCAGAGAGTTGGCTTTCACAATAGGGTCGACTCTTGTGGAGGGTGCAACTCCTATCAAGTGGCAGGGGGCTGGAAATTTTCTCGGGGATAGCCAAGCCACACTCGACCAAGGCGTGGGCCCGGTTTAGACAACATAGTCCTTGGTAATGAGTGGGGTGACGGGCCTGCGACTAGCAGGTGTGAATTAACCGTCTGTTGTGAAGTTCACCTATAAAAAAAGGAACTTTATCCCACACCATGCAAATTAACGATAAAGTTCCTTGCTTGTGTAGTGTATACGTGGCTCTGATGTGGCACAAGCCCCTAGGGGCTTTATACCACACCACCCAGCCTTAGAAAAATTGTTTGTTCAAGTAATTTTGCACACTGACGACGTTTGACATGACAGCCAATGCAAATACGATTAGTAGATCATTACCTAAGTTCTAGTCACACTAACAATGTGTTTGCTAGTTCTTAACCAAGTTTTGATTCATTTGACGCTTCTAAGTTCTAACGAAGCCCTATAAAGACCGACGTCTTTATGTACATACAAACGCAACTAATTAACTTGTTGTGCTAATTATAAGTTCAATCACTCTAGTTAAAGTCAAATATCAGATTGAAGGATAGAAAATACACGACTGTCATCGAGTTAGTCAGGGGCGGATCTAGTGTTTAACTAGGGGCAACGCCCGCTACCGCTTGGCGCTCCGACGGTAGTGTAAAATTAGTGTAAATTTTGGAAAAATTTGACGTTTTTTCGATTTCGTTACCGTTTTTTAATAAAACGTTACCGCTACAAACGATCCTAGATCTGCCACTGGAGTTAGTGTAAAGATTAACACCCGGTTAGATGTTTTAACAATCAGATTTGACAACTATCTCATTAGTGATTCAATATAATGAAGATTCAAAGATTAAAGATTCAGCTGTTAGGTATCACGTATTTGAACGATATAGTCATGTAGTAAAATTAAAAAGAGATGTACGTGGAAGGTTATTAAAGATAAATCAAATAGAATAGAATAAATAAAGATGTATTTATGGACAAAGATAACGCAGCTACTTTTTATGCGTATGTTTGGCATAGAGTTTTTAGCAGCTTTTAGTTTTAAGCTTTTAAGAAAAAGTTTCTACTCAATAAAAACAGAAAAAATTTCTACTCAATGAAAACACTTGTTTGGTTGAAGGAGCTTGAAACTTTTAGGTTAGAAGCTTGAAACTTTTGGTTGAAAGCTCCAACTAGTAACGTTTAGAAGGAGCTACAAAGTTTTAGAGAAAAAATAATTATTTAACCTCTAAAGATAATTAACTTTTAATCCACCAACTTTTTAATTTTTTCTAAAGATGACGAAAAATCAAATTCTGACTTATCTTTTAAACAAAATAATTCTTTGATTATATATACACGATCTTCGTAAGCTGTTGTTCCTAGGGCTGCAAACAAACCGAACAAACACGAACAAGACCTTGTTCGTGTTCGTTTGTTAAGAAATATATGTGTTCATGAACACTTACCGAAGGGGATTTTATGTTTGTGTTTGTTTGTTAAGGAAATGTACTTGTTCGTGTTTATTTATGTTTGTTTGTTAACTTTAGGCAACGAACGAAAACGAACACGAATGAGCACAGACTTATGTTCATGAATACATATAGAAACAAATGAGCACAAACAATCATTCAAGAACAAAATATTTAATACAATGGCACTTATTAAATATTTATTTTTCAGCATTTTGAATTATTTAAATAAAATATAAAAACTAAAAAAACACTAACGAATTATCAAACATAAACGAACACGTTACTGAACGTCCACAGACATTAATGAACGAACGTGACCTCTGTTCTTGTTTGTTCATTTAACTAAACGAACAGAATTTCTTGTTTGTGTTTGCAGCCCTAGTTGTTCCCATATGTTCTTATTCGATCATCCCTTCATCACCGATTTTCTGGTACGTTATCTCATCCATTACACGTGAAAATTTTGACTTTATCTATAATATCTGAAAAAACTTAGATTAATATTAATAATGATAATTAAAACAAATGGTTGGTTAAATCAATTAAAGTTTTAATGTCAAATTAATTAAAGTTGTAATGTGTATATGTGTTGTGACATACAAGAAAAAAAAATCAAATCAAAGTTTCCAAATTCTTCAAATGATTTTTGGGGTTCCTTATCGCCAACTTCAACACGTTTAAAGCTTTTCGAACTCCCCATATGAGTCTGAATCTCTCTGACTATGGTTTTATAATCGTCACACTTTCGTTCGCTGCCACCGGTCTGGTCACTTGGTTCTACGATCACGAGCAACGACTATTCAGGTCGTCGCAGCCGCACTCCATCATCCGTCTAGCTCCGTCACCGCGCTACTCCACCGTGACCATCACCCATCATTCAGGTCAGTTTGAGTCGCGACCCGATTACCATCAGTTTATTCTTTTGAATACCACATCTTAGAAACGCGATTAAAAAGTTGATTGATTCGTTCTGGTGATCGACACAACAGGCCGCAACCATTGCAGCTGCTTGACTTGTTTCGGTTGATCATCCGAAGCTCTAGTCGTTGATGTCCGGTTAGCTCCGTTTAGCGTTTAAGGTATCCAAATAAGCACCAACAGTCTATTTGAAGAAGTATCGAATGGGATGAAACATGTTCGCAACAATATTGCTACTTTGATATGGAATGCACGACATTAATGATTTGATAGTATTATATTATGTTCTCGATTGTTTGTCAATGACTATGTTTTATTTAATTGAAAATGACCATGTTTTATTTATTTGAGAAGGAACTTTTATATATATATGTGTGTGTGTGTGAGAGAGAGAGAGAGATTACGTTTAGTATTATGTTTTTTTAGTTATGTAAATTTTGGTCATTTTATTAAAGCTCAGCTACTTTGTCAAACACCTAAATATATCTAAAAAACTACGAACTTCCAGCTACTTTTGCATAATATACCCTATATTCGTTATCAAATCGTAAAATAAGGTATTCTTCATAATCTGTATGCATTTGTTATAAATAATTCAAAAAGATTAGTTTTAAACGATTTTTTATTGTTGTATTTTGCAATGTTTTAAAAACTGGTTCAAACCGGCCGGTTGTACCGGTTGAACTGTCTTGTAGAATCGGTTAAACCACCTAGTACACCTGATTGAACTGCTCGATACACCTGGTTAAATTGTTTCTAAGCCAAATCCGGTACGGTATAAAATCCGGATTTTAAAACATTGGTATTTTGTGTGCTCTAGATTTGAATTCCTAGCTTTTCGATCATTTTTGTATTATATATATATATATATATATATATATATATATATATACAGTGGAGAGTTCAAATGAGAAGAAATTACAAATTAAGAATAAAAAAATAAAGGATATAAAGGTAATTTGAAGAGTTCATTTAATAAGTTTATTTTTTTATTTTTCTACTCAAATTAATGAACTCTAATCACTTAATGAGGCTATTATTTATCTTTTTTATTCATAATCATTTTAATAAGTCTTATCTTATGAAATATGTGTGCACCTTACACAATAAAATCAATCATGCACATGATCTTACATATTCAACGTTTCCTATACCATTAAAACAATATGTTGGTGTAGGATACAAAATGTATAGGACTCAAAACACTTTTAAATAATTTTTCGACTCATAATAAAATATGTGTAGGATACAACATTTTTAAATAATTTGTCGCTTTTAATAAAATTGGTATAGGAGCCAACACATTAATGGTGATGAATGAGGAAATTATGGTTGCATTAATGAAACTTGAGTAACTCTTCAAAACATTTATTAATAATCTACATCAAATTGTCTATACTACCCTTAATAATTAAAACATTAATTAAATAAAGACAAAAATAATCTCTTGATTCACAACCATTGATCAAAAAATTTAAGGTCTAGATCAATTTATTTTTCTTCTTTTAAGAAAATTCTTCTCAAATGAACCTCCCCCTATATATATACATATACATATATGTCACACCCCGACCCGCAGCAGAAAAAGGTGATCGGGGCATGATTGGGTTTTCATCAAAGCTCATGACATTTATTATAATGTTTCATATTTATTATTACAATTTAAAGGAGATCATACAATCAAGTCATACAAGTACAACATGTTCTATACATCTTTCTAGACTTCATTATTTTTCTTCTAAGGCAATTTCCTATGTGTTCCTTGCTTCATCCTGTCCACCTGTATCATGTGTAAAAATGGTTTTTGGGTCAGTGAATCCTATGAAAATATTTAAACGTGTTTATTGTATTGATTATAAAATAAAGTGCATAACCACATATGAGTAAATGTAGATGTAAATTTATTCACAAAACACAATATATTAAATATTGCACACACATACAACAATTGATTGTTTTGAGGCACGCGTTGTTCAACTCGTCTCCCACGAGGAACTGATGGGCCTAATGAATGAGTTTTGAGGCACGCGTTGTTCAACGAACTGATGGGCCTAATGAATGAGTTTTGAGGCACGCGTTGTTCAACTCGTCTCCCACAAGGAACTGGTGGGCCTAATAAATAATTTGCATACAACTTGACAATATGTAATACATCACAACAAACAATATTTACATTCTAAGTTTAGATCATATAATGGTATAGCACGAGTTTGAATAAGCGAATTAATTTAGGCGACACATGATACACCCCAAAACATGAATAAAAAGGGGAATTTGTAAGAATTCACTCACAGTGATTGCGTTTTCTTGGATTGATGATGAATGCGCACGAATTTGGATTTAACCACGAGAGAAACTAACCTAAATAATAACATAATGGTTCGGTAAATAAGTGGATTTTATTAACAATTTTAATAGGATTTTTAGATTTATTTTTGTGAGTTTAAGGTCATTTTCTAACTTTAAAAATATTATTTTTAAGTATTTTTAATTGATTTTTAAATAAAATAAATAAATAAAAGAAAATAAAAATTTTGACTTTTTGACCGTTGACCGAGCGTTGACCGTTGACCGAGCCGTTGACCGGTCGGACCGTGTTAATTATATGCACTTAGTGAGGTTCGAACTCGTGACTTCCCATACGCGTGCACGCAGCTCTACCAACTGAGCTACGTGTCTAACCCGAAATATTTCTGTTTTTAATTATACTTATATACTATTTAGATTATTCAGAAATCATTTATTTTAAAAAGAATTTTAATCATGTCGAACCGGTTGCAGAAGCAGGATTCGAACTCGTGACCTGTGGTTTAACTTTGCACACAGTCCACCGCTGGACTGTGTGTCTAACCTTGTTAAAATACTTGTTTTTATTAACCTTATATACTAACTTGAAGGTGTTCTGGGGCTTTTCAAAAAAATTGGGATTTATCGCAGGAAACCGGTTAAGTGCACGAATCGAACTCGGGACGTGTACGTTATGTTTGCACACAGTCCACCACTGGACTGTGTGTCTAACCCGGTCATTATTCCGGTTTTTATTATAATTATACACATTTCAAAACTTCATCTTCTTCGATTTATAAAACCAGAGAATCCACCCGATTGTTTAATCGAAAATTTTTATTGAATTAGTTGATTGATCAATACTGTTAACGAAATAATTTAAACAGAACGGATTAAAGGTGTTGTACCGAACAGTTGTGATTTCCGACGAAGTTCCGGCGGCTGAGGTTAACTCCGGCGATGTTTATCTTGCGACAGAGGCTCTACAGGAAGTTTGAGGTGAGTGTGGGTGACTTCTGTCGAAGCTCTAGAAGTCCTATTTATAGAGTAAGGCAATAATGGGATAGATTCGGTTTTCCGGTGACCAATTCCGGCGAAATTGGAAATCTCCGACGACGTGTTTCTGAGCACTTCAACTATGATAAAGTGTGCGGTCTTGAGCGAAAGGATTCCTGGAAGGTTGAGGGGGTATTTATAGGGTAGAACAGGATGTATTGGGTCTGTATTTTGGTCAAGGTTCGTAGTCAAGATTTTCCGGCGGTTACGACTACAATTGAGGGTCAGGCGTCGGTTATAACCGATGTAGACGTCGGTTATAACGTTATAGTCAAAAGGAATATGGCTAAACTCGCGGATCGCCGGATTTTCCGGTGATTGCGAGTTCAGCCGCGCTGGTAGTCCGGTTTGAATTCGGATTTCATCATAAGTATTATTTGTTTCGATATAATAACAAAGAAGTCAAGTGGCGGAGCGGTTAAGTGTTTGTTTGTTGGAACCTGTTGACCCGGGTTCGAAACCCGGCAGCTCCCTTTTATTTTTCTTCACTTGATTTTTATTGTTTAATAATTATAGTTTTTAAATTCTAAAATGTTTATTAATTATGTATCGTTTAAAATTAAAATAAACAATATATACGCAACGAAAATTTATGACTGACTATTCGGTTAATAAACGAAGCGGGTTTTGAAAACCCGTTTTTTTACGGATGTTACAGTATCCCCTACTTTTAGAAATTTCGTCCCGAAATTTAAGTAGTGGTATGTTTGACTCGAAAGGAGGGTGGTTTTGACAATTACATACTTAGAAGGGGGTAAGAGTTTAATTTTTTTTTATTTGAGGCGGTAACGTTCCTAGTAAGGGTTGAATACCCTGCTACAGGAATCGTTTTTTGGTGCCTAAGATAAGGAATATTGATAAACAGAGTTGATTGACTAGGTATGATCTCATGCACAAGAGTTTTGAGAGAATCGATACGTTTGGAAAGATAAGGTTATTCTAAAACAAAACTTCTACCACTAAAACCTACATGGAACCTCTCATAACCGTCTGACGATGCCTCTGATCCTTTGGCAAGAATACTTATATATAGGAAGTACCAGCGGCGTATCCACCATATTCTTGTCAAATTTTCATTGGCTTTATCAGCAAGTTATGATTAGTTCTATGTGACTCTAGAACATAAACAAACACAACAACCAAAGCTTGAGTCTTAATTCTGAAAGTATACATGTTTGAATGATGACGATACCTCTCTCGTTTGTTATGATGAAGGGGTTAGTCTATGTAAAACTGAGACACAACTCAACTTCTTTGAATGATGAGATTGAAATACGTTGAGATGTATGATGATATGAATGCTAAATCAGTGAGTATAAAACAAACTTCAACCATGACATTACTAAATCCTACATGGAACTTCTCATAACCGCCTGACAATGCCTCTGATCCTTTGGTAAGAATACTTATATATAGGAAGTACCAGCGGCGTATCCACCATATTCTTGTCAAATTTTCATTGGCTTTATCAGTAAGTTATGATTAGTTCTATGTGACTCTAAAACATAAACAAACACAACAACCAAAGCTTGAGTCTCAAATCTGAAAGTATACATGATTGAATGATGATAGTACCTCTCTCGTTTGTTATGATGAAGGGATTAGTCTACGTAAAAGTGAGACACAACCCAACTTCTTTAAATGATGAGACTGAGATACGTCGTGAGGTATGATGATATGAATGTTAAATCAATGAGTATAAAACAAAACTGAAATAGTAATTCGCATTAAGATTCTTGGATACATAACTTCGTAAAGATTGAGATAACATAAAGAAAACATAAAAACTAGACGGTTGGAGTTGAGTCTTGATTCTTGATGAGGGAAGGCTAGTTAGGTGGTTCGTTTGGGCCGTTATTATCTTCAACAGGATTGGCGTTGATGTTGTAAACTCTTCCTCTTGCTGGCGGTGGAGCTGGGTTTGCTTGATTTGCTTGGTTAACTGGGTTTGCTTGAGCTTGGGCGTTGATGATGTTAACCAATCGAGGGCACGTGTTTCTAAAATGGGTAGGGTCGCCACAATTAAAACAAGCTCGAACATATGGAAACATGGGGTATTGGGGTTGTTGATATGTTTGGATCATGTTTTGAGTAGGGGGTGAGGTTTGGTTTTGAGAGGTGCGGCAAACCTTGCTCGAATGACCATAGCGTCCACAATTCGCACATAGTCGACAAGGTAAGGTAGATGGATGGTGATAAAAACAGGTGTTGCATTGAGGGTGAGGTCCAAAGTAAGGTTTCTTATTTAGGTAAGTTGAGTTGGGTGCTATTTGAGTGATTGGGATGGCTTGGATGGGTACAACTTGTGAAGCTGGTTTGTTGTGTTGGGTGACAGCGAAGATTTGTCCATCTCGTTTCCTCTTAGAAGTGGTTTGAGAAGAGGATTCAGTTTGGGTGGAGTTTGGGGTTTCGGTTGATGCTTTATCCTTCTTCTTCTCCTCCGTGAATTGTTTATTACGTATGCGGTTTTCGGTGAGCTCTGTAACTAACTCCATTGCTGCTTCCAAAGTTGCAGGTGTGGTACTTATTACAGAGTCTTGAATTTTTGAAGGAAGACCTCGAATGTAGTGCTCGATCAAATGGTAGAGGGGAGTGGACAAGTTGGGGACCATTTGATTTAACTCAAGGAATCTCTTGCTGTATGTGGTGTGGTCGCCCTCCTTTTGTTTCAAAGAATAGAACTCATCTTCCAATTTCTTGATTTCGCTTCTTGGACAAAACCGTCTTGTCATGATTTCCTTCAACTCTTCCCAAGTCAAAGTCATAGCATCTTCAAGACCTCGCTTGGCCTTCTCTGTATTCCACCATGTAAGTGCTACTCCAAACAAACGACCGGTAGCATATCGCACCTTGCGATTATCGGGGCAGTCGCAATTGAGGAAAGTGTTCTCTATCTCCTCAAACCAATGGAGGAGAGCGGTGACACCTTCAGTCCCTTCGTATTTTGGAGGATCGCAGGATTTGAAATGTTTGTAGGTGCATTTAGTGGCTTTTGGGGAAGGATTGACAATGTTTTGATCTTCTTTGTGGATTGGGTTGACGGAATTAGCGGTAAGGGCTTGTTGAACTTGAACTACGATGTTGGGTATTACGGCCGCCATTTGTTGAGCGATTTGGGCAGCCATGCGCTCGCGGGCTTTTCCTGATCTCATCTTCCTACGAGCGAGACTAGAAGACATCTACAAGGAATACGTATCAAGAGTATGAGTTGGACGTTTTAGGTGTCATGTGTCGTATGTAGGAA
This sequence comes from Scalesia atractyloides, assembly GCA_947069175.1. Taxonomy (NCBI): domain Eukaryota; kingdom Viridiplantae; phylum Streptophyta; class Magnoliopsida; order Asterales; family Asteraceae; genus Scalesia; species Scalesia atractyloides. The sequence goes on along the minus strand of CAMTDV010000016.1, from coordinate 9,754,573 downwards.
TGAACATTCATAAAATAAATATAGAATAATAAATCTACTACATCCATAGGATGTCTAGGGCTTTGCTCGTAATTGGGCCTTGCATGCCGCCATACTTCACCTTCGTAATCATGTGGGCCCCCATGATTACCGGGTTTTTCATATGGTTCACATGTGTTAGCCTGGTTACGTACACTAAAACCCGGAGAAAATCGAGAAATATGTATGTAACGTATGATATTCGGAATGTATCTAGGTGTGAACACGGTGACACCTCAAAGTGGGGTTAGTTCGAACGACGTTTGGTGTGGCATGTTTTGGCCTAATAGGTCCTTCGTACTCTCATCGTTAGTCCCCAGGTAGGCAAACTGGTCCGTTATATTGGATTTATACGAATGCCAACCTAGACAGGACGTTCCGACTACCGGTACTCATACCCTTACAGTTACTACATGCCCGTCGTAGAACTCACTTTGATGAGATTGAAAAAAAAATGAAAAATGTGACAATATATATATATATATAGGCTTTGGTTCAATTAAGAACCGCCATTAGTTATGAGAACCATAAGAACTCTTACTTTCCGCGCGAGTTGGGTTATAATTTTTTGCACAAATGTAGATGAAAATATTATAAACACATCTGTAAATGTAATATTTGTGTAAATCGGGTTTCGAAAACCCGCCCCAAGTTACCAATCAAAGAGTATTTATTTATGTCGGGTGGTCTTAATTTTTTTTTCATTATAATTCTTTTTGTTAAAAATAACTTGAATAAAATAAAGTAAATAATCAAATCAAATATTAACTATTTATAATTTATAAATGGTTTAACTTATAATATAGAAAATAAAAATAAAAACTCAAAATGGGCGAGCCGGGGATCGAACCCGGGTTCCCCGGGTTAACATACACCGCAAACACCACTTAGCCACACACACCTTTTGGTTAGAATCTGGAAACAAATTATACTTATGCACAAACCACCTGTGCCTGCAAATTCAAATCAGGGAACCGCTGATCTCGCCCTGTCTGGCAATCCAAAATTCGCAGCTGTAACCGCGTCAACTCTTTCCGAATTCGAACCCATTTACCTTAAACCAAGAATCAATCACGCGAACAGGTTTCCAAAAACCGAAATTCAACACCCCCTGTTTCCCCTATAAATACCAGACGAATTCCCCTTCAGAATTCGCTCATACTCTCTAGCTTACTCTCAAAAACTCGGTCACCTGAAAGGAGCTCTGTCCCACCGGAGAACCACCGGAATCACCAAAATCCAGTCGTCGGGATCGTGCTGCCATCTCTGTTACGGTAGAATCTCCCTTGCTAATCTTTTTCACCTAAATTAACATTAATTGCTGTTGATTACTAACAACAATCAGAAAGAAAAGTTTTGGGCGGGTGAGAGTTCTGATATGGATTTGAAATGAAGAAGACGAAGTGGGGATAAGTAATTTATGTAATAAAAATCAGATTTTTAATCGGGTTAGACACACAGTCCAGTGGTGGACTGTGTGCAATTATACCACACAGGCCCTGGGTTCGACTCGTATACGTTACCGATTCTCTGTAAATAAAACCAAGCTTTTTAACTCACTCAGATCGCTCTGGAACAAGTGTTTAAAGTTAATACAAATAGGGATTTATACGGGTCAGACACACAGCCCAACTGGTTGGGCTGTGGGCACGAGAACTAGGAGTCTCGGGTTCGAATCGTGAAACCTCAACCCGCTTTGAAGATTTACAAATCTTTTTAAAATAAATAAATTCTGTATTAACATAACTAGTTATATATATATAATTAAATCAGAGAATATTTCGGGTTAGACACATAGCTCAGTTGGTAGAGCTGCGTGCACGTATACGGGAGGTCACGGGTTCGAACCTCACACGCTGCCTGAATTACATGCTATCCGACCGGTCAGACCTGACAAGGTCAACTTATTTTTAATTTTGTTTTCTTATTTTTTTATTTTTTTATTTTTTTAATTTAAAAATTATTTAAAAATATTTAAAAATAAGATTTCTAAGGTTAAAAATTTGCATTAAACTCACAAAAATAAATCTAAAAATCTCATTAAGAGCACTAATTAAAAATATTAAACTCAAATAAAATTTATTTATTTATCGAATTATTTCGTTATTATTTAGGTTAGTTTTCCCTCGTCGGTTGAATCATAAATTCGTGCGCATTCATTTTAAAGGAACGCACCCACTGTGAGTGAATTCTTACAAATTCCCCTTTTTATTAACGTTTTGGGGTGTATCATGTGTCGTACTATTCCTTTATTTTATTTAAACACTTGTGCATATATCATTTCGTGATCAAATGTGTATTGATTGTTGTGTGAATTATATGTAGATTAAATTTATCATTTCAGTGCACGCATTTCATCAGGCCCATCAGTTCCCCGTGGGATACGGGTTGAGCATCAGGTGCCTCACTAGATCGGCTCCGTTTGATTGAGCCTTAATCTCAAATACATCATCATTCATGTCATATATTCCTCCAAAGTGGTTTGTGATTGTTTACATACATATGTTTGCTCACATGTGAGTAATGCACGAATTTTTCTTTAATAAATAAAACAAGCAATTACTTAAAATGTTTTATCAAAGTTCACTCGCCAACTTTTGTTGACCCAAAATCTCCCCTGTTTTACACATGATACAGGTGATCCAGTTGAGGCAAGAAACACTTAGGATGGCCTCGAAGAATAAACAAGTTAATGCTTTGGAATGAACATTTAGTTTTGTTTTCCTTTGTAATTGTATGAATTTTCATTATTGGATATTTAAGTTTGTAATTCAAATTTAATAAATATGAAACTTCTTAGTAAATATCATGAGCTTTGGTGATAACCCAATTATGCCCCGACTTTTATTCCGCTGCGGGTCGGGGTGTGACAGATTGGTATCAGAGCTTGTGACTATAGGGATATAGGAAAGGTTATTAGACCCTTAGAGCCTATACTATAGTTGATTAAATTTTAATTGTTTATGCGTTACATGCAAAATTCATGATGTTTATATGTTGCATGTTTATTTTCACACCCAATATTATGCAAGCACGCTCACAAGTACATGTAAATATGCAATGCTCATCATAATTCATATCCTCATAACATATCATATCTATGAGAGCACACACCTCACGATTTCTATGATTTTTGCAATGATTTTGTATTTTTTTCAAATTACATCAAATTGAGTTCTCACGACGGGTATGTAGTAACTGGAAGGGTACGAGTACCGGTAGTCGGAACGCCCTGTCTAGGCTTGGCATTCGTATAAATCCAAAATAAAGGACCAGTTTGCCTACCTGGGGACTAACGATGAGAGTACGAAGGACCTATTAGGCCAAAGCATGCCATACCAAACGTCGTGTGAACTAACCCCACTTTGAGCTGTCATTGTGTCTACACCTGGACACCCTCCTACCATACATCTCGCAATCATGTTTTACGATTTTCATTAGGGTGGTGCGAGTGTTAACCCGCCGACACCAATGTGAATCCTACCAAGCCCAATAGTCATGGGGGCCCACATGACTACACAGGCAATGGTATGGGGGACATTTGGAGGCCCAAACATGAGCAAAACCAAGACATCCTATGGATGTAGTTAAATTATTTTCAGTTATGTTGTTTTCATTCTTTTTACGACACATGACACCTAGGAAATTCTTAAACTCACAATCTTCCTACATATGTTACTGTAGATGTCGGCTAGGCAATTACGTGGAGGAAGAAAGTCAGGAAAGTCAAACGAACGCTTGGCCACACAAATTGCTAAACAAATGGCCGCAGTGCTTCCTGACATCGTGCTTCAAGTTCAACAAGCTCTCACCGCTAATCCCATCAACCCTCCCAACCAAGAAGACCAGAGCGTCACCAACCTTCTTTCCAAAACCTCCAAGTGCACCTACAAACACTTCAAATCCTGCGATCCCCCAAAATATGAAGGGACTGAAGGTGTCACCGCTCTCCTTCACTGGTTTGAAGAAATGGAAAACACTTTCCTCAATTGCGACTGTCCCGAGGACCGTAAGGTACGTTACGCGACTGGAAGACTGTTTGGGGTAGCCCTTACCTGGTGGAACACGGAAAAGGGTAAGCGAGGAGTTGAAGATGCCATGGCCTTAACATGGGAAGAGTTAAGGGAAATCATGACCAGACGTTTCTGTCCAAGAAGCGAAATCAAAAAGCTGGAAGACGAGTTCCACGCATTGAAACAAAAGGAAGGAGACTACACTTCATACAATAAAAGATTTCTCGAGTTGAACCAGATGATCCCCAATTTGTTCACCCCTTGTACCGCTTAGTCGAACACTACATTTGAGGCCTCCCCTCGAAAATCCAAGATTCGGTTTTAAGCACTTCGCCTGCAACACTTGAAGCCGCAATGGAGTTAGCCACAGAACTCACTGAAAATCGCATTCGAAACGGCAAGTTCAAAGATGAGAAGAAGAAAGCACCCATTGAGACCCCAACTCTAAACCACCCCGTCTCATCCTCGAAGTTTGCTGGTAAGAGGAAGCGAAATAGCAAGAATTTTGCTATCACTCAAACCAACCCTCCTATCACTGCTGCACCAATCACCCAAATTGCTCCTCCAGCTGCACCATTCAAAAGGCCATACACAGGCCCACACCCAAAGTGCAACCGTTGTCAATACCATCACCCTCCCGAAAACCCCTGCCAACATTGCACAAGTTGTGGCCGTGCGGGTCACGCTATCCAAACCTGCCGTACCCTTCAGCGAATGAACCGCAGTCAACCTCCAACCCAAACCCAAAATCAAATGGTGGGCCAAGCCCAACAACCCTTACTTCTACCACCTGCACAACACGCATCCCAACCTTACTACCAACCCAACTACCCCATGATGCAACCCATGCGAGCTTGTTTCAACTATGGGAACCCAAACCACTTCAGGAACACTTGTCCACGCCTAGTGAACATCATCCATGCCCAAGCTCAAGCGAATCCGGTAAACCAAGCTAACCAAGCTCCTCCACCTGCCAGAGGAAGAGCTTTCAATATCAATGCCAACCAAGCCAGGGCTGACAACAACGTGGTCAACGGTACGTTTCTCATCAATGGTAGTTATGCTTCCATATTATTCGATACTGGTGCGGATAAGAGCTTTGTGTCCTTAGAATTCGAACCTATCCTCGACCAACCTCGTGTTAATCTTATTGAATCTCTAACGGTGGAAGTTGCTGAAGGAAAACCCACTTCATTAAATTCTATTATACGCAATTGTACTCTCACCCTAAACGATCACGATTTCCAATTGACCTCATTCCTATGAAGTTGGGAAGTTTCGATGTTATAATCGGTATGGACTGGCTAAGCCAGCATCACGCTGAGGTGGTGTGCCACGAAAAATTCATCCGCAATCCTCTTGCAGACGGTCAGACACTACGTATTTTTGGGGAAACCCCTACGAAGGGACTCAAATTGATGTCCTGCCTTCAAGCCCGAAGTTATCTCCACAAGAACTATGTCGCATTTCTAACTCACGTCGTCAAGAAGGGAGGCAAGGAGAGGAAACTCGAAGATATTCCAATTGTGAAGGAATTTCCACAAGTTTTTCCCGACGACGTTTCAGGACTTCCTCCTGTGAGAGAAGTCGAATTTCGCATCGATCTTGTACCTGGCGCTACACCAGTTACAAAATCTCCTTATAGGTTAGCCCCATCTGAAATGCAAGAGCTGGCCAGTCAACTGCAAGAGCTGACTGACAAAGGATTCATACGTCCTAGCTCATTGCCTTGGGGTGCACCTGTTCTTTTTGTGAAGAAGAAAGATGGAACGTTTCGCATGTTCATTGATTATAGAGAACTCAACAAGTTGACGGTTAAAAATCGCTATCCGCTGCCTCGCATTGATGACCTCCTAGACCAACTTCAAGGCGCCACCTGCTTTTCAAAAATCGACCTTCGTTCTGGTTATCATCAGCTTAGAGTGCGCGAAGAAGATATCCCAAAAACCGCCTTCCGGACTCGTTATGGTCATTACGAGTTCATGGTCATGCCCTTCGGTTTAACCAATGCCCCCGCTGTCTTCATGGATTTGATGAATAGGGTATGCAAACCCTACCTCGACCGTTTCGTCATAGTCTTCATCGACGACATCCTTATCTACTCCAAGTCTAAATCCGATCATGAGCGACACCTTCGACTCATTCTTACACTCTTAAGGACTGAAAAGCTTTACGCTAAGTTCTCAAAATGCGAATTCTGGTTGGGAGAAGTACAATTCCTTGGTCATGTCGTCAATGACAAGGGACTTCATGTCGATCCTTAAAAAATCAAGGCAGTACAGGAATGGCAAGCGCCACGTACCCCTATCGAAGTTAGGTCATTTCTTGGTTTGGCTGGTTACTATCGACGCTTCATTGCCAACTTTTCCCGTATCGCTGTACCACTCACGGCCTTGACTCACAAAGGAAAATCCTTCATTTGGGGACCTAAGCAAGAAGAGGCCTTCCAAACTTTAAAGCAAAGGCTTTGTGACGCACCTGTCCTTACACTCCCTGAGGGTTGCGATGACTTCGTGGTTTATTGCGACGCGTCAGGGCAAGGACTAGGCTGTGTATTGATGCAAAGAGGAAAAGTGATAGCCTATGCCTCTAGGCAACTCAAAGTTCATGAGAAGAATTACACCACCCACGACCTATAACTTGGAGCCGTTGTGTTCGCTCTCAAGATATGGAGACATTACCTCTACGGTACCAAGTGTGAAATATACACTGACAACAAGAGTCTCCAACATATCTTCAACCAGAAAGAGTTGAATATGAGGCAACGAAGATGGGTCGAACTTCTCAACGACTACGACTGTGAAATTCGGTATCATCCTGGCAAGGCAAACGTGGTGGCCGATGCGCTCAGTCAAAAAGGTTATGCGAACTCCATTCGTCTTCTATGTTCGCAAATCATAACCGACATCAAAGATCGAATCCGGGCAGCTCAACATGTTTCTGTAACCGAAAATGACGTACGCGATGAGCTGTCATGTGGAGCTGAACTCAAAATCGAAACCAAATCCGACGGTATCCTATACTATTTAAACCGCATATGGATTCCTGATCGCGATAACCTTCGTGATTTCCTCATGAATGAGGCACACAAAACACGATACTCTGTATACCCAGGAGCCGATAAGATGTATCAAGACCTACGATACACCTACTGGTGGCCTGGCATGAAAAAGGATATCGCTGTTTTTGTTTCCAAGTGCCTTACCTATTCCAAAGTAAAAGCTGAACATCAAAGACCTTCAGGACTTCTAGTCCAACCCGAAATACCTGTATGGAAGTGGGAAAACATAACCATGGACTTCATTACCGGGTTACCTCGCACCTCCAGTGGGTATGACACCATATGGGTAATAATCGATCGTCTTACAAAGTCATCTCACTTCATTCCGATTCGCGTGGACTTCAAGAACGAGAAGCTAGCTCGTATCTACATCAGCGAGATCGTAAGCCGTCATGGAGTACCATTAAGCATCATTTCAGACCGTGATGGTCGTTTAACTTCACGAACATGGCGAGCCGTACAAACCGCTTTGGGTACACGGTTAGACCTCAGTACTGCCTTTCACCCTCAAACCGATGGTCAATCTGAACGCACCATCCAAACCCTTGAAGACATGCTACGAGCATGTGTCATAGACTTCAAAGGGAACTGGGACGCTCACCTACCGTTAGTTGAGTTTTCGTACAACAATAGCTATCATTCAAGTATCGGCATGGCCCCTTTCGAGGCTTTGTATGGTCGTAAGTGCCGATCTCCAGTATGTTGGCACGAAATCGGTGAAGCGCAAATCACCGGACCTGAATTGATTCAAGAGACAACTGACAAAATCCTTCAAATCCGAAACAATCTTCTAGCGGCTCAAAGTCGTCAAAAGAGTTATGCTGACAAACGACGAAAGCCCTTGGAGTTTGACATTGGTGATCAAGTACTTTTAAAAGTATCACCGTGGAAGAGAGTGGTTCGTTTTGGCCAGAAGGGCAAGCTAGCACCACGCTACGTAGGACCTTTCAAGATACTCGAAAGAGTAGGTCCCGTAGCATACATGCTTTATCTACCAGAAGAGCTCAACAGAATTCATCCCACGTTCCCCGTATCAAACTTGAAAAAGTGCCTCGCCGACGAAAACCTCCATATTCCCCTAGAAGACATTCAAGTCGATGAATCGATGCACTTCGTCGAAAGACCAGTAGAAATCATGGATTTCGGTGAGAAACGCTTAAGGCGAAGTCGTATTCCAATCAGGGTACGTTGGAGTCAAAACGAGGACCTGAGTTTACTTGGGAACGTTAAGACTCAATGCGCGAGAAATACCCGCATCTTTTTCCGGTTACCACTACTACTTAAATTTCGGGACGAAATTTCTAAAAGTAGGGGATACTGTAACATTTGTGTAAATCGGGTTTCGAAAACCCGCCCCAAGTTACCAATCAAAGAGTATTTATTTATGTCGGGTGGTCTTAATTTTTTTTTCATTAGAATTCTTTTTGTTAAAAATAACTTGAATAAAATAAAGTAAATAATCAAATCAAATATTAAATATTTATAATTTATAAATGGTTTAACTTATAATATAGAAATAAAAATAAAAACTCAAAATGGGCGAGCCGGGGATCGAACCCGGGTTCCCCGGGTTAACATACACCGCAAACACCACTGAGCCACACACACCTTTTGGTTAGAATCTGGAAACAAATTATACTTATGCACAAACCACATGTGCCTGCAAATTCAAATCAGCGAACCGCTCATCTCGCCCTGTCTGGCAATCCAAAATTCGCAGCTGTAGCCGCGTCAACTCTTTCCAAATTCGAACCCATTTACCTTAAACCAAGAATCAATCACGCGAACAGGTTTCCAAAAACCGAAATTCAACACCCCCTGTTTCCCCTATAAATACCAGACGAATTCCCCTTCAAAATTCGCTCATACTCTCTAGCTTACTCTCAAAAACTCGGTCACCTGAAAGGAGCTCTGTCCCACCGGAGAACCACCGGAATCACCAAAATCCAGTCGCCGGGATCGTGCTGACATCTCTGTTACGGTAGAATCTCCCTTGCTAATCTTTTTCACCTAAATTAACATTAATTGCTGTTGATTACTAACAACAATCGGAAAGAAAAGTTTGGGCGGGTGAGAGTTATGATATGGATTTGAAATGAAGAAGACGAAGTGGGGATAAGTAATTTATGTAATAAAAATCAGATTTTTAATCGGGTTAGACACACAGTCCAGTGGTGGACTGTGTGCAATTATACCACACAGGCCCTGGGTTCGACTCGTATACGTTACCGATTCTCTGTAAATAAAACCAAGCTTTTTAACCAACTCAGATCGCTCTGGAACAAGTGTTTAAAGTTAATACAAATAGGGATTTATACGGGTCAGACACACAGCCCAACTGGTTGGGCTGTGGGCACGAGAACTAGGAGTCTCGGGTTCGAATCGTGAAACCTCAACCGGCTTTGAAGATTTACAAATCTTTTTAAAATAAATAAATTATGTATTAACATAACTAGTATATATATATATAATTAAATCAGAGAATATTTCGGGTTAGACACGTAGCTCAGTTGGTAGAGCTGCGTGCACGTATACGGGAGGTCACGGGTTCGAACCTCACACGCTGCCTGAATTACATGCTATCCGACCGGTCAGACCCGGTCAGACCTGACAAGGTCAACTTATTTTTAATTTTGTTTTCTTATTTTTTTAATTTAAAAATTATTTAAAAATACTTAAAAATAAGATTTCTAAGGTTAAAAATTTGCATTAAACTCACAAAAATAAATCTAAAAATCTCATTAAGAGCACTAATTAAAAATATTAAACTCAAATAAAATTTATTTATTTATCGAATTATTTCGATATTATTTAGGTTAGTTTTCCTTCGTCGGTTGAATCATAAATTCGTGCGCATTCGTCATTTTAAAGGAACGCACCCACTGTGAGTGAATTCTTACAAATTCCCCTTTTTATTCATGTTTTGGGGTGTATCATATGTCGTACTATTCCTTTATTTTATTTAAACACTTGTGCATATATCATTTCGTGATCAAATATGTATTGATTGTTGTTGTGAATTATATATAGATTAAATTTATCATTTCAATGCATGCATTTCATCTGGCCCATCAGTTCCCCGTGGGATACGAGTTGAGCATCAGGTGCCTCACTAGATCGGCTCCGTTTGATTGAGCCTTGATCTCAAATACATCATCATTCATGTCATATATTCCTCCAAAGTGGTTTGTGATTGTTTACATACATATGTTTGCTCACATGTGATTAATGCACGAATTTTTCTTTAATAAATAAAACAAGCAATTACTTAAAATGTTTTATCAAAGTTCACTCGCCAACTTTTGTTGACCCAAAATCTCCCCTGTTTTACACATGATACAGGTGATCCAGTTGAGGCAAAGAAACACTTAGGATGGCCTAGAAGAATAAACAAGTTAATGTTTTGGAATGAACATTTAGTTTTGTTTTCCTTTGTAATTGTATGAATTTTGATTATTGGATAATTAAGTTTGTAATTCGAATTTAATAAATATGAAACTTCTTAGTAAATATCATGAGCTTTGGTGATAACCCAATTATGCCCCGACTTTTATTCCGTTGCGGGTCGGGGTGTGTACAGTAAAAAAAAGAAAAAAAAATTGTTGAGTCGTTAGTTTTGCTTAATGTAAGTTTTGTTTACGCGCTGATGTAAATTTTGTTACAACGATGGATTTTTTTGCACCTCATGTAAATTTGTACATGCGGGATTTTTAAATTTTTTTTTTGCTGCAACAAGTGATTTTTTTAAAGATTTTTGAGATTATTTTTTTTTGGAAGGCATAGTTCTCATGGTTCTCACAACTCAAGATGCTTCTCATTTTATCCTAACCCTATATATATATAGGGTGAAGTTCTAGAGTGAACACTACTGTATTTGTGAACTGAGCGAATAAATCTTGGTCATTGATTTAAATAATCAAATCATAAAATACACTAGTGTATTTTCATCATCAAATCCTGGCTATTGATTTACACTTGTATATTGATAATCTAGGGTTAGGATTAGAGATGGGCATAATAACCGGTTCCAAACCCGACTCGGTGGAACCTACCTGGGACCGCTTCCGGTTCCTACCCGACATATAGTAGAACCGGTTCCGGGTTCAAAATACCCGATGGTTCCTACCCGGTTTCACATTTTTGGAAAAAAATAAGTTCCGGAACCGGTTCCAACCCGTACTCGAGTTGTACCCGTAACCGGTTCTTATCATACCCGGTTCCTACGGTAACCTTCCAGACCCGGCGTCAATATATTTTTAATGTGGGTTTTTTTTATAAGTCTTTGCTAGAACAAGGTATAATACATAAACATAAAACTATTTATTACGAGAAACAAGTACCCGGTTACACAAACAACCTAAACAAGAAACGTTTAACAAAACACATAAAACACTAAACATACTAATCATAAAACACAAATGGGTTTACAATACATAAAACAAACTAAACTTTCGATGACCAGGTCCCGGATGCTTCACCCTTTTCATTGTTTTTTGCCTTTGTCACCGGACAATGGCGGTCGGTGTGTTTCTTGAGCGTCGAGTTGGCCGACGCCTTCATGAACTTCCCGCACCCCTTGCATCTAGCCATTTCATGGCTATCCGACATCAAGCACAAGTCAAAGTGCTTCCAAATAGCGGGGTTTCTTTTGGTTCCAAAACATCCACGACCTCATCGTTGCAAGCCATCGTTATCTCTTTGATAGTATTAGATTTGAAGTGTAAAGTGTTAAGTTTAGAAATGGTAAGTAGGAAGGGGTTTATATACAAAAACCGATTTTTTTAATCAGGAACCGGTTTCCAACGGTAGCATTTATCAGGAACCGGTTCCAACGGTAACATTTTATCAGGAACCGGTTCTGAACAGTAAATGGCAGGTTTGACTGTCAGGAACCGGTTCCCAATAGTAAAATGGCAGGTTTGACTGAACAGTAAATGGCTGCCAGGAACCGGTTCTGAACAGTAAATGGCAGGTTTGACTGGCAGGATCCGGTTCCCACACTATCAGAAACCGGTTCCGCACCATACCCGGTTCCACACCATACCCGGTTCCATAATACCCGTACCCGGTTCTATACGGTTCCATATTCTTGGGTGTGAACCCAGGTAGGAACTGGACCCGGTTCCACACCATACCTGGTTCCAATGACATCCAAGCAGAACCGGGTCCGGGTTGGAACCGGTTCCGGGTAATAATAAAACCCGATTATGCCCATCTCTAGTTAGGATTAGTTCACTAGTGTTTACAATCAAGAGGGTTGTTCACAAATTACCTTTCCTATATATATATTGAATGCAACCTTTAAAACTAAAATTTGGTGTTTTTTTTAAAATTACAATGAAAAGCGTATAACTCACGTGAAAATATCAAATACAAATGAGTATTAACAGACAAAATACCCTTAACGTTAGAGGTGAAGGAGATAAATTTTCATTTTTTATTTTTTTCGTAAGAATGATGTTTAATTGCAAAATGTAAAAAATAAAAAAAATTCGTGATTTTATAATAGTAGAGTAATTATTGTAGGGTAATTATAATTACTCTACTAGTGTAAAATCACGATTTCTTTGAGTTATGGAACTAAAATACGTGCTTATTAAGATGAGAAAAAAATTCAAAAAATAAAAATAAAAAATTCCCTTATTCGCTTCTTACTTTAAGTATATTTAATAATTTATATATTAAAACCCATTTGTAAAATAGCTTAACAATATGACTCACACATCACACATAGCTGTTGTTAACCGAGACCAAATGCCTTTGTCTTTGTCTTATCACATTTCTATTATAGTCTTTGTCTTGATGCCAAATGCCTTTCTTTTAATAAGTCTATTCATTGCATTTCCATTCTCTTTGTTATCTTTCATGTTATGTTCGAACCATGTGATGTAGTCTATTAGCTGTCCATTTACTATATAAGGGTTTCACTTGTGCAATAGAGAACCAACGAGGGAAAGAAAGCCCACTACCAACGATTAGTTAAAGAACCACAAAAGCGTACCGTCAATGTTACATTGAAGATACCATCTTCATCGTATATTTTAGATGAACCCGAATCTTGGGTTGAAGTCTTTTCTACAACTCAACTCGGTATTAAATGTTTGTGGCAATGCTTGACGTCACTTACGTTTGGTGTGTGTTCATGTAAGTACTCTTGACCCGCGCCATTTCAAATGCAACCTTGAAATCTCATATTTGTTATTTCCTTACGTACATGCTGCCCCCTTTTATTGACTAAACAGTTATATTTCTTGGGTGTTCTTAATCACGAGTATCCTTAATTGTGAGTATGTAAGATATAAAAGTATTGCTATTCGACTAATTATTACCATGTGGCTCGAAAATCATAGACAAGTAGGGATCTCATACCGGGTAAAGTTATTCTACCAAGGTATCTAAAAATAAGAAGTGTACAAAGACACGATGGATTGCAGAATATAACATAATGTCGAGCAGAATATAACACAATACCGAAAAATATAACACTGTCGAAGATAAAAGATACAATATGTCACAAAAAGACACAGCGACACAAATATAGAAAAAACATAATGATAAATAAAAAGATACAGTGATGTAAACAAAAAGTTTAAAATCTACAAGCTAAACATCTAAAAACAAAAATCCAAAATCTCAGATCGTAGAGTTCGATGAGACAGTTCTAACGCCACTTGAATGAGATCAATCGGAGTCCGTTTGGTATATTTCTTACGATCTCTTATTTTTAGGAGACTTTATATTTGATCCTAAGTCCTAACCCATGTCATATAAACGTGTGTGAATCAGATTTTAGGGTTTTGTCACATCTTATATGGCTCTAGAATATTCTAAAATCAATATTTCTTAATCAAACTGATTGACAACTAAAATTCTTTGATGTAGTACCAATCTTAGACCCATCAATCGTTATCAAAGATCCCTCTTCTTACGAATTCTTCAAGATCCCGCATAACATTTGTGCTTCTCCGAGTTTCCAACCCTTGGTGTTTTAAGTTTTAAGCTTCAAATATACTAAATATCAAAATACACCTTCAATTAAGTATATAGGCATATAGCTACAACTTAAGAATAAGTTAAACCCAAATGAATTTATGAGTCTTAAATGCATTAGTGACACTTGTTATCATTGCAACACTCCCAAATGGGTCATCTACCCATCAATGACATTTGGTACATGTTAAGTTGTTAACTAGAATACGACACCCTTAACTTGATAACATCGTATTAGTACTCTAAAGTTCTAGATTGACGTCACCTGGTAACATCATATTAGTACTTTAAAGTTCTAGATTTACGTATCAACTTATTATTTTAGGCATTTATGTTTAACTATGCCACCTTATTTTAAACATTTTTAACTCTACTATGAATTTATTCAAGAGTTAAATACCTGGTTGGTCCTTGTGGTTTGCAAATATTGCAGACTTGGTCCCAGTGGTTCACTAATTACACACTTGGTCCCAGTGGTTGTAATTTTTGCACTCGGGTGATCCTTATCACTAACATGTGTTAAATTTATCAGTTAAGTGTGTGCAAAATGACCAAATTAACCTTGGCCAGTTAAAAAAAATAAAAAGATATAAAGATGGGTGGGGCCCCTCATCTTCTTCCTCTCTCTCACTCTCTCTAAAAACTATCTCCACCTTAAACCAACCACCACTTCCACCTACAGTTCCACCGTCAACCCACCACCACTTCGACCTCCACCGTCACCTTCAACCCACCACCACTACCTTCACCGTCACCTTCAACGCACCACCACAACCTATACCACCACCACCACCGTCACCTTCAGCGCACCACCCCAACCACAACCACTCAAACCCAAATCTGGCCGCCGGAAAAAACGAAAAAGGAATCTGGCCGGCTACAGTTATGAATGAGAGTTTTGCGAGTGGTTAAGTGTCACACCCCGACCCGCAGCGGAATAAGAGTCGGGGCATAATTGGGTTATCACCAAAGCCCATGATGTTTACTAAAATGTTTCATATTTATTAAATTCAAATTACAACTTCAATATCCAAATCAAAATCCATACAATTACAAGGAAATGAAACTATGTAAATAATCCAAAGCTTAAACTGATTTATTCTTCTAGGCCTTCCTATGTGTTTCTTGCCTCAACTGGATCACCTGTATCATGTGTAAAACGGGGGATAGTTTGGGTCAACAAAAGTTGACGAGTGAACCTTGATAAAACATTGTTATTAATTTCTTGTTTTATTTAATATTGAAAATTTGTGCAATAATCACATGTGAGCAAACATATATAAATAAACAACACAATCACTTTGAATGAGTATATGATATGAATGATGATGAATGTGAGATCAAGGCTCAATCAAACGGAGCCGATCTTAAGAGGCACCTGATGCTCAACCCGTCTCCCACGGGGAACTGATGGGCCTAATGAAATGCGTGCACTGAAAATGATAAATCCAAACTACATATAATCCACACAACAATTGATACACATTTGACACACATTTGATCACAGATATGATGGATGCACAAGTGTTTAAATATAATAAAGAATTAAACGACACATGATACACCCCAAAACATGATTAAAACGGGGAATTGGTAGAAATTCACTCACATTGGGTGCGTTCTGTGATGACGTTGGATGCGCACGAATTTAGGATTTGATCGACGAGAGAAAAACTAACCTAAAATAATAACGAAATGATTCGGTAAATAAATGGATTTTATTTGGGATTACTATTTTTATTTATTACTCTTAATGGAATTTTTAGATTTATCTTTGTGAGTTTAAGGTAATTTTCTAACTTTAAAAATCTATTTTTTTAAGTATTTTTAAATGATTTTTCAATTAAATAAATAAAAAGAAAAATACAAAAAAAATGTTGACTTTGACCGTTGACCGTTGACTGGTCGGACTGTGTTTAATTATGCGCTGAGTGAGGTTCGAACTCGGGACCTCTCGTATACGTGCACGCAGCTCTACCAACTGAGCTACGTGTCTAACCCGAAATATTCTCTGTTTTAATTATATATATACTAATTAACTGTTATCTTATTTAGTTTATTTCAAAAATGATTTGATATGGCCGAACCGTCTTCAGTGACCCGGAGTCGAACTCGCGACGTTCGGTTCGAGTGCGCACAGCCCAACCAGTTGGGCTGTGTGTCTAACCTTGTTTAACTACAGAATTATATTATATTTGTATACATGTTGAAGGATGATCTGAATAGGTTTTAAAAAGGATTGGTTTTATTTCTGAAAGTCGGTAACATATGCGATTCGAACTCGGGACGTGCGTGTTATGTTGCACACAGTCCACCGCTGGACTGTGTGTCTAACCCGGTTAAATATCCAGTTTTAATTAAACTCACATTGTTCAACTTCGTCTTCTTCGCTTAACATTTCAGAACAGTGAATTCCGACTGTTCTGTTTAATCGATCTTAACTTATATTTGATTGAATTGAAAAGAGAAATGAGATGACATGGTATACCAGAGTGGCGAGTTTGCTTCAGGTTTTCCGGCAAAGTCTCGTCGTCTCCGATCTGCGGATTCCGGCTGAGGGAAACTGTTTAACAGTTTTGATTACTGGATTGAGCAATTAGATTACAAATCGAAAGATAGCAAGAGAAATTTAGATGATTGTACCGTCTAAAGAAAATCGCGGTTTTCCGTTCAGCGATTCCGGCGAAATTGAAATTTTCGGCGACGTGCTAAAGCTTCGAGAGATTGTGCGATTCTGAGCGAAAAGTTTACCAAAGGTTTGGGTGGATATTTATAGGGAAGAACAGGATGTATTGAGTCCGAATTTTGGTCTTGATTCGCGGTCAAAGTTTTTTTTCCGGCGGTTACGACTAAAATTGAGGGTTAGACATCGGTTATAACCGAAGTCGAAGTCGGTTAACGTGTTTTGGTCAAAAGGAAAATGGCAAGAATTGCGGATTGCCTATTTTTCCGGTGACGACTAGTCTGGGCGCGCTGATTACTGGATTTGATTTTCGGGTTTTATTATAAGTGTTATTTGTTTTAATGATTATCACAAAGGCAGTGTGTGGCGGAGCGGTGTGTTGTGTGTTTTATTTGGGGTTACCCGGGTTCGAAACCCGGCGTCCCCATTTTATTTTTTTCTCACTATTTAATATTATTTATAAATTGTGGTTTTTAAATTCTAATATATTTATTAATTATGTATCGTTTAAAATTAATTTGAGCAATAAATACGCATCTAAAAATTTTAACTGGATATTTGATTAATAAACGAAGCAGGTTTTGAAAACCCGTTTTTCGACGAATGTTACATTAAGTCAGTGGATAATGTAGTTATGTAGAAGAGGAATCTGATTCATGTTCGAGCTCCAAAAGAGCTTTAATGGCAGATGAGCAGGAAAATGGTTTGTTATCTAAAGGTTGTTGACATCGGGGTTCTGATGCAGTTCGTGTGAAGCTTGTTTCAGAGCTTCAAGGATTTGAGAGCTTGTAGTGAGTTATGTTTAGGGTTCAAGATGAAAGCTTCAGCTTCATCTTCCCTGGCGGATGTTTATAGATGATTTTTTTGGTGTTTGATCTGTTAAAGTTGTGTTATTGCTATTTGCTACTGAATCTCTTGAAATTGTGATGGATATTGATGTAATTTGTGGTGTGAGATCAGATTTGTTGATTTTTTAACGTTTTTAAGAGAGAGAGAGAGAGATAGATATGAAGGATAAGGAAGATGATGGTGGGCCCCGTCTATTTTTATATTTCTTTAACTTTTTTTAATTGGTCAAGGGCAATCTAGTCATTTCGCACACACTTAACTGAGAAATTTAAAACATGTTAGTGATAAGGACCACCCGAGTGCAAAAATTACAATCACCAGGACCAAGTGTGTAATTAATGAACCACTGGGACCAAGTTTGCAATATTTGCAAACAACAGAGGCCAACCGAGCATTTAACTCTTTATTCAAATAGTTAAAGTGTTACATATAACACATTTAAAATAATTTTCAAATAGTTAAAGTTTTACATAAAACACATTTAAAAAAATTAAATAATTAGGTTAAACTAGCTCAACCTACAAACCCATTGGGCTGACTAGAACACAACCTCTTTAGCTAAATGTGTCCACCGGTTAGTTTGACCAGGACCTATTTAAACCAAACCCAACCTCGTGGGTTTCATGACACTTAGTTTTTCACCCTTTCAACTATACATATTTTCTATATAAATGATTAACTTAGCTACGTAATCCCTTAACATAAATACTTGAAACGTAGTAGAGAATGCTAAACAAATAAGCATTGGTTAAAAACCGTAATGAGATGAAATTCACAATTAGATTGAATTTGTTTTTCTTAAATTTATTTCGATTCAGACTTAGAAAAGCCATTAAATAAAATTCTACAATACATTTTTCTTGAACGGTAAATTTGGATCACTAACGGACCACTGGAGTATCATCATGCCACCAGCCAGCAAGAGCATATCATTCTTCATTCTTGCTATACATATTTAGGTGTAAAATTATACATAACTTTTAATTAACAAAAATCTAGCTGCTTTAATAAAACGAGATAGCCCATGGTCATTATAGCCCAAATGAATGTTTTATGTTAAATAAATTAGCGTAATAAGTTATTCTATTCTTTTAATAATCTAATATCGATATTAACCATCACAAGGTGTTATACTCAAAAAAAGTATAATTAATGTAATACTTATGGTCATCTTGTTAACCTACTTATACACATATTTAAAGTTCTACTATTGTTTATAGCCTACAAATGTTCGTATTTTTTTTATAAAATTTATCATTGTTTAATTCATCTATACATACACATTTGACATTTACATTTAGAAAGAATGCTTTAATTGTATGATCTACACACATTGCATATTTCTTAACTCAATTGGTTTCGTTAGCTCATTTACCAATTTAAAAACGATAGCTTTCTAACCGAATTAATAACATTATATATTGCTACAACAAATATAAGACCAATGATAGTGGATAAATGGTTAGGCAAAAGGCTTAAAGGGTTCCGGTTTGCATAACACAGGTCGTGGGGTCCTCCCACGTTTGCAGCACATGGGGTTGGATCACTTGTTTATTATTCACTTTTGATTCTGGATTGAAAGGAATTCAACCCAAAATGTTGATGTTAGTGAAGTTGTAATGTTTGAAGTGAAGAAGAGAAACGAGCATGAAGCTAGTTCTCAAGAGAGAAGAAAAAGATCAGAGACTTAGTGTAATCTCAGCTGATCTTGTAGCGTCTTGCATGGATGTCAAAGCTGCCTCTTATAAGGAAGCATGTTCTATACGGGGAAACCTTTGACTGAGGATCCAAGGCTGCAGTGGAGGATTTACCCATTTAGGGGTTGAAGGCTTCGGACCTGCGGACAAAAGAGAGTCTCCTGTGCACATGTTTTCTTTTGCGGCTGAGGGAGAGTCTTGCAAGTCATCAGTGATGTGACTAATTACTGTGCTTGTTCTTTTTGCTGTTCAGTATGGTTCGTGGGTTTTGAACCCTTTTACCTTTTAACCTTTCAAGCTGTATCATGCTTTAATCAATTTGAGATTTGGGTTACCCCCGTCATCATTATATAATCTACACACATTGCATATTTTATAACTCAGTTGGTTTCGTTAGCTCGTTTACCAGTTTAAAAACGATAGCTTTCTATCCGAATTGATAACATGTTAAAAGGAAGAACATCTTTCGTAAGACGGATTTCTTAGAATTCGATAGCTTCAAGAATTTGCGTTTTTGGTTGTTAAAAATAAGCTAAAAGACCTTTCACATTGATATCTTTAAGTTTAAACTTTACATGTGGTTTAATAATACATATCAAGTAGAAACTTGTTTAATGAGTGACACAAAATACATACCAAGTGAATTTTATTCAAATAACATTTAGGAAAACAAAAGAAATGTTTTAAGGATTTGCCTATCATCAATCATTTATTTCAAAATACATACATTAGTATTAGTAATCAGTGCATCATTTCTCTAACAAAAAGGTCATTGGAAACTCTCAATGACAAATCCATTTTCATTGATTTTAAATGTGTAAGAAATGTATATGTAGAAGGGAGAAGTGGTTTTGATACCTAGGGTTCGAATCAAATAGATCGAGAATGTAACATGATCGCCGGATCTCTTTAAGACCACACCTTGATGTCATAATGACGGCTAGCAGTTTTTCAGATCGTCGTAGGGGCGATGAACGACGACTAGCGTTTGTCCGATGAGAGATATAAGTTTGGGTCTTCGATATATAAGAAAGAGATGAGCCTATGTTTTTTTCTTTCATACAACTGACTAACTTGGCCAGCAAGATGAACCTATGTGGTTTTAAATCTTTGTTTTTTCTGATTTTCTATTTTTTTTAAATATTATCTTCAACAAAAGCCTTGTCTATCATTCTATCAACCTTTGATAGAGTTGGTAGTTTTCATAAATTTATGGTTATGTATTGAATCCATACATATATAAAGAATTTGTTTACCTATGTTCAATTAATACTTCAACTACTAACCAATATAATTTAATACAATATTAAAATTAGGCAACAATTAAACCCTGTCCACCCAATCATTTTTCTTGGCACATGAATTATTTGAGAATAAAACAAAACAATAAAGTGGCATGAACATGACACAACAAATCAAAAAAAACAAATCAATAAGCAAACAAAACATACAACAAAACCAGTCAAATCCTCCAGATATGATGCATCACCTAACATCAAATTAAATACATAAATGAAATTTAATTTACAATACAATAATAAAATACTAAAAGCCCTCAACCCTTTTATTTCATAAACAACATGAAAATACAAACTTTATTCAAAAAGAAAACCGAAACCGGTAAACATAAAAGGGCCCATGATTAAACCTGCAAAAAGCTTGCATACTTGGCACCAAGGAAAAGCCTTTGGATGCAAAGTAAGGCGTTTTTGGTGACCTCGGCGTTCTCGTGGTTCATCAGTTTCATCACGCGCTCTTTTGCTTTGAGGTCGGTGACTATGACGCGGCCTGCAGGATGGTACTGGATAAACTGGGACAGATCAAAGCATGCAACGGCTAGCGCCCTTGGGTCGCTTGATGTTTCCAGTATGGTGAGCAGGACCCGTAAAGTCTACACAAAATAACATATGTTAATTATCAGTTTGGCAAAACCACTAAAGTTTATTTTAATCATTTATCGCTGGTGCAACATCCGGCCCATCATACCAACCAGAACTCTAGTATTTTGTTTTTGGTTGACCATCATGGGATTACACCCACGCATGCAAATGAACCGAATGTTCAGCGAACAATTCGTGGAACTGTTTAGCGGGAAGTTCGTGTGTGTTCGTTCGTTTAATAAATGAACGAACACGAACTAGAAATTTTGTTCGTTTAGATAAATGAATGAACATGAACAAAGACCGCGTTTGTTCATTTATGTTTGGTAACGTGTTTGTTTGTGTTTGTGTTCGATAGTTTGTTTGTGCTTATAATTTTTATACTTTATTTAAATACTTCAAAATTCTAACAAAAAAAATATTAATAAGTATCAACGTATTATATGTATTATATATTATGTTCATGAATGCTTGTTCGTCTTCGTTTGTTTTCATGAACGTCGTTACCTAAATTGACAAACGAACATAAACACGTTCATTTCCTTAACGAACAAACGAACATGAACATAAAATCTCGTTCGGTAAGCGTTCATGAACAGTTCATGAACACATATATTTCCTTAACAAACAAACACGAACAAGGCCATGTTCGTGTTTATTCGGTTCGTTTGCAGCCCTAGACTTCTACTCTTATACACAACTAACGTGCCTAAATATTGTTGGGGTAACGATGTGAGATATTGGGATCTAACAAAGGCGTCATAGCTAGAGATCAATAATTATGAAAAAAAAGGGAGCTTAACGGAAGTTACTAGAAAATACCTGGAAATCATTCTCTTCAAACCTTGTAATATTCTCTCGCCAGAAATTAGGATCTTTATGCATTGGAGACCAATCAAGATGACCAAGAAGGACTTCCTGCTTGTACTTGTCAAAAGAGCTCAGTTTCTTGATATTATCTTTCAGCCCTCGTCCAGATGATTTAACGCATCCAAGAGATCCTACAAGAATAAACGAGATGATAAATATAAGAATAAAATGCCATTTCCGTCCCTGAGGTTTGGCCAGTTTTGCGACTTTCGTCCAAAGGTTTGAAATCTTGCAATTTTCATCCGGCTCGTTAACTCCATCCATTTTTCTCCGTTAAGTCGGGGGTATTTTCGTCTTTTTGTTAACTTATGGGCAATTCGGTCTTTTTCACTTTATGCACAAGCATTTAGCATAATGTACAATATTCAAAAAGACGAAAATGCCCCTTTAAATTAACAAAAAAGACGTAAGTACCCCTGACTTAATGAAGAAAAATGGATGGACTTAACAAACCGGATGAAAATGGCAAGATTTCAAACCTTTTGGATCCAAATGTGGAAAAACAAACCTCTGGACGAAAGTTGCAAAACTGACCAAACCTCAGTGATGAAAATGGCATTTTACTCTAAATATAACGGTCAAGCATATTAGAATGTCGAGAGTAATTGACTAATCGCTCACCTCGTCACTCCAGGCCTGCGCTTTCAAACTTTGAACAACTTGAGGAAGTCCAAGATCAACCATCTGAGCTCCAAACGTTCTTTTGCAAGCAAGTTTTTGAAAGTCAACACGATCAACCTCACAACCTAGCAATCATTGATGACGCAAACATCCCGAAAGTAATTAGAGTTGATAAAAGATTAATGGTAGTTGAAATAAAGTGATCGTATATGGAATGGTATGGAAACACCTTCTCCTTTGTTGAACCTTTGACAACCTCCAATAACCGCGGTAGAGCTCTAGATGTAGCTAAGTACTCAATTGCAGGTTCGTAGTAGGATAAGAGCCAAACGCAGAGGCATGTTTCATACAGAAGCTGTTGCACAACAGCTCAAGTTAGTAGTACTCTATAATCAGAAAAAAAAGAAACTGAATTATTATAAAGGTTTCATTGTAGGTGGCAAAACGGTTGGGTTGACCCAAAACAATCTTTGCTATGTTTTTTTTTTAAATCATATACATTTTGTGAATGGGCATGAATAGTAAATCTATTTTTTTAAGTATTCGTTGTAATTTTTTTAATAATATTTTATTCATAATATAATTTTCTAATAACTTGTGTACGTTAACTATTTTTTTTTAAATCCAACTCCACAACTATGTATATTTCTTCAACATTGCAATATAAATTTATTGAAAATGGATATGTGCCACTGTCATACCAAACCTGACGATATTTATTGGTACCAAACCGTGACGATCTGAACCGATGCATGGTGCCTATACCAGTGTTTATTTTTTTTTTATCATTTCAGTTGATATAAAACACGTGTTGATATCTATACCAAGTGCATATATTGTATCGGTACTGTAACAAACCGAACCGATACTCATCAAATACCGCACGGGAAAATACACTAGGTTTATTTTATTTTATAAATTGCAAACACTATATTTTTTCAATAACACTCACAGCTGTATATTTTTTCAATAATACTCTTGTTTTCTAATAAAAACGATTTAGGAGGTTTTATGGTTTAAAAATATAATTTACCCACTTGACCCGTTCCTTTTTAACCATTACCCGTTTTGCACATGTTGCCAAAACGGTGGATTACACACTAGTGTTGTAGTTCTATAACGAACTCTTCATAACCCGTTACTTAATAAATTACCATTATTTAGTGGAAATTACAACTAACCCACTTTTGGGACATTTAGAAACGTAAGGTTACCTGAATTGACTGCTGAGTGGATGCTGGAGAAATTAGTGGCACAAGGAGCTTTACCCCATCAGCTTGAACAAACGCAGACCTAACAACGGGTTCCTTTAACAAAGTTGCTAGGTAGTTGACGGCAGATGGAATGCTACGGTTTGGATGAGAGGGCTTTTTCAGCTGTAAAACGCAATCCCGTTACCGGTTACCCAAACAGCTTTTACTCAGATTTTATAAATAAAAATGGTAGAATGGCATTTTCGTCCCTGAGGTTTGGCCAGTTTTGCGACTTTCGTCCAAAGGTTTGTTTTTCCGCATCTGAACCCAAAAGGTTTGAAATCTTGCCGTTTTCATCCGGCTCGTTAACTCCATACATTTTTCTCCGTTAAGTCAGGGGTATTTCCATCTTTTTTTCTAACTTAAAGGGCAATTTAGTCTTTTTCACTTTATGTAAAAAGACTGAATACCCCTGAAAAGGACCAAACTGCCTTTAAGTTAGCAAAAAAGACGGAAATACCCCAGACTTAACAGAGAAAAATGGATGGAGTTAACGAGCCGGATGAAAATGGCAAGATTTCAAACCTTTTGGATCCAGATGCAGAAAAACAAACCTTTGGACGAATGTCGCAAAACTGGCCAAACCATAGGGACGAAAATGGCGTTTTACTCTAGTTAAAAAAAATATTACAACACAAAAGATATGATACATACCTGAATAGAAAGCCAATCGACTAATCCTTTCAAAACATCATCACTTGAGGTGCCCTTCTTCTTTGAGCCTTCTCCGTTTGCAATCGAACCATTTTTGTTTGACCTAGCACTATAAATATAAAAGATATAAATCAATAATGTTTAGAATAAGTGCAACCATCTACGAATCTTAATGTCTTATGAACATTGGTTTAAGTACCTCACTACCAAAGTAAGTATCTTAGAGCTCTTCTCTTGAATGAACCAGCTGCCTTTCCCTAACAATCTGAATTGCAAAAGTATTTAAAATGCTTCAACTATTTGTGAATAAAATCATATATAGATGTAAGTGATAACATATTCAAGAATCACAATTATATTCATTAACATTAGACCAACGCAATGCAGTGCCACAAAGACTTACATATAGGCCTGTAAACGAACTGAAAGTTCATGAACTTGTTCGGCGGGAAGTTCGTCTATGTTTGTTTATTTAATAAACGAACGAACATGAACGCATTTTTTGTTCATTTAATTAAATGAACGAACATAAACACACGTTTTGTTCGTTCATTTATGTTCATGAACGTCCATTTATGTTCGTGTTTATTTACATGTGTTTATGTTCGTTTCATAATAAATATATAAGTAGTTATATTTATATAAATATGTAACATAAAAGGAACTTTCTAACTACTTATATAAATATAACTATTGGTAATTGGGCTTTTTAGTAATAAAAATGGGTTTTCCAATGGAATTTATTGTAATCGCTAATTTATTAAAAAAATTACTGTGTTCAGTAAATTATGTTCATTTGTGTTGTTTATTGTTTGTTAGCTTATGTTAAACGTTCGTGAACTGTTCGTTTAGGTTTTAAACGAACGGAAATAAACGAACATGAACATGCCCATTTTCTTAATAAACGAACATGTTCGTGTTCGGCTAAAATTAACTGAACGAACATAGACATGCCTCTGTTTGTGTTCGTTCGCTTCATTTACAGGCCTACTTACATATAAAAAACAGCCTACATCATAGATATGCTTCAAATAAAATGATTGAAAGAGAACAACCTCATAAAAGGTTCATAAATATCTTCATCTTCAAGAGATTTATCGTGAAACAACTTTGCTCTTTTGGGGTTTGCTGCAAAAGCGATTACATGATTAACAAGATGAGAAAGGATGGAATGGCACCCACAAGAAAACAAAAAGTAAGTGTGATTCATTTGTCTGATTACCTGTAAGCATCTCATCAATTAAAGCCAACACGTATTCGACAGTGTCCTCTTTCTGTATGTCACGCAAGATGTTGATGAAAACACGATATACAATGGGCCGTCCTGTGACAAAGATATATCTGGTCAGTGCTACCCTAAATGTCATCATATACCATGTAAGGATTATGAGGCTAAGTGCAGTATTGTTGTACACAAGTCTACATAAATAGTAAAAGAGGGAGTAAAGTACACGGATGGTCCTTGTGGTTTATCAAAAATTTGGATTTGGTCCCTAGCTTTCCAAAAGTACACGGATGGTCCCATGTGGTTTACACTTTGTAACACATTTAGTCCCTACCTTGGACCTATTAAAACCTTTAAATTTGTTGGCTGGGGACTAAATGCGTTGCAAATGGCAAACCACAGGGACCATTCATATACTTTTGGAAAGCTAGGGACCAAATCCAAAATTTTGGTAAACCACAGGGACCATTAGTGTACTTTTTAGAGTCATCGAACAAGTATAATATGATTTTTCTATTTATTATATTAGCACACACGAAAGAAAGACGAAAATAAAAGAAAATGCAGTCTTACATTCTCAAGCAGTGGTGCCCGTTCGTTTTCACTCTTTTTGTCGTAGCGCCTTAATAGCTGAAGAGCTGTTCCGGTGATCAGCTTAGTAGTCATATAGGTCTCCATGGGATGTCCCTCCGCAAAACCTTGACATAGAGCATAATGTTATGCAATGAGCGATGTAGATACTTCATATATAATAAAATGATAACAGAGACACATATTTTATTGCACAACAGCAAAATGTTAGTTTGTGAAAGTTGAAATGATGGTGTACAAGTTATGTGACCCCTTATATTTTCACTTAACTGACTTTAGAATCATAGCCCAATATGACTAGACTGTTCAAGCCTTATAGGAATGATGAACTGCCACCTCTTAGTCTCTTTACCCTTGATTATTTTTCAGTTCTTCCCGCCCGATTTCATAAACCATATGCCTAGGATAAGAGTGAAGATCGGTAACTGTTGATCCATACCCCACTTTTTCATACACTATGAAACTTCAATACATTTGAGTTTATACCTATACAACAAATGCATTTTTTATTACTTTTAAATTGATCTTAATTACCAACCACAACACCTGTTCACGTCACTGCAGAACACGTTAACTTCTACAAGCTCACAACCCGAAAGGGACTAGAATCAAACCATGTAACAAGAATACAAATCTGAAATGAGTATGTAACATCTGTCCCCTCACTTTCCCCACAAGAAGCTCACGGATTTGTTCTCGGTATCCCAAGTGAATACTTCCCACACACACTTGACTGTGAAGTTACTCTCTCATCCACATCCAATACCCCCAAAACGCGTTCGTGGTGTTCGAGGTAGGGCATTCTTATGGCCCGAGTTCTCTCCAGACTCCAGGATGATGTGAAATTCGCCTAAGGTGTCACAGAGTAACTATCCTACACCCGGAAGTTTAACGCTACTTGAAGCATCAATTCTATCTTAGTTACACAAACACTTGAAGCAGTATTCCATTCAATCTAATTATTCATACAAATAACAATAAAATAAACTAAAAAAAGTTACAATTCCACATCAAATAGTTCAATAATCACCCCTAATTAGTCATCAATCATTATACTGCATCAAATATTACAATCAATCACTTACAATAATAACTTTACACAATACTAATCCCTACACCACCTAATCAAGCAAACTCAAAAAAAATTAAAAAAAATGTTGACGATCTAATAAACTTACAACAGGTCCACATGAATTACAGTTTATCTCGATGAGATTCAGAATTCCGTAAGGATCTAAACACGAAGCGGATTGAAACAAATAATCGATGATTGCTAGGGTTTACGTATATACGATTACGACAAATTAACGGGATTACACGAATGTGATGTCTGTATGGAGATGTGGATACCTGATCGGAATTGAGCTCGGCTTGATCCGAAGGCATTGAGGAGAATTGGTGCAAATCTGGAGTGAGTTTGTTTGTGTGGTGAGTTTGAGATTTGATTTTGGGGGTGATTGGTTTGTTCACGTTCCAAAAAACAAACGACAGTTATTATATCTATCTTCTAGACATTTCAGGTGGGTGTTACATGTTTTTACGGATTTCATTATTATTTGGAAATTATGAGTACCCCCGTTTTTACGGATTTCATTATTATTTGGAAATTATGAGTTGATAGGGGTTGGGGCATTGCTTGACACATGATAGTTGTGGGCTTTATCAGTTCACACCCAAAAAAGTGAAATTGCATTACCATGTGGCATATATAGAAAATAAGTAAAAGATTTTTTTTAAATAGTCGTTAGCCAATGGCTAGCCCAACGGTCCTATCTCATCAACCAATGAAAGTCAGCCACCTCACCTCTCCCCTCGCCCCACGACAAGCTTCAAAGCCACGCCAGCGGGACAACGCCGTGGCCAACGCTGGCCCGGTGTGATTTAGTCGACGTTGCCTGGCATCCCCATCCCCAACCCACGCCCCACACCCCGCGGTCTTAGTAAAGGGCAATTTGTGTTCCTGTAGTATGGTCCAAAATGATAACTAGATCTTTAAAACATAAGATTTGCTTGCCGAGCTTTTCACCATCACATTATGTATCTATTTCAAGTCCTGGATTTAAACGTCGTGATAATATTTTGTTAGGAAGTAGACGGTTAACATTGGGGTGGAGGGCATAATTGTCTTTTCACCCCAAATGAACCCTAAATCGCCGTATTCATCCTTCACTTTCCACAAAACTCACAAATTATGGTCTTGTGATTGATCTCAACCTAAGGCACCGGCAGCTGAAACTTCGGTTAACTCGAGCTTTTTTTTCACCACTGATTACCATGGTGACTACTATTTCATTGGACAATTGTAGCAAGAATGAGGGTGAGTGCATCACTGAGCCACCTTGTACTACATTTTAGGGTGGTCTGCAAGTTCTGGAGCAACCTGAACTTTGAATTCATGTTCGGCTAGTAGACCAACTGGTTAGGCTTTCGCACTAACTTCAGTGGTACACGAGAGAACTGGGTTCGAAATCAGGAGACCCTCCATTTTGGGCTTGGTACGTCATCCACCCGTAGATAGAACACCACTAAGAATGGATATCATAGACATTTAGTTCTCACCGCGGCCTACTCCAGGAGGAAATCACGCAACCATGGCTTGTGTAAAACCATCAAGTTATAGATGTGTTTTAATTTGGAGTCTCCAATATTTAGAACATTAAGTTTTAGGACTTTTGAACATTAAAATATCATATTGTCAAATGATTTTTGAATTTTAAAGACACTTTTTTAGTAGCAATATGAATTTTGATGATATGTTGTAAAAAAAAATATTTTTGTTTAACATCTAAACCCGAAAACCGAACAAACCGACCTGAACTCGAATAACTCGAACTCGACCAACCCAAATTTTAAATGGGTTAGTTATCGGACCACTTTCTACTAGCAAACCCGAACAACCGACCCGAAAAACCCGAAATCTGAAAAAAACCAAAGAACACCCCTACCAAAAAATGGACACGAGGTTAGTTACTTAGTTTAGCATCATGATGCCATATTGGTATAGTTAAGGGGTCACTTTTGTAATACCCTTACAATAATATTCCTTTTGCCAAAAACCCTTCTGCAAACCCCCTCCCTTTCCCCAACCTGCAAATTCACAAAGGCCAAGAGTCGTCGGCAACTGCCACCACCGCAGCCGCCGCCGCCGCCTGCTACTCCGTCTACAGGCAAGTTCGCTTGAATATATATACATACACATATATGTATTATTCATTTATTGTTTCTTTCTTCAATGTCTGTCTGTATCCTTTATAGTGAACTGTGTAGTTATAAATTGATTGTTTTCAAGTGTTTATGTACTTATAATCGGTGAAAATAGTCTTATAATGGACGATTATTAGGTTAGGGTTTCAGAGTCGGTAGAACGGAACCTAGAAACATCGCTGTTATTGCGAAATTACTTATATCATATACCGTCATGTTTTTAGGTTAAATAACATTTGCTCAGTATTTAGTCGTCAAAAATCCATAACTAATTTCAAGTTTCTGATGCAATTTGAGTATTTGACAAAATGACAATATGCCATTTATGTTTTCAGGTGCCCTAATTGAAGTACAGGAGAGAATATGGAGCAGAGGCTAGCTAATTCGTTAATAATGACGGTAAATGAAAAGAAGTTCATTGAGAATGCGTTAGTTTTGGACATTAGGGTTGACGGCAGACGGCCGTTTGACTATAGAAACCTAACTATTAGGTTTGGCAGGTAAGATATTTTAATTATGATCTCTTCATGGCATGTTGTTTGTGCGAAACCTAGAAGACGAGTAGCTTGTTGACGTGACATATTGTTTATTTGTAAGTGTAGTGAAGATGGTTCTTCGGAGGTGCAGCTTGGGAAGACGCAAGTTCTCGCGTTCGTCACGGGGCAACTAGTTCAACCTTATAGAGATAGACCGAACGAAGGGACTTTTGCAATTTACACCGAGTTTTCACCTATGGCTGACCCGTCATTTGAACCAGGTCGCCCCGGAGACTGCTATTGAGCTTGGTCGCATTGTAGATAGTGGCCTAAGGTATCCGTTTATTTGTGTAGCTAAAGTTTTGTTTTTATATTTTTTCGTATTAAGCCTTCTAAACATAATCTGTCTCACATTAATCTTGCAGGGAAAGCAGGGCCGTAGACACAGAATCACTTTGTCATTGCGGGGAAGTTGGTATGGTCCATTCGGATTGATCTTCACATTATAGACAATGGAGGGTAAGTTGAAAAAAAGCACATACATATACAAGCGTACGTAAGTACGTAACCTCTTATTGTTACTTATCAAGTTATTTATTCACATGAATTTAGAAATCTTGTTGATGCTACCAATATTGCTGCTTTAGCTGCCCTCTCAACGTTCAGGAGGCCTGAATGTACAATTGGGGGAGAAGATGGTCAAGAGTTGACTGTACACCCACCTGATGTGAGTTTCATCTTTGCATATTCATCTTTGATGGTTTGAACGGGTTGAAAGTGGCTCATAGTCTATTTTAATGCACCAAACTTCCTAAATCGTTTCTGCTCGAAGTTTTAGATTATTATTGTAACTAGTTTTTTTTACCCGCGGCGCGTTGCGGTGGCGTCGTACGCGGCGTGATAAAGTATAGACTACAATTGACTCGACTCGTTTCTGAACTAAATTTACGTTGAAACGTATAGTAACTCAAATTTATACCGTTGAATGAAAACGTATTATATTTGACCTGATTTGTTTCCAAACAAATTTACGTCAAAACGTAGCCCAACTCAAAACGTACATATAATAAAACATTATATAATTGACCCGACTTGTTTCCAAACAAAAATTACGTTAAAGCGTAGACGAACTCGAATTTATACCCAGGCGGACATAAAAAAATGTAAGAAATTGGTTTTAGGGTAAACTCGAAACTTTAGAAACTTGAGGGGGTCAAATTGACATTTACAAAGTTAATAGGTTAGTTTTGACCTTATTTTAAAGTTGGGGGTAGAATTGGTTGGTGTCATTAAGGTAGTATAAATAGTATCGCCTTGTTATTGTAGTAGTTTTAAATAAAAGAAGTGCAAAAAGTGTGACATGATTCGTTTCATTTGAACAGGTGAGGGAGCCGCTACCGTTGATAATGCACCATTTTCCAGTGGCAGTAACGTTTGGGTTTATCGGTAAAGAAAACATTGTGGTATGTAAACTGAATTTTACTGGCTACATTCTTTTGAATCATGTGCTAGTTATCTTCAGATCTGGTTAAGTTGATCCACGAACATTTGGGCCCATATTAATTTAATTGGTGATCTTAGGTGATTGACCCGACACACTATGAAGAGGAAGTGATGGGTGGATCATTGACCGCTACACTCAATACAAATGGTGATGTTTGTGCTATTCAGAAAGCTGGGGGCGATGGAGTCCTGCAGAGTGTTATTATGCAGTATTTGCGCATTGCGTCTGTGAAAGCCGGTGATATAACAAGCAAAATAAAGAGTGCTGTGAGTTTCTTTAATTTCATTTTACATATAAGATATTTTTTTAAGTTTTGGTTTGTTTAACTGTAAAATATTTTCCTTAAGGCAATTTGGATTTAAATAATCCGAACGGGCTGTCTTTGGCCAATAATAATCCCAGTTGAGTTTATTCCTGATAGAGGTCCCAACTTTTTCATTTTGTTTGTATAATGGTCCGCCGTTAAAAAAACATATCGGAGTGAAGTATTTTTTTTTCCCAAATTACAAACCGATGTTTTTGGGCATTTGATCAGAACTGGGATGCAAGTCGATTGATGTAAAACTTACGGTGAAACAGTGCTCCAAACGGCAAAATCAGTGCTTCAATTCGGGTGTTTAAACTTCCAATTAACAAAAATCAAGCCGTTTGGAGCACCGTTTCGAGGTAAGTTTTATACAATCGACTCGTATCCTCGCTCTGATCAAAAGCCTTAAAACATTGAATGGTTTGTAATTCGGAAAAAAAAACTTAACTCTGTCAAGTTCTTTTTAACGGCGGACCATTATACAAACAAAATGAAAAAGGTGGGACCACTGTCGGGAATAAACTCAGTTGGAATTATTATTGGCCAAAAACAGTCATTTCAGTGTATTTAAATCCGATTTGCCTTTCTATAATAGTACATCTGGAAGTAAGAATCTCATCAAAACTGATCTATTTGCATATATGTATTTTCAGGTTGAATCGTATAATACACAAAGAGCATTACGGAAAATCAAACGTCATAATCCTGCATCCGCAGTGAGTAATGTGGCAAAACATAATGAAGAATCCACACAAGTGAATACCGAGACCAAATCTATCCAACAATCTTCAGATACCAACTCATCCGCTTCAACACACGATGTGACAAACATTGGATCACCAGAACAACAATCAAAAACACTAAAAGATGCAGTGAAGCCGAAGCACAAGAAGAGAAAGAAGTCAACCTCCAATGCTAATGCAAGTTAGATCAGCACTCACCCTCTTTAATATATGCGATTATTTGTGCCAATTTTCATCTATCTGATTTAGCGTTTTAAGACTTGGGATATGCATTACAGTTTTAGAAGCAACTTTGCAGAATTGTAGGAGAAATGTTGTGTACAAAGACCAGCTTAAAGTGAAGTAAGTGACCTGTGGTTGTTTCTATTTTTGGAAAATGAATATTTTTTTGGCGAGTCATTTTTTGAGATGATCAATGAGTTATTTCAAATTTAATCCTATGATTTGGGCGTGGCATGTTAAGCGGGGTGTTTTTCCAGTAAACCAGTTTGAATGTCCTTTCATTCATAGCAGGAACTGGTTTCTGCAAAACATGGCAAGTAGGCTAAAGATAGTTAGACAAATAGAGTTAGGTTCGGGTACAAATGGGTCTTTAACATACAAATTGGGCTTAACATGAGACGTGAAGAAGATAATTTTTTTGAATTTTTTCCCCATCATGTCAAGCGTGTGTTTTAGTCCCAAAATCTTAAAAAAAATTTAAATACAATCACGTTTTTACACCTGTAGAATTACTCTAGAGTAATTACATAATTACAATAGAGTAAATTAACGATTTTTTATTTTTATTTTTAACATTTTGCATTTTGCAATTAAAGATTCTACTTAAGCAGATGATAAAAATTCAAAAGAAAATCACTTCTCATGTTAAGGCCATTTTGCATGTTAAAGACCCATTTGTATTTGATTTTTACACTAGACAAATAAACCCATGCAATATCTTGGGAAAACTGAAATACTTGAGAGCTAAACTTTAAAAATATAAATCTGTACATAAATCAACAATTTAAACTAATTTATTGTATCCTTTTTAGTTTTAAAAAAAAGACAAGTGAAAAACAATAATCATTACATTTATATTTTTTTTTTTATAAAATAAAAAAAATAATATCCATGTCTATCTATAAATATATGAATGTTAAAAGCTGAAATAATAACATGATATTGGATTGTTGCCCTAGCTTAATGAGAAACCAAAGTATTAGCTAATATGCCTTTTGCATTGCCGCGGGGTGTAGCGAGTGCGCCCTGTCTCTTGGTTCTTATGCGCTTCACCTGTTTTGGGAAAGTTACGTTACACCTAGTGTAGTACGTGGTTGGATGATGTCTAAATTTGTTGCATTGTTGATGGCGAACTTTATGATGCTGAGTCTAATTTTGTAGCAAGTTAAAAGTATGTTTTTTGACTTCAGAAAACAAAACTCAAATAGTAGTTAGTTTCAACTTTCAATTCTCAAATAGTCAAATTCAGCAGTCATTAATGGCATTATCAATGTATATAGCAATCAATTAATAGGATGTTAAACTGATATACACAAACATGTTAATACATTCATAGAGTTTCGTGGTGTGTAAACTGAGTGAAATCGTAAAACCTTACCGACTCAAGAGTGTAGAGGATTTGAAGACAAAGATTCGGGTTTTCCATGACGAAGATCTGCGATTAGGTCACCTAATTCCTTCCATGAAGTTTCTCTGCCAAACATGAATCCATACCAGAATGAAACATTAAGATCACATAAAAATATCACAAAGGGTCTCAAAATTCATGCTCATAACCTAAACAAACATTCAAAAATAAAAATTCTAAAATCTTTGACTTTTTTGAGTCAAACCACTTGAGCCAAATCCCAAATTCTATTATCTGTGACAAAGAGTTACAAACAAATTAACTTTTTAGTTAAAGATCATGAATATGATCCACTAAACAATCAACTTGATAAAAAAATCAAAGCAATTGATAACTTTTATGGATGGTATATTGAATTAGCTAATTGTTATATTATAGGATACAAAAATACTAATTACACAAAAGTTGTATAATTGTATACAACCAGTTAACAAAGTATACATATACGTATATGTGTGTCGTCTACACTACGATCATCTCCGTCTTCTCGCAAGCCCTTATCCGAATTTCCGCCATGTTCATGCCATCAACATTCAATACATCACAACATTCCTCTCTATTTCCAACCTAAATGATGAAGAAAAAGAACATGTATTAGTTTCATTATTTATAAATGATCATTTGTAACCAATAATATGTCACAATATATTTATTATGATATTCAAGGGCTCACAAAGTTTAGTTTTGTAGCTGGAGAGTAAACATGAATCGTAGAAACATAATCCGCCGAATGATCTGAAGAACAAGGTGGCAACTGACGTGGCTTGTAACGAACGTAGGTCAGGATGATTTCATCCGTTGTTCTGTTACTATTACTATTATTATTATTACTACTGTTACTATCACTACTGAGTCTCGTTATGGAATGAAAGAAGAAAACATGGGGAGTGTCACATGAATTATTGGTGACCAATCGCGTGTTAAACATATAATGCGGTGGTTCTCCTATGACGCCCCATGGAGTAAATGTCTCTAAAGGTCTTCTAAGAATACTTCGAGGGATTAACCGCTCGTAAATGTAAGCCGAGTAGCCCCAAGCTATCGAAAATGCCCAGTTTGTTTGCTTGCGGTAGCAAACGGTTTGTTGAAGAAGGCGTGTCTGGTCTACTTTAGCCGCGGTCATGAGATGTCTGACGGACTTATGGCGGTCCATGGTGGGGAAAATAGGAGAGGTGAAGTCGAGGTGGTGAACAGAGATCAACGGTGCTTGTGGGTGAGCCGATAAAAACCCGGAAATACATTTGTCAAATCAAGCTGTAAAATCATTACCATAACATTAAGACTTGCACTAAAATAAAATCACGTTTACCGATAGAACTATTGTTTTTTTAACAGCAAAACTTCTATATAAAATATAGAAAACGGGCCAACAAGCAGCTGGAAAACCCGACAATTACAAGATTGCATCGCCGATACTAAAGTCATACCTGATGAAACCCCTTTTCAGTAATAAGAGGAACACCCATATCAGCAACACAAGCACTCAAAATCTGATCACCAAAAGCATAATAAGGGTAAGTCTCTATGCATATCACAACCAAAGCCTCAACCAACGGATAACTCAACGCAAACCCCGCGCCACCATACGCCATCTCAAACGAGATCCCCAAACCCGACTTAACACTTTCGGATACACCACCAATATACACATAGTTTGTGTCATCATACTTCCCTAAAAGTTGCACCAAATTATCCAAGAAAAAGATGGTATCATCATCTCCCATGACGTACCATCTAACGTCCTTATCTCCCTCCCTGAATGTTTCTAGGATAGTGAGAACGATCCTGATAACTTCAGGCTTCACGTGTCTGGAGTACACCTCCAGCTTTGAGGTGTTCTCAGACACGCGATATGGAGGGATATTGTTATATGTCCATGGGAGAATATTTGTGGTGGGATTTTGATCGAAAAAGATGTATCCACGTGTGATGTTTGGCCGCCACCATTCTTGGAAATACGACCTACGGTTAGGCCATGTCTTGACGGAAGCCGTGATAGTGAATATGAGTTGGTTAATATTTGTAGGTGTAGATGGTGATGGTGAAGAAGCAGTTTTATGCAATGGTTTGTTGACTGGTAAAATGCATACAGAAGATTTATAAATATGATACATGATAAAAATGTATATAATGAAGGCTGAAATGGTGGAAATCTTGCATAGATTTAATCTTGTGGGTAGACTAGAATGTTTTTGTGGGTTCATTTCATCAAAAGCATTCTTCCTTCTTCATACATTAGATAGTAATATATATATACATTAGTTTAAATTGTTTGGTTTTGTACTTATGTTTTTTTTTACTTCTTTTAGGTTTGAATTGTTTTCCTAGGCATCCAGAAAAGCTTCAATTTCGTGTGGGGTATTAAATTTCTTAACTATACTAAAAGATATCAAAAGATTAGAGGGAAAAGTATTATCTATTATTTTCTCATTTTTAATACAAGTGAGCTTACATTCTATGTAGAAATGTATTTGAGAACATGACATGACATCTAGGTGGAGAGAGAGAGAATAGAAAATAGTGCATTTGTCCGGTTTTTCATTAGAGAATGGACGAGAAATGTGAGAGGGAGGAGAGCGAAGGTGAGGCGACGGAGTCTGGCTTGGGCATCGCTGGAGATGCTCTTATAGTTTTAAAAGATGGAATAAACTCAAATAATCAGACTCCTAACTATCTATGAGTGGCAATCGGAAAGTAAACATAAAAACCAAATAATCTCTACCATGACCCGACATGCTGAACTAGAGTGGCAACGTGAAGCTTGGACATAAGAGTGTCAAATATCTAAAGCTGACCACCCTTTGGACAAAAAATCCACTAATTGGAATGAAATAGGCATATTGTGAATGTTGAGACTCATAACCATGTCTCGCATAAAATGAAAGTCAATCTCAATTTATGACTTCT
Organism: Scalesia atractyloides; assembly: GCA_947069175.1. Classification (NCBI taxonomy): domain Eukaryota; kingdom Viridiplantae; phylum Streptophyta; class Magnoliopsida; order Asterales; family Asteraceae; genus Scalesia; species Scalesia atractyloides. The sequence goes on along the minus strand of CAMTDV010000016.1, from coordinate 9,717,397 downwards.
AAATAGGTCACACAACAATACTCCATTATAACTATGGACTCTCAATAGGCTTCTAAACAAATTGAGAAACCTTAATGACTACCCTTGCTATCTCTAGACGAGTCAAGACTAGATATTTCAAGGCGCCAACAATACTCCATTATAAATATGGACTCTCAAGAAGTACACTAGAATAGCGAGAGAGTCGCCATCTACGCGGAATTGAGATAGATAATGGATGACACTGACTAAGACCAACCCATTGTAACATTATGTAAGTATCGTTGTTGTGAAAGATGTAGAATATCATTCGGAATTCAACTGCCCCAAATCGTTGAACGTAAACTAAGAGTGGAAGTCGCCAATGATATATGTCAAATCAGTCAAGAACAGTACAAATGATAATAGTATCATCAACATATACCACTATATAAAAAATTGACGGAATCCTGATAGCAGACACGTAAAATAAGTATATGAGACAGTGACCGAAGCCAAACATAGTGAAAATAGTAGATGACTTGGAGAACAAAGCTCGCGTGGCTTGCTTGAGGCCAAAAAAGCACTCCATAACAAACAAACATGATGAGGACGAGTCGAGTCAACAACGCCAAGAGGCGGCGCCATATACACAATCTTAGTGAGGTGACCATGAAGAAACACGTCATTGTTGACATGGGGTGACATGGTTATCAATCCAACAACGCTTCTTCTATTATTTTCATCACGCAAATTATTAATTATACTGTTCGAAAAGCTACTGGTCATTTAAATTTAAGTCCTATAAATTATATATAAAACATACTGAGGTCACTTGACACTGGTGTCCATACACTTGGTCCGCCCTCGGGCCATCACACGTTATAATATAACCGGCTACTTTAAACGTTTGATATATGATAACAATGAGAAATTTAAGCTTGCTGGACATAATAGTAATTTTGTAAAGTTAGATATTATTCATCACACTTATCTTTTTTATATATTAAACAAAAATAGAATAGCTACACTTCTAAAACAATAACATATAAATATACAAGAAAGTTTTATAACGTTTTCTGTGAGCAAAGTCGTATCATAGTCGAATAAACATTAAGGTATTGGACGCGATGACTTGTGGGCATCATAGTTTTTTAACATATAAACATATAAGAAAGTTTTATAAAGTTTTCTGTGAGCAAAGTCGTGTCATAGTCGATGAACATTAAGGTGTTGGATGTGATGTCTTGTGGGCATCATAATTTCTTCATTTAGGTTAAAAGGAGTTGATCTTTTATACCTTTTGTTCGATTAAATGCATTTTCTTTGAACCAAGAAAATTATACATTTTGAGAAGAACACGTGACTTCCAAGAAAAGGTAAAGACTATTTTTTCGTATTAAAAGCTAATACATCGTTTGAATTCCGCTAAGTAGAAAAAAACACTCAGTTTAGTTCGGTTTGTAAATGAAGAGAGTACAAGCAAAGGTATGATCAATCGGCTCGGCTTGTGAACAACTCAGGCAGTCTCCGAAAATCTTCGAAAATATGTGAGCCCCGAGTGAATAAAAAATACGGCCCCTAAGATATAAACTTTTTTAAAAAAATATATAAAAATGTTTATAATATATGAAAATGAATTAAAAACTTGTGGGAATCACCCACTGTTGCAGTGGGCCGCTTTAAACTAAAATTTATACTGAAACATAGATAAAAAAACACATCACACGCGCATTTGCACACTGACACGTATAAAGAAAACATGTTGTAATAGTATATTCAGAAAATATGTAAAAGTTACGTCGTAATTTTTAAAAATTGTAATTTAAGATCATGTAAAATCACCATAACCTATTTAACTTTATTTAGAAAATACATAGAGCTGAAAGAAAAAAAATATTTTTGGGAAATAACTAAATGGAAATAGTTTTCTTGGCAAAACAAAGAAATGATTTTCATTTCCATTTAATGTAACTTGACAATTAGGCAATTAATGCTATTTGCATTTAATGAATAAGTAACTAAGAAAAAGAAAAAAAAACTCAATCACTAGAGAAGTTTGGATTCGAACTCGCGTCTTCTTGATATTAAAGCCACATTTAAACCACTAAACCAAGTACTTAACTAGCTATTTTTTGATTCAGTTATTACATATCCGCAGTTTTACTACGTAAAATATATATATAAAAAAATAGGTCTCAAAGGGTTTGGGCCTTGAACCGTCGCTTACCCCGCCCCTCCGGGCCGACCTTGGATCATCAAACCTTTAAGAACAGGTCCAAAAGTCACCTCCTAGCTGCCAAAACTCGTTCAATTGCGAAGTCCTCCAATCTGTGCGGCTGAAACTGTTTAAAACCTATTTTTTTCGTTTTCGCACCCTTTGGACCGTATGGCTTTTGCCTTGCAGTTCGCAAGGGATTCCACTTTTTTTAACACCGCCATAGCCTTGTGAACCGTATAGCTTTGGCCTTGCGGTCCACAAGGGGTCTAGAGAATCTCATATTTGGATCTCCTCGTCGAGCAACCCCAAATAGACATTATACGTCCTATAACTTATTTTCTAACTCAAGATATGGCCGTTTAAGTTAAGACTCTTTTCTGCGCACTGTTTTTCCTCAATTTTTCCTTGTGTGCTCCTTTCTTCATGAATTTGACTAAATTTTCACTTCTTTTGCACACTAATACCAGCAAAGTATCAATGTACTAAGTACAAGCTATAAATGACCAAGAACGACTCAAAACTATCGAAAACATATACAAAATACAAGGGAAAATGACGTGTTTTGCAACACATCATGGAATCACCAGCTCCTTGAGTGACCTTGTACAAATCACTAGTTAATCTTTCAAAAATTCTACAACATGAAAACTGATTATAAAACATGTTGACTAAATGTGCAAAAGAAGTAATTGAGTAAGGAAAGACACTTAGAAGCCATTTTAGAGTAGATCCTATCAAAGTAGATCCAAATCCCTCGCATAGACAAGGTTCCTTTAAGTCCAAAATATTGTGCTACACGCTCCTCAGGATCCGTGGACACATCGTACAACTTCATGTCGGGTCTGAAATCACTTCGGGATTTCAGCATCACAGATTGGTGGAGTAAACCTGGATATTCTGTAACTAGGCGAGGATACTTCCGGTATAGGTTGAACTACATTGGCTACACTCAATATCGTATCCTTCAACTTCTACAATTCCTTAGCCATGATTGGGCTTATACCAGCATCCTGCATAGGCTCGATAGTATTAAGGTTAAGAATATTAGCATTTAAAATGTTACCAAACTGTAGGTTCTAAGGTATAGATCAAAAAGCGGATCCTGAAGTATATCCCGAAGACAATCCTGAACTCCTGATAGTAGAGATTCCTGCCATCAAAGAGGGACCAACAGAAGTATATCGAGGCTGTAGAGGGATGAAGTCTCCCTAAGGGTTCTCCGTGAATTCCCACATAGCCGAAGTTCAAAGCGCTAGGTTGTAAAGGAGTGATATTGTCTTCAGTCGACTTCTTGGAAGTAGAATTCAGTGACTGGATTTCCCAGATCAGCATCCGGTTAGTTTCCTATTTCCTCTACTCTTTCATAGTTGTGAACACTGAAAGAATATCGTCGTTGGAGACTAGCACAGGAGTTTCAGCGGATAATCCAGATCTGGAACCATCTTGACTGGTAGAAACGTTTTTGTTGGTTTGGCTATTATTTTTTTTTCTTATAGGGTTTGAGATGATGGATGTGGAGGAAGAGACACATTTGGGCCAGAAGTTGATGAGGGCATGGTAGATGAAATGGATTTTGATAAAGAAACCATTTTGAGAAGAGGTTCGAAAGAACTTGTCTAAGAGGAATTTTAGCAAGAATTTTTTTGAAAAATAGCATCACTTGTCCCATGGTGGGTGCCAAATTGTTTTGGTTAAAAATTACCTAAGCAATTTATTAATCAAATTTGTTATGTGTGGTAGTGTGCTAGATCGTAATAGATTAAGATTTATGCACTAAAATATGTGACTAAGACGTTGGACATTGATGCTTAGAGTTTATAACAGGGAATCATTTGACTTGCTAAAAATACTACTCAGAATATTAGAATATGACTATTGACGATAAAATTAAGTAATGTAGCGACTAAGGACACAAGGAGTTAAGATAGAAGCCCTTGATCAATGTAGATCGCCGACATAAAATCTCGGAAGACGACTATAAAACTCGCCTGCCACAGTCAATATTATTGCAACAAGAAACATAAGTACAACTAGAGAATCAATGTGATTGACGGTACAATAATTGCTAAAATGTAAGTGATTGTGCGTTATGAGATGTGTAATCTGCAAAAGAGAGTGTTAGAGTTTGCGAGTGTGTATGTCAGTGATGTCCATAAGGATTCTAATCGATTACCTGGCCTCTTTAATTATAAGATAAATACCTAACTATAAGTCTCATATTCCGGGGATGCTCTAGCATATGCTTTTTCGAACGTTAGAGTCCACATCGTCGAGTCCAACTGATAGCTCCATCAACTAAGTCAACGAAAAATATGACAAGACTTGGTCTATAATTGATTGACATGTGATTAACAAATAACACGTGCAAAATAGATTAGTTTGAAAATAAAATATAAGTTCAGAATACATATAACCAGTCAAATATCCTGGATGGTCAATCATGATCCAGAATATTGGTTGAAATATTCACCAATAACAATATAATTATCTAATAACTATAAAACTAATGGGAAAGATCACGATAAGTGTATTACTAATCTACCAAAACTCAATAAATAGGGCCTAACCTTATCATGTAATTAAAAACCAATAAAATAGCACACAAAACAATCCTAAGACCATCCGTAATAGTTAACGCCACTCAGTGCCATTTCAATCATTACTGCCCGTTTGTTTTCTCTTCATTGGGCATTGTCCTAGAAATGCCCCTCCCTCTCAATGCCCCTTTAACGCCCGAGGGTGGTGTTAGAGGCGTTATCAAACCCCTTCACGCCACTATAATGCCCTATTATGCATGGCGTAAGTATAATGGATGTTTGACATGACTGTCTTACTTTATCTTCACCGAAGCCATCAACAGACTAGACGTAAATGTTTACATAATTTGAAACTGAACAAAGAATAACATGTGGCCTCGAGATTTTGGTATTCTCATTTGAAATATTTCTTATTTTGTTGAAACTTAAATAAAGTTATTCTAGAGAGTCTCCTAAAAATAAGAAGGGTTCAAAGACATAATTGATCGAAAAATATAATGTCGAGCAAAATATAACACAATGTTAAGAAATTTAACACAATGTCGAGGAAAAATGACACAATAAGTCCTAAAAAAAGACACAATGACGCAAATATAGAAAATGCACAATGCTAAATAAAAAGACACAATAATCTAAACAAAAGTTCTAAAACCTACAAGCTAAAACTCCACAAGCGAAAAGCTAAATTCTCATATCGTAGACTTCGATTAGACGGTTTCAATGTCGCTTAAATGAGTTCAATCATAGTCTATTTAACACCGTTACGACTTCCTATTTTAAAAGACTGTATATGTATTTGATCTAACACTTATTAATATATCCCAAAATTCATTAATTGCATATAATGGTGTAAATTGTTTTAGGTGACGGTTTTTAAGTTGTTGAATCTAAATACCACCTGAATTATTATTCATGTTAATAACATCAAACACAATCAAATAACTAGTTTATCTAAATGAGTAAAGAAGTTAGCAGATGAATTTCTTGTAATAAATAACCCCTGACTACAATTTTATATGGATGCATGTAACAAACAAGCTATGTTTTGTTATATTTTTTCCTTTTATAGATTTAATTTATAAAACAAAATAGCTAGCTTTTAAATTTAGTTATTCATATAAAATATATTAATAGTTTATTAAACTGTAAAAGTAATAAATGAAGGCTCCTAATATTCATACATGGTAAAAGCTTATTTTCACATAGTGTATACAGGCCGTATAACGTTATACGGCCAGTATAGAATAAGATGAACTGACAAAGCCTGCGTATAACATTATACGGCTTATATACAATGTGTTTTATTTTTTTATTCCTCGTATACACAATATACGAGCACTGTTGATGTTTGTATATGGGCCGTATAACGTTATGCGACCCCTATACAATTAACAATATTTTTTTAATTACTATATGTAGAATTGACGAAAACGCAGCCGGTATATGTGAACACCTACATCAGTACGGTTTTCATTTCATACATCTTTTCAAGTTCCATTTCAACAAGTTGCCAAAACATTATTTCCTACATGCATTTATTCACTCACATAATTACAAATTGCCAAAACATTGTTTCGTACATGGAAACGGTGGTTACGGAAGCTATCAACGCGGGGATGGATATGGTAACAACTACCAAGGCGGTAGGGGATCGGGTAACTACCACCCAGAACAATTCTCCAATTCTGGATCATCGTTGTTTATCACCCTGTGTGTGCATTGGAAGCCCGACAAACAGTCTTGCAATTAGTCAGCAGTCATTACTTCTTAATGAATTCGAATTCAGGAAATTATTCTTGGTATATAGTTATGTACCATCAAAGTTACACAAGACAATTAAACCTTACAAACACCATCTAAATTTCCAGATTTTAATGTTGAAGATGCCATTGAGATTAATAAAATGAAAACATTGTTGATAATGGTACCGGACACGTAGGTACTGGTGTAAGTGAATAATAACGACAAAGATCCTTCATTCGTGTTTTTTTTTGTAAGATAATGGTGAGGAAGGGATGATGAAAAGTTTGAGTTAAGGTGACTAGCAGAAGCGTTCGGGATTCAAGGGTTTAGACGTCATGGTGGTTGTTTCCGTACATGCATTTATTCACTCACATCATTACAAATTGCCAAAACATTGTTTTCGTACATGGAAACGGTGGTTACGGAAGCTATCAACACGGGATGGAATTGGAGAACCGTTGTGCGTGGTTTTTATTTTTGTCATCATTACATTTATTCACTCACATCAATACAAATTGTCAAACGATGAAAGAATTATCTGAAAACCCTCATGCTACTCAAACCATGGCGTCTAAACGCTTGAATCCTACCGGGTAAGTAGACTACTGGTGGTGCCCCTGCAAAAAGTTAACGATAGATGTCAACTAAAGTTACACAAGACAATTAAACCTTACAAACACCATCCGAAAAGGTAATGATATATGTCAATGATAGATGTCAATCAAAGTTACACAAGGGAATAAAACTTCAAGCATTCTGAACCCTAGCTGCAAACAACCCAACAATGGATGTGCTTTGTAATCGTAAGCATCTAAAACCTTGAATCCAAACGTTTTTCCTTATTTCATTACTTAAGGTTGATCTTATTTCATGTTCTGACCATTTGTAATGATGTGAGTGAATTAAATGCATGTATGGACGTATTTGCTCTGATCTTATTTCATACCAACAGAAAAGTTACTAGTTAATCTTAAAAAGCCACAACCTTCCTTTTCCTTCAATTTCCAGAACATTCTCCTCAAACGAACCATTTCGGTTTAACATGGTGTCGTTTTGGGGGAGTCGGCTTGACGGGAGCTGAATGTAGGAGCTTTCACCATTTATTGCTTTACTTGACCCAAAAGATGATAACTTTCACCAAAAAGTTTATAATAAAAGTTAAAGCATCCTGAACCCTAGCTGCAAACAACCCAACAAACTCCAGACACTGAAAACCTTCAGCAATTATACTCTCAGAACTCTCACAACCCACCGTTATCGCCACCCAACAAACTCCAGATACTGAAAACCTTCTACGAGCTGATAAAACCTTAGTAAACGGTTGTTCTGTTTCACATAATAATAATAATAATAATAATAATAATAATAATAATAATTATATTATTATATACGGGCCGTATAACATTATACGACCTGTATACATTTGTTAAAACCTAAAATCCTATAAAACCTCACAAAATAAACTCATTTGGCCGTATAACATTATATTGCTTGTATACAAGTGTATACGGGTCGTATAACGTTATACGACCCGTATACATGGAAAACAAAAAGACATTCCACTGCATACATTTCTGTGCAACAACATAACGGGAACCCGTATACAATAGGGATGTGAAAATAAGATATAGGGGGTGTGAAAATAGAAGGGGAGTAAATGAATAGAAAATAAATAGTTTAAGTGTTTAACTTACTTTAAAACTTAGTTATGATTCCAAATTTAAATAAATTACTTTAGCTGTAGTTGTCTGGATAAATGGGTAAATGAATAGACAGTTGTATGGATAATGATGTATATTTAAAACATGACACATGACATTTAACTATTATCAGTTATAGTTGGTCTAATAAGCTATGCAACTAGTAACATGTATCAATTTTGTATGTTTTGATAATTGAAAATGCTTAGATACATCTCTATAACTAATTATATTATAAGGCTACAGTTATTAAAACTAAAAAATTAATTAATAAAGTATACATGTATATAGATATATATATATACTAAATTATTATGATCTCAGTCTTCTTCCAAGCCCTTATCAAGTATACATGGATATAGGTATATACACATTATATATGTATTCTAAATTATTATGATCTCAGTCTTCTTGCAAGCCCTTATACTGACTTCTGCCGTGTTATTATTGCCATCAACATTCAATACATCACAACATTCCCCTCTATTTCCAACCTAAATGATGAAAACAGAAGAACTATTAGTTTAATAATACCTATGATCATTTTTATAGTTAATAATGACAATATATTTATCAGGATGTTCATGGGCTTACAAAGTTTAGTTTTGTTGCGGGAGAATAAACTCGAATCTTTAAAATATAATCCGCAGAATGATGTGGAGAACAAGGCGGCAATTCGCGGGGCTTGTAACGAACATAGTTCGTCATGATTTCATATCTTGTGATACTATTACTATCATAATTATTATTCAAATTGCTTATGGAATGAAAGTAGAAATTATGTGGAGTTTTACACGAATTATTGGTGAGTAATCGCGTGTTAAACATATAATTATATGGTGGTGTTTGATTGCTCCATGGATTAAACGTCTCCAAAGGTCTTCTAAGAATGCTTCGAGGGATCAACTGCTCGTAAATGCAAGCCGAGTATCCCCAAGCTATCGAAAATGTCCACTTTTTTTGTTTGTGGTAGCAAACAGTTTGTTGGAGAAGGCGTGACTGATCTACTTTAGCTGAAGTCATGAGATGTCTGATGGACTTATGGCGGTTCATGGTGGGGAAAATCGAAGAGACGATTTCAAGGTGGTGGAGGGAGATCAACGGTGCGTGTGGGTGAGCCGATAAGAACCCAGAAATGTTATGCAGAAGATCAATCTATAAAATCAGATTTTCTTTTTAGATATGGTATGCCGAAAGAGTGTGATAACATGGGGGGGGGGGGGGGGGGGGGTTATGAGTTTAAAACATATCTACAAAAGAGGTTGCATAAGTTAGAAATAATAATTCTAAAAAATAAGACATAATCATCTCGTTAACTACTTGATATAATAATCGTAAATATAATAATCCAAAACAATGACACAAGTTAGACATAATAATCATACACATAATTATCTCAAATAATGATTCAAATATGTAAGCGTCTATGACTAAACATAATCTAAACAAAATAAACGACCATGAACGGATGTAAAACGAATATTACTGAACGTTCATGAACGCAATTAAATTAATGTGACATTTGTTCGTGTTAGTTCATATAATTAATCAAACGAAATTCATTGTTCATGAACGTTCATTTTGTAAAACGAGCGAAACTTCCCGCATAACAATTACGAATGGTTTGTAAACGCTCGGTTCGTTTACAACCCTATTTCCACCACTTAAAAATTTCTCTTTTAGTTTTTCTCTAACATTCATTTAGTTTTTCTTAAATAACATGTTATTTCTAGTATCTTTAAAAAAAATCTAAATATGTATTTGTATTATCTATTTTGTATATTTGATATAAATTTTATTAAATTTGAAAAGTATCCAAAGTAATTGTTTTATACGGAGAAATAAAAAAATACTTTATTTTGAAAAGAACTTGGGTTTTTATAATTTTTATATAAAAAATATAGACAAAAATAATAAAAAAACTGTGCATTTAATTTTGAAAAGTATATTGGATATATGTTACTAGAGAAAAACTAAAAAAAGCTAAAAACGAAAATATTATTAAAAGCTTTTGGAGATGTCTACCTCAATTTTAATAATCATACTCTGTCAAGCATCAACGTTACTGATGGAGAATTCATGAAAAACATTACTATAAATATTAAAACATGATTATAAAAAAACGTTACTGATGGAGAATTCATAAAAACATTACTATAAATATTAGAACATGATTATAAAGTTATCTCCAGTACATGTCGTTAATAGCATGAAGTCGCTAACAGTGTCTTGGTATATAATATGCAGTAGTCATATAATTAAGATGAATATTTGAAGCTTAATTATGATTTACCTGATGAAACCCTTTTTCAGACGTAAAAGGAACACCAAGATCAGTAATGCAAGCACTCATAATCTGATCGCTATTCAAATAAAAAGGGTAAATCTCTATACATCGATCAAGATTCGCGACCAAAGCCTCCACCAACGGGTAACTTAACGCAAACCCGCCACCACCATATGCCATCTCGAACGAGATGTCGAAATTCGCCTTAATACATTCAGACACACCACCAATATAGACATATTTGGTATGGTCATACCTCCCTAATAGCTGGACCAAATTATCCAAGAAAAAAATTGTGTCATCATCTCCCATAACGTACCATCTAACATCCTTATCTCCCTCCCTGAACGATTCCAGGATCGTCCTCACGATCCTGATAACGTCAGGCTTCGCGTGTCTAGAGTACACCACAAGTTTTGTGGTGTTCTCAGACACGCGATATGGAGGGAGATTATCATACGGCCATGGGAGAAACTCTGCCGTGGGTTCCTTATCAAAATAAATATATCCACGCGTGACGTTTGGCCGCCACCATCCTTGGAAATACGATCCTCGGGAGCGCCATGTCTTGACAGATCCCGCAATAGTGAATATCAGTTGCCTAATATCTGTAGGCGGAGATGGAGGTGGTGATGATGAAGAAGTAGCTTGTTTTAGTTTTTTCTTGACTGGTGAAGTGCAGACGGATGATTGATAAATATGATACATGATCAAAATGTACAAAATGAAGGCTGAAATGGTCAAAATTTTGCATAGATTAAATCTTGTTGGCATATTATCAGGCTTTTGTGGGTTTAACATTTCATCAGAAGCTTTCTTCTTTCCTCCTACAATTGATCGTTTTATATATTATATATATTTATATATATATATATATATATTATATATATATATATATATAATATATATATATATATGTCATATATATATGTTCATAAGGATTCGTTAGGAACCACCCTTTATTGCGAGAACCACGAGAACCAGTGTGAACACAAACAGTAATACCTAAAAAAATCCAAAAAAATACCAATTTTTTTTGTTTTTTTTTAATATTTTTTTTGAAAAAGTCGCTATATTTAATCAACAATAATTTTTTTTTCAAAAAAAAAAATTGAGTACCAACTATCCATGCACATGTGCATTTTCGTCATTTCTTTGACAAATTCCATAATACATTACAAACATTAGACAATTGTACTTTCATTTACACTATCCATGTGTAACACACTACTTTTTACGTTACCAATATTAGCAATCACATGTGTATCTATATGTATCAACATGAAATAAGGTATTTTGTTACACTAATTTGAATACATTTTCTCTTTCATCTATCATACCATCCATATTACACTACCATGCACATGTGCATTTTCATCATTTTTTTGACAAATTCCGTAACACATTACAAACATTAGACAATTGTACTTTCATTTACACTACCATGTGTAATACACTACTTTTTACGTTACCAATATAAGAAATGCACATGTGCATCTATATGTATCAACATGAAATAAGGTGTTTTGGTACACTACTTTGAATACACTTTCTCTTTCATCTATCATACCATCCATAATACTTCCTACTCCTACCTCCAAATCAATACCATACCTCCTACCATCCATAATACAATACCAATACCAATATTTTCACTTTATACATGTATATCAACACCGTTTATACATCCAATCAACATATTACATCATAAAGTACAACTATAATGAACCCATCAACCACTAGATATAACTAACCAAAAAACATATATATGAGCCTACTTCATAATTCAAAATCACAAACTTTTTGTATCAAAACACTGTATATAATTGTTACACATAATGATGCACATGTGCATTTAATGTAAAGAGTGTATTATGGATGGTATTGTAAATTAAAATGCAATTGTGTAACAACTCAAAAATTCGTTGTTATCTTTTCATTTGTCTTTCCGATGTACCTATCTTTTGTAATCCCGAGATTCGGTTGATAATAAAGTTTATGTTAACTAATTATGAGTATGTATGTTATATCGTATCTAATCGCTTATTACACCGCATCGCTAATCTCATCGCATCGCAAATCGCAATTATTTATGTGGTTTTATATTATTTATGTGTTATGTGTGTTTGTGGTTATGCTTACGCTCACCATCATATCGCTCTCGCACTCTCGAATCGCTAAATCGCACTATTATATCAAGTATAACGTTTAACGCTTTACTAAAACGATTAATATAACTAACTAATACGAACCGAATAGCCAAACGAATTCTTAACGCGAAATAAACGAAGAAAACCAAATAATTGGGTCAAGTTCGCTCGAACTGGTGATACCAAGTTGCCGAACTGACTGGCAAGAAATCTCAGAGCTCAAGTTCGCTCGACATGACTCAGGAGGGCAATTCGGTCGACTTGGCACTTCTCCTTCAATTATCTCACACGTTCGCGCGAACTTGTATGAAAACATACAAGTTCGGCCGAACTTGACTCCACCAGCCCACTTTCTTGCCTTCATTCAAGATCCCAGATCTGGAAGCACAAGGACGTTTATGTCGGTTTACACAAGCTAGACTAACCCGAACGAACCCCGAGTTCGCCCGGAGTAGCCCACGCTTTTGTAAAACGGCTAAAACTGCTCTAAAAGACCTCTCTGACCCAAGTTTGCTCAGTAGCACCGGGTTGGAGGGATGAACTCATCAAGTTCGACCGAACTTGACTCTAAAACACCAAGATTCATACAAGTTCGCTCGAACTTGGCTACTGCTCAACTCAAAGTTCACCGTTTCGGCCTTATCGGAAGAATGATGCACTTCTGCTCGTTTACAGGCTGATCCGGCGCTCATCCCGACTCCTCTCAGATCCCGAACTCTCACCTAAATGCACCCACTGTGAGTATACTTGACCCATTTTCGCTTTAATGCACTTTTTGGGTGTTACATACGTTCCTATATCAAAATCACTTCACAAATCAAAACTGTTTATCACACGCGAATAATCTGATTGTATATGCTCGATACGTGATACTAGAAACATGTGACTAGGACTTATTTTCCTTAACTTGCCTCCTTAGCTAGTATGGCACTATAGTTTGGCTAACACCCGACGGGGTCTAGTTAGGATGGACGCGTAAGCCTTTTCACGGTAGTTAGCATGAGAAATGAGCCTATGTTATGTTAAGTGTTTTGGTGTATCATGATATGTAATTAGATTGTTTCGTGAACGCTTTCTCGACTATGCTAGTATTATTCAAACTCGTATGCTCACCTTTACTTAATTGTATTGACTTGTATTTTAAAGTATGTAACAGGTTGAGGATTTAGCGTGGATGCATGGATGTTGCTTAGTTTAGTTTGTTTTGTTTAGTTAGTTTGTTCATGTATTTCAGATTTGGAACTTATGTATGAAATCTAGGGGAAATCGAACCCGTTGAATTTTATGATAAAGCTCCGTTTTGTAATAATTGTTTAAATGTTACGTTTAATAGTATGGGATATTAAGCAGATCGTGATATGTTAAATGATTGTTATGGATCATCTCGTGAAATCAATCTGGTCGCCTAGTGCCACTAACCCCGATGTTTACGCCATCGGTTGGGGTGTGACAAATTGTCTACTAGTGATAACGTATTACTGAATTTGTCGAAGTTATGATACATATGCACATGTGCATGGATAACTGTTACTCGAAAAAAAAAGTTTTTTTTGGTAACGAAATATAACGATTTTTATTAAAAAAATTTAGTGCTTTTTTTGATTTTTTTTAGATTTTATTTTGCAATGAAGGTGGTTCTCACGATTCTCACAGTAAAAGTGGTTCTCGCATGAACCTTACCCTATATATATATTATATATATATTGGTTCAAGTGTTTAACATGTTTTTTTATATACTTATATACTTAAATGTTTTTTTTACTTCTTTTAGGTTTTTAGGTTTAAGCCTTAGTTTTACTTCTTTTAGTAAGCAAAAGATCAAATACAAATAGCTTTATGGTATAAAACGTATGAAAGATATGAAAAGGTAAAAAAATGCGGTGACATTTTCATAATTATTTACTTGTGAGTAATTATCAAAATTACCCTACAAATGATCTTGTAGGTAATTTTGATCTTATAGGGTAATTTTTTAGAGTATCAAAATTAGTCTACAAATGATCTTGTAGGGTAATTTTGATCTTGTAGGGTAATTTTGATCCTATAGGGTAACCAGTAAAATAATTACGAAAATGCCACCACGTTTTTTTAACTTTTTCATGTCTTTGTACGTTTTGTACGATAAGGCTATTTGTAAAGGATCTTTACACTTAAGTTGTATTCCAGGCATCTAGAAAGGCTTTATTTTCGTCTGCTTTATTCTAGGCATTTGATACTAATCTAAGATCGTATTAACCACCTATCTTGCGAAATTTAAACCTTCTATCTCCTGGATACAGGGAATACACTTACCACTGTAATGTTCCTTGGAGACGAAAATTACCATTACCCATGGGTTTTGGTTAAGCCATAACCTATTAAACAAACAAATTAGCTTGGTTAAGGTTATGGTGTGTGGCATAACCGACTTAACCGAATTGACTAACTTGAGATGACAGTCTTTCAAACATCTTAGAGGGTCCGTAGAATCTATGTTTAGGCTTAAAAGCCTTGTATAGGTATCGTGAAAGAATCTTAGTCAGACTTGTAGTAGTGATTTTACCATCCCAAGCATCTCTAATTCTCTGTCCTTCTTCACTTATTTTCCATATTTTAGAATATTTTTATTTGAGTAGCTTAGCATCTCCTGGGTATATCTTGGGATAGTTTCCATCACGATTATTCATGTAAATGACGTCATCTTCTACTTGTTCTTGGCCTTCAGCATGTCTAATAAAAGAATTCTTCTTACAAATTAAAAAACACATAACATTTTGATAATCAGAAAGTTTATAGTTAGGTCCAAAGTTAATTTTTTTTACTCCATGTAACAAATTATAACACATAACATGATTTTGATTTTTTCCCAAGTCAAATTATTTTAGAGGCCAAACATTTAAAGACCAAATCTTCATATGGTTAACGGTTAACTGGCACATAACCAAACTAAAACCGAGGCAAAAAACTGATTAACTGAGACCAATTAAAAGAAAATAAACTATAATTAGGGTTATAAACGGACTGAACGTTCAGCTGAAAGATCGTTTATGTTCATTCGTTTAATAAATGAATGGACACGAACAAAAATTGAGTTCATTAAGTTAAACGAACAAACATGAACAGAGGTTGTGTTTGTTTGTTTATGTTCATGGACGTTCGAAAATGTATTCATTTATGTTCGCTTCTTTATATTCATATAAAGGTTTTTATATGTTGTATTTTTGTTTTACTGTTTTTGTTTTTAAATTTGAAACCCAAGATTATATGTATACCCCCCCCCCCCCCCCCCCCCCCCCAACAACAACATCCCTCATTTGACCATTTCATTTTGAGCTTGTGTTAAATTTTGACAAACTTCTTAATTTTGTATTAATTATGTTTCTGATAATTATATCATTATGTCAGTTGTGTTCAGATAATTAGGTTAAGTGTTTATTTTTTTGGTGGATTTTTCGTAATCATTGTTATGAAAAATGCAAATTATGTTCGTTTGACTAGGCACAAGCAACAAGACTATCTATAATTCAAATGAACATCTAGCTAAGATAGGTAGTCATAAATTAATGTTTTTTAAGTCCGCTAATTTTAATATTTCAATTAACACATGATAGGTTGAGTCTAGTTCTATATGTTTTCTTACTAGATTGTTGGGCTTCATGATACCTTAGATATTCACGAGATTAATTAGGATTTTGTATCAATACTAAAACTACATTATGACAGTTGTGAGGTTTGCATAGCCAAAACAAAGCCACTCTTACCTTAAACTCTCGTATTATTTGTTATCTCTATCTTAATAGAAACCTTTGAAAGGTAGAACTAGATGATACTATACACTTTTAAAACTTTTGTTATCGTGCATATGAGAATTTAATAAAAAAAAATGAGACCTGTAACATTCATCCATTAGGACCAAAAGTTGATTAGAAATCATGAACAACTTGATGAATGATGACTTTTCATCTAATCTTATTCTCAGTAATTTTAAAATTATGTGCTAAATGCCCTAAATACTACTTGGCTACATGAATAAGTATGGGTCTACCAGAAATTATAATTCATTAATGTTCGTGGGGCTTATTCAAAATGGAATATCCAGGCATAATTCATTTCTCATTTAAAATACTATCTACTTGTATCTAATCTATCTCCTACGGTCCACAGTCTTAAAGACATCAATTATATATATACTTAACATAATTTCTTCTAAATATGCTCCTAAGTTTTCTTTTGACATTTGAATGTTAAGGAAATCAAGTCAAAGCTCACATATAGATGATAGGTTCACACGTCACGTACATCATTGAAACTTGTCTTGTAGAATTCTTAGAGATCTAAAAGGTTACTGGGTCACTAAGGGGTCGTTTAATTCGCTTAATCTGATGGTATTGGACTTGGACTTCGAAAAAATTCCATCATATTTTGTGTTTGGTTAGATAGTGATGGAACTCTAATTGGTAATTGGAATTCTTTCCATCCAATTACCACATTCATAGGATTTTAACTTTCTTTAGCTAGTGAGAAAGAATTGTATACATTCCAAGGGAATCTTGAAAGAGTACTGAAAGAACCTCACAATTTCTTACCCTTCAACTTCAACCATTGGTTCGTCAAAAACCCATACGATCAGCAATGAAAATCAACATAAAACAACAAATGGGTTTCATCATTGATTGGAACTACTGAAGCGAGAGATACTCAGGATCAATTATAAAAAAACAAAAGTGAATAAAAACAATAAAAAACAAACGATTCAACAAAAACGATAGAAAAACAAAAAAAGGCTATTGATACTTGAAAACATTCATCAAACAAGAGTTAAATAGATCAATTTACAAACAAATGGAATATCCAAATTTACAAAGGAATTTGATAGATTTATTTCTAGTATGAAACTTTAGTTAGAGTAAACTTCCGTTTTGCTCCTTGTGGTTTAATCGTTTTAATGGTTTTGCTCAAATCCTTTAAAAATGACCATTTTGCTCCCCAACTCTTAACTTAGTTAAATCATTCAACTAAGGGTAGGGGTATTTCAGTAATTTTATATATTAATTCTTTAAATCTTTTTTTTATCTTTTTATTTATTAATTTAGAAGATCAAAACTCTCTCTCTACCTTCTCTCTAGGCTCTACTACCCATCACCACCCCTCCAAGCAGTCTTTTGGCCAGGCAAATAAACAAACAGAGAGGAACAAAAACAAATACAACATAGACTTATTAACCAAAGTCTAACCCCTTCAATTTTTTTCTAGCTCACCTCTTAATCCCATTCATTTTGACACCCACCACAAACTGCAAATCGCTAAACCTAAACCTTAATCGCCATGAACTTGGAACCAGATCTCAACTCGAAAAGGCCAGTGCCTAGTGTTCTGACTACATTACAACCATCAGCCGCCGCCTCACCCGCTCCACATCGCTAGCCGCCACCACACCTTCAGATTTGGTTTTCTTCGGCCGCCGTCGCATCGCCAACAGCCACCACACCTCATCCCCTTCGCCGGTCTTAATCAATTTCTCCCCAAAACAACCAGAACTGAAAATCGATTTCTCCCAAAAACGGAGGGTCGTCTTATCTTGTCGCCCGTTCACCTTCTTGGCCGCCACGACAACTACCACCTCAGATTTAGGGTTTAGGTTGTATGTTGCAATGAAGATGAATGAGTATCAGGAATGAAAAAGGTTAAAATGTCAACCTCGATGAACTCTGAATTATTCAAAGATAATGGATGAAGTGTGAATTATTCAAATATATAATAAGTATATATTAATAATAAATAGTTATGTTTTTATTTTTTAATAATCAATAAACAATTGATTTTAGAAATTAATAACAAAAATTTTTATACTTATATTTATAAAATTACTGAAATACCCTTTTAGTTAACGAATATTTTGGATGGAGTTAAAGGCAGAGAGCAAAATGGAAAAAACATGGTAAACTATAGGAGCAAAATGACTGTTTTTAAAGGATTGGGGCAAAACCGTTAAAACGACCAAACCACAGGGAGCAAAACAGAAGTTTACTCTTAATTTTAATATCCAAAATTCCACGAGTTAACTCCTATACCCAAATTTCTAGTTATCTAGTCAAAGTTTCAATTTAAAGATTAGTCTGCAATGAACTATGATTCGAGAAATAAGAACTTGATGATGCTAACCTAGATGCCATTGAACCTATTAATAGATTGAACATGCTGCCTATATGCGATTGATTCCATAAATCGAAAGACTGAAGTTGATGTTGAAAACTTGCGTTGATGAACAATTTAACACGCAATAAACCAACTGAAAGTGATGACCAAACTTGCGAATGGTGGGTATTCACGATGAAGAATAGGGGCTTCTAGACATGAATTCTAGCGATGAAGAAGAACTGGTATTCAGGGGTAATATTGTCATATAAGTTTCTTTACACTTGAATTTCATTCTAAAGTTTATCAATCAAATACATTCTTAGTTTTTAATGGAATTAATTCCAATATTCAAATTCCAATTCAGTTACTAAATTCCAATTCTTTTCAAAATATTTCGCAAACTAGACCATCCTTAAGTGTCTTACTCATAACTTGCCAATGTTGCAAGAAGTGGGGAGTGAAAACTTTTTTTTTACCTCAACTTACACCTCTTGTTAAGACACTGCTCCATCACAACTTGTCTCCTTAGAACCTAATGCTAGTTATACAAAAGTTTCATTGTTTCTTAAATGTGGGCACACTCAAAGTTCTTACCAAAAGCTAAAATAATCCTCAACAAGAGAAACTACAATGACTAAGATCATTAATTATTTCTCTATTAGAATCTATTGGTCTTCAAATTTGTTGACCCAAGCATGGAAAATTCCAAAGGACAAGAGCTAGGGGGACTTATTAAATTTCACTTTGAATTTAACTCCATTTATATCTTTTGTACACCATAGTGCACTAACTCTTACACACTTAGAAACTAATGATAGCACTTAACCAAGGGCTAATCCATAAAACTCGTAATAAACCCGATAACCAACTCAGAAATTCATCTAGGTTTAAAAGCTTACCAAGTTGAAATGTATATTGCAAAGTTTACTGATACCACCTCTTCTATTTAAGTAATTAGAATCAATCAATCTTCTAAATGGAATAAACTTTTATTAGCAAACTTGACTCTATAAGTCAAAATGACGTTTGGGATTTGGTTAAATTACCTAAGAGTGTTCATAACTAAACTAAATCCAAATGAAAACATTAAGACAATAAAAAGCATGATTGTTTGCTAAAGCGATACTCAAAATAAATTATCAAACCTTCTTATCTATTTTGCAAAAAGTTTTCTTTGAGGATCATTACTATTATAGTAGCTTATAATAATTTAGAGCTACATTAGATGAACATTAAAACAACTATCCCTAAGAAGTGACCTACATGTTCATAAAACAACCTAAAAGTTTAAAATTGAAATTCAAGAACACTTAGTCTGTAAGTCGATGAAATCCATGCATGGGTTAATGCAAGAATCAAAATGTTAGGAAATTTTAATGCAATTCTTTTCATCAAGATATCCAAGGTGATTAATGCACCTACCTGAAGATGAGTGAGAGCTACTAAAACAAACTTGTCCTTATGTAGATGACATTCTTTTGACAAGTATATGTTACATAAGTCAAAGCATTGTTCACATATACTTTAATTGATGAATCTCAAAGATACCTCTTACATGATAGATATTAAAATATATATCAAGATAGACTCAACGAGACATTAGTTTTTATCCACAAGTTTTACTTTAAAGCGGTTGGTTACTCTAAGTTTGTCATATTCAAAGAAATAAAATGTACAATTTCGGGCTATATTTTCATGTGAGCAAACAAACCTAAGTCATAATGGAGTCATAATGAATTGATAACAACAACCTAAGTTATAATGACATAACATACTACAAATCAGAATGCAATTGTCAATGTTATCAAAAATATATCAATGGACTACAAAAAAGTTTATTAATTCTATTTAAATAATATATTGAAGACCTACTGTGATAAGTCAACTATCTTGTTTCCTCAAACAATAAAAGTTCAAGAGGTATTGTTTTTATAACAAGTAGAGGAAACTAAATCTTTGTATCGAATACATCATGTTATGCTTGGGGATCCAATAACTAAAGGTCTGTCATCCACAAGTATTATGAAAGCGCTTCTAATAAAGACGAGTTTACTAATGACCATGTACAATTGCATATCATACTATGAATAATTAATAATTAAGTTTTCCTCATCCGTTTTGATTTTGTATGTCTCTAAATATAATCTGCTAGCCTAATGACATATAGACAAGTAATTAAACAAATCAATGTTAATTGTAACATTTGTCAAAAAACGGGTTTTCCAAACCCGCTTCGTTTGTAATCGAATATCAAGTTATAAATTTTTCGTTGCGTATTTATGTTTATTTTAATCTTAAACGATGCATAGTTAATAAACAAATTAGAATGTAAAAACTATAATTGATAAAAAGTGAAAATAAAATAAATAAAAAAAGAAAACCGGCTGCCGGGATTCGAACCCGGGTTAGCCGGGTGAGCCTAGCAACTTAACTCGCGCACATATAACCACTCCGCCACTTGATGTTTTTGTGAGTTCTAGGAAACAATTAAAACATATGTACAACCGTGAATCAACCTGTTGCGCCAAACTGAAACCGATATCGGCTTCCAACCGTCCAAGACGTTTGAGTGCTCGCGGATTCTTGATCATAACCGATCAACCGACATTTTAAATCAATTCAGTCGTTAATGAACTTGAATTCATGTGATGTTCGGTTTTTATAACCGTAAACATTCACTTCTTGCATTACTTCAACAAAATCCTCATCTCGCGACTTAATTACATTCCCAGAACTTCTAATTTCACGTTTACTCGATTTTCTGGTCGTCGGAATTACCTTTTTGAACTCGCCGGACTTTCGCTGGAAAACCGTGTCTTTCATCAAAACGGTAAAATACCTCGACTCTTCTGTTTCAATCCATTGTTAGAACATTACTAACATCAATCCATCACCCAGAATCAATCCCAGACGACGTTGCCGGATATTCTGTACTCGCCGGAAAATCGCTGGAATTTCCGAAATCACGCTGTTAATCGGTAAGATCATCTAAATCTCCTGTTAATCATTGATTAGTAACTCAATTTCATATCTAATCAATCAAAACTGTTAATTGGTCCGCTCAGACGAAGTTCATAAAAACAGATCTGACGACATTGCCGGAGTTCTGTGAAAAGTCGTCATACCGGTATGTTCATTCCCAAAACCTTTTCCTTATCCGTTACATTTTAATCATTCATACGCCTGTTAATCGAATTAAGCAAGTTCAGTTGATTAATCGTTGTCTGTGTTCGTGAGCGAAGAAGACGAAGTCGATTATGATTATAAGATTAATTAAAATTGGATTATATCTCGGGTTAGACACACAGTCCAGCGGTGGACTGTGTGCAAACAATAAACATACGTCTCGAGTTCGATTCCTATCACGACCCTATTCTCGGAAATAAAAATGTTTTTTTAAGAGCCGAACCGGGTTAACTCACTGAAGATGTTAAGTATAATAAAAATCAGTATATTAACCAAGTTAGACACACAGTCCAGCGGTGGACTGTGTGCAACACTAAATCACAGGTCCCGGGTTCGAGACCTGTTGACGGTACCGGTTCGATAATTAAAATCCTTTTTAACAATAAATGAATTTTGAATAAATTAAAACAGTATACAAATATAATTAAAAACAGAAATATTTCGGGTTAGACACGTAGCTCAGTTGGTAGAGCTGCGTGCACGCGTACGGGAGGTCTCGGGTTCGAGCCTTACCCGGCGCATACTTGCACACCAGCGAACCGGTCAAACAGTCAACATTCACAGTCAACGGTCAATGGTCAACTAAAAGTCAACATTTTTTATATATTTTATTTATTTATTTAAATTAAAAATACTTAAAAATAATGTTTTTAAAGTTAGAAAATAGCCTTAAACTCACAAAAAAAATATATCTAAAATCTTATTAAAATTATTAATAAAATCCACTCATTTACCGTACCTTTTCGTTATTATTTAGGTTAGTTAATTCTTGTCGATCAATCCTCTAAACTCGTGCGCATTCATCATCCTCAACCGAACGCACCCAATGTGAGTGAATCTTTACAAATTCCCCGTTTTAATCACGTTTTTTGGGTGTATCATGTGTCTTATTATTTATTACATTTAAACACTTGTGCATCCATCATATCCATGAACAAATGTGTATTCATCATGTATCAACTGTTTGTGTGGTTATTATTTAGATTAAATTTATCATTTTCAGTACATACATTATCATAGGCCGCCGCTCCCCATTACATATGAGCGTTGAGCTGTTCCCCATTACATATGAGCGTGAACTAGGCGTTGCCAACATATGATCGGCTCCGTTTGATTGAGCCTTGATCGCACAGACATTTATAATAGGCCGTCAGTTCCCCATTACCTATGAGCGTGAACGTGACGTTGCCAACATATACAGTATCATTCATGTTATACATTCATGCAAGTTGGTTTGTTATTGTATGTTATTGTTTGTTGTTGTTATTGTTATTGTATGATTATTTACGTTTGCTCACACATGATTATTGCATAATTTTCCATAATAAATATAACAAGAAACCAATAATAAATGTTTTTCTAACAAGGTTCACTCGCCAACTTATGTTGACCCAAAAACCCCCATTTTTACACATGATACAGGTGATCCAGCTGCAGCAAGAAACACATAGGATGGCTTAGAAGAATAAACTGGTTTAGACTTTGGATTGTTTAGTTGATTATCTTTCTTTGTAATTGTATGAACATGTTTGGAATATTGAGGATGTAATTTTGAATTTAATAAATATGAAACATATTAGTAAATATCATGAGCTTTGGTGATAACCCAATTATGCCCCGACTCTTATTCCGCTGCGGGTCGGGGTGTGACATTAATGGCTTATTTGTTTATTTTGATCCTAACTACTTAGGTTTAAATTTGGGATTATAGTATGATTAATGGAGGTCTTGAATTGAATATCAATTCAATGACTGTATATCTATACGACGGTTTTGGTTTATAACTAAGATGAGTATTAGCTTCTGATCAGACTTACCTAATGATCATAATAAATGATTACTCGACTAAGTGTGAGAATGTAAGAATATGTATATATATAGTTGTCAGTCTAGAATTCATTGCATTGTGTCTTAAATTGTTATGTTTGGTGTTTTTCTTCCCAAAACATCATGCCTAAGTCCAAAACATGATGCTTACATATTAATTTCTATGCCTTCTCACACGTCTTACAAAAAATATCCTTTTTACAAGAACCTCACCCTATATCATAATTGTAACATTCGTCAAAAAACGGGTTTTCAAAACCCGCTTCGTTTATCAATCAAATATCCAGTTATAAATTTCGTTGTGTATTTATGGTTGATATTAATTTTAAACAATACATAATTAATAAATATATTAGAATTTAAAAACCATAATTTATAATTACTAATAAATAATGAATAAAAAAATAAATGGAGACGCCGGGTTTCGAACCCGGTCACCCACAAGCCAAAACACACAACACACCGCTCCGCCACACACTGTCTTTGTGATAAACATTAAAACAAATAACACTTATAATGAAACTGAAAGTCAAATCCAGTAATTAGCGCGCCCAGACTAGTCGTCACCGGAAAAATAGGCAATCCGCAATTCTTGCCATTTTCCTTTTGACTAAAACATGTTAACCGACCTCGACATCGGTTATAACCGATGTCTAAACCCTCAATTTCAGTCATAACCGCCGGAAAACTTTAACCACGAATCAAGACCCAAATTCGAACCAAATACACCCTGTTCCTCCTTATAAATACCCACCCAAACCTCTGGGAACCTTTTCGCCCAGAATCGCACTCTCTTTCGAAGCTTTAATCCTTCCAGAGCACGTCGCCGGAAACTTCAATTTCGCCGGAACTTTGCCGGAATCGATCGTCAGAAAACTGTATTCATTCATCAGTCGGTATAACTGTCTAAACTTCTCTGCTATATCTTAATTTATGTTTTAATCGTTCAAATCAATAATCAAAACTGTAAAACAGTTCATACAGCCGGACATCGCAAATCAGAGCCGACGACACTTGCCGAAAAACAGAAGCAAACCCGCTGTTTCTGGTATACCATATCATTTAATTTCTCCGTTCATTTCAATCAAGTTTAGGTCGTGAACGATTAAACAAGAATAGTCGGATTTCACTGTTTTGTATTCTTATGAAGTCACAAATAAGTATAAGTATAATTAAAATCAGATATTCAAACGGGTTAGAAACACAGTCCAGCGGTGGACTGTGTGCACAAACAATACACATGTCACGAGTTCGAATCGCCCACGTACCGACTTTCAGAATTAAAACCAACATTTTTTACAACTGAATCAGAACAAGTCAAAGAATGTTTATAAGAGTAATATAATTCATAAGTTTAACAGATTTGACACACAGCCCAACTGGTTGGGCTGTGCGCACTCGAACCGAAGGACCCGAGTTCGACTCCGGGTCCCTGCAACCGGTTCGGCCGTATAAATCGTTTTTAATAAAAAAACCATATAAGTTAAAAATTAATTAGTATATAAATATAATTAAAACAAAGAATATTTCGGGTTAGACACGTAGCTCAGTTGGTAGAGCTGCGTGCACGTATACGAGAGGTGCCGAGTTCGAACCTCACTCAGCGCATATAAACACACAGTCCGACCGGTCAACGGTCAACGGGGTCAAAAAGTCAATGTTTTTATTTCTTTTTATTTATTTATTTAATTAGAAAATCATTTAAAAATACTTAAAAATAAGATTTTTAAAGTTAGAAAACTTCCTTAAACTCACAAAAATAAATCTAAAAATCCCATTAAGAGTATGAATTAAAAGTATTAATCTCAAATAAAATCCATTTATTTACCGAATCATTTCGTTATTATTTTAGGTTAGTTTTCCCTCGTCGATCAAATCCTAAAATTCGTGCGCATCCAACGTCATCAAAGAACGCACCCAATGTGAGTGAATCTCTACCAATTCCCCGTTTTAATCATGTTTTGGGGTGTATCATGTGTCGTTTAATTCTTTATTATATATAAACACTTGTGCATACATCATATCCGTGATCAAATGTGTATCAATTGTTGTGTGGATTATATGTAGTTTGGATTTATCATTTTCAGTGCACGCATTTCATTAGGCCCATCAGTTCCCCGTGGGAGACGAGTTGAGCATCAGGTGCCTCATAAGATCGGCTCCGTTTGATTGAGCCTTGATCTCACATTCATCATCATTCATATCATATACTCATTCAAAGTGGTTTGTGTTTGTTTATCTATATATGTTTGCTCACATGTGATTATTGCACAAATTTTCCATATTAAATAAAACAAGAAATTAATAACAATGTTTTATCAAGTTTCACTCGCCAACTTTTGTTGACCCAAAATATCCCCCGTTTACACATGATACAGGTGATCCAGCTGAGGCAAGAAACACATAGGAAGGCCTAGAAGAATAAATCAGTTTAAGCTTTGGATTATTTACATAGTTTCATTTCCTTTTAATTGTATGAATTTTGATTTGGATATTTAAGTTGTAATTTGAATTTAATAAATATGAAACATTCTAGTAAACATCATGAGCTTTGGTGATAACCCAATTATGCCCCGACTCTTATTCTGCTGCGGGTCGGGGTGTGACAGATTGGTATCAGAGCCATGACTATAGGGATATAGGATAGGTTATTAGACCCTTAGAGCCTATACTATAGTTGATTAAAATTTTAAATTGTTTATGCGTACATACAAAATTCATGATGTTAATATGCTTAATGTTTATTTTTACTCTCAATGTTATGCAAGCATGCTCACAAATACATGTTATTATACAATGCTCATCATAAATCATATCCTCATAACATATCATATCCATGAGAGCACACACCTCACAATTCCCATGATTTTTGCAATGATTTTTGTATTTTCAAATCACATCAAAGTGAGTTCTCATGATGGGCATGTAGTAACTGGAAGGGTACGAGTACCGGTAGTCGGAACGTCCTGTCTAGGCTTGGCATTCGTATAAATCCAAAATAAAGGACCAGTTTGCCTACCTGGGGACTAACGATGAGAGTACGAAGGACCTATTAGGCCAAAGCATGCTATATCAAACGTCGTGTGAGCTAACCCACTTTGAGTTGTCATTGTGTCTACACCTGGACACCCTCCTACCATACATCTCGCAATCATATTTCATGGTTTTCATTCGGGTGATGCGAGTGTTAATCTGCCAACACCAATGTGAATCCTACCAAGCCCAATAGTCATGGGGGCCCACATGACTATACAGGCGATGGTATGGGGGACATTGGAGGCCCAAACATGAGCAAGCCCAAGACATCCTATGGATGTAGTTGCATTATTGTTAGTTATGTTATTTTTATTCTTTTAAAACGACACATGACACCTAGAAACTTCTTAAACTCACAATCTTCCTAAGTATGTTCCTGTAGATGTCGGCTAGGCAACTACGTGGAGGTAGAAAGTCAGGAAGATCCAATGAACGCTTGGCCACACAAATTGCTAAACAAATGGCTGCAGTGCTTCCTGACATCGTAATTCAAGTTCAACAAGCTCTCACCGCAAATCCCATCAACCATCCCAATCAAGAAGACCAGAGCGTCGCCAACCCTCCCTCCAAAAAGTGCTCCTACAAACACTTCAAATCTTGCGATCCCCCAAAGTATGAAGGGACCGAAGGTGTTACTGCTCTCCTTCACTAGTTTGAAGAAATGGAGAACACTTTCCTCAATTGCGATTGTCCCGAGGATCGCAAGGTACTTTATGCAACTGGAAGACTGTTTGGGGTAGCCCTTACCTGGTGGAACACGGAAAAGGGTAAACGAGGAGTTGAAGATGCCATGGCCTTAACATGGGAAGAGTTAAGGGAACTCATGACCAGACGCTTCTGTCCAAGAAGCGAAATCAAAAAGTTGGAAGATGAATTCCACGCGCTAAACAAAAGGAAGGAGATCACACTTCCTATAACAAAAGATTTCTCGAGCTAAACCAGATGATCCCTAATCTGTTCACCCCCGTGTACCACTTGGTTGAACACTACATTCGAGGTCTTCCCTCGAAAATTCAAGACTCTGTTTTAAGCACTTCGCCTGCAACACTTGAAGCCGCAATGGAACTAGCTACCGAACTTACTGAGAATCGCATCCGAAACGGCAAATTCAAGGATGAAAAGAAGAAAGCACTCACAGAGACCCCAACTACCAACCACTCGGTCTCCTCCTCAAGGTTTGCTGGTAAGAGGAAACGAAACAGCAAGAATTTTGCTGTCACTCAAACCAACCCTCCTATCACCGCTGCACCAATCACCCAATTTGCTCCTCCGACTGCACCATTTAAAAAGCCATACACCGGCCCACACCCAAAATGCAACCGTTGTCAGTACTATCACCCTCCCGAAACTCCTTGCCAACATTGCACCAGCTGTGGCCGTGCGGGTCACACCATTCAAACTTGTCGCACACTTCAACGAATGAACCGCAATCAACCCCCAACCCAAAGCCACCATCAGATAGTGGGTCAAGCCCAACAACCCTTACTTCTACCATCTGCACACACACATAGCCCAATCCTACTACCAACCCAACTACCCCATGATGCAACCCATGCGAGCTTGTTACAACTGTGGAGACCCAAACCACTTCAGGAACACTTGTCCACACTTGGTGAACATCATCCATGCTCAAGCCCAAGCGAACCCAGTAAACCAAGCCAACCAAGCTCCTCCACCTGCCAGAGGAAGAGCTTTCAACATCAATGCCAACCAAGCTAGGGCTGACAACAACGTGGTTAACGGTACGTTTCTCATCAATGGTAGTTATGCATCCATGTTATTCGATACTGGCGCGGATAAGAGTTTTGTGTCCTTAGAATTCGAACCTATCCTCAACCAAACTCGTGATAATCTCATGGAATCTCTAACGGTGGAAGTTGCTGACGGAAAGCCCGTTTCATTAAATTCTATTATACGAAATTGTACCCTCACTCTAAACGATCACGATTTTCCAGTTGACCTCATTCCTATGAAGTTGGGAAGTTTCGATATTATAATCGGTATGGACTGGCTCAGCCAGCATCACGCTGAAGTAGTGTGCCGCGAAAAGTTCATTCGCATTCCTCTTGCAGACGGTCAGACCCTCCGTATTTTTGGAGAAACCCCTTCAAAAGGACTCAAATTAATGTCATGCCTTCAAGCCCGAAGATATCTCCGCAAGAACTATGTCGCATTCCTAACTCACGTCGTCAAAAAGGGAAACAAGGAAAGGAAACTCGAAGATATCTCAGTTGTGAAAGAATTTCCACAAGTCTTTCCCGACGACATTTCAGGACTCCCTCCTGTGAGAGAAGTCGAATTCCGCATCGATCTTGTACCTGGCGCTACACCAGTCGTAAAATCTCCTTATAGGTTAGCCCCATCCGAAATGCAAGAGATGGCTAGTCAACTGCAAGAGCTGACTGACAAAGGATTTATACGTCCTAGCTCATCGCCTTGGGGTGCACCTGTTCTATTTGTGAAGAAGAAAGATGGAACGTTTCGCATGTGCATTGATTATAGAGAACTCAACAAGTTAACGGTTAAAAATCGCTATCCACTACCTCGCATCGATGACCTCCTAGACCAACTTCAAGGCGCCACCTGTTTTTCAAAAATCGATCTTCGTTTTGGTTATCATCAGCTTAGAGTACATGAAGAAGATATCCCAAGAGACCGCCTTCCGGACTCGTTATGGTCATTACGAATTCATGGTCATGCCATTCGGTTTAACCAACGCCCCCGCTGTCTTCATTGATCTAATGAATAGGGTATGCAAACCCTACCTCGACCGTTTTGTCATAGTCTTCATCGACGACATCCTTATCTAATCCAAGTCTAAATCCGATCATGAACGACACCTTCGACTCATCCTTACACTCTTAAGGATTGAAAAGCTCTACGCTAAGTTCTCAAAATGCAAATTCTGGTTAATAGAAGTACAATTCCTTGGACATGTCGTCAATGACAAGGGAATACATGTCGATCCTTCAAAAATCAAGGCAGTACAGGAATGGCAAGCGCCACGTACTCCTACCGAAGTAAGGTCATTTCTTGGTTTGGCTGGTTACTATCACCGCTTCATTGCAAATTTCTCCCGTATTGCTGTACCACTCACGGCTTTGACTCATAAAGGAA
Organism: Scalesia atractyloides; assembly: GCA_947069175.1. NCBI lineage: Eukaryota > Viridiplantae > Streptophyta > Magnoliopsida > Asterales > Asteraceae > Scalesia > Scalesia atractyloides. The sequence continues at coordinate 9,687,518 of CAMTDV010000016.1, read as the reverse complement.
AACCCTTCATATGGGGACCTAAACAAGAAGAAGCCTTCCAAACTCTAAAGCAAAAACTTTGTGACGCACCTATCCTCACACTCCCTGAAGGTTGCGATGACTTTGTAGTATATTGCGACGCATTAGGCAAGGGCTAGACTGTGTATTAATGCAAAGAGGAAAAGTGATAGCCTATGCTTCTAGACAACTCAAAGTTCATGAGAAGAATTACACCACCGACGACCTGGAACTTGGAGCCGTTGTGTTTGCTCTCAAGGTATGGAGACATTACCTCTATGGTACCAAGTGTGAAATATACACTGACCACAAAAGTCTCCAACATATCTTCAACCAAAAGGAGTTGAATATGAGGCAACGAAGATGGGTCGAACTTCTCAATGACTACGACTGTGAAATTCGGTATCATCCTGGCAAGGCAAACGTGGTGGCTGATGCGCTCAGTCGAAAAGGTTATGCGAACTCCATTCGTCTTCTATGTTCGCAAATCATAACCGACATCAAAGATCGAATCCGAGCAGCTCAACATGTTTCTGTAACAGAAAATGACGTACGCGATGAGCTGTCATGTGGAGCTGAACTCAAAATCGAAACCAAATCCGACGGTATTCTATACTATTTAAATCGCATATGGATTCCCGATCGCGATAACCTTCATGATTTCCTTATGAATGAGGCGCACAAAACACGGTACTCTGTACACCCAGGAGCCGACAAGATGTATCAAGACATACAATACACCTACTGGTGGCCTGACATAAAAAAGGATATCGCTGTTTTTGTTTCCAAGTGCCTTACCTGTTCCAAAGTAAAAGCTGAACATCAAAGACCTTCAGGACTTCTAGTCCAACCCGAAATACCTGTATGGAAGTGGGAAAACATAACCATGGATTTCATCACCGGGTTACCTAGCACCTCCAGTGGGTATGACACTATATGGGTAATAATCGATCGTCTTACAAAGTCATCTCACTTCATTCCGATTCGCGAGGACTTAAAAAACGAGAAGTTAGCTCGTATCTACATCAGCGAGATCGTAAGCCGTCATGGTGTACCTTTAAGCATCATTTCAGACCGTGATGGTCGTTTCACTTCACGAACATGGCGAGCCGTACAAACCGCTTTGGGTACATGATTAGACCTCAGTACCGCTTTTCATCCTCAAACTGATGGACAATCTGAACGCACCATCCAAACTCTTGAAGACATGCTTCGAGCATGTGTCATAGACTTCAAAGGGAATTGGGATGCTCATCCACCATTAGTTGAATTTTCGTACAACAATAGCTATCATTAAAGTATCGGCATGGCTCCTTTCGAAGCTTTATATGGTCGTAAGTGCCGATCTCCAGTATGTTGGCATGAAATTGGGGAATCACAAATCACCGGTCCAGAGTTAATTCAAGAAACAACCGACAAGGTCATTCAAATTCGAAACAATCTTCTAGCGGCTCAAAGTCGTCAAAAGAATTATGCAGACAAACGACGAAAGCCCTTGGAGTTTGACATTGGGGATCAAGTACTTTTAAAAGTATCACCGTGGAAGGGAGTGGTCCGTTTTGGCCAGAAGGGCAAGCTAGCACCACGCTACGTAGGACCTTTCAAGATACTCGAAAGAGTAGGTCCTGTAGCATACAAGCTTGACCTACCAGAAGAGCTCAACAGAATTCATCCCACATTCCACGTATCAAACTTGAAGAAATGCCTCGTCGATGAAAACCTCCATATTCCTCTAGAAGACATTCAGATCGATGAATCTATGCACTTCATTAAAAGACCAGTAGAAATCATGGACTTTGGAGAGAAGCGTTTAAGACGAAGTCGTATTCCAATTGTCAGGGTGCGTTGGGAGTCAAAACGAGGACCTGAGTTTACTTGGGAACGTGAAGACTCAATGCGCGAGAAATACCCGCATCTTTTTCCTGTTACCACTACTACTTAAATTTCGGGACGAAATTTCTAAAAGTAGGGGATACTGTAACATTCGTCGAAAAACGGGTTTTCAAAACCCGCTTCGTTTATCAATCAAATATCCATTAATAAATTTCGTTGTACATTTATGGTTGATATTAATTTTAAACAATACATAATTAATAAATATATTAGAATTTAAAAACCATAATTTATAATTACTAATAAATAATGAATAAAAAAATAAATGGAGACGCCGGGTTTCGAACCCGAGTCACCCACAAGGCAAAACACACAACACACCGCTCCGCCACACACTGTCTTTGTGATAAACATTAAAACAAATAACATTTATAATGAAACTGAAAGTCAAATCCAGTAATTAGCGCGCCCAGACTAGTCGTCACCGGAAAAATAGGCAATCCGCAATTCTTGCCATTTTCCTTTTGACTAAAACATGTTAACCGACCTCGACATCGGTTATAAGCAATGTCTAAACCCTCAATTTCAGTCATAACCGCCGGAAAACTTTAACCACGAATCAAGACCCAAATTCGAACCAAATACACCCTGTTCCTCCTTATAAATACCCACCCAAACCTCTGGTAACCTTTTCGCCCAGAATCGCACTCTCTTTCGAAGCTTTAATCCTTCCAGAGCACATCGCTGGAAACTTCAATTTCGCCGGAACTTCGCCGGAATCGATCGTCAGAAAACTGTATTCATTCATCAGTCGGTATAACTGTCTAAACTTCTCTGCTATCTCTTAATTTATGTTTAATTCGTTCAAATCAATAATCAAAACTGTTAAACAGTTCATATAGCCGGACATCGCAAATCAGAGCCGACGACACTTGCCGAAAAACCGAAGCAAACCCGCTGTTCTGGTATACCATATCTGTAACATCCGTCAAAAACCAGATTTACCAAACCCGCTCCGTTTATTAACCAAACAATCAGTTAAAAATTTCGTTGCGTATTTAATGCCCAAATTAATTTTAAACAATACATAATTAATAAGTATATTAGAATATAAAAGTTACATTTGAAAAAGTACTAAAATTAATGAAATAAAAATAAAAGGCTGAAGCCGGGTTTCGAACCCGGGTCAACCAGTTATAAGCAAAGCTTTAACTTCCACACGCTCAACCACTCCGCCACTTGTGTTGTTTGTGTTCATATTTAAACAATTAATACATAACATAAATCTCGAATTCAAACTGACGCGCCCAATCGCAGTCGTCGGAAATCCCGACGATTTCGCCGATAACGGACGGTTTCTTCTGTTTTAACCAAAGCATTAACCTCAACATCGGTTATAACCGATGTCCAGTCTGCGACATCAGTCATAACCGCCGGAGAAATAAGTGACCGACGAATCAAGACGGTAATCAGACCAAATTCGTCGATGTTCTGCCCTATAAATACACCCTCTAACTTCTGATAACCTTTTCGCTCACAATCACACCCATTCTCGACGTAATTTCACTCGCCGGGAACTTTCTGCAACTCGCCGAAAAACCGAACCCCTTCACTTCTGTGCCTTACTCTAAAAACAGAGCACCTAGAGCTCATACCGAAGTCACCCACACTCACCTCAAGTTTCCTGAAGACCTTCTGCCGCAAGATAAACGTCGCCGGAATAACCTGCTGTCATCGGAATTTCGCCGGCGAAACAGAGGATCTCTGTTCGGTATATCTTACACCTAATCTCTCACGTTTTTATTAATCTCACATGTAACTAATCACAACTTACTAAAGAAATTGATTATTTTTGTCGAAGCAGTCGGACATTGAATCTGGGTTAAGCTTAACGAAGAAGATGAAGTTTTCGGTATTATATATGTTTGATTTAAATCAAGTTATATCTCGGGTTAGACAGACAGTCCAGCGGTGGACTGTGTGCAAATAAACACGCATACGTCCCGAGTTCGATTCTTGTCACACGCACACTCGCCTTAATAAAAATGTTCCTTTTTTAAACTGAACCGGATTCACTCGCAAATAGATTTTAAGTTTAATGAAAACCGGAATAATAACCAAGATAGACACACAGTCCAGTGGTGGACTGTGTGCGCGTTTAAATCATACGTCGCGGGTTCGAGTCCAGACTACCGCACCGGTTCTGGCAATTATCAAACTTTTTATATAAGGACAGAAATGAATTTATCTAGTTTGTATATAAGTATAATAAAAACCAGATTATTTACCAAGTTAGACACACAGTCCAGCGGTGGAGTGTGTGTCAACCTAAACCACAGGTCCCGGGTTCGAGACCTGTGGCGAGCACCGAGTCATGCAATTAAATCATTTTTAAATAAATGATTTTCGGATTAATCTAATTTGTATATAAATATAATTAAAAACAGAAATATTTCGGGTTAGACACGTAGCTCAGTTGGTAGAGCTGCGTGCACGCGTACGGGAGGTCACCGGTTCGAGTCTCACCCAGCGCATATCATATACACGACCGAACCGGTCAACAAGTCAACGGTCAACGGTCAAACAAGTCAATGGTCAACAGTCAAAAATCAACATTTTTTTATTACTTTTATTTATTTATTTAAATCAAAAATACTTAAAAATAACATTTTTAAAGTTAGAAAATAGCCTTAAACTCACAAAAATATATCCAATAATCCTACTAAAATTGATTAATAAAATCCGCTTATTTACCGAACCATTATGTTATTATCTATGTTAATTTCACTCGTGGTTAAATCCAACTTCGTGCGCATTCAACATCATCAACCGAACGCATCCAATGTGAGTGCATCTTACAACTCCCCTTTTTAATTACACGTTTTGGGGTGTGTCATGTGTCACTAAAATTAACTCGTTTATTTAAAACTCGTGCCATACCATATTGTGATCTAAACTTAGAATGTAAATATTGTTTGTAGTTATGTATTTCATATTGTCAAGTTGTATGCAAATCATTCATTAGGCCCATCAGTTCGTAGAACAACGCGTGCCTCAAAACTCATATTAGGCCCATCAGTTCCTCGTGGGAGACGAGTTGAGCAACGCGTGCCTCAAAACAATCTATTATTGTATGTGTGTGCATTATTTAATATTAATTGATTTGTGAATAAGTTTACATCTATATTAACTCATATGTGGTTGTGCACTTTATTTTATAATCAATTCAATAAACTTGTTCAAATGTTTTTCATAGGATTCACTCGCCAACTTTTTGTTGATCCAAAAACCATTTTTACACATGATACAGGTGAACAGGATGAAGCAAGGAAAACATAGGAAATGCCTTAGAAGAAAATAATGAAGTCTAGAATGATGTGTAGAACATGATGTAATTATGATTGTATGTTTCCCTTTAAATTGTAATAATAAATATGAAACGTTATAATAAATGTCATGAGCTTTGATGATAACCCAATCATGCCCTGATCACCTTTTCCGCTGCGGGTCGGGGTGTGACAATATCATTTAATTTCTCCGTTCATTTCAATCAAGTTTAGGTCGTGAACGATTAAACAAGAACAGTCGGATTTCACTGTTCTATATTCTTAAACGAAGAAGATGAAGTCACAAATAAGTATAAGTATAATTAAAATCAGATATTCAAACGGGTTAGACACACAGTCCAGCGGTGGACTGTGTGCACAAACAATACACACGTCACGAGTTCGAATCGCACACGTACCGACTTTCAAAATTAAAACCAACATTTTTTACAACTGAATCAGAACAAGTCACAGAATGTTTATAAGAGTATCTAATTCATAAGTTTAACAGATTTGGCACACAACCCAACTGGTTGGGTTGTGCGCACCCGAACCGAAGGACCTGAGTTCGACTCCGGGTCCCTGCAACCGGTTCGGCTGTATAAATCGTTTTTAATAAAAAAACCAAATAAATTAAAAATTAATTAGTATATAAATATAACTAAAACAGAGAATATTTCGGGTTAGACACGTAGCTCAGTTGGTAGAGCTGCGTGCACGTATACGAGAGGTCCCGAGTTCGAACCTCACTCAGCGCATATAAACACACAGTGTAACATCCGTCGAAAAATGGGTTTCCAAAACCCGCTTCGTTTATCAGTCAAACATTTAGTTATAAAATTCGTTGCGTATTTTTGGTCCATTTTAATTTTAAACAATACATAATTAATAAACATTTTAGAATTTAAAAACTATAATTAATAAATAGTAAAAACAAGTGAAGAAATAAATTAAAGGAAGCTGCCGGGTTTCGAACCCGGGTCAGCAAGTCCAACAAACAAACACTACACCACTCCGCCACATGAATCTTTTGTGTATATACTGAAACAATTAATACTTAAAATAAAACTCGAAATCAAATCCTGAGATCAGCGCGCCCAATCCGCAGTCGCCGGAAATACCGACGATTTCGCAAATCACGACCGTTTTTCTTTGACTGAACGCGTGAAATAACTTCGACATCGGTTATAACCGATGTCTAATCCCCCAATCCTAGTCGTAACCGCCGGAAAAATTTTGACCGCGAATCAAGACAAAATTCAGACCCAATACATCCTGTTCTACCCTATAAATACCCCCCTCAACCTTCCAGGAATCCTTTCGCTCAAGACCGCACACTTTTTCGTAGTTTAAGTTCTCAGAAACTCGTAGCCGGAGATTTCCAATTTCGTCGGAATTGGTCACCGGAAAACCGAATCTATCCCATTATTGCCTTACTCTATAAATAGGACTGCTAGAGCTCAGACCGAAATCACCCACACTCACCTTAAACTCCCTATAGAGCCTCTGTCGCAAGTTATACATCGCCGGAATTTGGTGCACTCGCCGGAGATTGGCACCGGAAAACCGAGATTCTACTTCTAGTGGTATATTTCTTTAACTTCTCTATCTATCATTCTGTATGTTACGAATCTTTGAACAATCACCCAGAGTTGTTTAAAAATCGATTTCAGGCGGGCTTTGGGTTTAGTGAAGAAGATGAACTGAAACCAATAGTTAAATGAATTTAAAATCGGAAATTATACCGGGTTAGACACACAGTCCAGTGGTGGACTGTGTGCACTTAAAACATATGGTCCCGGGTTCGAGTCTTATTACTTACAACGATCCATTCACATCACTAATCTTTTTAATGGATAAAAACATAAGTTAATCGAGCAAGTATATAAATATAATATAAATTCTGTCTATAACGGGTTAGACACCCAGCCCAGTTGGATGGGCTGGGTGCAATATAAGTCGATAGCCACGGGTTCGAAACGTGTCATGCACGCCGGTTCGAGGGATTATAAATCCTTTTTAAATTAAATAATTCTGATATGTTTTAACTAGTATATATATATAATTAAAATGCGATTTATTTCGGGTTAGACACGTAGCTCAGTTGGTAGAGCTGCGTGCACGTATACGGGAGGTCACGAGTTCGAACCTCACCCAGCGCATGAATAAACTGAATCCGACCGATCAACGGTCAACGGTCAACATTTTTATATTTTTATATTTTTTAGTTTTTTTATTTATTTAATCAGAAAATTATTTAAAAATAATATTTTTAAAGTTAGAAAATGTCCTTAAACTCACAAAAATAAATCTAACAATCCCATTAAGAACACTAATTAAAAATATTAATCTCAAATAAAAGTTTAATTATTTATCGAATTATTATGTTATTATTTAGGTTAGTTTCTCTCGTGGTTAAATCCAAATTCGTGCGCATTCATCATCAATCCAAGAAAACGCACCCACTGTGAGTGAATTCTTACAAATTCCCCTTTTTATTCATGTTTTCGGGTGTATCATGTGTCGCTTTAATTAATTCGCTTATTCAAACTCGTGCTATTACCATTAATGATCTAAACTTATAATGTAAATATTGTTTGTTGTAATGTGTGTTTACATTTAGTCAATTTGCGTGCAAATCAATTCATTAGGCCCATCAGTTCCTCGTTGGAGACGGGTTGAACATCGCGTGCCTCAAAATCATTCATTAGGCCCATCAGTTCCTCGTGGGAGAAGAGTTGAACATCGCGTGCCTCAAAATCATTCATTTGTTGTGTGCGTGTGTATTATTTGATATTATGTGTTTTGTGATTTAATTTACATTTACGTTTACTCATATTTGGTTATGCACAATTTTATTCAAATAACCAACATAACTAATCCTTTCAAATGTTTAAATAAGATTCACTCGCCAACTTTTTGTTGACCAAAACCCTATTTTTACACATGATACAGGTGAACAGGTTGAAGCAAGGGACACATAGGAAATTGCCTTAGAAGAAAAATAATGAAGTTATGAAAAATGTATTTGAACATGTTGTATTTGTATGCTTATTGTAATGTTCTTTAAAAAGAAATAATAAATATGAAACTTTATAGTAAATGTCATGAACTTTGATGAAAACCCAATCATGCCCCGATCACCTTTTCCGCTGCGGGTCGGGGTGTGACAGATTGGTATCAGAGCTTTTGACTATAGGGATATAGGATAGGTTATTAGACCCTTAGAGCCTATACTATAGTTGATTAGATTTTAATTGTTTATGTGGTTACATGCAAACTCATGATGTTTATTTGTTTCGTATTTATTACACACACAAATGCATGCAAACACTCCCACTATTATTTTGTGTGATACTTAATGAGTTATACTTATTGTCAAACATAACAAGCTTACATATACATTCATCACGCCTATTTCAATGTTCACATATTCAAGTCATCCTCATATTCCTTTATTCAAGATTTTGTCGCATTTTTCGTTTTTCAATCTCATCAAAGTGAGTTCTACGACGGGCATGTAGTAACTGTAAGGGTACAAGTACCGGTAGTCGGAACATCCTGTCTAGGTTGGCATTCGTATAAATCCAATATAACGGACCAGTTTGCCTACCTGGGGACTAACGATGAGAGTACGAAGGACCTATTAGGCCAAAGCATGCCACACCAAACGTCGTTCGAACTAACCCCACTTTGAGGTGTCACCGTGTCCACACCTGGATGCACTCCGAATTTCATACGTCACATACATATTTCTCGATTTTCTTCGGGTTTTAGTGTATGTTACCAGGCTAACACATGCGAACCATATGAAAGACCCGGTAATCATGGGGGCCCACATGATTACGAAGGTGAAGTATGGCGGCATGCAAGGCCCAATTATGAGCAAAGCCCAAGACATCCTATGGATGTAGTAAATTTATTATTCTTCATTTATTTTATGAATGTTCATTCCTAAATACGACACATGATCCCTAAAACGTCAAACTCATACTCTTGATACGTGTTTCTTGGAGATGTCTTCTAGCCTCTCTCGTAGAAAAAATGAGATCAGGAAAAACCCGCGAGCGCATGGCTGCCCAAATCGCTCAACAAATGGCTGCCGTAATACCCAACATCGTAATTCAAGTACAACAGGCCCTTACCGCTAATCCCGTCAACCCAATCCACCAAGAAGATCAAAACACTGTCAATCCTCCCCCAAAAGCCACTAAATGCACCTTCAAGCATTTCAAGTCCTGCGATCCTCCAAAATACGAAGGTACTGAAGGTGTCACCGCTCTCCTCCATTGGTTCGAGGAGATGGAGAACACTTTTCTCAATTGCGACTGTCCCGATGATCGCAAGGTGCGATATGCTACCGGTCGTTTGTTCGGAGTAGCACTTACATGGTGGAATATAGAGAAGGCCAAGCGAGGTGCTGAGAATATTATGACTTTGACTTGGGAAGAGCTGAAAGAAATCATGACAAAACGGTTCTGTCCAAGAAGCGAAATCAAGAAATTGGAAGATGAATTCTATTCTTTGAAACAAAAAGAGGGCGACCACACCACATACAACAAGAGATTCCTTGAGTTAAATCAAATGGTCCCCAACTTGTTCACTCCCCTCTACCGATTGATCGAGCACTACATTCGAGGTCTTCCTTAAAAAATTCAAGACCCTGTAATAAGTACCACACCTGCAACTTTGGAAGCAGCAATGGAGTTAGCTACAGAGCTCACCGAAAACCGCATAGAAATAAAGACTTCACGGAGGAGAAGAAGAAGGATAAAGCATCAACCGAAACCTCCAACCCAACCCAGACCAAATCCCCTCCTCAAACCACTCTTAAGAGAAAACGAGATGGACAAAATTTTGCTATCACCCAAGGCAATCAACCAGTTTCACAAGCTGTACCCCTCCAAGCTGTCCCAATTACTCAAGTAGCACCCAACTCTACTTACCCAAATAAGAAACCCTACATTGGCCCTCACCCTCAATGCAACACTTGTTTTTATCACCATCCATCTACCGTACCTTGTCGACTGTGTGCAGATTGTGGGCGTTATGGTCATTGGAGCAAAACTTGTCGTGCCCCTCAAAACCAAGCTTCACCCCCTACTCCAAACATAATCCAAACATATCAACAACCCCAATACTCCATGTTTCCGTATGTTCGAGCTTGTTTTAATTGTGGCGATCCTACCCACTTTAGAAACACGTGCCCTCGATTGGTTAACATCATAAACGCCCAGGCTCAAGCAAACCCAGTTAACCAAGCAAATCAAGCAAACCCAACTCCACCACCAGCAAGAGGAAGAGCTTACAACATCAATACCAATCCTGTTGAAGATAATAACGGCCCAGACGAATCACCCAACTAGTTTTCCTCACCAAGAATCAAGACTAAACTCCAATCGTCTAGTTTTAATGTTTTCTTTATGTTATCTCAATCTTTCCGTATCCCAGTTGTAAATTGGGAATTTATGTATCCAAAAATTTTAATGCGAATTGATATTACAGTTTTGTTTTATACTCATTGATTTAACATTCATATCATCATACATCTCGACGTATCTCAATCTCATCATTTAAAGAAGTTGGGTTGTGTCTCACTTTTACATAGACTAACCCCTTCATCATAACAAACGAGAGGGGTACTGTCATCATTCAGTCATGTATCCTTTCAGAATTGAGACTCAAGCTTTGGTTGTTGTGTTTATTTATGTTTTTGAGTCACATAGGACTGATCATAATTTACTGATAAAGCCAATGAAAATTTGACAAGAATATGGTGGATACGCCGCTGGTACTTCCTATATAGAAGTATTCTTGGCAAAGGATCAAAAGCATTACCAGGAGGTTATGAGAGTTCCGTGTAGGTTTAAATATCGTCATGGTTGAAGTTTTTGTTTTATGATACATACCTTATCATTTCAAACGTATCAATTCCCTCAAAACTCTTATGCATAAAATCATGCCTAGTCAATCAACTCAGTTTATCCATGTTCCGCATTCTTATACCTTAGGCATCAAAAAGCGATTCCTGTAGCAGGGTATTCAACCCTTACTAGGAACGTTACCGCCTCAAATAAGATTTAAACTCTCACCCTCTTCTAATTATGTAATCATCAAAATTAAAACATCCTCCCTTCAAGTCAAATATACCACTACTACTTAAATTTCGGGACGAAATTTCTAAAAGTAGGGGATACTGTAACATCCGTCGAAAAACGGGTTTCCAAAACCCGCTTCGTTTATCAGTCAAACATTCAGTTATAAATTTCGTTTCGTATTTTTGGTCCATTTTAATTTTAAACAATACATAATTAATAAACATTTTAGAATTTAAAAACTATAATTAATAAATAGTAAAAACAAGTGAAGAAATAAATTAAAGGAAGCTGCCGGGTTTCGAACCCGGGTCAGCAAGTCCAACAAACAAACACTACACCACTCCGCCACATGAATCTTTTGTGTATATACTGAAACAATTAATACTTAAAATAAAACTCGAAATCAAATCCTGAGATCAGCGCGCCCAATCCGCAGTCGCCGGAAATACCGACGATTTCGCAAATCACGACCGTTTTTCTTTGACTGAACGCGTGAAATAACTTCGCCATCGGTTATAACCGATGTCTAATCCCCCAATCCTAGTCGTAACCGCCGGAAAAATTTTGACCGCGAATCAAGACAAAATTCAGACCCAATACATCCTGTTCTACCCTATAAATACCCCCCTCAACCTTCCAGGAATCCTTTCGCTCAAGACCGCACACTTTTTCGTAGTTGAAGTTCTCAGAAACTCGTCGCCGGAGATTTCCAATTTCGCCGGAATTGGTCACCGGAAAACCGAATCTATCCCATTATTGCCTTACTCTATAAATAGGACTGCTAGAGCTCAGACCGAAATCACCCACACTCACCTTAAACTCCCTATAGAGCCTCTGTCGCAAGTTATACATCGCCGGAATTTGGTGCACTCGCCGGAGATTGGCACCGGAAAACCGAGATTCTACTTCTAGTGGTATATTTCTTTAACTTCTCTATCTATCATTCTGTATGTTACGAATCTTTGAACAATCACCCGGAGTTGTTTAAAAATCGATTTCAGGCGGGCTTTGGGTTTAATGAAGAAGATGAACTGAAACCAATAGTTAAATGAATTTAAAATCGGAAATTATACCGGGTTAGACACACAGTCTAGTGGTGGACTGTGTGCACTTAAAACATATGGTCCCGGGTTCGAGTCTTATTACTTACAACGATCCATTCACATCACCAATCTTTTTAATGGATAAAAACATAAGTTAATCGAGCAAGTATATAAATATAATATAAATTCTGTCTATAACGGGTTAAACACCCAGCCCAGTTGGATGGGCTGGGTGCAATATAAGTCGATAGCCACGGGTTCGAAACATGTCATGCACGCCGGTTCGAGGGATTATAAATCCTTTTTAAATTAAATAATTCTGATATGTTTTAACTAGTATATATATATAATTAAAATGCGATTTATTTCGGGTTAGACACGTAGCTCAGTTGGTAGAGCTGCGTGCACGTATACGGGAGGTCACGAGTTCGAACCTCATCCAGCGCATGAATAAACTGAATCCGACCGGTCAGCGGTCAACGGTCAACATTTTTATATTTTTATATTTTTTATTTATTTATTTAATCAGAAAATTATTTAAAAATAATATTTTTAAAGTTAGAAAATATCCTTAAACTCACAAAAATAAATCTAACAATCCCATTAAGAACACTAATTAAAAATATTAATCTCAAATAAAAGTTTATTTATTTATCGAATTATTATGTTATTATTTAGGTTAGTTTCTCTCGTGGTTAAATCCAAATTCATGCGCATTCATCATCAATCCAAGAAAACGCAACCACTGTGAGTGAATTCTTACAAATTCCCCTTTTTATTCATGTTTTGGGGTGTATCATGTGTCGCTTTAATTAATTCGCTTATTCAAACTCGTGCTATTACCATTAATGATCTAAACTTATAATGTAAATATTGTTTGTTGTAATGTGTGTTTACATTTAGTCAAGTTGCGTGCAAATCAATTCATTAGGCCCATCAGTTCCTCGTTGGAGACGGGTTGAACATCGCGTGCCTCAAAATCATTCATTGGCCCATCAGTTCCTCGTGGGAGACGAGTTGAACATCGCGTGCCTCAAAATCATTCATTTGTTGTGTGCGTGTGTATTATTTGATATATGTGTTTTGTGATTTAATTTACATTTACGTTTACTCATATTTGGTTATGCACAATTTTATTCAAATAACCAACATAACTAATCCTTTCAAATGTTTAAATAAGATTCACTCGCCAATTTTTTGTTGACCCAAAACCCTATTTTTACACATGATACAGGTGAACAGGTTGAAGCAAGGGACACATAGAAAATTGCCTTAGAAGAAAAATAATGAAGTTATGAAAAATGTATTTGAACATGTTGTATTTGTATGCTTATTGTAATGTTCTTTAAAAAGAAATAATAAATATGAAACTTTATAGTAAATGTCATGAGCTTTGATGAAAACCCAATCATGCCCCGATCACCTTTTCCGCTGCGGGTCGGGGTGTGACACACAGTCCGACCGGTCAACGGTCAACGGTTAACGGGGTCAAAAAGTCAATGTTTTTATTTCTTTTTATTTATTTATTTAATCAGAAAATCATTTAAAAATACTTAAAAATAAGATTTTTAAAGTTAGAAAACTTCCTTAAACTCACAAAAATAAATCTAAAAATCCCATTAAGAGTATGAACTAAAAGTATTAATCTCAAATAAAATCCATTTATTTACCGAATCATTTCGTTATTATTTTAGGTTAGTTTTTCCCTCGTCGATCAAATCCTAAAATTCGTGCGCATCCAACGTCATCAAAGAACGCACCCAATGTGAGTGAATCTCTACCAATTCCCCGTTTTAATCATGTTTTGGGGTGTATCATATGTCGTTTAATTCTTTATTATATATAAACACTTGTGCATACATCATATCCGTGATCAAATGTGTATCAATTGTTGTGTGGATTATATGTAGTTTGGATTTATCATTTTCATTGCACGCATTTCATTAGGCCCATCAGTTCCCCGTGGGAGACGGGTTGAGCATCAGGTGCCTCATAAGATCGGCTCCGTTTGATTGAGCCTTGATCTCACATTCATCATCATTCATATCATATACTCATTCAAAGTGGTTTGTGTTTGTTTATCTATATATGTTTGCTCACATGTGATTATTGCACAAATTTTCCATATTAAATAAAACAAGAAATTAATAACAATGTTTTATCAAGGTTCACTCGCCAACTTTTGTTGACCCAAAATATCCCCCGTTTTACACATGATACAGGTGATCCAGCTGAGGCAAGAAACACATAGGAAGGCCTAGAAGAATAAACCAGTTTAAGCGTTGGATTATTTACATAGTTTCATTTCCTTGTAATTGTATGAATTTTGATTTGGATATTTAAGTTGTAATTTGAATTTAATAAATATGAAACATTCTAGTAAACATCATGAGCTTTGGTGATAACCCAATTATGCCCCGACTCTTATTCCGCTGCGGGTCGGGGTGTGACAATAATCATTTATCTTTGACTAAATTACAAAACTCGTCCTTTATGTTGACACCAGATTGCAAAGTGTGTCATTTATCTTCAAAAAGTACAAAAAACGTACTCGATGTTTACAAACCCTTGCACATTATGTCCTTTAGTCTTAACTCTGTTATTTTTCATGGTTAAATCTGACCAAGTTGAACCCACATAATGGTATTTTGGTCATTTTACTTTGAATAAAATAATTATGTTTAAAAGATATTATACATATATATACAGAGAGAGGGAGAGAGGGAGAGAGAGAGACTACACAATTAAGTAGCCATCACCACGTCTTTTTACTGCCACTACCATTCTCACTTCAACTGCCACCCATAGCCCACCTGCCACCACCTCCACGCACCTGTCACCACCTCCACACTCTACACTCCACACACCACTTGTCACCAAATCAACCACCACTCGACCACCACCCACCTACCCCCAAACCCCATCTTCCAAAACCACCACTGTACCAAGCACGACGGCTTCTGGATCTGGATATTCATGTTTTGATGATTTTTCAAAACTGGAACAGGAAGAAGCAGTGGTTGTTGACGGTGGCGCTGGAGATTCTGCGGTGGTCGGAGACCTAAAACTGCCGACTGAAACGAAATTTCAGTTAAGATTTCCGATATGGTGCTTGTAATCACCCTGTGTTCATCGAAAATGCTTCCTTATGATATTCAAGTTAACAAAAAAAAGAAATAATAACAGATGAATCTGTGAATGATATCAAATAATCATGCATCAAACAATCAGAATTAACATTAACAAGGGTAATATACATGGATCTTATGAATATGGACTTGTGGAATGAACGACGGCGGCGGATCAGGATTTAGGGTTTGGACGACGACAACTTTCATGGTGTGATGGCGTCGGTGGTGTGATGATGGAGGAGCTTTGGCGATGGTGATGTGATGGTGGTGGTGGTGCTATGGCCGGTGGTGGCCCCTGATTGTAGAGAGAGAGAGATAGAGTTCAGGGAAAAAGATGAGCTTTGAGAGAGAGAGAGAGAGATGAGTTTCTGATTATTTATTTATGTTTTAGGGTAAAATGACCAAAATACCCTTATGTGGGTTCCACTTGATTAGATTTAACCATAAAAAGTAACAGGGTTAGGACTAAAGGACATGATGTGCAAGGGTTTGTAAACATCGAGTATGGTTTTGTACTTTTTGATGACAAAGGACACACTTTGTAATCTGGTGTCAACATAAAGAACGAGTTTTGTAATTTACTCTTTATCTTTATATATTTGATCTAATATTATCATTTCTTATTAAATTAGTTGGTAATTATTTGATGGATGCAATTACACTTATTACCTAATCAAGGATTTCATCTGGGTCTATATACATGCAAAGAGATGATTAGAGAGATAGAGTTACACAATAACACAATCCATATACCACCATATAATTTGTTCCTTCTCTCACTCTCTCTCTCAAACCGTGTCCTCTTAGAACACATAAATCTCATCAAAACTATACACCTTAAATGAAAACCGATCAAAATAAGAAATATATCGTTTACTTTCCTAATTACTAGCTTATCAAGTACACAGTTATACCTTTTTTTCATTACATGTTCACATAATTTATAACAATTGATGGGAAACATCAAGAATTTCCACTTGATTAGAGTGAATTCTAGTTGGGATATGGACAGTGGCGGATCTAGAAAATCCGTCAAGCGGTAACGTTTTATAAAAAAATGGTAAGAAATCGAAAAAACGTCAAATTTTTCTAAAATTTACACTACCGCCGGAGCGCCAAGCGGTAGCGGGCGTTCCCCTTAGGTATTAAGTAGATCCGCCCCTGGATATGGAGTAAGGAATTATTATTATTATTTTTTTAATTTGTCCCTACTCACAAAATTAATATTAGGCGTTGATGACTTAAGTTTTCAACTTTAAAATATATTTATTTGTAATTTTATTAAAGGCCAACACATATTTGTTTGTAAATACAAATTTCATAGCAGCACAATTTAAAAAAAGAGAATAAAACCTCATTTTTTATGAAAGCTCATGAATTTAAATGGGTTAATGAGTCACTTAGTTTACTCAACTACAATCAAACATGACTCGCTTATCAAACAACTTGTATTAGTCAATCCAAAATCTAATTATTTTAGGTAGTACAATTTGGTTATAGGTTTATATAATAAATCATTTTACCTTTTCTAAAGAAAATGTTAAAAACGCAATAACTTCAATCCTTAGGTAATAACGAAATAATTCCATAAATTAACGTTGTTTTGTTCCTATCCAAGAAAC
The DNA here is from genome assembly GCA_947069175.1 of Scalesia atractyloides. Lineage (NCBI taxonomy): Eukaryota > Viridiplantae > Streptophyta > Magnoliopsida > Asterales > Asteraceae > Scalesia > Scalesia atractyloides. The sequence goes on along the minus strand of CAMTDV010000016.1, from coordinate 9,670,468 downwards.
GTGCTAGAAAACTATAAACTTTTATGACAATACCACTGAACATTTTAAATTGGCAATTGGTGTTAAACCGTATATACAAAGAAAACTCTCAAAACAATTTAGGTTCCAGGAAACAAAAATAATTGGCTTAAAATTATGGTTTTTCTACTCTAATAACGATGCATTTTTGCATAATAAATGGATGCATGTATTAAATATATAATTTAATATATAGGGTAGAGTTTATTCGAAAACCACCTTTATTGCGAGAACCAACGTGAACACAACAAAATAAACCCACTACACCACCAACCCAAATCCTAAACCCCCCCCTCCACCCAAAAACCTAAACCCCCACCCCCACCCCCAGTCTATCGGTAGGGACCGATAACCGATATATCAGGATATTAACTACATACACCCCAAGTTTTAATAGCAATGACAAGTAATATCGGGTCGTCGAACAGAAAGAAGGTGTAATACTAGCTACATAATCGGGATATTAACTACTTAGACCCCAAGTTTTAATATTCACTAGGTTTTTAATAATCGCCGCGTTGAGGCGAACTTCTTTTGTTATTTAGTTGGTGTTTAATCACTACGAGCGCGTTGCGTATGGAACCGCTGATATTGTTCGTATGAAACCCGTGGTCAGAGATGAGCAAATGGTAATGGGTACGGTACCGAATTTCCTGAACCGAAAGATCTTAAGTACCAATTCAGTACCGGCTTTTGGTGTTCCTGGTATCAGTTCGCTACCAGTTTTTACCTTCATATACCGGTATTTTCGGCACAAGTACCGCTTCAGTACCAGGCGAGTGCCGGTTTTTACCTTCGAATTCTTGAACTAAAAGATTTTCAAAATTAATTCGGTACTGACTTTTTGCATTTTCTGTACCAGGCGAGTGCCGGTTTTTACCTTCATGTACCGATAACTAACCGGACCGTATCAGTATTTTCGATACAAGTACCGGTTAACACCAAGCTTGTTCAACTTTAAAAGGTAAAGAAAATAGTAATCGTTATAATATTAAAATAACATAAGTATTAAAAAACTATATAATATTAAAATAATACAAGTATATAAAAACTATATATGTTATTATATTATAATAATTAAAATACTCATTGGCTTCCTTTGTTAAAACACTAAACACTAAATCCATTAAAAAAAGACAAAAAAGAAAGCAAAAAAGTTGTGCAAGTACAATTTACTTATCATATGTATGAAAAACAATATAAATAGTTCAATTATCCGTGTTGCTACATGGCATAAGCTCAAATGTGATTTTAGGGGTGAGCTCGGTATCAACCGATACCGAAAATATCAGTACGAAAAGTCTTCAAAAGTGGGTACAAGTATAGGTACCAAATATGTCTGGTACGGTTCGGTACCGGTATTTGAGGGTAAAAAATCGGTAAATACCGGTACCAGTACCGGACTGGTACTAAATCGGTATTGAAAATGTCAAAAGTCGATACTGAATCAGTACCGAAAATGTACCCGGTTTGGTAAATGCGATACGGATACCCAATACCATTTGCATCTGAAGATGGTGTTACTATTCATTATATTCTATTTTTACGTGTTACTATTCATTATATTCTATTTTTACAATTTACCTACCACATGTATGAAAACAATCTAAACGGTGCAATTACTTGTGTTGCTACGTGGCATGAGCTCAAAGGTGATGTTAGGGATGAGCTCGGTACCAGCCGGTACCGAATATCTCCAAAAGTCGGTACCGGTACAGCTATCGAATATACCTGGTACGGTTCGGTACCGCACCGGTACTGTTATTTGAGGATAAAAAATCGTTAAATACCGGTACGTTACCGTACCATACTGGTACTTAGCCGGTACCGAAAATATCAAAAGTCGGTATCGAATCGGTACCGAAAATGCACCCAGTTTGTAAATGCGGTACGAATACCCGATACCACTTGCTCATTTGTAGATGATATTACTATTCGTTATATCCTATTTTTAAATGTTACTATTCATTACGTTCTATTTTTAATATATATATAGGTAATTAAAGCAATGACAACTAATGTCGGAATGACAAGTAATATCCGGTTGTCGAACAGAAAGAAGGGTGTAATACTAGCTACATTTAGAAAAAAATAAAAGAAACTTGATCCTTGAAACATAAAAACATTAAATCAAACACAAGTAAATGAACTAGTCTTTACAATGAATCAATTTATCTTACTTCGAACGACTCCTCAAACTAATTTAAAGTTAGGTAAAAGTCCAAGTGTTATTGTTATCTATGTAATCCTTATCAACACAGTTAATTAATACAGATGGTCACTTATAACTAATTAAATGTAAGTTCTCCAAATAGATCAAATACTATTAATTATTTCTTTATATATTCAAAATCGGACAAGGTGATCAGTGACGAATCTAAAAAATTCTTATAGAAGAAACATTTAAAAAAAATGTAATAAAATCGAAAAAACATCGGAAAAACGTCATTTTTTCTTTCAAAATTTACACTAACGTCAGAACGTCAAGGGCTAGCGAGGGCTACCCCTATTTATTAGCTATATCCGCCCCTAAAGGTTATAAAGTGGTATGCTCCCCAACAGGGGCGTTGCTTTTAAGGGGCCGGGAGGGGCGCCCGACCCCCCGAACTTTTTGCTTAGTAGTGTTATATATGTAGTTTTCGTATAGAATTTTTTAGGTATATACGTTTCCCCCCCCCCCCCCCCCCCCCCCCCCCCCCCCCGTTCAAAATATTCAAGCTTCGCCACTGCTTCCTAGAAAATTGATGTGGTTATTTCAGGAATAAAGTAGATGTAGAGTAGAGAGTTTGTATGTTTGGCGGTGAAAAAGAAAAAAAAAAGAAAGTTATTCAAAATCTATTGTAGAGATATTCACTTATTTCAAAACTCAATAAATAAAGCCTAACTTTATAGCACAGGGAACACCCCAATGAATAACCCATGTTAGACATGATCGACTTGTATCAAACTTCACCGGAACCATCAACTCTACACGTAAACGTTTACGAAATTTAAAACCGGGTCTGAACATAATTCGACATGTGTGGCTCCGAATCCGACACTTCAGTGTTCTCCTTTGAAACATTTATTATTCTGTTGTATATCACAAAATTCGTTAATTGTATAAGGTGGTCGATTGTGTCAGTTAAGGGGTTTCAGCTTGGCGGGTGAAATGGTGTATCTGAACACGGTCATATTATTACTCGTGACAATAACATTAACTATGAAATGCACTCACTTAAATTTGTGCAATCCAACGACCCATAAAACCACTTATTAATTTGTATCAAATTTGACATGGGGATGTTGATTGGTTGGGGGCTAGGGTAAGTACCCTTAAGTGCCCATTCCTCCTGATCGAAGAAATGTGTACATTTAGACTTATGAACGGCACGTAGCAATAGGGGAGGATGTGTTATATACTACTCGACACTCTGTGAGAAAAAAAATCATTGATCATCCACGATCTACGATACAAAAAAGTTCCGTTACATGCTTAAGGTGCTAGTTGTATACTTTTTTTGAACGGCAAAATGTTACATCCTCAAGTATTGAACTCATGACCTCCTTCTATCTAAACACCTAGAACGTTTTCCCTCTACCACTAGGCATAGCCTCAGTGGTGCTAGCTGTATATATTCATATAATTATTTGTCATTCATAAACACATACAAGTTTAGTAACACTTAGGTATAACTATAAGCATACTAGTTTTGATTTATAGATTAACTGTGTAATGACATCCTATAAGCATTGTATGACCTAAGCTTTAGTTTGTCAATTGTCAAATACGTACAAATAAACGCTCTTCAACAAGTATATTGACACTAGCTAGCTACCTACCATTAGAAACAGTTTGGGATTTAAACTGCTCTTCAGTTCAGCAGTAATATATACATACTTACATTGAATTAATTTCCACCACATCAAATACGTAACTAATCGACAGTTAGGCATTGCTATATTTATTAATATCATCTATGAAATCCGTTTCTATACAGTTAATTAGCGCAGATAGTCACATATAACCAACTAAATATAAGTATTGCATATGCATCAGCTACTATATATTAGTTATGATTATTCTCTGTTAGTTATATAAAACATCAATTAAATTATCTAATAATTAGAAAATTAGTATAGATCACATATAAGTAATCCCCCAGAACTCAATATTAATGCCTAGCTTTATATCATATAACTAGGTTATGGTCTCGTGTATTATATGGGTTAAATATTGAAGATTGTTTGTTTACGGAGCACAACAAACAACAAGACAAATAGGTGTATCCGAAATCTTGATAAGCTTACATGTTTAACTTTCAATAAAATTCTAGATCTCCAAAAGTCGTCTTTTTTTCTCTCCAGTCTAACTCTCTTTTTAGGGTTTAGCCTACTCCTTTGTCCCTAAAGCATCTATAATCTAAACTGATATGAAATTACGAACCTAATAAAAAGTATTTGAGACAAAATAGAGATCATTTAAAGTACATTAGAGACAAAATAGAGATCATTTAAAGTACACTAGTTTTGAGAATTTAAATATCATAATACCAAACATTGATTATTAATTACATTACATTGACTATTATTTACGAAAGAATTGTGTTGGGAACTAGAATACATGATATATAGGAACATGATATTCACATATCTTTGGCTTATTTTCACACTTTCTATGTGGTGCTTTTTGGCCAAAGAGCAGTATATATGTCCAGGCGACCTACAAAGATTGACGGATGTCAGTGTTCGTCTCCTTGACCTCGTACCTATATGTTGTGCTTTGGTCAAAGTGCAGCGCATTGGAGAGTGTGGAAATCTTTATGCCGCGCTTTGGCGAAAGAACAACGCATAAGGAGTGTGGAAATAAGCCAAGCGTGTGTGAATATGTCAAAACAGCCAAAGTGGGTGTGGGATTAGACCAAGCAATTTTTTTCACATGTCCACTTATTTTGTCGTGTAACTAAATATACACGTTGCGGTGGTGACTCTATATTGTACGAAATCCACATTACTGGTAATGATTACGATGGCCTTCTAAGTTTTCACAATTAACGTAAGTTATGAAATAATCTAATATGTATATAAAGATCAAAAAGAGGGAATATTGAAACAAATATGAGAATGGTGCATAACATTAGGTGCTAATTGCGTTGTTTGGGTTCTTTAGCATGCTAATTGAGTTTCAATAGCCATTATGTCTCATTAACTTTTTTAGCATTGCTGGGAACATGAAAATGGTTTTCCAATAGACAAAGAGAATAGTGCATAACATTAGAGGGAAACTAACATAAGATATGGTTAAATGACATAACATTACAATTAGCATATAAAGTAGAGTCTATTTTCCGAAGGTATGGAAAATATACAAACTCTTTAATGGTGTACAACATTATGATTATGCACATGCGCTGCTTTTTTGCCTAAGAACAGCATATAGGTCCGCTGACAGACAAAGTGATAGGTGGCAGTCGTTGTTCATTGTCCTGGTACCTATGCGCTGCTTTTAGGCCTACGAGCAGCACACGGGGTGTGAAAACAGACTACACGGGTGTATGAATAGACATAACCGATGAAATCATACTATAGGGATGCATGAATAGACAAAGCCGATGTGAAAACAGACTATAGGGATGTATGAATAGACAGAGCTGATATATCTTGAACAGTTATTAGGACATGTGGCATTCTACCAATGGTCCATGTTTTATTTTTCTTTTCTTTTTTTTTGTTATTAAATGAAATGTGTATAGGTATTATGTATAATATTAAAGCTTATAGTTTTATAAAATTGTAGGAAAGCTTATATAGTATCAAGGGTTATTAAAACGAGTAGGTTATGTTGGTGCGTTGACGAGGTTCTGTTTTAACCAACCAAAAACAATCATTTTTTTATCATCTTGGTCCAGTACCAAGCACGTGTTGTTAACCATTTTGTTACACTACCATTTATTTTATTTTTTGTTTTCTTTAGATTGCTAACGCTACTATATTTGGGTTTTCTCTTCCGGTTGTTATACCGAGTTTTGACTTCATACAAACCGAAGGATAGTGACGAAATTCCCACTGCGCATATCCGCCGCGGGGCGCGAGCATAAACCTAGTTTATATGATTACGTATTCACTAATGGTGATTCGCAAGTATATCCGAGACTAGTGTTTTAGTATCAAATAGGCTGTTAATCCCATGCGTTACGACGGGAGAGAATTTAGTCAATTTTGGTGCACTCACGGTACCAAACAAAATTAAAAACTCAAAAATATAGCCATTATGTGTCCGAAACGTGTTCGGTTTGTTAGTTATTTTTGTTGAACTTTAGTTTTATAATTAGTTGAATTTAAGTAAAAATTAAAAAAGCCTAAGAGAAAATTCAATAAATCAACTATATTCAATTTATTTTTAAAACAAAGAGAATTCATGTAATATTCATAGAAAAAAGAAAAAAATTAAATATATTAGTAATCAAGTAAAATTAAAAAAAATGATATATTAAAAGTACTCGGTTATATACCTGTGTGTCCCACATATTTAATAAAAGAAGTATTTCACGTAAGTAAGGTTAACTAAGACAACCGATCAAATGAAAACTCAGTTAGCTATGTAAATATCTTCTACAATAATCACCTACTTTAAGTGGGGCATCGGTATTTTCAATCTCTACTTCTCTATTATATTGCCCAACACATTCATAAATAATATTTCTAGTTTCGTGGGCTTGAAGGTTTACTATAAGTATGTCTTAGTTCCTTTTTCGAAAAACAAATAGATCTTAATCTACAACCATAAATTAATATTAGGATTTATATATTACATTTATATACAATGTTTATATTTGACTTGTTTTATTATAAATAAAAAACATGGGTTGCTTTAAAAAAATCTAGAGAGCCTAATAACATTGTTTTTTATTAATTTATAGTCGCGTCTAATTATTTATTAGATCTCTTTTAAAAAGTTTTTTTTGTACAAGTTTTACAAAATTTATTATACACGTAACATCATACACTTAATAAGAAACTGAGGATACATATTTAATTTATTTTGATATTATCCGTTTTCTACCCGTAGTTATCCACCCCACCACTCAAAAAAACAATCTATACCCCACCAACCCCCCTAAAAAAAGCTAACCCCCCCCAAAAAAAAAACCTAAAACCCTCACCCCTAAAACAAAGAAAAAATTACGCCGTTAGTCCTTGCGTTTTACTAGAAATTTCAATGTTGGGTACTAGCAAAAAGTTGTTGCGCAATAGGGTACTAAATTTTAAAAACGTTACAATGTCGGGTACTAAGCAATAACCCAGTTACAAACTAACTGAAGTCACCCTCACGTGCATAAAACGTGAGGGTATTTTCGTCCAAACAACGAATTCTCTTATAAAACCCATCTCCCCTGCATCTTCGATCATCAGGCGACCATCATCTCCAACATTCATCCCGATCATTCAAAACTCCCCTTCGAAAATGGTGTTATGTAAATGTGGAAGGCAGGCATCGCTCAAAACATCCTGGACGTTAACCAATCCTAGACGACACTTCTTCTGTTGCTCTCATACGGTACGTAAATAAAGCCCTGATTTCAAAATCATAAATCAAGCCCTAATTTTCGCTTTTGTTTTCAGAGGGTCAAGTGCAATTTCTTTGCGTGGCATGATCCTCCATTGTGTAATCGTTATTGCCAAGTCATAAACGGGTTGCTGAATTCCAAGAATGCACTTGAATCAGAGCTTAAGCTGCTTAGGGATGAAGTCCAGCTGTATAAGGTGCATGCCAAGGACATGGAAACCAGACATGCTATGGTTGTTCGAAAGAGGGATGCATGTCTGATAATCAGTTGGATGGTTTTTATTGTTGTTGTTGGAGTTATGTATGTTAGTTGATAATCAGTGCATGAACTTCTTCTTCTCCATGTGTAGTGGAAAATATTTTGGTACCTTCAAAGTTTGACATGTCTACTTCTACCTCAAACATTACATTATCCACATCATCTATATCATCATCATCTATCTCAGGCCTACTGAACTTTGGTTCATATTCATCAAACATTTCTTTCCCTTTAGTGTTCTTTTCTGTTTCCTTTTACTTAGGTACCTGCTCTAGACTCTCATTCTCAGTGTTTCCATTGTCTTGAACAGAGGTCTGAACAACTACAGAGTTCATCACATTCTCATAATACTTTGTAAAAACTGCATCAATATCTTCCACTAGTCCTGAATTAACACTGTTACTTATCACAGGGTTCTCCAATGGTTTGTTCATTCCAATTCTTACCCTGCTTTCCCCCTCTTCAAAGTAAACATTAAATCCCTGTGAACAGGGGTATTTTTTAATAGAATCAAAACATCATCATGCTTGCTTAAAGGTCTTAAACCATAATCTAGGTCATGATAAGGCACTAGGTAATGGTAGTTGAGACTTGACGCATCTTTGTAACCCAACTTGTTTGCAATATCATGCAAATCAATAAGACTAAAATGGTCCCTGTTTAGCAAATCCACATAAACACAATTACCTCCCTCGTAAACTCTGTTAGGAAAATCACTAAACTTCCCACCATGATAAACCTTCAAACAGAACAACTCTTCGTATATACACCTGAAACAAGGAAGTAATTTGTTAAAACCTCATTTATTCAAAAGAGATTTAGGAAGAAAACAAAACCTTTACCGTAAATTTCGAGATGATTATCATCATCGTCTTCTCTGATTTGCCAAGAGGTGAGCATTTTGCCCTAACCCTCGTCTTCGCTGATGTTTAATGTGCAGTGGATATTGATATTGTAAGGGTTTTTGTAATTCTGATGATCGAAGATGCATGGGAGATGGGTTTTATAAGAGAATTCGATGTTTGGACGAATACCCCCACGTTTTATGCACGTGAGGGGACTTCAGTTAGTTTGTAACTGGGTTATTGCTTAGTACCCGACATTGTAACGTTTTTAAAATTAGTACCCTATTGCGCAACAACTTTTTGCTAGTACCCAACATTGAAATTTCTAATAAAACACAAGGACTAACGACGTAATTTTTTCTAAAACAAACTTAAAAACAGCTAAACAGATCCCTACCCCACCAAGATAAATGCTAAAAACTAAACCCTAAAGCTAAACCTCAAAACTAAATGCTAAAAACGTTTTTTAATAGGTAAATCGCAACTTTTCACATAAAAAATAAAATATTAATTTTTAATAAATAACATGTTACGATTTTCAACGATTTTTTTTGTGTTTTTAGGGTTTTCAAGAAGTTTTCATTGTGTTCACATTGTTCTCATAGTTTTCGCAATAAAGGGTGGTTCCTAATGGAACTTACCCTATATATATAATAAGGATCCGTTAGAAATCACCCTTTATTGTGAGAAACACCAAAAATACCTAAAAAAATCTAAAAACCATCCAATTTTTTTAAATATATTTTTTTAAAATTCTCTATATTTCGTCAAAAATAAAAAAAATTCAAAATAAAAATAAAAATTTGAGTAACAGTTATCCATGCGCATGTGCATTTTTATCATTTCTTTGACAATTTCCGTAATACATTACAAACATTGGACAACTGTTTGATTTACACTACCACGTGTAATACACTACTTTTTACGTTACCAATATTAGAAATGCACATGTGCATCTATATGTATCAACATGAAATAAGGTGTTTTGGTACACTACTTTGAATACACATTCTCTTTCATCTATCATTCTATCCATAATACACTACCATGAACATGTGCATATGTATCATTTCTTCGACAAATTCCGTAATACGTTACAAATATTAGACAATTGTACTTTAATTTACACTACCATGTGTAATACACTATTTTTTACGTTACAAATATTAAAAATGCACATGTGCATCTATATGTATCAACATGAAATAAGGTGTTTTGGTACACTATTTTGAATACACTTTCTCTTTCATCTATCATACCATCCATAATACACTTCAGTACCTCCTACCATCCATAATACAATATCATTACCTCCTACACATGCGTTTAAACTAACAACTGTGTATCTTGTATAAACTGATAGTTAGTGAGACTGTACACATGTGTATAAACTAACATCTGCGTATTTTGTATAAACTGATACTAGCGAGATTGTACACATATGTATACACTGACAATTGTATATCTTGTACATAAGGAAACTAGTGAGATTTAGGGATTTGATTATACTGTTAAATAAATGCAATTTACAAAAGACGAAAATGCCCTTCTCTTAAGTATTTTAAAGGAGAGTTACAACATTATAATCACATCTTGCCATTGTTTAAAAATATCTAGATGATGTAATCTAATGACCCAGATTAGTTCACACAGTTCACTCTCAACTTAGTGTTCACTCTAGAACCATACCACACACATATATATATATATATATATATATATATATATATATGTATGTATGTATGTATGCATGTATATATAATAATGGATTAAATGATTATATCAATAAATATAACATTATTGTAATTATTGTTTCAAGGTATATTACATAAAATTAATTACGTAATTATATTTTTGTGAGTCTTGTATTTTGAAAATAAATTTCTCTACAACCCTAATAAATAAATATATGAATCCCTAACAAATAAATATATAGATCCATACATGTTTAAATAAATATGCATTTTGATAGGAATTATTTACGAAATAATAGAAATAATATGATAAATTGATATAAGTTACTATAGCTTTTTGTGAATACTAAATTTAAATTATTACAATTGGCCATCGAATTAATTTTACTAACTAGATAATTACAATATTTTGTGTGGAACATTATTTTTATTCAACATGGTTATATTTTTTGTAACAAATAAATTAGTCATATTTATAAAAAGGAAAGAGATAGTTTTGTAAATTATTTAATCTTTCCACTAAGAACTAAAGTACAAATAAATGTAAAATTAGTTATAAAAATTTTCATAACCTAATTAACTTCTGGAAAAACCAGAATATATAATTTGTGATATAATATTTTAATTAATAATTAGTATTTTTATATGATTTTCTAAACTTATATATGATGCTTAATTATCCAATAAATCCAAACAATATCTAAAAATTCTTAAAATTTTCAGAACCTAATCTGATAAGTACATTATTAGTTTGGTATGTTCAATTCAGTAAAACACAATTCTAGATTAAAAGCCCCAAATTTCAAAGTTCAAGAACTCTAGAATCCCAATAATCTGAATTCGAATTTGTATGCCCTCTATCACAAAAATTGATAGAAGGATTTTGTAGAGTATGAAAAACTAAAGGAAAGGGGCTCAAGAATCAACTGATTTCATTGAGAATTGGGAAGAAATCAGAGAGATAATTTATGATCCTAGATTCGTTCTTCACTTGAATTCGTGAGATTGAGAGGTTGTGAGCTAGAATTTGTGATGGGGAATAATGTAAAACGCTTAGAGGGTTCGTTTGGGACCGATTTTATAAGTTAAAGTGGATGAATTCATAAGAGACCGATCAAGTTCTTGAAAGCTTTAATGGTGCTTTAATGGAGGTTTAATTCGGATATAATTAAGATAGTTAAAGATGATAATGTATCTATTTGTTGGTATAGAGTTTGCTCTCCACAAAAAAAAACCGAATCATTTGAGGTTAAAATGAAGTCAGGCCGTCTCATGAGTGGGTGTCGAAGGTCGGCTCGGGTTTGGGTGAGGGTGGCGGTCGACATGTGTGGAAGATGGGGGTAGGGGCGCGTGGTTGATGAGTTAGGGCTAATGGGTTGGATTTGGGGGGGGGGGGGGTGCGTGTAGCGTGTGTGGCGGGGTAGGGGTTTTGGTTAATGATAGTTTTAGTCCCTAATTCTTTTAACTATACTAAACTACACTTTCTAACTTTGTTACTTATTTCTTTTAGATTATCTAACGAAACTAACTTAATTTCATTTATAAGATTAACGTTTTTAGCCTGAAATTAATATCATTAATCCCAATATTAATTACATTAATACGTATAATAGTAACAATAATAAATAATAAAATTCTCATAACTTATTTATTTAGCTAAGATCTAATTCACAAAACATGTCGGGTTTTCTAGGATCATTTTTTTTTTGCAGATGTTACGGTATGAACTTTCATTAACATATTAATAGTAGTTGTATAATAACAATAACTAGTACGAAGTCCCACACGTTATGGTGGGAGATGCCATGCTATGGTAAATAGCAACAACAATAAATTATATATCTATACAAAAAGTAACACATACCCTTTTTTTAGCACACCCTTTGTATTATTAACAATACCCTTTGTATACAAAAACTAACTTAATACACGATGTTTGGATAAAGAGTTGCATTGTTATGTTAAAACAAACTGCTTCTATCTCTTTATTTTATAATTTTTATAATATAGTAAAATGAAAGAGAATACACGGAAATGACGGTTCGTAATGAAAGAAAAACACTATCTAATTTCTTGAGGTAGTAGCGTCGGTCTTCAATGCACAGAGACGACGGTTATGACCAGTGAAAGCAACACTCTTCCCATATATGTTTTTACTCTTTATTTCCAATATTATCCTTCTCCACATTGAAACGTCATACTCACATTCTAACGTACCCGCAACCCACTTAACAACACCATTTCACCACTGCTAAATACTTCCGGTGGTAACCGTTCCTTCAACATAAACCACCCCTTTTTCCCGTCTTTCTCCGACCGTCACTCCTATTCTTCCAATATTAGACGCCGCACATGTTGAATTCATCTGAATTTCGATTCTGGTATGTTTTCCTTCCCACCATTTTATGTTTTCATGGTAGTAATCCAAAAATTGTTATTACCATTGTGCTTTTCCGATATTTGATTACTTTAGTTCTTTATTGATATATTTTGTTTGAAGAGTTTGTGGTTCCAATTGGAGATTTTCCGTTTGTATGTTAAATAGATGCGGGGATAGCAAGAAGATTACGTGATTTGTGTGGAGCCATATGATAATAAAGAAAATCATAGGAATAATCATTTTTATGTGTATATATGTTAATTCTTTTAACATTCTTTTGTTTGTAGAGTTTGACATTAGGTTCTATGTTAGTCTGATATAAACAACACATGCTTTTGTTTGTACGTTTGAAGAATACAATTGCATATTTTCTGTTTTTAACATTCGGTACTATGTTAGCCATGTCATAAAGAACACATGTTTTTCCATGTTTAGAAAATGTATCTAGAATTTTGTTTGTCGCAATTATTATCAATAGTTCGAGGTTTCTAATGTCACTTATTTCGTTTCATTTTTTCATCGGTCGGATCCATGTCTGTAATTTTTAAACAACTTTTACACTTTATATGTGGACATGTTATCCGGAAAATTTGAAGAATACAATAGATTCATGTTAATTTACGAGTATACTTAGGCTTCTTTGGTAT